>LT669789.1:13012870-13612870 GCA_900128785.1 Arabis alpina | reverse complement strand
ACTTACTACACCATTGAACCCATTGGAGTTGATATTTATGGTATGGTCTCTAATGAAGATGTTAATGAAGAAATGATGAGTCTAGAGAGTAGTGAAGAGGTCATCAAGTTTGAGAAAGAAGCTCCCAAGATAGGCGATTACAAAGAGAGCTAGGATATGGTTGATGGTGGCGGTATTGGTTCGATGTTTAAAACGAGTGATGAGACAATTATTGCCATAACTAGTGAGCTTAAGGGAGCCAATGGTAAGAGCTCCGAGATGTCTAAAGAAAAGGTCAGGAACAAGCTCATATTATAGCCTATCAAGAAGGTTGAAGAGGGACTAGAGTGTAAAGTCATTTGGAATGGCGATGTTCGACTTTTCTCTAAAGCTAAGATCGTTTTTCCAGCCGGTATGAACCAAGAAGAGATGGATAAGTATAAGAAGGCCATGAAAGAAGCCTTTGACATTGATTTGGAGGATTGGGAACCAAGCAAGGTTGATGATTCTCCATTGATCTCCAACTAGCGCCTTTACCAACCATCAAGCTTAGAGACGTAAAACAAGCGCGCTTGGGAGGCATTCCCATGGTATCCTTGTACATATTTCTTATGCTTTTTATTTGTGTTTAGTATTTTTTTGGAGATTGTTTTTGGTGTAGGAAATAAGAGAGAATGAATGTTAGAGAGGTCTTGAAGGAAGTTTGGTAGGAGAAGAAAACTTCAGCAAAGGAGAGGCCTGATGGATCGGCTAGCAAGCCGATCCCCTGGCCGATCCATAGGAGGCTCCGAAGTATCAAATTCCCCTGCCACGAAAATGTCATTTAGACCGGCTAGCAAGCCGGTCTGCCTAGCCGATCCATAGGGGTTCTGTAATAGTCAGGTTTGACTTTTTTTCTGCGCGTTGACTTGGTTCAATTTTGGTGTAAACCGGTTTATTTCAAGTATTTTCAATCAATTTTGGCAGGTTTAGCCTCTAAAAATCAGATTTTCTTGACCCTTCTCCCTCATTTTCAAATTATTTTGAAATCTTTGGTGGATCTTTAGCAATTCTCTCTTTCTTACTTTACTCTTTCTCTTACTTTACTCTTTCTCTAAAGAAAACTCTACTTTTCAAAATCAAGAACTTCTTTTTCTTTAAAACTTTGCAAGAACTTTAGATTCACCATTTTTTTTGGATCTCCTCTACCATAATCTTTGATTATCACAAGGTATGCTCTTTTTCCTTCACTTATTTCAACTATTCTTGAAACTCATGGAAGCTTACATGAGAATCTTGTGGAATTCACTATCTTTGGGTTATGAATTGAGTTGCTTTGTGTTTGATATGAGTTATAATTGCTTGGGTAGTTGATTTCATTTGCAAATTTGGAATGTTGATGGTTGAATTTGAGTTTCTATCCTCTTAAGAATTCTTGATTGTTGAAAATGCTTTAAATTTGGAATCTTTAGATGAAATTGAGTTTAGATATGAGTTTTGCTAATCAAATTCATATCATTAAGCTTTGTTGTTAACTAGTATTCAACAATTCAAGTTCATGTTTAGAATTTTAATAAATAAGCTTAATAGAGAATGGGAAGTTGGAATATGATTAAAAGTGAGTAGAATGTTCATTGAATATTGCGTGTTGCCTTGATTGATCCCTTGTCTCCCTGCTTCGAGGTCGGCTTTAGCCCTAGCCGCTATCATCTTCTTCTCCGCCTTTTTATCGACTGGATTGACTTTCCCTTTTCCAAACGGGAAGCATCTCCAGAATCCTTTGGCTCGTTAGACTCGCTAGGGATCGACCCTCGAGTTAGTGCATCATCGGCCAAGGAATTGACCTTCCTTCATCACTGAGATCTGCTCATACTTTTCGAAAGAAAAGTTAATGCCAAGCTTGGCACCAAGCACTACAAGTGCCACGAGATTACATGTCCCGGCCATCGTCATCTGTGAAAAACAGATGTTCTTGTTCTCGCAATACCTTACGAAGACATAAGGTAACGGGAACCATAGGAAACAATCAACGAACATCTGTTTGTGAAGACAGATGTAACCCGTTGGGCAATCCCATGGACATTCATGGGATCCGGGGGCCAGGAATTCTAATTCTTCCGACATACGTCAAACCCTCCTCATCGAATCCAACGACTTTCCATCTGATAGCGAAGGAGAGATATTGTAAATATCAAACTGTGCAGCGAGGATCTCTTGAACGACATGTTCTCGAGCGACATGTTCTTGGCCGATCTGTTCACTTGGATACTCTTCACCAGATCCATCTCCCGTACGATTACTCGTACCAACAACCGGAGTTGAAGCCTCGAGATTCGCATGTGTTTGCTTTGAAGTGTTAGCACAATTCGGTGCAAATCTTGACGATGACGCTTCAACATCCGTTGAAAAAGAAATAGGGTCAATATTGACCAGAGGAGTCTCATGGTTGACATCGAGACTGGTGGTCTTTTCCGAAGAAAATGAACAAGATAAAGATTTCGAAATCTTTGTCATGACGCAGATCGAAGATGTACAGAACAAATGATAAACCCTAAAAATGCAAATGAGTAAGGAAAGGAGAGGAGAGAGAAGGGAGAAAGAAGATTTTACCTTGTTCGAATGACTAATAAATAAGGAAAATCCAAGGGTTGAAAGATCCGACATTTATACTCTAAGGCGCGAAAGTCTAGGGCAATCATTAAACCTTAGCGGCGGATGCGAGTGAACCGAGGCATCTCTTCAGTGTCCTTTCAGAATAAGCTGTCTAGAGCGTGCCACATGTAAAGGCGAAGCGACGTGGTGAATCAAGATCTGAGTTGGGTAAATCTTCCTCTGTACGTTTCGGCCGAGCTTACTAAAGTAATACTCGCCGAACTCGGGGGAGGGGGGGACTAGTTGGTGGTACCGGGTTTAGCACCCATTACCCTACCCGACTGACATCCGATCCGACATGGAGCTTCGGGAAGCATCTCGGAGAGGTGGGCCAGCGAAGATCCATTAGCAGCTTCTCGGCCCATTAAGGAGCATCAGCCGACCTATGCGAATATAAGCAAATTGGAAGACTTAGCTTGGGTAAAAGGAAATACTTAGAATTAGTATAACTTCCTTTTATCTTTTAGGAGATTTTCCATTTATCTTTTAAGGTTATTTCGACGGACTTTGTACTTGCATAAATACTTGATGTATTCCTCCAAAACGAGGACGTCGCCTTCAATAGAGAATTATACACACATCTTTTTCCTTGATTTCTTCCTTGTGATTTTACGTTTAAACCTAGTTCCTCTATTCTTTGGACCGATCCCGGATTGTTACTCAGTCCGGTATCACCAATAGTGCTAGATATTGCTAAGTGAATTATAGAAATCTCTTCTTTGCATCTTGATCTCTTCGCTCGAATCTCGTGATTAAGTTGAAGCATATTAGACTTGAAGTCGATTCTATCAATTTGAACCTAATATTGACTTTAATTTCTTGCTTAGAGACTTGATATGCTTGTTCAAAGTAACCATATACACATTTGGACTTTCTTTTACCCTTTTTACCACTCTTTGCTAGTCCAAATGACCTTCCCGATTCACGATATCTAATGTGAATGAGGATGGTTTCCCTTACCTTGCATAACCTTGACCCTTCTTTCAAACATAAATGTATTTTCTTGAGTGAGGCCTCCTTTTTGAAAATTCATATACAAGTAAAATCTTGAAAGATGGGAGCGACAAAGAAGTGCTTTCATTTAGAGATAGTCTCATTTTAAGACTAATATTAGCTTAGGATTTGTTGTTCTTATGGGTTGGGTTTGGTGAGAGTTTGGTGAGCAAAAGAAAGAGTGTGTTGAGTTAAAATAAAAGAAAGCCAAATAAAGAAAAGAAGTTGAGCTACTCTAGGGAAAGGTTGGGTTATGTTAAAGTTAAAAGAAAGACTATAGTGTTTGATTGTGAATAGAAATCCCCTCTATAAGCTAGAACCCAAAGGGCTAGTAGAAAAGTATAAAAGAAACCTTAGAGGAAAGGATTGAAGAAAGAAAAAAGTCTAGCAAGTAAAGAAACCCTCTAGAGTAAGCTAAAAAGTTTAAAGAAAGATTCAAAAAGGCTTAGATTACCTAAAGAAAGAAGAGTTTGCAAACTCATGGGTAAAATTTAGGAGTTTGAAATCATATGGGTTGGGTAGAATGGAAGCACTTATTTGTATGCATCAATTGTTCTATTTCTTCCTTGCTTTTACATGATGTTTTGCATTACAGTTTCTTGAGTGTGAGTCACCTAAAAACATTTTATAACCGCCTTATCTTTCGCATCTATCCTTCTTTTACCTAGTCTTAAACATTGTTTGATAGTTGATAAGCAAGATCATGCATTAATCCTTAATGAATGTTAAAGAATTGGTGGATAGGATAGTATGTGAATGCTTGATCATTGAGTCTACAGGCAAAAGATTGAAGTAGCGATAGATTGCGAGAAGATTGATTGAGCATTAAAGCGCTTAGCGATAGCTTTGTATTATCTTAGGTGATGGTGTTGAATGCTTTGTTTGAATCTATTGTTTAATTTCTTGTTATCAAAACCTCTCCATCGGTTTTGTTCTCTTTGTTTGCTCAAGGGCGAGCAAAAGGCAAGTCCGAGGAGTTGATAAGTGCATAATTTACCCTTTCTTACCATGCATTTTAGTAGTATTTTGAGACATTTAGCTTAGGCTTTTACATGTTTTAATGCATATTTTATTCCTTTTAGATTAGATTGAGTCTAGAGTCCAAGTTTTTGTTTTCTTGCATTTGCATGCAAATTTTGTCTATTTTATGTACAAATGGAGTCTTGGAACAAGTGGAGAGAATAAGCAAGATGGAAAAGTGAAGAACAAGAAAGTGACGGTAGAGAGACCTGATGGATCGGCTAGCAAACCGGTCGCCTAGCCGAAAATCCACTGCCTCGAAAATGCCCTTTAGACCGGCTAGCTAGCCGATTGGCACGTCGCTGCGTAGGCCATCTCTAGCTCGCAGTTTGCAGTTTGACCCGGGTACACTTAGCTTTTCCTATAAATACTCTTATTATCATTAAAACCCTAAGCTTTTGCTTATTCTCTTATCCATTGTGTAAACTCTAAACCTAATGTGTTCTTGAGTGATTTGAGGTGAAAAGACTTCACTTTTTATGATTTAGCAAAGTTTTCTTGTTTATTTCTTTAAGTATTTTCATTATGCATCTTTATATATATGCTTTATGTGTTTTAGATATGATTAGTGAGTAGTTTCCTTAATGGATCTTGAGTAGGGAAGATTAAGGTTGATTCATATGAGATTAGTGATGCTAAGTTGTTAATCTTTCATATTTCATTGATTAGAGAGTATCTAATCCTAGATTAGGAAGTAATTACCCCAAATCTAAATCATGGTCTATTCATGCCCGGAAGGTGTTTGTGAAAATGTAAAGGAGACTCTAATCATGCATTTCTCATCTTAGCCAATGGAAGTTGATGTCTAAGGAGTTTTGTAAGCTTATATGAACATGATCATTAATGATTCTTGATTAGTCTTTAACAAAATGGGAGTTTGTGTTAATTATTGATTAAGAAATGGATTAGTACCATGGAAGTAGATTAGTCTATATTAAATGGATTCACGCTTTGAAATTAGTTATCTATATTTGTTTTGCATCACTATCTTCAGTTGTTTCAACCCAAATCTATCACCTTTACTCAAGATCCATGCTTTTATCATATAGATCATCTTTGCTTAACTTTGTTGACTTTTACATTGACTTTCGTTAACTTTTTTATGACTTTTCTAGAATTGCATTTTAACATTGTTTTACCTTTACTTATGTATTGTTTGTTTCATTTTAGTGTTTCACGTGGTTTAAGCTTTTGAATTTCACTTATTGCATCATTTCAAATTGTCATTTAAGATTAGTAAAATCGAAATCCACCTTAAATTTGCATTCACCTAGCTTCATTAGTTTCTTGCATTCCAATTGTTTAGACAACTCTATCCCTGTGGAAGAATGACCCTTGATTACTACATTAGTTGCACCATACACTTGTGGTTAGTTGATTGAGGTATTAGAACTCATAGCACTTCTTGAGCACTGTGGAGGCGTGAACCTGTCCAGTTAAATTTGTCAAGGGTTGTAGAATGCCCAGTTAAATTTGTCAAGGGTTGTAGAAGAGATGGAGATCTCTAGTAAGTGGAGTCACTTAACACAAGACATATGTATAAAAAGAAATCTATTTATTGCTGTTATGACTTAAGCGTCGTTACAAGAGAGTTTCTCTGCTAAAAGTTGTGATCCCCTTTCTGGGTGAATATAATGAACTATATATAGTCTCACTATATAAGGGTAAACTAATAGAATGGGCCTGGCCGATTAAGCAATATATTAAATTTAGGCCCATATTCTTATTAAGCCCATTTTACATATGGGTTTAATGTCATTTTAGGCCTAGATTTCAACTGGGCTTTTGTAGGCTCGCTCCGATTCTGTCGCTTTGAAGCTGAATTAACCTTATCGTTATATCGATCTCATGGGGGGAAATCTGACCCCTACAGTTAGCCCCCCAGCTTGGTAGTATCAAGTGATGGTGAGGCCAAGGTAGTCGCTGCTAAAGACTGGGATCGATATGATGGACTGCGCGCTTCTCAGGCGTGAACGTTTTGTCACCATACTCGAGAAGTTTTAGTTATTCCATGTTGAGCTGGTGTCACCGTGTTTTCCTGGACTCATATGTGTTGTTGTTTTTTTTTCTTTTTCTTTTTACTTAGTGGACTCCGATGAAGTTGATGGCTTTCTTCGGTTAACAGGCCTTGAGGCCTGCTGAGAAGTTTCTGGAACTTTTTCTAAACCCTTGATTGATTTTAGGATATCCTCCGCGTATAAATAAGCTGCTTCCTTCTCATTGATTTGTACCAATTCACCTCTCATTTCCAAAGTAAAAGGTAAAAATAATGCTCTCTTCTTTCTCTCTCGTGCGTTTTTTTATTATTTTTTTTAGGTTTTTTATTTTTGTCTTTTGCCTATTTTGTCGTTTTGTGGATCTCCTTCTCCGATAACCGTCGTCGTTTCCTCGGATGCAGTCACCCTTTCCGATCAGTCTTCGTCTCTTGCTTCTCTGTTCAGCCAACCGTCGTCTCCTCCTTCTCCGATCAACCCGTCTTTCTCCTCCTCTTCTTTACCTCCACCGTGCATCATCTCCGTTCGTGAAATTGGCAACCCGGTGCGACGAGGGAAGGAGATACATCGCGGAGGCGAGATGCCTTGGAGTGGAAACGGAGCGACGAAGCTGAGATAAAAGGAGACGAAGCAGATCGGAGAAGACGCAGTTCAGATCGGGAAGAACGAGTTGAACCGAGTTAACTCGGTAAACCGAGTTGAACCGAGTCAACCCGGTCAACTCGGGTCTGACCGGTTTAGATCCCTTAATCGGGTTTTACCGGTTTACCCGGTTTGACTTGGTCTGATCCGGTTTGACTGATCTGATCTCGTCTGATCCGGTTTGGCTGGTCTGATCCAGTTTGACTGGTGTGATCTGGTCTGATCCGGTTCTAACTCCGCGGATTCGTGGCTCGATCGCAAGCAAGATGAAGATGGTTCAGAAACTGTTTCGGACTTAGACGGTTCTGGAGAGGTGTCTGCCAGAACTTTTCTTGTTTTGTTTTCAAGCTTGGGAAATTCTAATTATTTGTAATGTTCATCTTTTGCAGCTCCGAACCATACTGAGAAATTGCCGCGAGACTTGTTTGATCTTTGTGCTGAACTTGCCACCAAGAAGTGTAGCTGCGAGAGTGTCGCATTGAGCCGGATCGTCGACGTCGGCCCCTGAAGTTGGTGCTACTGCTACTCTCAAGTCGCGTTGTCCAGATCTAGAGCGAAATGTCAATGTTGCTACTGATAGTCAGCCCAAGCCATTGTAAAAGCGTCATGACGAGATGAGGAAAAAAGATGATGGCATGGAGAAAGGCCACAAACGTTCTCGAGAAGGTGCAGAGGAAAACGTCACCACTTCAGATGACACGGTCAAATCAAGGCGTTCTAAATCTCCTCCGCGTGATGGTATAGCGAGACATTCAACCACTAATCTCAGTTCGAAGGACTCTATAGTGATGCTAAGTTGGCGGCGTCGCGTCTGTCCCAAATTGTCTCTACGGACGTTCACTTCCCTTTCCCAGAGCAAATGGCATAGAAGGACGCTTATTCTGATATGGCTCTTCGATGTATGACGGTATGGCTTTTCTACGACTTTTTTCTGATAATCATCTATATCGCTTTTTTTGGTCTTCTAAACTTTTCTCCGTAATTTTTGTTTTGCAGTTCCTTTCATCGTTTAACCAACTTGCCAGAGGTTACGAATTGGTTGCCCGCTCGCAGACTCGTAAGCTTGGCGCTGGTGAGAAGGCTCGCGATGATTACATGGGGCAGAAAAAAGACTTGGAGAAATAGGTTGCCACTCTTCAGGAAGTTATGAAGACAACCAACGACAAACATTGCAGGATAGACGAGACGTTTGCAAAATCTGAGTCTAAGAGGAAGCGCTTGCAGCAGGAAGTTGTCAACCTTAAGAATCACCTAGGCCTTCAGGATGCAGGTGTGCAACGAGCCGTCGAGAAGGCGAAGCGTGATATGGCGATAAGATACAAAGACAGGATTGGCCAGCCTAGCATGAAGATCAAACTGATTAATGGCACACTCAGGGTTAACATAATTCTCCTTGCTGAAGTCTGGAGTAATATCGAGCTCGTCGGGTTGCTTAAGAAAGTAGAGGTGCCTGATCTTGACGCTGAGCTTGTTGCCCTCAAAAAGCAAGAGGCATGCCTGTTGTCCGCGACCGATGAGTTCGCCTTTCACATGGACAAGCTTGAAGATATTCTTAAGGATCCGTTTCTACGACCGGAGGTCCACCTTAGTGAGTCGCTGAGGTTAATGAAGATGTTGAGGAGATCGCGTCTTAGTTTGTTGTTTTCTTTTGGTGTTCTTCTAGATGTTTCAGCTTTTTGTTGCTCCTTTGATTTTCTTTTTCGCATTTGATTCTGCTTGGATGTTGTGTATCCTTTTGTTTAGACTTGTCATTTTTTTACCTTGCATTGCCGCAAGATAGATTTTAGGAATGGAGCTTTTAAAATCTTTGTCTTCATCTTTCAAACAAACTGCTTTAGTATTGACTCCTTTAACTTTATCGATATTCCAAGGAATTTATACATCTGCCGATGAGTTGGGTGACTTGTTTGCGTTTACTGAGTTTCGACACATTTGCAGCTTTCAGGCGAGCCTCTGGTGGCATGCCTGCTTCAACTGCAAAATTGCTCTAAAACTTTCAAATTTGCTAAGTCCGAATGGTAATTGCCCTTGTTTGCGGGTAGACCATCTTTGACCAGTCGGTTTCCTGAGACCAAGTACATTATCTTTGCTGTCAGTGTCGAGTTAACTGGGTTTTCCGATGATCCCCTTGGCCTACAGGCGAGTCCGTGTTGCCAAGAATGAACATATTATATTGTTTGAGACCAGCGATGTGTTGGCTGGGTTTTCTGATGTTCATCTTGGTTTACGAGTAAATTGATACACCTGCTCCAAAATGATCACGTTATCGCGTAATGACCAACGATTAAGTTTAGTTGGGTTTTCCGAGTTAACATTTCGGTTTACGGCTTTGTATTTAATGAACTCAACCGCTCCTATAATGGACACTTTGCGATGGTACCAATGTTATGGTTAACTGGGTTTAGAACGATCATTCCGGATGACGCATGTGTTACTCTTTGAACACCTCCGCTTGATAATGATCATTTATTAATTTATATAGCGTGCTGCACACCCGTGGTGGGTGTAATAGTTAGATGAGTTCGTCACTGTGGCCAGCACTGACGTCAAGTCTTTTTTGTTAAGACATGAATAATCCGTGAAGGATGTAATAATCCGTGAAGGATGTAAGAGAAATGTGAGCAAATTTTTGATCTTTATTAATCGTAGAGTTGGTTACAAAAATGGGAGTATACGAGTATACGTACCCACTCCCCCCCTTTTTATGAAGGGGGGCAACTGAACTCATCCGAAGATGAGCTGCCTACGTACCCTTTGTAGGGATCAAGTCGCCCCGTAGTTCGTTGAAGCATTTGACCCCCCTGTGTTTAGGAGGGGGGCAACTGAACCCATCCGAAGACGAGCGCCTACATACCCTTTTGCAGGGATCAAGTCGCCTCGTAGTTCGTTACGAGTGCCTTGACGGCACTTAATGGTAGTACTTCTTAAGGTGCTGGGCGTTCCATGATCATTTTATCGGGACACCTTCCATGTTGGCGATTTTGTAAACGCCCGGATACACAACTCTAGTAACTTTGTAAGGTCCTTTCCAGTGCACTCCGAGTTTGCCAGAGTTTAGCTTTGCTGTGTCTTGAAAACCTTCACGGAGAACTAAGTCACCTTGGTGGAATTGCCGTTGTAATATCTGGCTGCAGCTTGCTGGTAGTTGGTTATGTGGACCAAGGCCTGATCGCGCCGTTCGTTGACAAGGTCGAGCTCATTTATCAGCATGATGTCGTTGAGTTCTTCGTATTCTGGTAGAAGCTGCGACGAGTTCCTGGAAATTGCACTTCAGACGGAATGACACACTCCATGCCATAAACCTAGGCAAATGGTGTTTCACCAGTTGCTCTTCGCGGGGTAATGCGGTGGAACCACAACACACCATCGAGCTCGTCTACCCATCTGCCTTTTTTAGCGTCTAGTCGCGTTTTAAGGCCGACGAGGATTGTTTTGTTGGTGAATTATGCCATGCCGTTCCCTTGTGGACATCGCGGAGTAGACGTGTTAAGTCTGATTTTTCCGTTTTTCGCAAAGAGTTTCAGATTGGTGCGAGATAAATTGTGAGCCGTTGTCGGCGATGATTTCGTACGGGACTCTATGTCTGCAGATAATGTTTCGCCACATATATTGTTCGACTTGGGCTTCTTTGATGATGGCATATGCTTCTGCCTCGACCCACTTAGAGAAATAATTTGTTAAGACGAGTAGGAAGCGTTTCTGTTTTGACGGATCCAATGGACCAACGATGTCCATCCCCCACCGCATGAATGGGTAGGGCGATGTCACGGAAGAGAGTAGTTCGGTGGGCTGATGGATTTTTAGAGCGTGACGTTGACATTTCTCGCACCTAGCCGAAAAATTCTTGCAGTCTATGATCATTGTTGGCCAAAAATATCCATGTCTTTTGATTCGAATGGCTAATGGTCTTCCGCCAGAATGATTACCACATGATCCGCTATGTATTTCTTTCATGATTGATCTGGCGGTTGTTCCTTCGACGCAGTTTAGGAGAGGTCCAGAAAGTTGTCATTTAAAGATTTTTCCATCTAGCATCGTATATTGGGCGGCTAGAGCTTTGAGTTTCCGAGCTTCCCATTTATCGAGCGAAATATCAGTGTTGCCGATGTAGTTTCGAATGGCGTCAATCCATTGCTTGTCACAACCATACTCTGTTTCTGGGGGTCTTTCTCCGGGTTGGTCTTGTCACCCTCGTTTTGAAGATTTGTTGGCGCTTGAGATGATCAACGTCCGGTTGTGTTGCTTCGCTGGCGGTAGGGGGTACTAGTTGTTCAGCGTGTGGGTTGATAGAAAAGTTTTGCGTTTCAGTATCTTCTTCATCGCCCGTTGCTGGTGTAGCTTGTTCCCTTGTTCTTTTAGCTGCTCTAGATCGAGTAACAATTTTTACCGCTGCAGGTGGCGCGATGCTAGGATGCTTAATAAATTCTACTTTGATGGTTCGTGTGAGGTTAGGATCCAAAGAAGAGGAGGACACGATGTTAGCCAGTGCGTCGACGTTAGTGTTTTCACCGTGAGGGATGCACCTTAGCGAGAACTCCTTGAATTGAGCAGCTAAGTCTTTGGCCAACTTTAAGTATGCTTCCATTCGATCGTCTTTGGTTGTATATTCTCCGCTGAATTGGTTGACCACAAGTTGGGAGTCGCAGAAAGTTTGGACTCGTTCAATTTTAAGCGCCCGGGCGAGTTTCATGCCAGCGATGAGGGCTTCGTATTCTGCCTCATTGTTGGATGCTCGAAAGCCCAAGCGAAAAGATTGTTCGAGTACTTCGCCTGTTGGTGATGTTAAGCGCATGCGGATCCCCGACCCGTTTTTGGAGGATGACCCATCCACGTGAAGTCCCTAGACAGCCTCTGGGTTTGTCTCTACGACGGTGTCTTCCAGTAGTAGAGACTGCTATGTATAGGAATAGCGGTTCTCCCTCGACCGGTTTAGCGAGTATTGGGGGAGTAGCGAGGTATTGCTTTAATTGCTGGAAGGCTGCTTCACTTGACTCTGTCCACTCAAACTTTTTGTTACCACGCAAGACGTCGTAGAAGGGCAAACATTTGTCGCTAGACCGTGAGATGAATTTGTTAAGAGCAGCGACTCGTCCTGTTAATCGTTGGACTTCTCGCTTATTTTTTGGTGATGCCATCTGGATTAAAGCGTCAATTTGCTTAGGTTTACTTCAATGCCGCGGTGAGTGACGAGGTAACCAAGAAACTCGCCGGAGGTAACACTGAAGCGACACTTAGTAGGATTGAGCTTCATGTTATGAACATTAAGTTGTGCAAAACATTCCTCCAGATGTGCGATGTGGTCCTTCTCTTCTAGCGATTTCACTAGTATGTCATCGATGTAAACTTCCATTGTCTTACCAAGTTGATTAGCGAACATGCGGTTTACTAGACGTTGGTAAGTTGCTCAGGTGTTTTTGAGACCGAAAGGCATCACCTTATAACAGTTGCTAAACCCAGTACCACCAGCAACCCTAAAGTGTTCAATAAGCCAAACTCCACAAAGCTTGCCACACTAAAGTTTCTTAAGAAAACATTAAAGTGTTATGAAATACTAAAAGTCGACCTTCCATAAGATCTCAAAGAAAAGTAAAGTATTATGAAATACTAAAAGCCGATCTCCTTTAAGATCGCAAAAAGTAAAGTATTATGAAATACTAAAGCTAATCTTCCATAAGATCGCAAAAAGTATTATGAAATACTTAAACTAATCTTCCATAAGATTGCAAGCAAAAATACTTAAAAGTATTAAAGAGATCCAAAAAATCCCACAAGCAAATTAAAAACCTTTGAGAAGGGCACCATTTAGAAAAGTAAATTAAACTCACAAAAGTGGACACCACGTTCAAAAATAACATAAAAGAAAATTACAAGCCACATGAAGCTTATACTTTGTCACCATCTTGCTTGTCTAGATTTGGAGGAGGGAGAAACGACCATGCTTGTTGATTCCTTCTGGAACTTGAGACGCAACATCTTGAAGAGGACCAGCAGGAGGCGGCCGAGGAGTTGGAAACAAAGTGTCATCACCGAGAGAGTCAACATTGAAGGATTCAACCTCGGCGAGGTACTCTTTTTCCTCCTTTACATAGTTCTCAAGAAGAGGAGGAAGCTCGTAGTCGGCTTCTGCAATCCGCTCCAAGCTCATTCAGGCACCGCGCCTATAGCAAAGTTGCATATTTGCTTCCTCTTGAGTTTGCTGAGCAACGAGGTACGAACGTATCCTCTCTAAACAAGACGAATGTCTCGCACTTTGGGCAAAACTGTTGCTAGCCATCTGATCAGCTCGGCGACGTGCCTCATCGCGCTCCTCCCTGAGCTACCCTCCATAAGGTGAGACCTGTCCAGGTCAGCTCAAAGCTTAGCCACCTCGGCAGAAGCAGCCTCGAGATTTACATCTCTCTTTTTGATCTCTTCCTCCAGCCTTTGCTTCTCGTCCTTCAACGAATCGACTTGAGCTGCGTAATCGTTCGCACTTCTCTTGGTTCATGGTAGCGGATATCTCCTAAGTGTCCTCCCCAGTCTTCTGACGGTCTTGCTCTTTCCAAGCCGCATCAACGTCAGTACGAGCCAACAAAGATTTAAATTGTCTTTCATATTTGTTAACTGCAACTTTGTATGCACTGATGATACGGTTCCCTGAGTTGATTATCTACGGAAAATGATATAAATTCATACCACGAAAAGATATGATTAGGATGAAGGAAAAAGGGAAGTCTACAACGGACCTTGAGTAAATCTCGCGACCAATCCAAAAAGCGATATGCCAGGAGAAGGTCTGAAGGAAACTTGACCCCGATTCTACCAATCCTCCTTATCAATTGGACTCCATTGTTAACATCGACGAAGACTTGTGCAAGATCAGAGTTCATATGAGAGAATGAACATTGACTATCATGTTGAGTAAGAACCCAGACCGGTGTATCCTTTGAAAGGCGAGACACCCCTCGCTAATTCTATCTCGTATCTCCTCAATACGCCTTTTCTTTATAAGAGAAGATTCAGACGAAAGCTTTGATGCCGACCTGGTCGACGGAGTAAGAGAAGAAGCACGAGGAATAGAAGGTTGAGAAACAACATCAGTTGTTTGAAGAACTGAAGACGGTGGAATCACCAGACTATCAGAACTGACAGGAAAATAAGGAGGAGGCACAACACCCAAAATTTGAGCAGCGGGTGCATCGGAAGGCAGGTCTTCACAAGTTCCACCGATCCAGAGGGTCGGAATCCTTCCAGCTTCGAGGTCGGCATTAGCTTTAGCTGATATCCTCTTCTTTTCTTCCTTTATATGAACAGGGTGAACTATCCCTTTTCCCTTTGAGCGGGAGGCATCGCTAGGACCCTTTGGTTCATTAGACTCGCTGGAGCCCAACCCCTTAGCTGATTTATTGTCGGCCCTTTGCATATCACCCGCATCGGTCGCAGAAGGAATCTTATGAGAACCATCTTGTACAGCTAGGTTCTCTTCCTGGATTGGAAGAGAGTTGCCTTCAGTATTGTCCTTAGAGTTTTGGATAATTACTATGGTAGACGGGTCGGTTGTAACCTCGACACCCGACCTGGTACACGCCTCATATAGTCTCCTTGACTTCATAAGACATATAGGAATTTAGGGAGTAGTAAACACAGGAATTTCAAGGGTAGCTCCTCTCATCTCTGCGGCCCAATACTCACTATTGCAAATATCTGAAAATAATCAACATCCGAAGAGATGTCACACTTAAAAGTCACAAAATAAAGTAACTCGTAAGGAGTCATTACCAAGTTTGTTGCAAGCACGACGAATACGGCTGTAGGAAAGATCATCCCAGTGGTAATTCCCTACTCTTAATCTATTGACCTTGTCTCAGAAAGGCAAGTTCGCTAGAGAAGGAGTCGAGGGATGGGGAACTGCAAAACAAAACACAACACGAACGTGTTAAAAAGAGCACCATGTAAACCAAAGTGCTACATGCATGCAAGACTTATGAAAATCTACCCATCGAAGGATTCCACCGACTATGATAAGTCTTAGTGGTATCCCAGACTGAATTGTCATTGATGTTTTCAAAGAAGTAACAGTAGAACCATTTGCCAATCTTTATTCATACTTTTCGTTATAAAAGTTGATATCAAGCTCGGCACCAAGCACCACAAGTGTGACGAAATTACATATCCCGGCCATCGTCATATGCGAGAAGTAGATGTTCCTGTTCTCGCAATACCTTACGGAACATATGGCAACGGAAACCACATGAAATAATCTACGAACATATGCTCATGAAGACAGCTATAACCCGCTGGACAATCCCATGGACATTCAAGAGGATCACGGGTTAGGAATTCTAATTCCTCTGACATACGGCAAACCCTTCTCATCGTTTCCAACGACTTTTCATGAACGACCTATTCTTGGCTGATCTGTTCATCTGGAGGTTGTTCACCAGATCTATCTCTAGTACGATTACTCGTACCAACGACCAAAGTTGCAATATCTAGATCCGCACCGACCTGCCCCGAAGTGGTAGTATCAGTCGGCGCTAATCTCAACGAAGATACTTCAGCCTCCGTCGCAAAAGAAATAGGGTCAACGATGACTGGAGAAGTCTCGGGGCTAACACCAAGACTGGTGGTTCTTTCCGAAAAAAATGAAGAAGATAAAGGTTTGGAAATCCTTGGCATAACGCAAATCAAAGTTGTACGGAACTATAGATAAACCCTAAAAAAGCAGATGAGTAAGGAAAAAGAGGAGAGAGAGAATGGAGAAAGAAGATTTTACCTTGTTCGAACGACGAATAAATAAGGAAAATCCAAGGGTCGAAAGATCTGGCATTTATATATTCTAAGGTGTGAATACCTAGAGTAATCATTAAACCTTAGCGATGGGTGTGAACGAACCGAGGCATCTCTTCAGTGTCATTTCAGAACAAATGGTCCAGAGTGTCCCACGTGTAAAGGCGAAGCGACGTGTCTAGTCAAATTCTGAGTTCGGCAAACCTTCTTCAGTTTTCTTCGGCCGAGCTTACTAAAGTACTCGCCGAAGGGGGGGGGCTATTTGGTGGTACCGGGTTTAGCAACCATTACCATACCTGACTCAGATCCCACCCAAAATGGAGCTTCGGGGAACAACTCAGAGAAATGTGCCAGTGAGGATCCATCAAGACGACTCAGCCCGTTAAAGAGCATCAACCGACCTAGGCAAATATAAACAAATTGGAAGATTTAGCTCAGATAAAAGGAAATACTTTGAATTAGTATAACTTCGTTTTATCTTTTAGGAGATTTTCTATTTATATTTTAGGGTTATTAAGACCGACTTTGTACTTTTATAAATACTTGATGCATTCCTCCAAATTGAGGACATCAACTTCAATAGAGAATTCTCTACACATCTTTTACTTCTTATTTTCCTTTGTGATTTTCCGTTTAAACCTAATTCTTCTATTCTTTGGACCGATCTAGGAGTGTTGATCATTCTGGTATCACCAGCTGCTCTGCTTGAGCTTCATTCAATCCGCTAAAGTTCCCTTGACTAGCAGTGTCAAGTTGAGTGTTTGTGCTATTGGTAACACCTCTGTAGAAGATCCCAAGAAGGTGATCTTTGGAGATTCCTTGGTGAGGACACCTTCACTGAGAGATTCCTGACTAACCTGCCTAAAGGAGTTGATATCACTTCTGAAGTTGGCAGTTTTCTATTTGGGAAAGAACTTGGATAGAAATTCGTTCTTGCAGAGGTCCCAGGTGCTGACAAACTCATATGGAATGTCTCGTTCCCATTATGAAGCTTTACTTCCAAGAGAGAAAGGTAACAGAATCATCCTGATCGTGTCTTCAGGAACACCATTAATCTTAACTGTCCTGTAGAGCCTATCATACTTGTCTATATGATCAAGCGGATCTTCAGATGACATGCCAGTAAACTGGCTTGGGTGAGGAAGTCGAACTCTCTTTCGCCTGCTGGAGTTCTCACCAGAATGATCATTCTCGACATGATTTCAAAGTTGTTATTAGGGACTGGAGGTGGACGAATTCCAAGCTTTATTGTTCTTACATTAGGCTCGTCAAAGACTCATATTTGCCTCATAGCAGGTCAAGTCTTCCCTGAGCTATAGGTGCAGCTCTTGGTGGATGTCCAGCTCCCAATTTTGGATTCAGTTGTAGGACTGGATTCTAGGGTCTAGGATTCCCAATATTGTTGTTGTTAACCGCACCATCCAGAGCAGCAGGTAACACTGGTTTGTTTTGAGCAGCTGATGCGCACAAAACGATCGATGTTAAATGCAAGTGCTCAAGATGTGCTATGAGTTCTAATACCTCAATCAACTAACCACAAGTGCATGGTGCAATCAATGTAGTAATCAAGGGTCATTCTTCCACAAGGATTAAGAAGGATTAAGCAATTGGAATGCAAGAAACTAATGAAGCTAGGTGAATGCAAATTTAAGGTGGATTTCGATTTTTACTAAACTTAAATGACAATATGAAATGATACAATTAGTGAAATGCAAAGCTTAAACAAAGTAGAACACTAAAATGAAGTAAAACAATGCATAAGTAAAAGTAAAATAAGATTAAAATGCAATTTAAGATAAGTCAACGAAAAGTCAACGAAAGTCAAAGTAAAAGTCAACAAAATTAAGCAAGATGATCTATAAGATTAAAGCATGGATCTTGAGTAAAGGTGATTGATTTAGGTTGAAACAAGTTAAGATAGTGATGCACAACAACTAAAGATAGCTCATTTCAATACATGAATCCATTTAATCTAGATTAATCCACTTCCATGGTACTAATCCATTTCTTAGTCAATAACTAACACAAACTTCCATTTTGTTAAAGACTAATCAAGAATCATTAATGAACATGTTCATAAAAGCTTACAAAACTCCTTAGACACCAACTTCCATTGGCTAAGATGAGAAATGCATGATTAAAGTCCCCTAGACATTTTCACAAATACCTTCAGGGCATGAAAAGACCATGATCTAGATTTGGGGTAATTACTTCCTAATCTAGCATTAAAAGCTCTTTAATCAATGAAATATGAAAGACTAACAACCTAGCACCACTAATCTAACATGAATCAACCTTAATCTTTCCTACTCAAGATCCATTAAGGAAACTACTCACTAATCATATCTAAAACACATAAAGCATGAATATAAAGATGCATAATGAAAAGACTTAAAGAAATTGATAAGAAAAATTTGCTAAAACATAAAAAAGGGAAGTCTTTTCACCTCAAATCACTCAAGAACACATTAGGTTTAGAGTTTACACAATGGATAAGAAGAGAGGCAAAAAGCTTAGGGTTTTAATGCTAATAAGAGTATTTATAGGAAAAGCATAAGTGTACCCGGGTCATCCCGGGTCAAACCGGGTCCAACCCGGTCAAACCGCAAACTTGACATTGGAGAGGGCTGATCGGCATGGTGACCGGTTAGCAAGCCGGTCCAGAGGCTGATTTTTTTGCAGTGACTTTTGGCACTTCGGAGCATCCTATGGATCGGCTAGGTGACCGGATTGCTAGCCGATCCATAGCCTTCTTTAGTCTTAAACTTCTTATTCTTCATTCTTCCATCTTGATTCTTCTCTCCATTTGTTCCACAATTGTTCGAAGACTCCATTTGCACCTAAAATAGACAAAATATGCATGCAAATGCAAGAAAATAAGAACTTGGACTCTAAACTGAATCTAATCTAAAAGGAACAAAATATGCATTAAAAAATGTAAAAACCTAAGCGAAATGTCTCAAAATATTACTAAAATGCATGCTAAGAAAGGGCAATTTATGCATTTATCAACAGCTGCACTTACAGCAAGAGGATTAGCTGTGCGATTTTCCATATTGCTAGTTGCAGTAAGTCTTCTCTATCTTGCATCGGCTCTAATCTTCTCTCAAGTCTGCGTATATCAATCACCAAATCAAGAATCTTTCCTCTTTGGCTTCTTCTTATCGTGCACTACAAAACAGACACATCCAACCAAATGCAACAAAGCAAATATAGAGATAATAAAATGCAAAAAATAAAGGCTCTAGTCTTAAATCTAATAGCTCAAACCTGATATATATATATGCGCAATGCTTCCCCGGCAACTGCGCCAATTTGATGAGTCATTTTCTCACATGTAAAGCAAGCAAAATCAATGTCATAAATAAAACCAATGCAATGCTAACAACTTAACTCACGGCTCAATTGTAGTAAGGATGGGACTGAACACTAGGAAGCATGGTTACAGAGTACTACGCTAAAGATCTTTCGAATTAAGCTAAAGCAATCAATAAAAGAGGTTCATTTCAAGTGACTTAACTACTAATTAGTAAAAAGGCAAGAGCTTTAAAGCAAATGATGCGATTAAAGATAAATAATGATAAAAGAGCTGAGCTTTCGGGATAGCAAATGATTTGGACTCTTAAGGTGCGGTTAAAGAAACTAAAGGTTCCTACTTTATCCTCAACCTAGGGCATGAACCACGGAAATAGGCACGCCGACTTCCATGCCGCAATACTCCTTTGTCAATCTTCTATTCTTGCTTCACTATTGTAGCCACACTTAGAGGTTCTCCAAGCATGATAGTTCGAGATTAAATCAAGTCCACATAGCGCAACTACATCACTGTCGTGGCCGAGGAAACTATGCCGAGCAAAAGGTCGGTCAAGCATTTCCGCAAACACCTGTCGGGCGGGAAACCACTTGTGGTCAAGATCGGAGTGATCAGTCTTGGATCAGGCTTTGAGCTCACCTAACCTCGAGGATCTATCCTAATAAACCTTACGCAACCTTAAGCGCGCTTTATAAGTCTTAATCTACTAACTCTAACGTCAACAAGAAGAATACTCACTCATGGCTACGGGGAAAGCCGTGACTGAGCTCGGCGAAAACAGATAACTTAAAAATATAAAATGCGAGTAAAGTAAATACAAAGATTGAAACTTTAAGCAAGATCAATACTAAAAAGAGAAGTACGTAGCACATTCAATGTTTACAAATGCACTAAGGAAGCTAAAACTTGGAAAAAAAACTAAAAAGAAGCTCTCTGTTCATGAAGCCATAAAGATGAATTCATAGGCTCCTGAACAGAATCCGAGTCAACCCTAGTCAACTTTGAGTCAACAAAAATAAGCAGTCCGAAAAAGTTGTTGGGGTCGGATTTCACCCGCTGTACCTCGACGTTAAAAGTTATGATAGACAACGAACATATTTCAACAAGCAAAGACAATATGGACCCTAAGTCGCTTCACCTACAAGAAAGGGTGAAAGACTCTTAAAAACCCCTAAGTCCCTTGAACCTTCTACCTGATGAAGGAACCTTCGAAGTTGTCTTCACCTCAGAAGAAGTCATGAATGCAGCGTCGGAGAGGTCACAGAGCCAACAGGAGACGCTGCAGAGACAAAGGCTGCCTGGCACCAATGTCACTGAGCAGTGACGCCGATGACAGGCAGTGACACCGATGTGCCTGGCCTCATCGGCGTCCAGGTAGCTGACATCGGTGCCCAAGCCATTCCCATCGGCTTCAGGCTCTTCAACGCCCGTCAGAACATCAACGAAGGTTCCAGAAGGTTCGACATGTTAAAGCCCAGCAACGAAGCCCACGTAGGCTCGACCGACATAGGCAAAAAAGGGAATCCGCAAAGGTTTAGGAAAAAGGCTTAGCCGACTTAGGGGGTTATATATAGGAATGCAAAAACACTTGTAACATTTCATTCACAATTTTTATCATACAAGCAATACAAAGCAATTACAAACCCTAATTTCTCTTTGCTCATCATTGTTCTTCATAGCTTATCTTCAGAAATCTCTGCTTCCTTTCGAAACCCTTACAAATCTAATTGTGCGATTTCCGGCTTCCACAATTTGGCGCCGACCAAGGGGATTTAGAGAATTTCTTACACCAAAAAAGCTACGTAACAACTCAAAGATGGTGAGTGGCGAAGAGAACACGTCCCGCAGAGACAACCAGGAAAGAGAACCTTCGATCGAGGCTACTGCTGCAAAAACCCCTGCTCATGGTGACCTAACCGAGGTGAAGAAGATGCTAGCAGACTTCCTCACCGAGCAGAAGAAGCAAGCCAAGATGATCGAGGAAAACTTGAAGGAACTGAAAGCTCTTTCGCGAAGGAAACGCAAAAGACCCAACACGGCGAGACTCAGAGCGCGCGTCGACCCTCAACGCCTCGACTTCTCAGCGCCTCGCACTACTCGGGGAAACCCAGAGGGTCTACCTCCACCGCCTCCGCGTCGAGAAATGGACAAGTCTCCCGAACGCGTCGTTGACGTCTGTGACGAAGAGGAACCAGCCACCACAAAGCGTACACGGGTGGAAGGTGCAGAAGGAAACCGACAAGAACCATGCGCCCCTGACACTCAAAGCGCGTCGAGCTCTTCCAAGACAGAGATTGTGGGAGACACCGCGGAATACTCCAACTACTCTAGCGAAGAGCGGTACAAGAAGGAGCAAGAGCGCAGAGCATTCAAGCGCTCATATGCTGCAGAGCTCGCTGCAGTCAAAGCTCAGATGGATCGGGTGACCTCAGACCTAAAGCACACCCAATCGCAGTTGCACCAAGGAACTGGAAAGGCTCCTGCCATCGCGCAGGTTCTAGAAAAGGCGAGGAATACGCCCATCGACGAACGAATCGCGAAGACAAAAATCTCCGATCCCGGAAGGATCAAGTTACCCGTCTACGAAGGAACCACAGACCCTTCGGATCATCTGATGGAATTCGAGGTGGCCTTGGGGAGAGCAAACTTCAAAGCAGCAGAAAAGGACATTGTCTACTGCAAGCTGTTCGTAGAAAGTCTCAAGGGACCTGCCCTTCAATGGTTCTACAAGGTAGAGAAGAATTCAGTTCACACTTTTCTCCAGCTTTCGGAGTTGTTCGTGCAGCACTACAACATCTTCATGGAACGGAAGATCTACGACTCAGAACTGTGGAATAACAAACAAGGCGAGACCGAGAGTCTTCGGTCTTTCATGACAAGGTTTAAAAACACGTTGTCAAAGGTCGAAGGGATCAGCAACAAGTCAGCATTAGAAGCTTTACGGGGAGCACTTTGGTGTCCATCTCCATTCTGGCAGGAGATGAGCCTCAACACGCCGATAACAATCCAAGACACCCTCCACCGCGCTGCTGATTTCGCTCGAACAGAGGAAGAAGTCCAAGCCAGGAAAGGCGGAAAATCCAAACAAGTAAGCGAACCGGCAAAGGTCACTGTACCTAAGAAAAGCAACCCCGCCTACGTCCAATACGAAGGAGGATCTGGAGGGGCTCATAACTATCAAGTTGAGTCATCGGGTCGCGGACGCGGAAGAGGCCGTGGGCGCGGTCGCGGAAGAGGAACCTGGAACAACACTTGGACTAGAGAGTCAAAGGACTATGACGAGAAGCTATACTGTGATTTCCACAAGGCAAGTGGTAACTCCACCGCAAGGTGTCGCGAGTTAGGGCGACAACTCATAGCCAAGCTCACAGAGGGCACCTTGAAAAACAACAACAGCTTGTCAGATTTCAAGGCAGAGGAGAAAGCTCCCTCTAACATCGAGGAACAAGCAGATACTCCCAGACGCCAACGCCGCGATGACGGAATGGAAAACGAACACCAATACGAAGTTATCAACATGATAATGGGAGGCTCACAGTACTGTGCTGATAATGGGAGGCTCACAGTACTGTGCTGATAATGAGACTGCGATCGAAGCTTACCAACGCCGTGCTGATGTCTGCGCAAACTTATCAGCACCCGCAAAGCCAAGGCTTTCCAGCGACTCAATCACCTTCGACGAGAAAGACACCGAGGGCCTCGATCAACCACATAACGATCCCTTGGTAATCAACCTAACTGTCTACGACTTCAACGTCGCTCGCGTCCTCATCGATACAGGAAGCTCGGTGGATGTCATATTCAAGAAAACGCTTGAGCGAATGAAGATCGATCTGTCCACAATCAAAGGGAGGCCTAAACCCATAACAGGCTTCTCTGGCGAGACAACCATGACAAGGGGAACGATTCGCCTTCCTGTCCAAGCTGGCAACGTAAAGAAGATGGTCGACTTCACCGTCTCCGATCATCCAGTAATCTACAACATGATCATGGGAACTCCGTGGCTCAACCTGATGAGAGCTGTACCTTCAACATACCACTTATGCCTCAAATTCCCAACACCCATCGGTATAAAAACAATATGGGGAAATCAGAGGGATTCCCGTACCTGTTTTCTGGCTGAGCATAAGATGAGAAATATCGAGAAGAAGAAGGACGACCCTGAGCCTCAAGAATCACAAAAAAGAGCGAGAACCAGCCCCGAGCAGGTCAAGAACTTGACCGACCTCTTATAGCAATTACAGATTGCATAAGGTCGTGTAGAAGAAGAGCGACCCACCTGCGAACCTGTAATATCTATATGCATTGACGAGCAACACCCCGAAAGATGTGTTGAGATCGGAGCTACGCTTGATGAAGACATTAAAAAAAAGCTCGTGGTCTTCCTCCAGAAAAACATCAACACCTTTGCCTGGGCAGCGGCAGACATGCCTAGAATAGACATCAACGTGGCCAGCCACGAACTCAACGTCGACCCGACCTTCAAGCCAATAAAACAAAAAAGGAGGAAGCTCGGTCCCGACCGAGCAAAAGCGGTAAACGACGAGGTCGAAAGGCTTCTACGCGTCAGATCAATCACCGAAGTCAAATACCCCAATTGGCTCGCCAACCCAGTCGTGGTAAAAAAGAAGAACGAGAAGTGGCGTGTCTGCGTGGATTTCACAGATCTGAACAAAGCATGTCCGAAAGACAGCTTCCCTCTACCTCACATCGATCGCTTGGTGGAAGTAACAGCAGGAAACAAACTCTTGACATTCATGGACGCTTTCTCAGGCTATAATCAGATTCTAATGCACCCTGAAGATAGAGAGAATACCGCTTTCATCATCGACCGTGGAATCTACTGTTACAAGGTGATGCCCTTCGGCCTAAAAAACGCAGGAGCAACATATCAAAGGCTCGTGAACAAGATGTTTAGGGACCAGTTAGGTAAAACAATGGAGGTGTATATAGACGACATGCTCGTGAAATCCACCGAGGAAGAAGACCACATCTCTCACCTGGAAGCATGCTTCGAACAGCGGAACCTTCACAACATGAAGCTAAACCCCACGAAGTGCATATTTACGGTAACCTCAGGGGAATTTTTGGGATACCTGGTCACTCATCGTGGCATCGAAGCAAATCCGAAGTAGATCGACGCGCTCATCCATATGGCATCCCCAAGAAACAAGCGTGAGGTGCAGAGACTAACTGGACGAGTCGCCGCGCTCAACCGTTTCATCTCGCGATCCACTGACAAGTGCCTACCTTTCTATGACACGCTGCGAGGTAACAAACAATTAGAATGGTCTGACAAGTGAGAAGACGCTTTCAGACAGCTCAAAGAATACTTGGCGACGCCGCCTATCCTTGCTAAACCAGTCACTGGGGAACCTCTTTTCCTCTACATTGCTGTTTCTGAAACAGCAGTCAGTGCTGTGTTAGTACGCGAAGAGCGAGGCGAGCAAAAGCCCATCTTCTATGTTAGCAAGACCCTCACCGACGCAGAAACAAGATATCCTCAGCTAGAGAAGCTAGCTCTTTCCATCGTCATGGCATCACGAAAGCTAAGACCTTACTTTGAATCTCATACCATCATGATTCTCAGCATTTTCCCTTTAGGTACGGTCTTGCATAGTCCAAGTCAGTCTGGCAGGTTGGCCAAGTGGGCTATAGAACTTAGCGAATACGACATCAAGTATAAGGGACGAACGTGTAACAAGTCACAAGTGTTAGCAGACTTCCTTATCGAACTCCCAGAAGACCAGTCCGCAAAGGAGGTTTGACCATGGATCTGGGAACTACACGTCGACAGCTCATCCTCCAAAAACGGGTCTGGAGTAGGGATACGCCTGGCATCACCAACAGGCGAGATCCTCGAGCAATCTTTCCGCCTAGGCTTCAGAGCCTCCAATAACGAAGCAGAGTACGAAGCCATCATCGCTGGAATGAGACTCGCCCAAGGACTTAACATCGAGCACGTTCACGCCTTCGGCGATTTACAACTGGTCTCCAGCCAGTTCAGTGGCGAGTACGCAACCAAAGACGATCGGAATCGGATGGAAGCTTATCAAAAAATAGTCAAGGACCTCGCCTTGACATTAAAAGAGTTCACACTGACACGAATTCCCCGAGGAGAAAACGTTGACGCATACGCCTTGGCAAACCTTGCCTCCGCTTCGGCTCCACCAAAAGATCCAACCTTGAAACGGATTATCCCCGTAGAGGTCATCGAATTTCCGAGCATCAAACAAGACATGACGCTCGCTATATCGACACGATCACAGGCTGTTAAACAGACTGAAGCCACTACTGAAACAAGGGTCAAGGACGTCGAAATGACAGGAGCCGAGGCAAACACAGAGCCTACGCCTTTAACAACGCCAGCATCTGACACCGATGCCATCAGACCCGAAGTCATCGGGGCCGACATTGCCGAGGCCGAGGAGCCGAAGACCTAAGGCACCCCGAAGAGTCCCCCACGCAGAACCTTCCGCTTGAACCTATAGATAAAGAACCCGAATACGGTTGCGATAAACCCTGGATGGATCAAATTCGCGCTTACATCGTCAGTGGAAAGCTCCCTAACAGCAAGTGGGCAGCTCGCAAGGTACAAAAACAAGCGGCCCGATACGTCCTGCTCGACGATAACATCTACAGGCAGGGATTCTCTGGTCCTTTACTCACCTGCGTCGAAGGAGAAGATGCAAAACAAGTCATGGGAGAAGTACACAGCGGGTCTTGCGGCAATCACTCAGGAGGCAAAGCCTTGGCAATCAAGATAAAGCGACATGGCCACTTCTGGCCTACCATCGTCAACGACTGCGTTAAGTTCTCAGCCAAGTGCGAAAGATGTCAGCGTCATGCTCCAATGATTCATCAACCAACGGAGAAGCTCTCTTCTGTCACCTCTCCTTACCCATTCATGAGATGGGCAATGGACATCGTTGGACCTCTGCATGCATCGAAACAAAAACGCTTCTTACTTGTTTTGACAGATTACTTTTCGAAGTGGGTAGAAGCTGAAGCTTACGCAAGTATCAAGGACGCCCAAGTTGAAAGTTTCGTCTCGAGAAACATCATCTGTCGTAATGGAATTCCGTTCGAAATCGTCACCGACAACGGTTCCCAGTTCATCTCCAACAGGTTCGAGACCTTCTGTGCAAAATGGAAAATTCGACTCAGCAAGTCTACTCCTCGTCATCCTCAAGGAAATGGTCAAGCAGAACAATCAACAAGACAATTCTCGATGGCCTTAAGAAACGTTTGGATGCGAAGAAGGGTCGTTGGGCAGACGAGCTGGAAGGCGTTTTATGGTCCCACCGCACCACTCCTCGACGCGCAACAGGCGAAACTCCTTTTGCCCTTGTCTATGGAACTGAATGTGTCATACCCTCCGAAGTGACTTATCCAGGACCGCGACGACGTCTCTTACCAGAAAACAAAGAACTCAACGATTCACTCCTCTTTGATGAACTGGACTTCCTTAACGAAAGGCGCGACCAGGCACTCATCAGAATAGCCAACTATCAGAACGCAGCCGCACGCTACTACAACTCCAAGGTTCGAGAACGACGTTTCCGCGAGGGTGACTTGGTCTTGCGCGAAGTCTTCCAGAATACAGCAGAGCGGAACGCAGGCAAACTAGGAGCTAACTGGGAAGGACCTTACAAAGTCACCGCTGTGGTCCGTCCCGGCGTCTATGAGCTCGCCACCATGGCTGGCACGCCAATACTCCATTCATGGAACGCGAAGCACTTAAAGAGGTACTATCACTAGTCCTCTTCTAAGGCCTTTGCCTTGAACTACGAGGCGACTTGATCCCTGCAAAGGGTACGTAGGCAGCTTGTCTTCGGACGAGTTCAGTTGCCCTCCTCCGTCTCAAAGGGGGGGGGGAGTAAGTGTTTTAACGAACTACGGGGCGACTTGATCCCTGCAAAGGGTACGTAGGCAGCTTGTCTTCGGACGAGTTCAGTTGCCCTCCTCCGTCAAAAGGGGGGGGGAGTGGGGTACGTATACTCATAATACTCCCATTTTGTACTTGGTATTTGCTTCAAGTAATAGGCATTTGACTCGAGTCTCTTGGACTCCTTTTGCGATTTCCCTTATGGATTACTCGAAGCTTTGTTTAAACCACGTTATCAATTACATCCTCCAGGGATTCTTCAAAGCCTTTTCAAAAGCAAAGTTCCATCCACTGTCGTTGCTGCTGGCCACAGCAACAATGTGTGAACCTGAACACAATGACATCCATCACCGGATCCTAAGCGCGCTATATAAGTTATAACGATCAGTTTCAGGGCTTTTGACTCTGGCTGGTTTTAATGTTCACTTCCTGGTCTTTTGACCACGAATGTTCGTTCAAAAACCCAACAACACCGTTGGTTTAAAGCAGCTGCCAATGGTTACTTAGGTTTATACACCGAATAATCATTCAGAAAACCCAACAAACATGTTGGTCAAGTCAAAAGGCGTGCTGGACAGACGTGTTCGGAAAGCACCGCCATTCTAGAAAACCCAACAGCGAACGTTGGTAGGAAAGGAGCAATTATATTACACTTGCGATCCTAGACAACACAATCACAAACCCAACAACAATGTTGGTACGAAAAGCCTAAGGCGTGCTATGGTATGAACAACCTTCAACCTATGATAAAAGGTTTGGTCAACAAAACGGATATCATTACTCTTAAAACTTCTATCAAAGGTAAAAGCACGAGGCACAATCAAGACAAAATCATGGAAAAAGCGTCATAAAAATCGGAAAACCGCTACGATGCGAAGTAAGCATAATCATAGGTTGGATACAAACCATCCAACGCTGTTTCCAAAAAGAAAAATTACGATTAATCATGTCCGAATATAATAAAACAAGTTAAGCCTGAAAAACGAGACAAGTAAGATCAGTCATCAGCGCCCTCGTCGCCTGTCGGCTCAACGTCGTCCTCGTCTGACAACTCGACGTCGTCGTCGCCAGCAGCGCTGGTCTCAACAGCACCAGCAGGAGCCGTGGGGGTCTCAAGAACTCTCCGGACACTAGCGAGGAGGTCTCCGAACACATCGTGGGCGTCGTAGATCAGGTGACGCCGCTGACGCAGCGTCTCGACCTCCGTCGGGAGACCTGGCGGGTCCGATCCCTGAAGAAGGCCGATGAACTCCAAGTTCGCATCGATCTCAGTAAGGTTCAGCATGTCGTTCTGGACCTTCCCGCCAATCTCCGCAAGTAGCCCGGCAACCTCGCTGGTCCGCACCACAAAACTGCGAGTCATCTCGTCTCTGGCCTCTGCAACGGCAGCGTCGATCCTAGAGCGCTGAAGGTCGCTAGCAGAGCTAAGCTCACCCCTCAGCCGAACTGTCTCACCCTCGGCCTTGGCACATCGCGACTTGAGCTTCGATAGCTTATCTTCATAATCCTTCTTGACCCTGTGCAGAGCAAGAGCATCGCGCTCGAGAGCTTCGTTCCGCTCCACGGTCTCATCCAGCCTCGACTGTAGGGCGGCATTGGCCTCCTTGGCCGCACTAAGCTCGCTACCCCTAGAGCGAACGTCCTCGTCATAGTCTCTAACCAAGCGGTCAAAGAGGAGGGAGAGCTGCAAGAACACGTAATATAATGTAAAGGCATATTAAGGCGTAGAAAGTATTAAAGGAAGGTATGCGGAAAGAGAGAATCAAACCTCAGAATATCTCGACTTCACTACCGAGTAAGCTTCGCCGTGGAGCAACCCGTCGCCACCGCTCGCTGAAGCTCCTCCGCCGAGAGCTGCTGCGGGGAACGCATCCGCCCTCTGCCTCTTCGAGGGGGTCACACGGTCGATGCCTCGTCCTTTGCCACTAGAAACGCGAGCTCTCTCCGCGGACAGCCTGCGGAACTCTGCAACGTCGCCAGAAGAAGGAGGAGGAAGAGCGGTCTTTGGTGCAGAAGGTCGTGAAGATCTCGCCCGGATAGCCGGCGGGGTCGCGGCCATCGGCACCGCCATCCTGGGTACACTGGTACCCAAAGACCCTCTGCCCTTCGCTACTGCCTTGAGCGCAATCTGCTCGCGGAGAGACAACCTCGCCTGACCTCGTCCAAAAATGATACGATCATGGACGAGCATGCTTTGGACGAAGAAGCCTTGATCATACCCGAAGGTCCCGTTACGCGGTCCAAGACAAGGGAGCTTGCCGGAGCTGTTCAGGAGCTACTTAATAACGTTCGGATCAAGGAAGAAGATCAGCTTATGCGCAACGCCGTTACCTCAATTTCGGCTACGATATTTTCTTGAGGTTGGACGTTAAGCATAAGTTGTTGTACTCTTTTTCCTATACTCGGTTTTGTCCCAATGGGTTTTCCGAGTAGGGGTTTTAACGAGGCACGACTTATGCTTCATCTTTACGGACCAATTTCATGAAAATATCATGAATAAATTGCATGGAACTTTGCATGCTAAGAGATTCATTGAACGTGGAAGGCCAAGAGGGTGTTCACACCTTGAGATATTATTAGTCAAGATTCAATGGTCTTAGTCCTAGTCTTATGAGTTAATTAGACTTTGTTATTTTTCATGCATTGTTTTAGTACTTTCTCTTCAATTCTCTCCCTATATAAACTATGTACTCCTTTGAGAATAATCATTGACTTTTGGATATAAAATCTTTTCTTAAGAAATTTCTCTCTTGTTCTTTTGTTGAACTTGTCGATCTCTTGGTGGTTAGCCAACGAAATCAAACCGGTCATTGAGTGGTTAGCTCTTTGATCACAATCAAGCACTAGGTGGTTAGCCGTGTGTTCTCGCCGATTCCGAGGTGGTTAGCCGAAGAGTCACTTTGTTCCTTAGGTGGTTAGCCTTTGGATCGGATTACCGAGATCTACTCGTAGTTCTCAACGCAGCCATTCGCTTCCGCCTTATTCATTCAAGGATCTATCCGTTTAAAATACCAAGAAGAGTGTATTCCTTTGGGAGATCGTATCAAGTGGTATCAAGAGCCACACTCTTGAAAAAGCGGTATTTTCTAATTATTTTTCTATCTCTTCATATTTAATTTTTTCTCTCTTTTCTTTCTATCTTCTGTATCAAACCAATTATATATTCAAAAAAAAAAAAAAAAAAAACGAAAAGACAAGTTTAAAAAAAAAAAAAAAAAAAAAAAAAATTTTTTGGTCGTATTTCTTCTCTATCTATCTTTAGTTTGACGATTTGGTTTTTGAAGCTAACCATCGAATTGTTTCGATTTAGTTCCTTAAGAACCGAGGAGAACTTCTTGTGTGTGTGTGAGGATATTGTGAGAATTGTGCGAAACACTTGAGTGAAACACTTGTGAGGATTATTTTACTAACGTGTTTGTTTCTTTTGCGAGGAAAAAAAATGTCTGATGGAAGTGATGATTCACGGACAAGGAGAAGAAGAGATCGCGAAATTAATCGCAAAATGGATACTATGTCCACAATGTTAAACGAAATGAGAGGCCAAATAGCCGCTCTTAGTGTTGGAACACCGAATAGACAAGAAAGAAACGAAAGAACCAACCAAGGCATAGCTCGGGAAGGCAACTTGGCCGAGAGTCATGGATCCGACGACCATAGCATTGCTCAAAGGAGTCCGCGAGTACCGCCTAGACATAGGCAAAACCGGCGAAATCAACAAAATCAACGAGACGAGCAGTTCTACAATCCATTCCATGACTTCTCCGAAGATAACATGCCTAGACAACCCCTGGCCCGAAGGAGAAATGACAATGATCTTGGCAGCGTGAAGCTTCGCATTCCATCCTTCTACGGAACAAACGATCCCGATGCTTTCCTAGAGTGGGAAAAGAAGATCGACTTGGTCTTTGATTGCCAAAACTTTTCCGAATACAAGAAGGTCAGGTTAGCCGCTACCGAATTTCAGAATTATGCTATTGACTGGTGGGATCAAGTGGTGACAAACAGGAGACGCAATAGAGAAAACCCCGTGGAGACGTGGAGAGAAATGTCGTCAATCATGAGGAAGCGATTCGTACCAGTCCATTACCACCGCGAGCTACACCAGAAGTTGCGTAGGTTATCACAAGGGAGTAGAGGAGTTGAGGACTACTTCCAGGAAATGGAAAAACTCATGCTCAAAGCCGATGTAGACGAACCCGGTGATGCAACTATGGCCCGATTCCTCAGCGGAATGAATCGAGATTTACAAGATAGGATGGAGATGCAAACTTATGACACCATAGAGGAGATGTTGCATAAGGCCATTCTCGTGGAGCAGCAACTTAAGAGGAAGGGTATCACACGAACACCTTTCGTGACTAAACCAAACTACACCAAAAGCGAGAAGCCGACTTACCCGACCCGTACCGATTCTAAACCAAAAACGGACTACAAACCTAGCTCGTCGGGTCATGACTACAAGGGTAAGGCCGAAACTTCTACATCTATTCGTAATCGTGACATCGAATGTTTTAAGTGTAGGGGCAAAGGACACTATGCGAATAAGTGCCCGAACCAACGTGCGATGTTAATGTTGGAAAGTGGAGAGATCGTGACCGAAGATGATAAGGAGGAATCCGATCCCGAACCAATCTATGATGACGATGATGAACACGCGGTAGAGGGAGAACTACTTGTGGCTAGACGTGTTCTTCTTTCTCAAAAGCAATCCATAGTAGACGAGCAACGGGAAAACTTGTTCCACACTCGGTGCAAAGTTAAGAACAAGGTGTGTAGCTTAATCATCGATGGCGGAAGTTGCACTAATGTCGCTAGTACAACTTTGGTGGAGAAACTGAACTTGGAGATGAGGAAACATCCACGGCCGTACAGTCTAAGGTGGTTGAGTAACCAAAAACAACTCACGGTTACACAACAAGTTTCGGTACCTTTGTCGATTGGCCGATATGAGGATGAGATCACTTGCGATGTGTTACCCATGGAAGCTGGTCACATTCTACTTGGAAGGCAATGGCAGTACGACCGAAGGGTGATTCATGATGGGTACACTAACAAGCATTCCTTTGAGTACCAAGGCCGGAAGATCACTCTTGCACCTTTGACCCCACACGAGGTGTATCTAGACCAGCTCACGCTTGAGCAAAACCGAGGTAAAAACAATGTGAGCGACCCCCTAAACACTTCTTACACTAAAAATAAGAGTGAGAGTTCGAGAAAAGCCCAGCAAAAGGCCGTTGAGAGAAAACCCGTGAGGCAAGAAACTCTTTTTGTGAGGCCGAGTGAGATTAAGCATGCTCTCGTCACTAAGCAACCTTTCGTTTTGCTTATTTTTAAGGATGCTCTCACTAGCATTACTAACCCCGAGCCGGATCTCCCGAGCAATGTGTTGTCTCTTTTGCAGGAATATAGTGATGTATTTCCGGAAGATAGCCCATGCGGCTTACCTCCCATCCGTGGAATAGAACATCAAATAGACTTTGTTCCCGGAGCAACACTTCCAAACCGGCCCGCATATAGAACCAACCCGGTAGAGACCAAGGAACTCCAACGACAAGTCGGTGAACTTATGGAGAAGGGTCTTATCCGAGAGAGTATGAGCCCATGCGCCGTTCCAGTGCTACTTGTTCCTAAGAAAGACGGATCGTGGCGAATGTGCATTGATTGCCGAGCCATCAACAATATTACGGTAAAGTATCGCCATCCGATTCCTAGGTTAGATGATATGTTAGACGAACTTCATGGGTCTAGTATATTTTCTAAAATCGACTTGAAAAGTGGCTACCACCAAATCCGGATGAAGGAAGGTGATGAATGGAAAACCGCTTTCAAAACTAAACACGGTTTATACGAGTGGCTTGTCATGCCGTTTGGCCTTACAAACGCACCTAGTACTTTCATGCGTCTTATGAACCATGTTCTTAGATCATTTATAGGTGTCTTTGTTGTTGTCTATTTCGATGACATATTGGTTTATAGTAAGACTCTTGATGACCATGTAGGACACTTGCGTTTGGTCCTAGACGTGCTTAAGAAAGAACTTCTTTTTGGTAACTTTAAGAAATGTTCTTTTTGTTCGGATAACGTTGTGTTTCTAGGTTTTGTGGTGAGTTCTCAGGGCATACAGGTTGATGAGGACAAGATCAAGGCAATCCAAGATTGGCCGAGTCCTAAGACGGTTGGTGAGGTCCGAAGCTTTCACGGCTTAGCTGGATTCTATCGACGGTTCGTTAGGAATTTCAGCACCATTGCCGCACCACTAACCGAAGTGATCAAAAAGGACGTGGGCTTTAAATGGGAACAAGCTCAAGAGGATGCTTTTCAGCTCTTAAAACACAAGCTTACTCACGCCCCTCTTCTCGTTTTACCTGATTTTATGAAAACGTTTGAAATTGAGTGCGATGCTTCTGGTGTAGGTATAGGAGCCGTGCTAATGCAAGAAAAAAAACCAATTGCTTTCTTTAGCGAGAAACTTAGTGGAGCTACTCTCAACTACCCGACGTACGATAAGGAGCTCTACGCCTTAGTCCGTGCACTCCAAACGTGGCAACACTATCTTTGGCCGAAGGAGTTCGTGATTCACACCGATCACCAATCACTTAGGCACTTGAAAAGCCAACAGAAGTTGAACAAGAGGCATTCCCGTTGGATGGAGTTCATGGAAACTTTTCCGTATGTGATCCAATATAAGAAAGGCAAGGAGAATGTGGTGGCCGATGCTTTATCTCGGAGATATACATTGATCTCGACTCTAGATGCCAAAATTCTCGGATTTGAGATTATCAAGGGAGCATACGCAACCGATCCCGATTTTCAGGAAGTATTTCTTACTTGTGCAAAGTTTGCTTCGGGATCATATTTTAGAAGTGATGGATTCTTGTTTTATAAAAACCGTCTTTGCATTCCTAACTCGTCTTTGCGAGATCTTCTTGTTAGGGAAGCACACGGTGGAGGCTTGATGGGACACTTTGGCATGGCCAAAACTCTTTCAATCGTACAAGACCATTTCTTTTGGCCGCACATGAAGCGTGACGTGGAACGAGTTTGTAGTCGATGCACCACATGTAAGTTCGCTAAGTCCAAAAGCCAAGGCCAAGGTATGTACACTCCTTTACCGATTCCTAGTGCACCATGGACCGACATCTCGATGGACTTCGTCTTAGGATTACCCCGGACTAGGAAAGGTAGTGATTCAGTCTTTGTTGTGGTGGATAGATTTTCTAAGATGGCCCATTTCATACCTTGCCATAAAACTGATGATGCCTCTAACATTGCTGACTTGTTCTTTAGGGAGATTGTCCGATTACATGGAATGCCTAGGACCATAATCTCGGATAGGGATACCAAGTTTCTAAGTTATTTTTGGAAGACCCTATGGTCTAAGCTAGGAACTAAGCTTTGTTTCTCTACTACTTGTCATCCACAAACCGATGGTCAAACCGAGGTAGTTAACAGGACTTTAGGGACACTCTTAAGAACTGTGATCAAAAAGAATCTTAAGTCGTGGGAAGATTGTTTACCTCACGTAGAATTTGCATATAATCATGCCGTGCATTCTACTACTTGTTTTTCTCCTTTTCAACTCGTTTATGGCTTTAACCCGCTTACGCCTCTTGATTTAACTCCTTTACCTTTGAGTGAACGTGTAAGCATGGATGGAAAGAAGAAGGCCGAGTTGGTGAAACAGATGCACGAAAAGGCAAAACAGAACATCGAGTGTAAGACCGAACTATACCGCAAACATGCCAACAAAGGACGGCACAAGAGAACGTTCGAACCCGGCGACCTCGTTTGGATCTATTTACGAAAAGAGAGGTTTCCAGAAGAACGGAAGTCTAAACTCTTGCCAAGAGTTGATGGACCATTCACGGTTTTGGAGAAGATAAATGACAACTCTTACAAAATTGATCTCCAAGGTAAGTACTCTGTTAGCTCTAGTTTCAATATTGCTGATATCATTCCTTTTGTGGCAGATCAAGACGATTTGAGGACAAATCCTTTTCAAGAGGAGGGGGATGATACGATCATGGACGAGCATGCTTTGGACGAAGAAGCCTTGATCATACCCGAAGGTCCCGTTACGCGGTCCAAGACAAGGGAGCTTGCCGGAGCTGTTCAGGAGCTACTTAATAACGTTCGGATCAAGGAAGAAGATCAGCTTATGCGCAACGCCGTTACCTCAATTTCGGCTACGATATTTTCTTGAGGTTGGACGTTAAGCATAAGTTGTTGTACTCTTTTTCCTATACTCGGTTTTGTCCCAATGGGTTTTCCGAGTAGAGGTTTTAACGAGGCACGACTTATGCTTCATCTTTACGGACCAATTTCATGAAAATATCATGAATAAATTGCATGGAACTTTGCATGCTAAGAGATTCATTGAACGTGGAAGGCCAAGAGGGTGTTCACACCTTGAGATATTATTAGTCAAGATTCAATGGTCTTAGTCCTAGTCTTATGAATTAATTAGACTTTGTTATTTTTCATGCATTGTTTTAGTACTTTCTCTTCAATTCTCTCCCTATATAAACTATGTACTCCTTTGAGAATAATCATTGACTTTTGGATATAAAATCTTTTCTTAAGAAATTTCTCTCTTGTTCTTTTGTTGAACTTGTCGATCTCTTGGTGGTTAGCCAACGAAATCAAACCGGTCATTGAGTGGTTAGCTCTTTGATCACAATCAAGCACTAGGTGGTTAGCCGTGTGTTCTCGCCGATTCCGAGGTGGTTAGCCGAAGAGTCACTTTGTTCCTTAGGTGGTTAGCCTTTGGATCGGATTACCGAGATCTACTCGTAGTTCTCAACGCAGCCATTCGCTTCCGCCTTATTCATTCAAGGATCTATCCGTTTAAAATACCAAGAAGAGTGTATTCCTTTGGGAGATCGTATCAAAAAACCTTCCTCGGAAGGATCTCAGCAGAAAACGCTCTCCTGATCCTCTTTCGGCTGAACGACCTCTTCCAGTTACCATTCCCAGAGGAAAGCTCCTTATACATGGCAGCGAGGAACTCCTTGGAGACTTTAGGCAGCGTTGGCCTCACTGCAAAAGACAAATTCAAAAGAATTGGTAAATGACAAAGCAAAAAAAAATCATCAATCACTGAGTGTTGGCTACCTCTTCTTTCCCATCTCGTCTTGACAAGGTCGATGCAGTCTGCCTCGACGGTCTTCTCGGAGATCTCAGCAAAGAAGAAGCGGTACTCGAAGTGGTCGTCCTTGCTTGGAAATCCTGCGATGAGTGCCATCCCCGTTGAGTTGGCAACGCTATACTTAAGCTCTTCGCTTAGACCACGAGTCCTAAAATCCGTCAAGTAGGATAGGTTCTCGGTGCTGATCTCAACGCCGCACTCTCTGCTCAATATGTAAATACCAAAGAGATGTCTGATGCCCCTGGGGTTGATCTGAGCAAGACAGACCCCATGAACCGCTAGATAGCGCATGAGGAAGCGCGGCAGCGGAAACCAGAGAAGGCACTTCGAGACATGTGTTGACTCTGGCTGATTCTAAAGATTAATTCGCGGTCTTTTGGCCACGAACGTTCGTTCGAAAACCCAACAACACCGTTGGTAAAAAGCAGCAGCCAATGGTTACTTAGGTTTATACACCGAAAAATCATTCAGAAAACCCAACAAACACGTTGGCAAAGTTAAAAGGTGTGATCGCTTCTGGACAGACGTGTCCGGAAAGCACCGCCATTCTAGAAAACCCAACAGCGAACGTTGGTAGGAAAGGAGCAAAAGTACACTTGCGATCCTGGACAATACGATCACAAACCCAACAACGTTGGTACGAAAATCCTAATGCGTGCTATGGTATGAACAACTTTCAACCTATGATAAAGGTTTGGTCAACAAAACGGGTATCATGACCCTTAAAAGTTCTATCAAAGGTAAAGCATGAGGCACAATCAAAATAAAATCATAGACAAAGCGTCATAGAAATCAAAGAACCGCTACAATGCGAAGTAAGCATAGTCATAGATTGAATACAAACCATCCAACGCTATCTCCAAAAATTACGAGTAATCATGTCCGAATATCATAAAACAAGCTAAGTCTGAAAAACGAGACAAGTAAGATCAGTCATCAACGCCCTCGTCGCCTGTCGCCTCGACGTCGTCCTCGTCTGACAACTCGACGTCGTCGTCAACAGCAGCACTGGTCTCAACAGCACCAGCAGGAGCCGTGGGGATCTCAAGAACTCTCTGGACCCTAGCGAGGAGGTCTGCGAACACATCGTGGGCGTCGTAGATCAGGTGACGCCGCTGACGCAGCGTCTCGACCTCCGTCGGGAGATCTGGCGGGTCCGATCCCTGAAGAAGGCCGATGAACTCCAAATTCGCATCGATCTCAGTAAGGTTCAACATGTCGTTCTGGACCTTCCCGCCAATCTCCGCAGGTAGCCCGGCAACCTCGCTGGTCCGCTCCACAAAACTGCGAGTCATCTCGTCTCTGGCCTCTGCAACGGCAACGTCGATCCTATAACGCTGAAGGTCACTAGCAGAGCTAAGCTCATCCCTCAGCCGAACTATCTCACCCTCGGCCTTGGCACACCGCGACTTGAGTTTCGACAACTTATCTTCATAATCCTTCTTGACCTTGTGCAGAGCAAGAGCATCGCGCCCGAGAGCTTCGTTCTGCTCCACGGTCTCATCCAGCCTCAACTGAAGGGCGGCATTGGCCTCCTTGGCCGCACTAAGCTCGCTACCCCTAGAGCGAACATCCTCATCGTAGTCTCCAATCAAACGGTCAAAGAGGAGGGAGAGCAGCAAGAACACGTAATATAATGTAAAAGCATATTAAGGCGTAGAAAGTACTAAAGGAAGGAATGCGGAAAGAGAGAATCAAACCTCAGAATATCTCGACTTCACTACCGAGTAAGCTTCGCCACGGAGCAACCCGTAGCCACCGCTCGCTGAAGCCTCTCCGCCGACAGCTGCTACAGGGAACGCGTCTGCCCTCTGCCTCTCCGAAGGGGTCACACGGTCGACGCCCTTTCCTTTGCCACTAGAAATGCGAGCTCTCTCCGCTGACAACCTACGGAACTCCACAACATCGTCTAAAGAAGGAGGAGGAAGAGCGGTCTTCGGCGCTGAAGGTCGTGAAGATCTCGCCCGCATAGCCGGCGGGGTCGCGGTCATCGGCACCACCATCCTCGGTACACTGGTACCCGAAGACCCTCTGCCCTTCGCTGCTGCCTCAAGCGCAATCTGCTCGCGGAGAGACAACCTCGCCTGGCCTCATCCAAGAACCTTCCTCGGAAGGATCTCAGAAGAAAACGCTCTCCTGATCCTCTTTCGGCTAAACGAACTCTTCCAGTTACCATTCCCAGAGGAAAGCTCCTTATACATGGCAGCGAGGAACTCTTTGGAGACTTTAGGCAGCGTTGGCCTCACTGCAAAAGACAAATTCAAAAGAATTGGTAAATGACAAAGCAAAAAAAAAAATCAATCACTGAGTGTTGGCTACCTCTTCTTTTCCATCTCGTCTTGACAAGGTCGATGCAATCTGCCTCGATGGTCATCTTGGGGATCTCAGCAAAGAAGAAGCGGTACTCGAAGTGGTCGTCCTTGCTTGGAAATCCAGCGATGAGTGCCATCCCCGATGAGTTGGCAACGCTATACTTGAGCTATTCGCTTAGACCACGAGTCCTAAAATCCGTCAAGTAGGATAGGTTCTCGGTGCTGATCTCAACGCCGCACTCTCTACTCAATACGTAAATGCCAAGGAGATGTCTGATGCCCCTGGGGTTGATCTGAGCAAGGCAGACACCATGAACCGCCAGAAAACGCATGAGGAAGCGGGGCAACGGAAACCAGAGCAGGCACTGGTCGAAGTAGTTCTCAAACAGGGTCATGTATCCCTCAGGCGGGGCGAAAGCTCTGTCAGCAGGAGTAGGAGAAACTAACACAATCTCCTCTGAGATCCCACATTTCTTTCGGAGAGGCTTCAGAGACATCTCATCCGAAAGAGACGACCCGGGAGGGTCAGGACGAACCTGCGCCTTCGCCTTCTTCTTAGCCTGCCTCACTTGCTCAACCTCAAGGGACACGTCCTCATCACTAAGAACTCTCGAGTCGGATGAGCAGGAAGAGGACGAGGCGAATGCGTCACCAGGAGGAAGGTCCGGGCTCTCATCGTCAACAAACAGAGACTCGGCTAGGGGCCTGCCCTCGGCTCTCAGGTCATCGGGGTCCTCGGTGTCTTCAAGAGAAGACCTCAGGCCTCCGACCCGTCGGGGCAAGGTCACCGAATCCTCTCGAACAAGGGTCAAAGCCGTCAAATTCTCCTCTCTACCGAGGATCTCGGTATCCACGGTCTCCGATAGGCGTTCACCACCCGACATCGGTGTCATACTAGTTATACCCGAGGGCACCATCGGGACATCGATACCCGTGGACATCACCGTGACATCGGTGCCCAAGGAGACCTTCATGGCGTCGGTGTTCGTCATGACGTCGGTATCTAGGAAAATATTCGTAGCATCGATACTCGATGCGTCAACTGCGACATCGGTACCCGACCTTGACGCTTTAGCACTCGGGTCCTCAGATAGCACCACGATGCTATGAGTCCTCGGTGTATCTCCAAGGTCAAATGCCGATGTCGGTTCTGCAGCAAGCGACGATGTCAATGCTTGGTCAGAACCCGATGACATCGGACCGCCTACATCGAGGTCACCGTCATCGGGTTCCGGTTCACGAACCGGTCCAATCCTTTTCGACTCCATGCGCCGAAACCACCTACAAAAATCAAGGCCGAGAATAAAATCAAGGGATCTTGAACAAACATTCAAAGCCCTATCATCATCAACAAGAACTTCACCAAAGATATGATTTTCAAGATCCAACAAATCAAATGATAATCTATCTAGCACAATCGAAACCCCTAGATAAGAGATCTACACAACCCAAATTCGATTCACAAAGCAAGTCAAGTAGCCAAAGCTTGTTCTTAAAAGACCATTGGAGATCTACTTGGGAGATTGAGAAAGTTTTTAAAGAGCTTCAATGGAGAGGAAGGGAAGGCTTACCGGAAAACGGGGGAGGCGTGACGACGAGTTAACCGGCAAAACGTGAAGGCCGACGGTGGAGGAGCTCGTCGATGGCGCCGGCGCTGAGAGAGGAGAAGAAGATAAAACAAACAAACCTAAAAAAAATGAGTGGAGAAAAATGGAAACATTATCCATTAAAAAAAAAAGAAAAAAAAAAGGTAAATGCTTCTCTTTCCTTCAGCGGGTCCTGGAAACCTTCAAAGGGTCATTCCCGGAATTCATCTTTTCCGTTGCAAAAAACATCGTTGACAACAGCAAACGCAACGCAGAGTCTTAAAATCTCCGGAGAACAAAAGAAAAAAAAAAAACTTTTTCTGCAAACTTCAACACGGACAGAGCGAAGTCTTAAAATCTTCAGCAAGGTCTTAGAATCCTTAAGTGCAGAAACCATTGTCAACAGCAGGCACTGTCGGCTCTCGCATGCAGAGCATGAAGTCTTAAAACCTTCAAGGAACGAAAAATAACGTTTACAGTGTTATCAACACTAAAGGCTCAAGCCTACAGCTTCATAACTTTCAAACGGCTAACTTCGACACCCAATGGTCCTTGAACTCGATATTATTATCACTAACACTACCGAGCTGGGGGGCTAACTGTTGGGGTCGGATTTCACACGTTGTACCTCGACGTTAAAAGTTATGATAGAAACGAACATATTTCAACAAGCAAGGACAATATGGACCCTAAGTCGCTTCACCTACAAGAAAGGGTGAAGGACTCTTAAAAACCCCTAAGTCCTTTGAACCTTCTACCTGATGAAGGAACCTTCGAAGTTGTCTTCACTTCAGAAGAAGTCATGAATGCAGCGTCGGAGAGGTCACAGAGCCAACAGGAGGCGCTGCAGAGACAAAGGCTGCCTGGCACCAATGTCACTGAGCAGTGACGCTGATGACAGGCAGTGATACCGATGTCACTGCCCAGTGACACCGATGTGCCTGGCCGCATCGGCGTCCAGGTAGCTGACATCGGTGCCCAAGCCATTCCCATCGGCTTCAGGCTCTTCAACGCCCGTCAGAACATCAACGAAGGTTCCAGAAGGTTCGACATGTTAAAGCCCAGCAACGAAGCCCACGTAGGCTCGACCGACATAGGCAAAAAAGGGAATCCGCAAAGGTTTAGGAAAAAGGCTTAGCCGACTTAGGGGGTTATATATAGGAATGCAAAAACACTTGTAACATTTCATTCACAATTTTTATCATACAAGCAATACAAAGCAATTACAAACTCTAATTTCTCTTTGCTCATTATTGTTCTTCATAGCTTATCTTCAGAAATCTCTGCTTCCTTTCGAAACCCTTACAAATCTAATTGTGCGATTTCCGGCTTCCACAAAAGTCAACAAAAAGTTATGGGTATCGGTCACGCCCGATATGGTATGTAAGCGATAAGTTGCGCAGTCTGTCTTTGGTCCGAGCGGTCAATAGCCAATACGTGTTCCATTTGGTGCAGTCCATCGGTCTTGATCATCGGTCTTCACCAATTCCATGGGGTATCGGGTGTCTTCTCTATCGATCTCCATGATATATTGGCCATCGTATCGCGGTCAATAAATCTTTTTCTATTTTTTGTACCACGGTCCATTGCACGGTCTATTGGTCTAAACCGATACTTGAACGCCCGATAACTGCTTATGTGCTTCAACCTGCAAGCTTTTCCGCTCTTTTTCACCCAGAATCAACTCCTCCGCAATCCTCCAGACTCTTGCTAGCCAGATATCATCAAATAAGCACAGATACCACCTTAATAAGGGTAAAAGAAAAGAAAATATGTACAAAACTTATTATAAGGTCCTAAGATGCGAATCTAAGCTAATCTAGACTAAATGCACTCTAAATAATGATAAAAGATGCAAAAATGATGATAAAGTGATGCAAATATGTACATAAATGCGGTAAATTTATTAGTATATCAGTATTTCGTGCCAACAAAATTTTAGGATGAATGTAGTGCTTATGTGGACGATCAGTGATTTTCCTGCATATGGAATGCTATCCAGATGGACAATGCATGGAAGGTTATCATGTCCTAATTGTCAAGATAATATTGATTGTCATCGACGGTTTTTACCACGTTTACATCTTTATCATCGACGCAAGACATTGTTTAAGAAGAACATTGTTGTTCAAGATGCACCACCACCGGAGTTAGACGGTAACTATTTATTGACGCAACTACGAGATTCGGGAGTAGATAGTACAACAGAATGCAGAGGAAACGGTCATGTTCCGGTTGATGGATGTGGCATGTATCACAATTGGCACAAGAAGAGTACTTTCTAGGATTTGCCATACTGGAAGACCCATCTTTTGAGGAATAACCGAGATGTGATGCACATCGAGAAGAATTTCTTTGATAACATCATGAACATTGTTTTCATTGTCCAAGGGAAAACGAAAGATAATGTGAAATTCACTCGAGTCCTAAGTTTAGGGTCGTTTTCTTGCATAGATTCATTGAGTCTTGACTGTTATGGTGTTTCCGACTGTTTGCTTCTCTATATTATGATTTCAGCTAGCTTGGTCTCGATGATCGATCCCTTACACCAAGAGTCTAGATCAGGCAACACGCTTAGGGACATTGGTGCTCTTTAAGACATGTCAGGTTTTGAAAGACTGCTCGGTTGAGTTTGGATAACCATGCTTGATGAGTGGCTGGTGATAAGCATGGTTGACTGATTGAATAAATTGGTTGATTGTGATATCTATTATGTTGTTAAGTGGGGACGGACTGATCGTTCTCACTAAATAATTATGTTGATTATGTCTCTTTTGTGATGAAAGTAAAAGATTACCCGCTATGGCAATCATTGATCCGCGGTGACTAAGGCAAAGAAAGAAGAATGTTAGATTGGACAGGATAAATAAGTCTTTTGTAACATAATAACTTATGAGCAAATTCTCATTGTAATGAACTTAGCGAATGGTTTTATATTTGATAAGATCATGTTCAAAAAACGTTGAAAAATGTAAGTAAAGGAAAACTAAAAAATGATTAAATTTGGCCGAATAGTCCAATCAAAAACCTTACCGTGGATAAGAAAATCCGGGTCGAACGTTTCACTAGGCCTATTCCTCAAATGCGTGAAACGCATGCCCAAAATGAAGGTAGATAAATTATGCAAGAAACCTCACAAACAAGAAAAAGAAAGACTTGGTCGCATATTGTGTCCACTTAGATGATCATTGTTGGTAATTTCATAGATATTGACATATAATTTGACCTTTTAATCTTATCAATCAGATGACTTGCATTACTTTAAGTATTATCTTCTGGATATATAAAATAACCATATACTTATCTAACTTTCCATTGAAATTTCGGCGTGAAATGTGAGTATGGACTTGGTCTGTAGTTATCGTTTGAACGTTGAAGTTTCAAAAACATATTTATTTGCATCCTTGCATCACTAATGCCACTAACTATTCTGTCGACTCAGAACAGCTACGATTTTTTATTTTATTTTGTAAACGCAGAGCAGTTTATTTCTAATAATAGTTACATTCATATCAAAAAACAGTTACGAATTATTGGAATTACAAAAAAGTGCATAGAAAATAAGAGTAACATTTTTTTTTTTTTGGTCACGGACGCAGTCTAGCCTATTGATTATAAAAATACATGAGTATCCTCGAACCAATGTGGAACAGAAGTGCTAACATAGAAAAAAACCATCTTACGGAGACGAGCGTTCCTCGCTATGAGGTCTGCTTTTTCATTATTCCCCGCGGACAATACAGAAGAGTAAAGTCTGGGAAAGACATACGTAACTCTTGAAGTTCTTCAAGATCTGGTCAAAAACGGGGCTAGCTCTCGGGATCATCTACCATACTTACCAGTTCTTGTGAGTCAGTGAGGAAGACCGAACAGTAACGTCCTTGTTTCCGAAGACATGACATAGCCTAGAGAAGGCTAAACAATTCCGCATGTAGTGGGGATAAAACTTGCCGGAGACCTTTGGTTCCCAAGATGTCTGTTGTGCCGTCCTGAAGCTGCAGAATCCATCCCACACCGCTCGTGTTCTCATCAGCCTTCCAAGAGCCATCAACAAAACATCGGAAGACCGCCTGCGTGTCCTCTACCAACGTAGGCTGCCTCTGGGTCGGCGGGGGGGGGGGGGGGGGGGGGGGGGTCTTTTGACTCAATAGCCATAAACCAGTCTTGAGCCTCTTTCCCGGCCAGCTCCACAATTGTATATGGTGACCTGTCCACATTGTTAAAAACATAGTTGTTCCTGGCCTTCCAAAGGTACCATACGATCCATGGGAAACAACGGACATGCGCATCGAGTTAGGTACAATGTGGTATTCGTGAGAATAAATAATCCATGTTTCCCCATAAGTTTTCCATAGGAAAAACGGACAGAGTATTTATAATATTTGATAACGCCCATACTTGTCGAGCAGGCGAACACGTAAACAAAACATGATTTATGGTTTCATTAATATCACCACACCTTGGACACTGTCGCTCGTGTTGGATATGCCTATGAGACAGCCTCTCATTCACTACTACTGCCCAAGAGAGAGCTTGCCATAGGAAATGGTGGATCTTATTTGATGTTTTGATCTTCCAAACTTTCTCTTTTAACGGATTCAATGATGGTAGTTGTTAACAATATACCAAATCAGCCTCCAGCTCTTGTCTGGCAACTTCATAGCCGGACCGCACTGAGTACATACCAGAATTTGTAAAATGCCAGCACTACCCATCTTTTGCTCTCCGCAAGGAGGGTCGTATAGATAATATTAGTTGGATGTCCTCCGCTTCGACACACACACGAAGTCTATCCAATTTCCACCTACCCGACCATCGGTCAATAAAATTCGATACTCGTTCGTACCTATTAGGATTCGGGAGTAGACTCCGTACTCTTCGTGGGTGATCATCTGGAATCCACTTATCCGTCCAAAACCATGACTCTGCACCCGATCCAATAGTTCGTGTCATGCCTTTGTCCAACAGAGGTTGAGCACTGAGTAAACTTCTCCACCCATAGGAGGGTCGAGAGTGTTTTCTAGCATCAAACGGGTTCGAGTAACGAAAGTACTTTCCTTTCAAGACTCTTGCCACTAACGAGTTTGGGTGTCGGTGTAGTCGCCAGAGCTGCTTAGCCAGTAAGGCTTGATTGAACTCTTCGTAAGACTTAAAACGTATACCTCCTGCACTCTTAGGGAGACACATTTTTTCCACGCTATCCAATGCAACCCCTTGGAATGACTCTTAGTTTTCCACCAGAAATTTGATACTGCACTTGCTAGTTTCCGGAGAATACCCTTTGGGAGGAGAAAAGTGGACATCACATAGGTTGGTAATGCTTGTGCCACTGATTTTATCATAATCTCTTTTCCTCGTGAGAGAAATTTAGCCGACCTGCCATTAATCCGTTGGTGCAAACGATCCTGGACATAGGCGAACACTTCCGCTTTTGACCGTTGTAATTGTTCGGGGATACCTAAATATTTCGCCGAACCTCCCTCTGTCGGTATACCTAACCTCGTCTTAAGTTCCGTCCTACACACTTCCGGCACCTCCTTTCCGAACGTAATCGATGATTTGTCAAAATTTATGCGCTGTCCTGATGCATTCCCATAAACCTTGAGGACCTTGAGTATATTATCGCATTGTTCCACATTTGCTTTACACCAGAAAAGGCTATCGTCAGCAAACAGAAGATGGGAAAGCGAAGGAGAAGTTGGTGCTACTCTTATACCACAAATATTCCCCGCAACCTCAGCTTTCTGGATATTAGCAATCACCACCTCTGTACAAAGGATAAACAAATATGGAGAAAGAGGATCTCCTTGGCGTAATCCTCGTGAGGGTATTATGTTTCCTTTTGGTTCGCCATTCAGTAAGATGCTATATGACACTGAGTTGACACAAGTCATAATCCACCGAATCCATTTCTCCGAGAACCCCATCCTGCGCATCAGCGCCTCCACGAATGCCCACTCCACCCGATCATATGCTTTACTCATGTCTGTCATAATCGCCATACCCTCCCTTCTGCCAACCGAATTAGTCGCCAATGCATGGAAAACTTCTTGCGCTAACAGAATGATAACCGTGATTTGTCGTCCTCCCACAAAGGCGAATTGCGTTTCAGACAACAATTTTGGTAGAAATTGCCGAATTCTCTAACAGAGAACCTTGGAAATAATTTTGTAGCTCACATTGCATAAGCTAATTGAGCGGAACTCCTTCATCTGTCGTGGTCGCTCAGACTTCGGGATCAAACAAATATTGACTGCGTTTCTCACTGAATCTAGAGTCCTTGTACACATAAAACTGCGAACCATGTCTACCACTTGAGGGCCAATAATATTCGAGAACTTCTGGTAGAACAAGGTTGTCATCCCGTCAGGTCCAGGCGCCTTTTCTGGATGGATTGCAAACACAGCCGCTTTAACTTCCATATCCGACATCTCCCGAGTAAGAGTATCAATCATCTCCACGGTAACACATCATTTTATATGTGCCAATGACACTTCAAGGTCAGAGACTGTTGAGGAGGAGAACATTTCCTTAAAGTAATCCGTCGCTGTTTTCACAATTTCATCCTCCTACTCTGTCCACTCGCCTGTCTCCGTGACAAGACAGATAATCTTGTTGCGTGCTCTCCGTTGTTTCGTAGTGGCCTGGAAAAACTTCGTATTTTGGTCTCCCTCTTGGTGCCAGGTGACCCTACTTTTCTGCTGCCAATATATCTCTTCTTTTCTCAGAGCTGTGCACAGTTGCTCTTGGATAGCCGCAATATCCTCAACCGTGGCATCATCACTACTCTGGGTCTCCTCCAGACGACCCTTTAAAGCTTCAATTTCCTCCTCGGATGTAAACATATCTTGTTTGTGCCATCGAGAAATGGTTTTCCGACAATTGGCTATCCGATCGCCTAAGGTTGGCACAATTCCTGGCCTCGCACTCTCCTAGCCTGAACGGACCACCTCTTCAAATTCGGTTTTGAAAGCCAACGCTTATCAAAACTAAACTTTTTTGTTCCATCCTTCCTATTGTTCTCAATATATGTCAGTATAGGCCAGTGATCTGATCCCATAAAACGGAGATATTCCATCTTTGAGTGGGAGAAAAGCTCATACCAATCCTCATTTCCCATTGCGCGATCAAGCCTGCATCGAATGACATTTGTAAGGATGGAACAAAATGTCAATATAACAATGAAATATACCATAAATCAGTGGCGATGAAATATCCAAACAAGTGTAAATATTTGAAACATAATAAAATAAAGTTTATATATCAGCTCGAGTTTGTTTTCCAGATAACTAAACCAAAAGAGTTGAACAAGAATAAAATTATCATCAAATTAGGTTCCATTACTCAAGATTTGTGAATTACTTGGAAAGAACGGTCTTCTCCTTTGGAACAAGTGACCACGACGTCGCATTATCAACAATATTTTTTTTCTTGTGACCATCAAGAATATATGTATAAAATTGGAGTCAATATTCAAAACGGAGACCAAACAAATAAAATAACTTAAATTATGGATCTATATATAGTGACAAGCTACAACAAATGATCAAAAACACCATTTTAAACAAGCTCTTTCTTAAACGATAAAATGTCTGGACATGAAGGCAAAGATGAGAAGAAAGTAACTGAAGGACAATGGACGACCGGTTTATACGATTGTTTATCCGAAGATATCTCTACATGTAAGTATATCGTTTTACTTTATAGCTCTTTCTTATACTAGTTATAAAGAAGTATTCGGTTTTAGTCAGAACTATATATTTATTGGTTTTATTACTTTTAAATTGGTATGAAGGTTGTTTTACATGGTTTTGTCCTTGCGTTGCATTTGGGAGGATCGTCGAGATACTTGACAAAGGGGAGACACGTACGTTTCATTCTAATTTACTACTATTCGCATATAATTTTCGATTCGATTGAGAACAAATGTTTGGCTGGCAATACTTTGTTAAAAACGAGGAAACAAATTCTATGTACGTATATCATAAATGATTAAAGCGTAGAATGGAAAATTGTGTATAGCCGAAGTTTTGGATAGTAGATTTCATCTGTCCGAAATTCCAATCTTAGGTAGATGAAAATATAAAATGATAAGTACATTAGGGATATCAATCAATACATTTATTGTCAATGGTGGAAATTTATGAAACTTAAAATGTACTAGGGTATGAGTTTGACCAGGCCAGGATGAAATATGGTATGTCTCCAACTTTACCATAGATTCGATCGGTATAAAATTGACCATAATAACTAGACATGTTAAGAATCTCACATTGTAAAATCATAATGACTTTATATGTATACTCGTGTTATCAAGTTGATTAATTAATGGATATGAAATTAAAAGGTCAAGGACTAGCTGGATTACTGGTGGTGGCAATGTCTCACATTGGTTGTGGATGGTACTATGCTTCAAAATACAGAGCCAAATTGAGACACCAATATTCCTTGCCCGAGGAGCCTTGCGCGGATGGCGCCATTCACTTCTTCTGTTGCCCATGTGCTCTTTCTCAAGAACACCGTGAACTCAAGTATCGAGGTCTTGATCCCTCTCTAGGTAACCAATCTCTAATTCTTCTTTCTTTTCAGTAATGGTGGTCGTTTTAAGTGTTTTTTTTTTCACCATTACGATTATTTTACTCTATAAACAGAATAAATTAAGGGATGTGTAAGACGACATCTTATCTAGACTAATTAAAGTAGTCATTTATGTCAACAATTAAAAGACATCGCGTAAGAAGTACAATCTTATTGAGACTAAATTTATGTAGTCATGTATCGATCGAACATGTACGATACTCAAGAGTACAAAATTAATAAAATCTAAAAGAAAATAGTAACCAATTTACCAATAATAATATAAAATATTTTTATTACTTTGGAAAAGGATGGCAAGGGAATATAGAGGAAGGAAGATCTAACAACAAAACACCACCGTTTGTAGCATCAAGCATGGACCGTTGAAGAACATCACAAAATAATGTCATGAATTGCGTGTTAACGTGTTAACGTCGCTAAATAAATAAATAATGTTATATATATTACATATATATATGTATAAATTGGATGGTGGAAGTGTAATATTTATTCTTGTGCGAATTTTGTTTGTAAATATCTTCTACGTGAATACCCTTTAACCCAAAAAAAGAGAATATTTCTATGTGTGCGAAGTTGAGTTGTAACCATGCAAATTTATGAATCGTTGTCATCTTATGTTTCAGAAGTATATGGACCCCAATAGTTTATCTCCGCACCAATGTTCCTGAGTCAAAAGTTAAATGTCTATATATCCTTCAAATCAAAGTTAAATATATCCACAGATTAAAAGTCGAATGTTTATTTACCTACAATTCACTTTGCTGTTTGGTTTACCATTTTCATATTATTAGTTAACCATTAAAACAATGTTTAACCGGATCAAAACCGAAAACTGGTTAACTAGTATTTTCTTTTCTCTGCCGACAAAGCCAACAAACACAAAACAAATCGTCATCTCTCACCTTCTCTCTGTTACAAATCCATTAGGGTATTTGAGAAAGAAAAAAAAAGGAGTATAATTTGATTTTCTTGTTTATCTCTTTCAATCTTCCTCCAAGAAAATGACAATTGTTATGTCAAATTAAATTTCACATTTATGAATAGAGAAGCAAAACTACATTTCCTGGACTAAGTTATATTCTTTGTATTTTATCTTACATTTACATTTTCTTTGTATTTTAATTAACACAGTAAGCTATGTAAATTTTACTAAGAGAAATAGAAATTAGTTTTGTAAACTAACAACCTAAGTGCAATAATGAAACATACCGAAGCAAAACAAAGCAATCAAAATGCAAACTACAAAATGACTATTAAAATAAAGTTAGTTTCAATCAACGGACATCACCGGGCAATGAGTCTATGATGATGTGATCAATGGGGTATAACAACTAATCAATGGGCATTCTTATCAGCGAGTTTAACGGCTTCTTGGGTGCAGGTGGCAGTGTGAACACCGAATCCGCAGCTCCGCCACAAATGCTGAGGTTAGCGAATACTAAATTGATCTTCTTCTTTGTAGAAGGAGGGGTGGAGCTCGGGACTAGGTCATTTGTTCTCGCCCTCTTTCCTTTAGATCTTTTCTTTGATGGTTGCGGTGCTTGAGGTTTTATTTCCTCCACCTCCACCTCATCAGTTTCTTCAGGGCTAATGCGCTATTTTTAGCTAGTTCAACCTTTGCTAAAGACCAAAGATCCAACTAGGCGCTCAAAACTTTAATATTTATAAAGCCTTAAACAAAACCACAAGTGCATGGTTACACCGAGGTAGTATTTAAGGGTCGATCCCACGAGGAATAAAATTTGCAAGACACTAAAGATGCGGAAACAAACTAATCTATAGCATGCATTTTTATGGGGTTTTCATTTAGTTTAAGAATGATAAGAAATGCAAGAAACTAAGATGCAACGAAAATGTAAAGGAAAGAAAAGACATTGGACCATAAGCTAATATATCATAAGAACAAGTTAACAATCAAACAATTATATCAAAGATTGAAGTAAACACCGTCCTAAAACATGAAACTCGATAATTCGACTACTTCACTTTCGTGGCTCTAATCACTTCACGTAATCACCTAATCATTGCAACTTTCGTTGGTAACTAGATAAATCAATTGAGCTTTAAGAACAAGTTCAATAAGTTCACTAAACACCATAATTGTCAATTGTTAGATGGCTAGGATAAGTAAAGCTCACAAAGGTTTGGTTCAAACAATCTCACAAACACCTTCTGGGTGGAAATCGTTTAGGATATAGATTTTGAGTGATCAATTCAAAACTACCATAGAGAACAACCTAAGTGAAGGATCCAACAAGGTTCAATGATAACAATCATCATCTAACTATCAAAGCATCCTAATCAATCATAACTCCAAGTCCAACAAAAGAGGAAACATGAATTAAAGATGAAGGTTATTGACTAAGGATTATTAACAAGTAACTAGAGATATCAATCAAGCTCAATTCCAAAGCATGAATCCGTTTAACATAGAGTAACCACTTCCATGGTGCTAATCCATTTCTTAATCAAAATCTAACACAAACTTCCATCTTGTTAAAGATTAATCAAGAATCATTAATAACATGTTCATAAAAGCTTACTAAACTCCTTAGACATCAACTTCCATTGGCTAAGATGAGTAAAGCTGATTAAAGTTATACTAGACATTTTTACAAACACCTTTCGGGCGTGAAAAGACCATGATCTAGATTTTGGTTAGCTACTCCTAAATATAGCATTAAACACACTTTAATCAATAGAAATCACAAGATTATAAACCCAACATCATTAATCAACCATCAATGTTCCTTAATCATAATCCATAAGAAGAATAGAAGAGCTACTAACTCATATGAATGTTAAACATCAAACCTATAATAACTAAAGGGATAAGCATGATTATAGATATGAAATCATACAAACTTCAATAAAACATATAAAGATTCGAGATTTGATGATTCAAACTTTAAACAAGAGAGAAAAGTAAATAAACAAGAGAGAAAGTAAATAAAGATAAGAGAAAGAACAAGATCTAGATAAAACTAAATGCATAAACATAAAGATAAATATAAAAGGATGAAGAATCCCTCTCAAGGATGAATGAATATGAAGATCATATCCAAATCATCAAGAAAAGAGTTTGGATCTAAGCCATCTCTAGAGGAAAGGAAACTTGGAGAAAATATGTTTTTACAAACTATTTATACTAGAGGAAGCAAGGGAACTCGGGTCAACCCTAATTATTTGGTCAAAGATGGGCAAAACAGTAATTTGGTCGCAGGAGGGTTCTGGCCCGACCACCAACCCGAGTTGTTGGTCGGGCCAGGCACCACCCGAAACTTCTTCATCTCGACTACTGACCTGACCTTCATTAAATTGTTTATAACTCAATTGAAAGCTAACTCAATTTTCTATCTGACCCCAAAATTGCAGATCAATTGGATCATGCAAGGCTTCCATCTGACATGATCTTCAAGAGGCTTCAGAATGAAACTGCATTTTTGCATAGGAGAGCATGTCTCTTGTTCTTCTTTTTCCTTCTTTTGGTTACTCCTTTGATCTAAGACCTCTTAGGTACCTAAAATGGATGAAATATGCAAGAAATGCACAAGAAAAGAGATTTAGGACTCTAAGACTCAATATATGCTATATGAAGCTAAAAGTGTAAGAAACATGTAAAACCTAAGCTAAGTGCATCAAAATACTAACTAAAATGTATGCTAAAAAGGGGTAAATTATGGACTTATCAACTCCCCTGGACTTGCCTTTTTCTCACCCTCGAGCAAACAAAGAGAGCAAACCTATGGAGAGGTTTGAAAACACAAAAATAAAACAAATAGATTCAAACAAAGCATTCAACACCATCACCTAAGATAATACAAAGCTATCGCTAAACGCTATAAACTCAATCAATCTTCTCGCAATCTATCGCTACTCCAATCTTTTGCCTCTAGACTCAATGATCAAGCATTCACATATCATTCTATCCACCGATTCTTTAACATTCATTAAGGATTAATGTAACAGCCGTGAACCAATTTTAAGAAATTGGAAGGGTGTCGATCGACACACGCGTGTTTCGGCTAGGGGCTGGTGGGATTTGTGTGGGTATCGATCGACATAGGTGGTGTGTGTCCATCGACACAGTTTTAAATGATCGGTCTGGTTCGATTTAATTGTTCAGTTTGGCCGGGTTGGTTTGGGGAAACCGTAGGGTTGCGTTTATATGTTGCTTGGCCATGTTTTCCCTTAGAAAACAGAGGTAAACATCAGAGATAAACATCCCCAGAGAATTGTGTTAGGTTTTGAGTGTTCGGTTCGTGAAGGAATCGTTCTTTTTGTGTTTTTGTGTGGAAAGAAGTGGGTTATTGTGGATTCTAGTGGTGATCAAGGCTGATCTCGTGCCTAGTCTCAATTCCATCTTTTTTCTCTTTTGAAACCTAACGTGAATGCGTGACCATGGCTTCTGGGTCGATGGATCGTTAGGGTTGCTTAGTGATAGGTTTGAATTTGTGGTTTGATCTCTTGGTGGTTGATTGTGGCTGTGATTGCTTGTTGTTGTGTTGTTGTTGATGTTTCTGCAGGTATTTCGTACAGAAGCACATGAGGGATCGATCCGAGAGGATTATGATCGGTTCCCACGATTCTGCCAAGAGTGTGTCGAACGACACACATGAGGTGTGTCGAACGACACACCAGCACGAGCCTGTCGAACGACATACATGAGGTGTGTCGATCGACACATGTCTGTTTGGGCTGTGTTGAGCCATTTGTGTGCTGTGTGATTTGTATGTTGCATGAGCCATCCATCGTGCTTGAGTGCGCAGTCGTAGATGGGATGACCATCTCACTGGGTATTTATGATAATACTCACGCATCTTTTTTTCCCATGTGATGCAGGTAAAGTCAAAGCGTGATCGTGGAATCATGGCTACGAAGAGGAGAATGATCTGGGATCTCGGTTGTGTGCTTGATGTTATTTGTTGTTTAGAACTGCCATAGGTTGTTGGTTAGTTCTGGAATCATTGAGATGATTATTGGATGTTTTGGTTTAATGAAATTCGTTGTTTCGGTTTAGAAGTTTGAGTTGATTGTTGGTTATTCGCTGAATGTTATGTGTGGTTTGCTTGGTTGTTGAGGATAGCATTTATGAGAATGCTAGTCCGAGACCAAGGTTTAAATGTTAAAAAAAAAATGGGTCGGGTCGTTTCAGTTTGGTATCAGAGCAAATATGGTTTTAGGACGGGTTAGAACTGCTAGGATTGTAATTTGGATAAATTGACAATTATTTGGGTTTGGGGGTTCCGGATCATCTTCCTTCGAGCCTTCAAAGAGATTCCACCGTAAGTGTTGTTTGTTTTGTGTTTTGTTCTTTAATGATTAGTGTGTGTTTTGGTAGTACAATGTGTTGGCTAGAGGCACTAGAGAGTGTGGCCTTGGTGGTCGGGTGACCGTGAAGGTCAGGACGGTGGTTAGGGGACCAGTGAGTGAGTCGGCTGGGGATGTGGCTCAGGGTTCCAGGGTTGAGACCGCGACAGATCCGTAGACGTATCAGGAGGGCCTGTGTATTAGTGTGAGTGCCAGTGGGAGTATCCGTGTAAGAGCCAGTGTGAGGGCTGGTGGGGCCTGGGCTGGTATCGGAGCTGGTGCTGGAATGGCTCGTAGTTGGGTGCGCCCGCAGGAGAAGTCCAGGTGACGAGATTATTCTCTAACAGATCTGTTGCAGTAGTTATTGTGGCGGGCACCAGTGAGTGAGTTTGCCGAGAGTGCGGCTCAAAGTGCTTCGCATGTGGCTGTGAGTGACCCGCCGACACTTTAGGAAGTCTTGAGCGTCATTAAGACTGCCAGCGTGCAGCCAAGTGTGAGCGCCAGTATGAGGGCAGGTAGGGATAATGAGGTCCTAGGTTGCCTGCAGGGGGCCGGTGTGGGTCCTCGTGAGGTTGGTAGTGCAGGTGCACCCGCAGGTTCGCCCGCAGGTGGGGCTCAAGGTCGAGATGATCGTCTGGTGGATTGGCTTCAGCAGTTATGGGAGCGGCTACCGAGTGCGGTGCCAGTTAGGCTCCGGTGATGCTATTAGTGGCAGAGGTGCTGTTGAGGGCTGCGGTTGTTGGGGAGGTTCCGTCTTATCTGCGGATGAGGGAACTGGTGCAGACGATTGGTATAGGATTCTTTGCGAGTAGGGTGTTGCAGCTAAGAGGATTCAGGCAGAGTTGGCCTGGGTGGACTTTTGGGCAGAGTTTAATGACAAGTTCTTCCCTCAGGAGGCTGCAGACGTTTAGAGATGAGGGTTTTGGAACTGGATCTGTGAGAGAGATCAGTTTGTGGGTATGATTTGGAGTTTAATAGACTCCTGGTTTATGTTGGTAGGAGGATGGAGGGCGAGGAGGCCTAGGATAAGAGGTTCTTGAGAGGACTTCGATCAGATTTGAGGACACGATGTAGAGTGTCTAAAAATGCTACGAGAGCAGAGTTGGTTGAGACTGCTGGAGGCATTGTCAAGGACTTGAGGGAGCAGGCTGTGGTGGTTAGCCCAGCTGTTTAGTCTAATAGGCCTCAGCAGCAGGTGATACCTGGTATGGCGGCAAGCGTACGCAGGGACATAAGAGGAAGTGGGAGGACACTTCGTGAACGAGCCAGAGTGGTTGAGGATGCTTCGGGTGTCGAAGCATGGGTCATAAGTTGGCGAGTTTGATTGGTTTCTTAGCACATGGGAGTTGTGTGGAGACTTTGGTAGTGGGTAGTGGTGAGTCCCACGTGTGGTTGAGTCTGGAGCATCATTGTTTCAATACTCCGGAGCGTGCTGAGTGGAGAGGTATCCGGAGTGACGCTGGTGAGTGGACTGGACCGGTTATGGTTGCTGGAGGAAAGTTTCTAGTTACTCATGGTCGGGCGAGAGATGTGGATATTCTAGTGGTTGGTGAGTTGATGTCAGCGGACTTGGTGTTCAGTCCTGTGGAACTGTATGATGTCGTCATGAGTATGGATCGGTTGGATCAGTACAGAGTCTACTTGGATTTTCACTGGGGTCGGTTTGTATTTGAGCGTGATGGTGGGAGGTTGGTTTATCAGGGAGTGAGACCGACTCCAGGGAGTCTCGTGATCTCTCTGTGCTAGCTGAGGCTATGATCGAGAGGGGATATGAGGCTTACTTGGCGAATAGTGTAATACCGGGGTCTGTTGGTGAGGTTGCAGTGAGGGATATTCGGGTTGTCCAGGACTGTGAGGATGTTTCTCGGTCGTTGCAGGGATTGCCGTCGTCGCGGTCGGATCCTTTCACGATTGAGTTAGAGCCTGGAACGACGTCGTTATCTAAGGCACCTTACCGAATGGCTCCAGCAGAGTTGACATAACTGAAGAAGCAGTTGGAGGATTTTACGGAGTAAGAGTTTTATTCAACAGAGTAGTTCACCGTGGGGAGCGTCGGTGTTGTCTGTGAAGAGCAAGTATCCTCTTCCGCGAATTGAAGGGTTCTTTGATCAATTGCGAGGGCTACTTGGTTCTTCAAGGTTGACTTGGCATCTGGTTAACACCAGATTCCTAGTGATGTGGTGGATGTTGGGGAGACGGCTTTCTTGACGAGTTATGGGCAGTGTTGAGTTAGTGGTGATGCCTTTCGGGTTGACGAATGAACCAGCTGCGTTTATGAGGTTGATGAGCGAAACCTTTCACGAGTATCTGGATGAGTTCATGATTAACTTCATTGGTGGCATCTGGGTATATTTGAAGAGTCATGGGGAGCATGAGAGCCAGGAGAGGGAAGTTTTGGGGAAGTTGCGGGAGCAGAAGCAGTTAGCTAGGTTGAGCAAGTGCAGTATCTGACAGCGGGAAATGGGTTTTCAGGGTCTTAATAATCCTACAGATGGAGTTTCTGTGGATCCAGCTAAGATTTAGTCTACCTGAGTTTGGGCCTAGACCGAGGAATGTTGCTAAGATTAGGAGTTTTCTCGGGTTGGCAGGTTATTGCAGGAGATTCGTCAAAGGTGTTGCGAGTATGGCTCAATCTATGACCGAGCGGACATGAGAGGGACGTTTCTTTTGTGTGGTCTTTGAATTAGGAGGCAGAAGTGATGGGTGGAGTTGTAGTAGATTATGATCTGTTTATAGTACCATCGTGGTGAACTTATCTAGAGGCGGATGCTCTTAGTCGGAGGCGGTATGGTTCGGCTCAGGAGCAGGATGTGAGGTATTGTTGAGTGAGATTGGTACGTTGAGGTGGTGCGTTATCTCACGAGAGTCGTTGGGGCTGGAGGCAGTTAATCAGGCAAACCTTCTGAGCATATTCGAGTAGCTCAGAATAAGGATCAGGGTTGGTTGGATTCTTCTAAGGTTGGGGGTTCTGATTATCAGGTCTCGGCGAATAGGACTATCTTAGGGCACGGGTAAGTCTGTGTGCCTAAGGATGAGGTTTGAGGCAGGAGATTCCTGAGAGAGGCTCATGTAAGCATGTTTCTCTATTCATCCGGAAGCGACTAAGAGGCATAGTGATCGGAAATGGTACTATCTTTGAGTCTGGATGAAGAAGGATGTGGCTAACTAGGTCGTAGCTTGCGATAAGTTGTCAGTTGGGGGGGCTGACCGTCAGTCGAGTGGTTTGTTGTGCAGTGTACCCATTCCAGAGGGGAAGTGGGGCAGGTTTTCCTTGGGTGTTTGTGGCAGGGTTGCTCGTTTCTTGGACTCATGTTGTTATTTGAGTGAATGCGGATTGTCTGTCTATGTTAGCACATTTTCTGACCATTAAGGAAACCGAGGGAGCAGCGGTTCTAGTTATGAAATATGTGAGTGAGTTAGTGAGGTTGCTGGGAGTGCCAACGAGTTTTGTGTCAGACAGAGATCCGAGGTTCACATATGAGTTTATGAGGGCTTCAGGCCAGTATTGGTATGGCTCCTTTTGAGGCTTTGCATGGGAGGTCAGGTCGCACATCTTATGCTGATCCAAGTGGGGGAGAGGGGCATATATGGTGAAGTTTTGTTCAGGAGACGACGGAGAAGATCCGTGTAGTGAAGCTTAACATGAAAGAGGCTCTTGGTCGGCAGAGGAGTTATGCCGATAGAAGGAGAAATGAGTTAGACTTTAAGGTGATAGATAGAGCGTATCTCAAAGTGGAGAGGTCGCATGGTTCTAACAGATCCATTGCAGAGGATAAGCTTAGTCGGTGGTTTTTGGGTTCGTTCCGGGTGGTGGAGCGAGTGGGACCAGTTGCTTATCGGTTGGAGCTACCTCGGATTAAGCAGAACTTTCTTAAGTGTTCCATGTGTCGAAGCTCAGGAAGTGTCTACTTGGGTCTTGGGAGGTAGTGGAGAGGATTCTTGCAGATCTTTAGCCAGTTTTTGGCGGTTGAGTGGAGGCCGATGAGGATCCTTGAGTGAGTGTCAAGGTTCTGCGCTCGAAGAGGGTGCCGTTGTTGAGAGTCTTGTGGGGCTGTGACGGTGTTCATGAGTAAACTTGGGAACCGGAGGTTAAGATGAGACAAGGTTCAAAGTGGTTTGGGAAGTTAGCCGTGAGGGAACTTGGTTTCATGGGTTCCAATGTCTGGGTGGTTGTGATCACCAAGAGGGGTGATGTGGTTGGAATTATGTATTTTCGTTTGAGTTGAAACGATTATGACATTCTTCCGGTTTCATAAGATGAGTAGTTCTTATGTTATGGTTGTGGTAGCTGTGGTAGCCATGAGTTCGGATGTTATGGTTGTGTAGCCATGAGGTTCTTGCGTTTTGGCTTTGGTAGCCTTGAGTAGGTGGTTGGATGATCTCGAAATAGAAGTTTTATAGTGGTTAGAACTTGTCTATTTCAAAGAGACTCTAGCAGGGGCACCCTATGTGATGGGTTGCCCAGATGACCTGGGTATTGGTCATGAGTGTGTGGTTGGAGGACCTTGAAATGGAAGTTTTGTAGTGAGTAAAACTTGCGAGTTTCGGAGGAACTCTAACGGGTTATATGCGGGTTATGGTTAGAGAACCTCGGAATGGAAGTTTTATAGTGAGTAGAGCTTGCCAGTTTCGGTGGAACTCTAACGGGACATATGTGTTTATGCGTTTAGAGAGTCGCAGAATAGAAGTTTTACAGTGGGTAGAATTGTCTAGTTCCGAAGAGACTCTGCAGGGACATCCGGTGTGATGGAGGGTCCAGACGATCTGTGATGGTCATGTTTGTGATGGTATTCCAGGTTAGGAGTATCATGTTGAGACCATGGGAGGTAGTTCTGGGCAGAGGTGCATTATAGACGTTAAGATTTGATTTCGTTCAGGGATGTCAATTTCCTCGCATAGCTCAGAGAGAGAGACATTGGTTCTTTCTTGGAGATGAGTCTCCGGCAGATCTTCAGAGATGCGTCTCTCCGGGGGATAGTTGGTTCCCTGCATACCGATCGTTTGTCAGGACTACGAGGACTGAGAGCGTGAGGGTATGGAGATAGTTTTGGGAGATTGCGATCTCTCGCAGATCTTTGAGAGATGCGTCTCTCCAGGGGATAGTGAGTTCCCTGCATACTAAGAGATTGACGAACTATGTGTCTTGATGGTTTGAGGGGTATGGAGATGGTTGGTATCAAACACCATCAGGACTGCACGGACTGAGGTGGGTTAATACGAGGCACCGAGAGCTGAGGGGTGACAATCCCGAGAGCTAGATGGTGTAGTTATGAGCTATGAGTGATGAGCGATCATTGTCTGAGATGGGTCTATATGCATAGGACGGATGTGAGCTTCGAGAGGGTCTAGGAGATGTAGTCTCCGGTGTTATTGGCAGGTTGGTCAGGTGGTTAGCCATGTGGGCTGTGTTTGGAATTCGAGGACGAAACCATGTTTAGTGGGGGAGAATTGTAACACCCGTGAAGCAATTTTAAGTTGGAAGGGTGTCGATCGACACAAGTGAGGTATGTCGATCGACACAAGTGAGGTGTGTCGATCGACACAAGTGAGGTGTGTCGATCGACACACGCGTTATTCGGCTTGAGGCCGGTGGGATTTGTGTGGGTGTCGATCGACACAGGTGGTGTGTGTCGATCGACACAGTTTTAAATGATCGGTCTGGTTCGATTTAATTGTTCGGTTTGGGAAAACCCTAAGGTTGAGTTTATATGTTGTTTGGCCGTGTTTTCTGAGGGAAAATAGAGGTAAACATCAGAGATAAACATCCCCAGAGAATTGTGTTAGGTTTTGAGTGTTCGGTTCCTGAAGGAATCGTTCTTGTTGTGTTTTTGTGTGGAAAGGAGTGGAATTTCGTGGATTCTAGTGGTGACCAAGGATGATCTCGTGCCTAGTCTCAATTCCATCCTTTTTCTCTTTCGAAACCTAGGGTGAGTGCGTGACCATGGCTTCTGGGTCGATGGATCATTAAGGTTGCTTGGTGATAGGTTTGAATGTATGGTTTGATCTCTTGGTGGTTGGTTGTGTGGCTGTGATTGCTTGTTGTTGTTGATGTTTGTGCAGGTATTTCGTACAAAAGCAGATGAGGGATCGATCCAAGAGGATTATGATCGGTTCCCACGATTCTGCCAGGACTGTATCGAACAACACACATGAGATGTGTCGAACGACACACCAGCACGAGCCTATCGAACGACACACCAGCACGAGCCTATCGAACGACACACATGAGGTGTGTCGATCGACAGGCCAGTACAGAGTGTGTCGATCGACACCTATTGGTAGTGTCGATCGACACATGTCTGTTTGGGCTGAATTGAGCCGTTTTTGTGATGTGTGATTTGTATGTTGCATGAGCGGTCCATCGTGCCTGAGTGCGCAGTCGTAGATGGGATGACCGTCTCACTTGGTATTTATGATAATACTCATGCATCTCTTTTTCCCATGTGATGCAGGTAAAGGCAAAGCGTGATCGTGGAATCATGGCTACGAAGAGGAGAATGATCTGGGATCTCGGTTGTGTGCTTGATGTTATTTGTTGTTTAGAACTGCCATAGGTTGTTGGTTAGTTCTGGAATCATTGAGATGATTATTGGATGTTTTGGTTTAATGAAATTCGTTATTTCGGTTTAGAAGTTTGAGTTGATTGTTGGTTATCCGCTGAATGTTATGTGTGGTTTGCTTGGTTGTTGAGGATAGCATTTATGGGAATGCTAGTCCGAGACCAAGGTTTAAATGTTAAAAAAAAAGGGTCGGGTCGTTTCAATTAATGCATGATCTTGCTTATCAACTATCAGACAATGTTCAAGGCTAGGTAAAAGAAGGGTTAAATGTGAAAGACAAGGCGGTTATGAAACATTTTAGGTGATTCGCGCTCAAGAAAGGGTAATGTAAAACATCATGTAAAACCAAGGAAGAAATTGAACAATTGATGCATACAAATAAGTGCTTTCATTCTACTCAACCCAAAATGATCTCAAACTCCTATTACTACCCATGAGCTTGCAAACTCTTCTTTCTTTTGGTGATCTAAGCCTTTTGAATTTTCCTTTAAACTTTTTAGCTTACTCTAGGGGGTTTCTTTACTTGCTAGACTCTTTCCTTTACTTCAATCCTTTCCTTTATGGTTTCTTTTTATACTTTTCTACTAACCTTTTTGGGTTCTAGCTTATAGAGGGGATTTCTATTCATGATCAAAGACTAGAGTCTTTCTTAAGCTTTTAACAAAACACACCCTTTTCTTAGAGTATCTCCACTTCTTTTCTTTCTTTGGGTTCTAAAACGAGTCGTGACTTTGTCATCGTGGCTTTGGTACTTTAGTATTCCCGCACGTTGTTTCAATGTTAAGTCCCACGTCATCTTTCGAAAATTTCCTAGAATCCATTTCGAAGCTAAGGACAACCAGTTTGGAGAGCCTAGGACCGAGCTTCGAAATAAACTGTTTTGATGTGGAGTCTAGCTCTTGGCTTTGTCCTTGTAAGGATAAAGACGCGACTCGAGTTCTGGTCCCATATGTGAATGATGTAGTGAACGCGCTAAGTCCATCTCTTGTCGACGAACAACTTAACGATACTCATATTTCTCAGAGAAAGCGCCGACTGCTGCATATGGTTTAGCTGCGCCCACTACTGCACATTCTACTGCGCCGACCACTACTGCATATGCTTTCGCTGCGCCCACTACTATGCCTGCTCTAGTTGCGCCCATTACTACTCCTGCTCTAGCTGCGCCAACTACTGTGCATGTTTTAGTTGTGCCCACTACTACGCCTGCTCTAGCTGCGCCCACTAATGTGCATATTTTAGCTGCGCCCACTCCTGCAAAAGCTCTAGCTGCGCCCACTACTGCACCTTCTACCGCGCCGACCACTACTCCACATGCGCCGACCACTATTTCTGCTGCCAAGACGAAACCAGTTGCTGGTGAGCGAAGTTGGGAAGTTGTACGTACTGGCGAAGATGGAGCCGAGGTGACCATGACTAGGATCGTGGACATCGTTAAGGAGACTAGGATCGACGAGTCTTTGAGAAGACCAAGACTGACGAGGTCTTTGAGGTGACCAGGACCGACGAGGTGGTTGAGGAGACCAGGATCGACGAGTCTTTGGGAAGACCGGGACCAAGGAGGCAGCAAGGCCGACTACCATGATTGCTCATGCGGGAGTTGTTGATGAGGAGATTGTCCCTTAGTTGCTTTGCGCGCCTATTAGTGCTTACGTTTTAGACTTGACTTTGATTTCGCGCGTAGATGGCTTGTGTTTATAAAAAGTGATAATGAATGAAACTTTAATTTGTTTTTGTTTGCCGTTAAGTCCAACTTTCTTGACTTAGACTTTAGAAAGACCACTAATAGTAATGAATTGTATCCCTGTTGACTCCGTTTCTAGGATGCATAGTTAGTCTGGTTCAAATGACTTTGTTTAAAAATCCATATGAACAATCATCATGATTGAAGGCGTCGTTGCCGTATTTTGGTCCTCGTCCTTGTTATAGGAGTTAGGTCATCATTGACCGCCCAACTTCAGAAGTGAGCATGTTACGTTGTTGCAACCAGCGTTAAGGTTTGCTGGGTTATTCGAATGATCATTTAGGTTTACGACCGTGTCACTCTTTGAGCACGACCGCTCCTATAACGATCATTAACTTTGACCAACGATGTTGTTGGGTTTTTTAAATGGTCATTTAGGTTTACAAGTGTGCTTCTCTCTAAACACACCTGCTCCTATAATGAACCATTGGTTTCGACCAACGATGTTGTTGGGTTTTTTAAATGGTCATTTGGGTTACAAGTGTGCTTCTCTCTAAACACACCTGCTCCTATACTGAACCATTGGTTTTGACCAACGATGTTGTTGGGTTTTTTGAATGGTCACTTCGGTTACAAGTGTGCTTCTCTCTAAACACACCTGCTCTTATAATGAACCACTGTTATTTATATAGCGCGCTTATCCAATGGTGGATGTTATTGTAAAGATCTGCAGCGGCGGTCGAAGGTGAGATGGTCGTTTAAGTGAGACCCTAAATTATCCGTAAAGGATGTGATAGAGATAGTCGTTTTGATAAGTTTTGGTAACAAGCGTTTATCTTCATAAAAGTCTGTAATAACAGAAGGTAGGAGTATACGAGTATACGTCCCCTACTCTCCCCCCTTTTGGGAGGAGGGCAACTGAACCCATCCAAAAATGGTAAGTGATTGAGTGGTAGATGAATGATGGGATGGGTGTTTAATGGTAGTACTTCTTTCTTGGTCTACCTTGTGCCGAATCGTCGTTTTGTCTTCCGCGTTTAGGCGGTTCTTCATTGATCGGCGATACTTCCACGTCACTTTCCTCTAATTCAAAGTCTTTGAGGTTAAAATTATCGCCGAGTTCACCGTCTAGTAGCTTTTTGGCGAGCGCCGAGCAGAGAGACTGGCAGTTTACTGTCGAGTGCCTATGAGTGTGATGAATGTCGCAGTATAACGACTCGTCGTAAGTTGAATTACCGGTCCACGCATTAGAAAAACATCCTCCTTGGCTGTGCCGATCGCTGGGAGAGTCCACCTGATAGTTGTGGGCTCCTTCGTGTTGGACGAAATTTCCACTATGGGTTTTTCGCGCCTGGCTTGGCTGGTGGTCGCTGTCACTTTTCTGTTTTGACTTCCCATACTTTTTTGCGAGTTTCTTCGCTTCTTCTTCGCTTTTGGCAAAGTTCGTCGCTCGATGCAGAGCATCCTGTATAGTGGAAGGCTCGTTGAGAGACATCTCCTTCTAGAAGTCAGATTCGTGCCATATGGCTCTTTTCAGCGCTCGGAGTGCGTCCGAGTCATCTATCCCTTTCACTTGCGATAATACCAATTTGAAGCGTTTGATGAAAATCTTGAGAGACTCGGTTGGTCCTTGGTTCATGGACCATAAATCGGCGCCAGACGTTTGAGTCTCAATGAAGATGGAGTAGTGCTTGATAAAGGCCGATGTCAACTGTTTGAAGGTATCGATGGAATTACTTTCGAGCCCTTTAAACCATTTGAGAGCTGGTCCTTTGAGGATTTCGACGAAAAGCAAACACTGTCCGACGTCCATCTCTTGCTCTTTGAAATTTGCTCTTGTCATAGCCACACTAAATTCGTTGAGGTGGTCAGCTGGGTCTTCGGTTCCGTCGTAGGTCGGCACCCTAATCTTGCTTGGGTCTGACACTCGAGCTTTGGTGATGCGCGCTGAAAACGGAGTATGCTGAGCCTGTTCAAGGATTAGATCGAGCTCTGGCGCCTTGCTAGTGGCGCGATGCACCTGCGAGCGGATAGTTTTCAACTCAGCAGTAGTCTTGTTTAGCGAGGCTCGGAACTCGGCCATCTCGTCGTGCTGGGCTCGAATAGCAGCTTGTTTAGCTTCAGCGACCTCTGCCTCACCCATTCAACGTTTTCCTCTTCTTCAGAGATGTGTCTAGCATATCCAGGATCGATCTCGTCGTCGAAAGCGGAGAAACATTGTTGGGTCATCCTCTGTGGGTCGGCATGCTTTATCCTCGTAGTGGTTCGTTGTGCCACTTCTTCCTCTGAGAGATCGGCGTTGCGTGCAATTCTCCTCGCAGAGCCATCGTCTCCGAAGGTGGAGAACTGTTGTGAAGCTACGTATCGAGGATCGTCATTCCTTGCTTTGGTTGTTCCCTGCCAATCTCTCGCTGTCTCAGTGAAGATGGTATCATGAACGACTCTTCTAGCCAGGTCTTCGTCGTCGAAAGCGGAGAAATGTTGTTGGGTCATCCTCTGTGGGTCGGCATGCTTTGTCCTCGTAGTGGTTCGCCGTGCCACTTCTTCCACTGCGAGATCGGCGTTGCGTGCGACTCTCCTCACGGGGCCATCGTCTCCGAAGGTGGAGAACTGCTGTGAAGCTATGTGTCGAGGATCGTGGCTCCTCGCTTTGGTTGTTCCATGCCGATCTCTCGCTGTCTCAATGAAGATGGTATCAGGAACGATTCTAGCCAGATCCTCGTCGTCGTTGTCTAGGTATATTCGCTCATCGCCGACTTTTGCTTTTTCTCGTCGTGCTTGGGCTAAGAGAGCAGATCGTCCGTCGTTTGCGGCGGTCGATGGATTTTGCTGCCGAGGTCGGCTCGACGATCTTACTGGTGTAGTGAAGTTGAGCGCCACTAGATCGATTCGTGCCGCTGGTTTTCTGAACATAATTGGCTCGAGGGGTCGTGCGCGGACGTCTGCTCCTATCGATCTGAGCTCGTCGGTTATTGTCCCGTTGGCTCTGGTTTATCTCTCGGCGCTTTCCAGCAACGCGTCCAGTGTCGTGCTCATCTTCTGCAACAACTCAGGAAGTAGCGAGCTCGCTCTCGGGGTTTCCTTCGACTTCTCGCTAGGCCGATCGGCGCGAGCTGCACTTGCTGCTGGTGGATCGTCGCCAGCGGTTTGGTCCTTGTCGGTACTTCCTTCAGCCTGGATCTCGCTCTCTTCTAGATCTCTCGGCGCGACGTCTTTCGGATCGACAATACGTCGTTCGTCAGTCATCGTGTTCTGGATCTCTTCGCGGTGGTTCTTCGGAGTAAGAAACTTTCAAAGTCCCCTCCTTCTAGCGCCAAACTGTGGTGGTGGAAACCTGCACAGTTGAAATAGTCAATGGTCTAGGTCTGAAAGCTCTGAGATGAGAAACACCTGGCGAAGATCTCAAGAGAGTTTGTTTATTAAGCTTTTGCAAGTATTATAAGTAGTTTCTGTGTAAAATTGCGGATCCCCTTTTTGGAGGTATCCTCGATCTATTTATACAAGTCTAAGTCGGCCTAAGTCTACACCTAAAGAGATAATATCGAATCCCTCAATCTTCGGGATTCTCTCTCAGCATAGTCGGCAGCCGCCTCTAGGCCTTGACCTTGTCCTCGTCATGGGACCAAATCCGAGAGCTCGTCTTCTAGGCCCAGTCTTGCAGCAGAGGTCGGCGTGACTTGTTACTCGTGGGCTCCCGACTCGTCCTTTCCAATGTGGGCCTTCTGAGCTCGGCCCGTTTCCTGTCTTGAAGTGAAATGGTCGCAACGGTCTCTCGGAGTCTAAATGACCACTACAGACGTCGTCCTGGAAAGGTGCCGGTCGTAGTCCCAGTTATTCTGGAGAGCCGGTTCCAGAAACAGAGCTGGTCCCTGAGACAGAGCCTACCTCTGGTACTTAGTCATTTTCTTGACGATCTCTACCGGAGTGAGATCTGACCCCAACAAACTCAACACTCTTTCTTTTGCTCACCAAAACACTCACCAAACCCAACCCATAAGAACAACAAATCCTAAAGCTAATGCTAGTCTTAAAACGAGACTAGCTCTAAATGAAAGCAGTTCTTTGTCGTTCCCATCTTTTAAGATTTTATTTGCGTATGCATTTTAAAAAATAAGGCCTCACTCAAGAAAATACACATAGGTTTCAAAGAAGGGTCAAGGTTATGCAAGGTAAGGGAAACCAACCTCATTCACATTGGATGTCGTGAATCGGGAAGGCCATTTGGACTAGCAAAGAGTGGTAAAAAGGGAAAAGAAAGTCCAAATGTGTATATGGTTACTTTGAACAAGCATATCAAGTCTCTAAGCAAGAAATTAAAGTCAATATTAGGTTCAAATTGATAGAATTGGTCTCAAGACTAATATGGTTCAACCTAATCACGAGTTTCGAGCGAAGAGATCAAGATGCAAAGAAGAGATTTCTATAATTCACTTAGCAATATCTAGCATTATCCTAAAGATCATATTGAATGTTAAGCCACAAATCTCAAAAACAAATCAAACCATGCTCAATGCAACCTAAATGATCATACAAATGTATGAAATGCAACTAAATGATAAAGGAAAATCTTTTTGCTTTTGCAAAAATTTCAAAAAATTTGGTGTTTTCTCATATATATAATGCAATGCATGCAATGAGACTCAAGGAATGAGAATGTAAAACAAAAGAACTAAAATAAGCATTAGCAACTACTTCCCCCGGACTTACTTATCATCGTCTCGACGAGAAAGCAATACCGAAGAGAAGAAAAGAGAGAATAAAAGCAAAAATGCATGAAATGGAAATTTGAAAATGAATGGTAATTATAATGATAGGAAGGTACCTTGTAACTACTCTTGATCGGATAGTGGAGATAGCGGTAAGAAGGTAAGTGAACAAGCAAAACGTTTAGGCTCGGACGTTGCTCGGTTTAGAAATGGCTAAGGGTCCCTTTTCCTCATGACACCACCTATTGAAGGGGTTGTCATCTTGAACCGCTACTTGTAGTGTATATGCCATAGTCCTAGGGTTGTATGATGATCCTTGAAAGAAAATAATCCTCTAATGAGAACAATTTAACACATTAATGTACAAGTATCTATCCATATCTCAAGAGTGAATTAGCAATTAAAAGCACATATATGAATAGACAAGTGATCAAACATAGCAATAGGCAACACTAATCAAGCATTTAACCCATATTAAAATCCATTCAAGACTTCCCATTCTCATCAAAGTAAGCATATTTAATCAAATCCAAAGCTTGCAATTGAACAAATTCCAATCATTCTAGTAAATACTAGTTAACAACAAAGCTTAATGATATGATTTGATTAGCAAAACTCATATTCAAACTCCAATTCCACTAAAGATTGTAATTTTAGCTCATATTCAATATCAAGAACCCCAGAGAGATTATATTTTCAAACTCAATCATCAATGTTTCAATTTAGCATATGAAATCATCTACCTACAATGCAACGCATATCAACAACATGTTAATGCAATTCAAGTACCCATAATCTCATGTATGCTTCCATGAGATCAAGATAAATGAGATGGGAAAGGAGAGAGAGCATACCTTGGTGTTGATCAAAGATTAAGGTAGAAGGGATCCAAAGAAAATGGTGAATTCAAAAATTCTCAAGAAATTTGTAGAGAAAAGGGAACCTTGATTTGAAATTTAAAAAGTTTAGAGAAAGAGGAAGTACAGAGATGCTAAATAATTTCAAATACATTAGAAAGTGAAGGAGAAAGATTTTAAAATCTGATTTTTGGGTGTCCTAACCGGCCAAAATTGATTGAAAATACCTAAAACAACCCGGTTTGGACCGAAAATGAACCAAGTCAACGCGTATAAAAAAAAGTCAACGCGCAGGAAAAAAGTCAAAACTGCTACTTAGAGAGAGTTTCTGGCCCGACCAGCAGCCCGAGTTGTTGCCCGGGCCAGTGACCACCAGAAACTTTCTGAAGTTCGGTTTCACCTGGCCTGACCAAGCGCCCGAGTTGTTGGTCGGGCGCGAGGCTGGCAGATGGCTTTTGGCTTCTTTTTCACCTCTTAAACATGCCCTAAGTCTACTCCAATCTTCCTCCTTGATTCCTATCTAAAAAAACACTCTCCAAAAACATACTAAACATAGATAAAAAGCATAAGAAATATATACAAAGGATACCATGGGAATGCCTCCAAGTGTGCTTGTTCTACGTATCTAAGCTTGACAAAGGATAGAATTGGGAAGGTTCCCAAAGGCGCGTTTAACGTCACTAGCTTAACGGTTACTTCCTCTTATTCACCTCTTCCTTGAATGTTCACCTAAGAGATCAAGATCACAATAAAAAGAGAAAAGAGTAGCAACAAAGGAAATAAAAAGCTATAGTCTCAATTTGAAACTTAACTCTAATGGCAATCGTTTACTCCCCGGCAACGGCGCCAAAAACTTGATGCGCTATTTTTAGCTAGTTCAGCCTTTGCTAAAGACCAAAGATCCAACTAGGCGCTCAAAGATTTAATATTTATAAAGCCTAAAACAAAACCACAAGTGCATGGTTACACCGAAGTAGTATTTAAGGGTCGATCCCACGAGGAATAAAGATTGCAAGACACTAAAGATGCAGGAAACAAACTAATTTATAGCATGCATTTTTATGGGGTTTCATTTAGTTTAAGAATGATAAGAAATGGAAGAAACTAAGATGCAAAGAAAATGTAAAGGAAAGAAAATACATTGGACCATAAGCTAATCTATCATAAGAATAAATTAACAATCAAACAATGATATCAAAGATTGAAGTAAACACCGTCCTAGAACATGAAACTCGATAATTCGACTACTCCACTTTCGTGGCTCTAATCACTTTACGTAATCATCGAATTATTGCAACATCCGTTGGTAACTAGATAAATCAAATGAGCTTTAAGAACAAGTTCAATAAGTTCACTAAACACCATAATCGTCAATTGTTAGATGGCTAGGATAAGTAAAGCTCACAAAGGTTTGGTTCAAACAATCTCACAAACACCTTCCGGGTGGAAATCGTTTAGGATATAGATTTTGAGTGATCAATTCAAAACTAACATAGAGAACAACCTAAGTGAAGGAGCCAACAAGGTTCAATCATAACAATCATCATCTAACTATCAAAGCATCCTATTTAATCATAACTCAAAGTCCAACAAAAGAGAAAACATGAATTAAAGATGAACGTTATTGACTAAGGATGATTAACAAGTAACTAGAGATATCAATCAAGCTCAATTCCAAAGCATGAATCCGTTTAATCTAGAGTAACCCACTTCCATGGTGCTAATCCATTTCTTAATTAAAATCTAACACAAACTTCCATCTTGTTAAAGATTAATCAAGAATCATTAATAACATGTTCATAAAAGCTTACTAAACTCCTTAGACATCAACTTTCATTGGCTAAGATGAGTAAAGCATGACTAAAAATCTCCTAGACATTTTCACAAACACCTTTCGGGCGTGAAAAGACCATGATCTAGATTTTGGTTAGCTACTCCTAAATCTAGTATTAAACACACTTTAATCAATAGAAATCACAAGATTATAAACCCAACATCATTAGTCAACTATCAATGTTCCTTAATCATAATCCATAAGAAGAATAGAAGAGTTACTAAGTCATATGAATGTTAAACATCAAAACTATAATAACTAAAGGGATAAGCATGATTATTGATATGAAATGATAAACAAACTTCAATAAAACATATAAAGATTCAAGCTTTAAACAAGAGAGAAAAGTAAATAAAGATAAGAGAAAAAACAAGATCTAGATAAAACTAAATGCATAAACATAAATGAAAAAACTAACTGCATAAACTAAATGAAAAAACAAGATCTAGATAAATATAAAAAGTTGAAGAATCCCTCTCTAGGATGGAATGAACATGAAGATCATATCCAAATCATCAAGAAAAGAGTTTGGATCTAAATTATCTCTGGAGAAAAGGAAACTTGGAGAAAAATATGTTTTTACAAGCTATTTATACTAGAGGAAGCAAGGGAACTCGGGTCAACCCTAATTATTTGGTCAAAGATGGGAAAACAGTAATTTGGTCGTAGGAGGGTTATGGCCCGACCACCACCTCGAGTTGTTGGTCGGGCCATGCACCACCAGAAACTTCTTCATCTTGACTGTTGGACCGACCTTCGGTAAATTGTTCATAACTCCTTCAATATAGCTCCGATTGAGTTGAGATCACTGCCAGCTAACTCAATTTCCTATCTGACCCCAAAATTGCAGATCTATTGGAGCAGTACAAGGCTTCCATCTGACATGAGCTTTAAGAGGCTTCGGAATGAAACTGCATTTGAGCATAGGAGAGCATGTCCCTTGTTCTTCTTTTTCCTTTTTTTGGTTACTCCTTTGATATAAGACCTCTTTGGTACCTAAAATGGATTAAATATGCAAGAAATGCACAATAAAAGAGATCTAGGACTCTAAGGCTCAATATATGCTATATGAAGGTAAAAGTGCAAGAAACATGTAAAACATAAGCTAAATGCATCAAAATACTAACTAAAATGTATGCTAAAAAGGGGTAAATTATGGACTTATCAAGGGCTCTCCTGTTCAACCGGTTTCTTTTCCTCAGGTTTGAGGCTTTTTAAGTCCCGACATTCCTTCGTGGGCTGTCCTTTTTTGTTACGGTGGGTGTAGTACTTAGACGGATCGTAATCTGCTTTCTTTGTTTGTTTTAGGGTGTCAATGGCATATGCTTGTTGAGCCTTCGAGTAGTTTTTGGTGAACTTTTTTTGAGCTTGCTAACCTGGAGGGGCAGTTTTGCTCTTGAATATTTCGGCTAGGGAGGCAGTTTCCTCCTCGTGTAGTGCATATAGCGATGCGCAATGTAGGGCATCGTCTAGTTGTATGGAGGGGTTTACTGTCAGTTTCATTCGGAACTTGGACCCATACCATAATCCGTTCTTGAGTGCCCCTAGGGCTACTCGTTTGTTGAGATTAGCTATCCGTGATTTCAGCTGTTTGAATTTTGTGATATAGCTTCTTAGAGGTTCTTATTCTTCCTGTTTCAACTCCCATAGACTGGCTTCTGAAGCTTGAGCTTTGATGAATATGGAGTATTGTTTCAGGAATATTGCGACGAGCTGGTCGAAACTATGGATGGAGCTGCTGTCCAAACCAGTGAACCACTCGAGGGTTGATCCTACCAGCGTCTCTACAAATAATGTGCAATGCCCTGCTTCTATTTCGTTGTCGGCTAACCGAGCTCGAGCCACGGCCAACCGGAATGCTCTGACGTGAGCTTTTGGATCGCTTTCTCCGAAAAATTATGGGAATCTGATTTTTTCGATGTCTCTGATAGGCATATTAGCTATCATGTTGGTGAAGGGTGTCTTTCGAGTTTCCTCGATGGCATGGTCGATATCCAGAGCTGAGCTAACAGCCATGTGGATGCATGACCTCATGAAGCAGAGCTCAGCTTGCGTCTCTTCAGCGTATCTTCTGAAGGTATCGTGATCTATCGCTTCACCACCTCTCGGTCGGGGCTCGGCTTCCGTCCTAACATTATCTCTTGATGAAGCTCGGTTAGTCGGTCCTGAGTTATCTTGGCCGGTTTGGTTGTTCTCTATCCAACGCGAAGGGACGAATCCGTCTCTGGGCGGCAGCGGAGGTGAAGGTGCGACCCGCTCGTTTATTTGACTAGAGTCTCGCTGGGCGCTCGGCGCTAGAAGAGTCGAGGTCAGCTGAGGGGTGCTGGTTATCTGGCCAAAAGCGAGGTAACCGTTCCCATGGGGAGGGGTTACAAAGACTCCAGAGAAGTCCAGCTGCGTTCTAGGGCCTGAGCTTTCGATGGGAATCGTGGCTTCATCGAGGGATCGGCGAGGGTGTATTCCTCGTCCAATGGATTAGGATATTTCTTGGATCTAGGTTGAGATTGCCCTTTCCTGTTGATCAAGTTGAGCCGTTATGGTTCGGATGGTGACGTCCTAAGCGCGAGCTCTTTCGACCAAAGTGGTGAGCATTTGGCGTATCTAAGAGAGATTGTCTGGTGAGCGCTCTCGCCGGCCTATAGGGGCCGTGGAGGGCGCTCTGGAATGCTGATTCGTGGGATTCTCAGGCTGGGAACCTGAGGTGCTCGTCTAACTTTGCCAAACGCTCTGTGGAACCATTGGAGGGGTTAGCGCTAGGAGTGAGGAGCCTGATCCGACGTGGGTGGTCGGGTCGGTGGTCGTTACACTCGCAGGCTGGAAATCGACCAAGGTCGATGCGTTTGGGCTTGATCCTAGGTCGATGACCTCGTTCTCCCTGCTGGCTGATTCACTCACCATTGGGGTGTTTTTTGGAACCGTAGTTGGAACGTTAGCATCCATCTTCGCTAGATCGGTGGTTGTTGATCAGATCTTTGTGTGTGACGTAGTTATTTCTCCCCTTAGTCGGCGCCAAATGTGGAAGCTAAATTCCGCCCTAAATATTTATTTGAGAATTCAGGGAAAAACTTTATACTTCTAAGAAATGTCTAGGTCTAATCGAATGAACCGACGAATGAAACGTAAACGGTATTTTATTGATCGACGAACAAAGAATACAATGAGAATAGAAGTGAGTTATATGCAGCAACTAGCTAGTACTTTAGTCAAGTATGCGTGTGTAAAAGAAGTTAGGTTGAAATTTGCATGTTCTCATTGAATATATAACTTCTTCAGCTTCGTTTGTTAGCTCCGGAAACTAAGATCCTCGCTGCGTATCTCGGGCTGTTCGGTTGTGATCTTCCGGAAATCTCGGAGCTGAAACGAGTCCACGATCTCTGGTTGACTCGTTCCCAGCTCCAGCTCCAGCTTCTTTTTGGACTTATCCGTTCGTCGACGGGTTCCAGCCCATTATGAGCTCATTTTACTCTCTTAATGGACCGTAAATAGGCTTGGTCTCGTGTGGGGCCTCAAGCCCTCGCACTATTCTTTTTCACTTAGGAATGACTTTATTCCAAGATGGCTTTTAGCTGGGCCAGATTCGGTGTGACGAATCCAACTACAATAGTGGGTATAACTCATGTTCCGTTACGTACCGTCAAAGCTATAATCTTAAGTTCACCTCCAAGTTAAAAGTTTATTCTCATAGATTTTGACACATAAACAACTATTCAAAACTTAAGTTTAGTTGATCAAATTTTTTTTTTTTTTTTTGTTCAAAAAAAAAGTTGATCAAAAGTATGATTAATTAACTTGTGTTTTAACTTAGCTTTTCATATATACATATGGTTCTTGTAAAACTACATAGATTCCTTGAGATATCCGGATAATTTGTATGCACACATAATATTTCAATTTATTTCCTCATACAAAAATATATAAGCATAGATTTCATAAGAGTCACAAATATAATAGGAAACAATAAAGAAATAAGAAAAGTTGCCGTGGAAGAACAAACACCACCAAATAAACACCGAGTGTGGATAAAACGTGTTCTCCACCCGCCAATCAAATTTCATCAAAATCTCAAATCTCTCATTTCCATTTTTCACACATCTTTTTAGATTTCCATCCAATCACAATCCCCGATTCCAACCAAACCGGTTTGACCCGACTCACTATCTAAAACATTGTCCCTGCCAATAGTAGAAGCAAAAGATTTGATTTTTTTTTTCTCTTTTTCTTTTTCAACCTCTCAATCATATTCACAAAACGATCTCCTTGTTCCACATCGCACCCATCCCTCTCTGTCTCTGCTCGATTCCTGATCTGGGTTTTGTAGGCAAAGAGGGAAAACGCGAGATTCAGTTTCGATGGCGGTTTCGAGTGCCTTCGTTGGTTGCCCAAAGCTCGAGACGTTATTGAATCACCATAATCTGTCTTCTTCTTCGTCTTCTACTTCGCAGACGCCACTGGGTCTGAATGGTGTTCGTGCTTTTACGAGAAACAATAGGAACAGGCGTGGTCTGATCCAGAGAGCTCGTTGTGAGCTTTCTGCGTCTGATTCCGCGTCTAATGCAGCAAGCATCTCGGCTCTTGAACAACTCAAGAATTCTGCAGCTGATAGTATGTCTTTCTCTTCTCTCTTTCTGGGTTTTAGCTTTTGTTGATCTCGAGAATTTTGTTAGCTACTCAAGTTTGAATTTTTTTTGTGGGTTGTGTTTATGTTTTGATCTGGAAACAACCCTTGTAATGATGTGAATGTCGTCATTGTAGTGTATAGTGAGGTCACTTTTGTTCTAACTCTGTTTTGTGGTTTAATTAGGATATACAAAGGAAAGAAGCAGCATTGTGGTGATAGGACTTAGTATTCACACAGCTCCTGTTGAGATGCGTGAAAAGCTTGCTATCCCAGAAGCTGAATGGCCACGAGCTATTGGTGAATTGTGCGGTTTGAATCATATCGAAGAGGCTGCTGTACTTAGTACTTGCAACCGTATGGAGATATATGTTTTAGCTTTATCTCAGCACCGTGGTGTCAAAGAAGTAACCGAATGGATGTCAAAGGTGCCTCTTTAGCTTTTATTCTTCTTCTTGTTAGATTGGTGTCACTTATGTTGTGCAAGTGTGACTAATGCTTTAGAACGCCTTAGAGTGGTCTTTGTTAGCTTAAAACCAACAAAAAATCTGAAGTTGCATGTCTACATATGAAGAAAACATCTAGTTATTCTGCACTGACTTCTTTGTGACATTTACATTCAATATGTTTATATGCTGTTAAGTGTTTATCATTGCTTTGTTATAATTGGTAGCAAGTGTTAACAGATCCTGTTTCTTTTGTCAGACGAGTGGGATCCCAGTTTCTGAGATTTGTCAGCACCGTTTTCTGCTGTACAACAAGGACGCTACCCAGCATATATTCGAAGTCTCAGCTGGTCTGGACTCTCTTGTCCTAGGAGAAGGTCAGATCCTTGCACAGGTGAAACAAGTCGTCAAAGTTGGTCAAGGAGTGAATGGCTTTGGAAGGAATATCAGCGGGCTGTTTAAGCACGCCATAACAGTTGGAAAGCGAGTCAGAACAGAGACAAACATCGCTGCTGGGGCTGTGTCCGTTAGTTCAGCCGCTGTTGAACTTGCTCTGATGAAGCTTCCGCAATCTTCACACACATCCGCTAGGATGTTGATCATCGGTGCAGGAAAGATGGGAAAGCTTGTGATAAAGCATTTGGTAGCCAAGGGTTGCACAAAAATGGTGGTGGTCAACAGAAGTGAAGCGAAAGTTACAGCTATCCGTGAGGAGAACCCGGGCATTGAGATTATATACCGACCTCTTGACGAGGTGCTAGCTTCTGCTGCAGAAGCAGACGTAGTGTTTACCAGCACAGCCTCTGAGACGCCATTGTTCTTAAAGGAGCACGTAGAGAATCTCCCTCCCGGTCGTCCAGAGGTTGGAGGACTGAGGCTTTTTGTTGATATCTCTGTTCCGAGAAACGTCGGATCTTGTGTCAATGAAGTGGAAACCGCACGGGTTTACAATGTGGATGACCTCAAGGAAGTTGTTGCTGCCAATAAAGAGGACCGGATGAGGAAAGCAATGGAAGCTCAAGCCATAATCACAGAGGAATCCGGTCAGTTTGAAGCATGGAGGGATTCATTGGAGACGGTTCCCACAATAAAGAAATTAAGAGCTTATGCAGAGAGAATCAGAGTGGCAGAGCTTGAGAAATGCATGTCGAAAATGGGAGATGACATCAACAAGAAAACGACTAGAGCCGTTGATGACTTAAGCCGAGGTATCGTGAACAGATTCTTACACGGTCCAATGCAGCATTTGAGATGTGACGGGAGTGACAGTAGAACGCTGAGCGAGACCCTTGAGAATATGCATGCTTTGAACAGAATGTACGGTCTGGAGAAGGACATTTTGGAGGAAAAGCTTAAGGCAATGGTGGGACAACAAAAGTGAAAGATAAGAAGAAGATGTTCATCTTATTTTACTAGAACAAGATTACATCGAACTAGTTTCCCGCAAAGCCGAGTAAATTGCATAGATCCTTAAGCTGAGGATATATATGATTCATTTAATTTGTGTGCAAGAGACGGTTTCTTTGGCTAACATTTCTGTCGTCTAAAGTGTAAGTGTTGTGAAGCTAAGCGAGCTTTGTTGCATGTTTTCTGCCTCATAGACTCGAGTGTAAAGGTATATTGATCCAAGTACCGTTGCACATTTGTAATGTATAAACTTTGGTTCATGTGGTATAGAGAAATGTATGTTTTATTTTTAAAATAAATACTCCCTTTGTTGCATATTAGTTGTCATTTTAGCTTTTATTTTTTGTTTCATATTACTTGTCGTTCTATATTTCCAATGAAGATTTATTACTATTTTTCCATCTTTTACCCTTAACTTTCAGCTTAATAATTATTTCTATCAAACAAAATAATGTATTAATTAGGGGTAAAACATAAAATTTAATTGTTTTCTTAATTTGTGTGAAAACACCTAGAATGACAAGTAATTTGCAACGGAAGGAGTAAATGTCTAGCTTTTATCATTCATTACCAATAAATTTTAGTTCATTACCAATAAATATTAGTTTGTCATACGTTAATCAAAGTCATACAGAACCACAACAAAGGTACTTGGAAATTCGTGGAATATTCCAAAAGTTGTATTCAATGTAATGACAAAATTAAAAAGATATTTAATGAAAGTTAGGAAACAGGAAAAACTGGAGACACGGATCTAACACAGTTTGTGACTTTCCAAAGAAATATAATTATTTAACATCATCACCATTCTCCAATGAACACATTTCTTTCATTTTCACATTCCATTTCCTCTGTTTCTCCTCTTTTTCCTCCTCCTCCTCCTCTCCCATCGCTTCCTACACTCTCTCTTCGTTGTTGCAACTCTATTCCTTCTCTCGGTAACTCTCTCTTACGATCTCATTATATTATTGTCGGAATATTGTTGTAGCATAGATCGTTTTAGTTTGTTGAATCTGATCGTAAAGGCTAAATGGGTTATTTTGCTTTCTGTTGATGAAACGATTCATGGGTTATTTGTAAATTTTAAATGATTTTTTTGGTTGATGAATTAAAAAACTTAGATATGGAGGATGCTAAACCAAGTCAAGGCCTTTACCCTCTTCACCGTTGCAAAACCATACATCTGGTTTGTTCTTTTTCTTTATGATTTTGGCTCTGTTTCTCAGATTTCTGATTTGAGCTGTCTTGTAATGTGTTTATTAGGTGAGGCATGCTCAAGGGATTCACAATGTTGCAGGAGAGAAGAACCATGATAATTACTTATCTGAGGATCTCTTTGATGCTCATCTCACTCCTCTCGGATGGCAACAGGTACTGTTACATTTATTATAGTTTTGGTTACTGTAATCATGTCCACTATGGAATATGAATGATATCTTGCTGTGAAGTTACACATAAAGGTTTAATCTGTGCTCTTTTGCAAAAGGGTAGTAATGTGAATTCTGTTGTTGTAGGTTGATAATCTACGCAAGCATGTTAAGGCAACTGGGATCTCCAGTAGAATTGAATTGGTCGTTGTATCACCTCTTCTAAGGTATTATACTCGTTTTCGGTCACGAGCTAAATCCGTAGAGCTTGTTGATATGATCTTAATGGCATTTTCTTGGATTCTTAATTGAGAAAATTAGTGATTTATGTTCTTACTTGAGTAGTAGTGTATTTTACCTCAATACTTGTTTTGTTTTAGGACTTTGCAAACTGCGGTTGGAACTTTTGGCGGGGAAGGTTACAGAGATGGCGTTGATACACCTCCGCTTATGATGGCGGGTGCAGGAAATAGTGATCGTCCTGCTATATCAAGCTTAAATTGTCCACCATTCATTGCAGTTGAATCCTGCCGAGAGCATTTGGTATGTTTTCTTTTCACTTTTTACTTAATTGAGTGTAAAAACTTTTACAATGTTCTTGTTTTTTGGTTTCAGGGTGTTCATCCTTGTGATAGAAGAAGCAATATCACCAAGTACCGCGAATTATTCCCTGCTATTGATTTTTCATTGGCAAGTATCTAACCATTTGTTTGTGTTCCTTGGCTGAATGTAGAAACTATAATCTTCTTTCTCTTGCTTTTATCTAACCAAGTATCTAACCATTCTGTTTTCACATTTGCTCATATTCTGTATACAGATAGAAACTGATGAAGACGTTTTGTGGACGCCTAACATCCGAGAGGAGGACAAAGATATTGCAGCCCGAGGCGTGAAATTCATGAACTGGTGAATATCTGCAATTCTTATCAACCTCTCTATGTATTCGATAGATTATGTCGACATAAGAGTAAACGTTTATGAAAGTCTTAGCATGATCTTTTGATTGATATGTCAACTGAATTCAGGTTGAGTACAAGGAAAGAAAAAGAGATTGCGGTTGTTACTCATAGCGGGTTCTTGTATACGACATTAAACTCATTTGGAAATGATTGCGTTCCGGCTGTAAAAAGCGAGATTTCTTCACAGTAAGCTTGCTGTTTCTTTTGTTTCTACAGCTGAGTTCTCCATTCTCTCTTTGATCATTTGGTGGTATTTCGTGTTCTCAATATCCCAACTTCTTCTAATGGTTGCAGTTTCGCCAACTGTGAGCTGCGTTCGGTTGTTCTGGTGGATAAATGGTAAGTTTGTTAAATCAAAAAGCACTCACACTTGATACATCCACAGAGCTCTAAAGTCGTATTCTCTGTCTGTTGAAAATGCAGCATGAACAGCTCGGATCCTCCGGTGACCAACTATCCCAGAAAGAGGCCTTCCGGGGAAGATCTTCCAAGTGATATTGCTGATAAGAAATAGTTGGAGAGACAAAAGTGATGAGAGGATGTTAACCATTTATGAATCTCAGAGTTATTAATGCTACAACAAACTAAACAAAGTTGATTACTTGATACTGAGTGAGAGAGAGTCTCTTGGATTTTCTTTTGAGATATAAGAACTTGTTTGTGTTGTTTGTTATTGTCTTTATTTATGCAATTGGGAAGCTAGAAGTTCATCAATAGAGCAAAAGGTGAAACAAGAAATGCGAAGCTGGGAGTTTTTGGTATGCACTCATAATATTCAAATATGAACTCGTTGTACGAAAACAGAGAGAGATAACCATTATGTGAAACAACACAAGACACAAATGCAAGAAAACTCAGCCGAGGTTACATCATAAAAATAAAAGCTGGCTTTACACAACTCTTTTCGGAGTTGAGGGTTTTAGTCTGGTCGGGTTGAGTTTTCGGTAAGGGGTTTATATGAGCAACTCCTCAAAGCTCTTATGTTGCATCTCACAATGCTCTGGTTCTTAAAGCCGAGAGCATGGTCGATAAGAATGAATGGATTAATAAACTGCAAAAGGTTATTCAGGCCCGAGGAGGCCAAGTGGGTGGTGCTTCCATGAGACAAAGTCTTTCAATAGGTTCACTTGTAAGTCCCACAAGGAAACTATCTGCTGATTCAGCTGATCTTAGAAACAGTACCAATATCGTCTTTAGGCTTGAAACACCCATTAGAAAAAAGGACATATTTAGGCTTGAAACAGCTATGGTGTGGTGCTGACTTGTCCCTCTCTTGCATTTATCTGCAGTGCAATAGGTAATGAGAGGACTGAATAGTTGATTCAGAACGTCAAAAGACGGTTACCAGAAGCAGTCCTCTCTTCTTTCAAAGTGTTAGGTTTCTACCACTTCAAGATGCGACTTTCCTGAATAAGAGACACACACAACAGAACACAAGAACAGAGCCAGCTTGGAGAAACTAAAACAGAGCTTGAAACAGAACAAGAAGAGAGGATTCTTGAGATGATTGTAAGAGCAAGAAATATAAAGGACACAAGCAAATTAACGAGTTCGTGCCGTTAATGAGGTCAGTACTTCTCGCCGAGCATTTCTCGGAAATCCACTAGATACTTTTGATAGAGTTACAATAGAAACACTTAGCAATTCACACCTAAGCCCTTCACTAGCACTCGGTGCTTGCTCAAGCTATTCCTATCTATTGAGAACACACTTGTAAAGTTTAAGGTAATACAATGTTTCTCTTCTCTATCAATCTAAGTCTCTGTTACTCTCTCATTTGAACTCCTTGTCTCTATTTATATGAAGACATCAATGGTTCTCCTGTTAACCTAAAGCAAACGTTAAACGCCAAACGCTAAACGTCATAGACCCTTCTGGCCGTCATCGCAGTTTGCTTTTTCGTCATCTCGTACAAGGGACAAACAAACCTTATCTTTAAGGTGACACATGAATCCAAACTTGTACGTTGCTTTTAGCCTTGTAGCCGTTGCATCATGTGGACCAATAAAGCATGAATTTACCTCCAAGTAGCTTTACTTCTACTGTGAGTAAACTTAAGATTACCTGGGTTAATGTGTCCCTTGTGAGAGTAGCTTGGTCATTACGTTTCCATCTTCACAAATCTCCACCTGGAAATGAAATGACAAGTCTTCTTCTTGTGAGCCTTTAGAGAGAGATAGAGTACCTTTTATCTAGTTGCAGGATTCCATGCTCGGATTCTCTGAGTTTATTACTCATACTTGACCTGTAGCAAGTTCAATGCAGCTTGAAACTTGCCTACAGCCAAGGTCTTGGTGAAGATATCAGCAGGATTCTTCTCTATAGATATCTTTACAACTTCAATATCACCTCTTGCTATCACTTCTCTTATAAAGTGATACTTCACATCAATGTGCTTAGTCCTCTCGTGATGAACATTGTTCTTTGAGAGACTAATGGTACTTTGTGAATCACAGAATACTTCAACACTCTTCTGAGCATAACCAAATTCCTTTAGCAAACCTTGCAGCTAGATGGCTTCTTTTACAGCTTCGGTTAAAGCCATATATTCTGCTTTTGTTGTTGATAGAGCAACGATTCTTTGTAGACCAGACTTCCAGCTAATGGTGTTCCCTCCCTGTGTAAACACCAGACCAGTAATTGATCTTCTTTTGTCTTGATCTGCAGCAAAATCTGAATCACAATACCCAACAACCTTGAAATCAAAGCTTCTTCTAAGAGTAACCTTGTGTTTAGAGTGCCCTTAACGTATCTTAGGATCTATTTTACCCCAAGCCAATGATCTCTAATAGGGTTACTCATAAACCGGCTAATCATTCCAACAGGATAAGCCAGATCAGACCGCGTCCCTATCATAGAGTACATTATGCTTCCGACTGCATTTGAGTAAGGAACTGATTTCATGTAGTCTTCATCTCTTGCAATCTCCTTTAAGGTAGCTGAACGCAACCTCATGTGAGCTCCAAGAGGTGTCAAAGTAGCTTTGGCATCTTTCATATTGTATCTTTCAAGGATTTTGTTTAGATATCCTTGTTGAGACAACCAGAGCATACCTTTAGCTCTGTCCCTCTCTATTTCCATACCATGTATCCTTGTAGCAGCTCCAAGATCCTTCATTTCGAACTTGAGACTCAGATCCTGCTTGAGCTGATTTATAGCATTAATATCCTTGGCTGCCACTAACATATCATCAACATAGAGAAGGAGATACATCAAAGATCCATCAAACAACTCCTTGGTGTAAGCGCAGCTGTCATATTGGCTTCTCACAAAACCAATCTCAGACATGTAGGAGTCAAACTTTTCATTCCATTTCCTGGGGGTTTGCTTCAAGCCATAAAGAGCTTTGTTCAAGAGGCACACTTCATCAGGTTGAAACAGAGACTCATATCCTTCTGGAGGAGTCATATAGATCTTTTCTTCAAGTTCTCCATTTAGGAAAGCTGTTTTAACATCGAGTTGTTCCAGTTCCATGTCTTCTTGAACAACAATTGAGAGTAGTATCCTTATGGATACATGTTTCACCACTGGAGCAAATATTTCATGATAATCTACTCCTTCTCTTTGAGCATAACCTTTAGCAACAAGCCTTGCCTTGTATCTTGGTTCTTCAACTCCAGGAATACCAAATTTATACTCGAATATTCATTTGCTTCCAATGATCTTCTGATTCATTGGTTTCTTCACAATAGTCCATGTATTGTTTCTTTCTTGAGATGTCATTTCTTCATCCATACCTTTCTTCCAAAACTCCCAATTTTTATCTAACTTTGCTTCATTGAAGTCTGCAGGTTCTATTTCTCCACCATCCTCAGTAGTATACAAAGCTTCAGCAAAGTAGTCTTCATCGTCAAACCTTGCTGGAGGATGTATTTCTCTTCTCACTCTGTCCTTGGCTAGATGATAACTAGGAGGAGAATCCTCAGCTTCTTGTTGTTCATCATGAATAGATATGATGGGAGTAGAAGGTCATGGAGTTGCAGGAGCAGGACTAGCTGGAACTGATGCTTGCGGAACAGAGAAATTGTCTCCACCTGAGATAGATTCCTCTTCAGCATCTAGGTCCAGTTCAAGATAGGACTCAGGTTGATACTCATCTTCTTGACTCAAACTTGCAGCCTTAATCAACATATCCTTGTAGACTGCATTTTCTTGAAATGTAGCATTTCTGCTAATGACACATTTCTTCTCCTCTAGAAGCCAGAACTTGTAGGCCTTAACCCCTATAGGATAACCTATAAGAAAACCTTTCTTGGCTCTAGGATTAAGCTTTCATTCATTTACATGAACAAATGCAAGACAACCAAATCTTCTTAAGTAACTGAAGTTAGGAGACTTCCCATACCATTTCTTGTCTGGAATTTCAAAATTTAGAGCTGAAGACGGTGTCTTGTTAATGAGGAGAGATGCAGTTAGAGTTGCCTCTGCCCAAAATTTCTTTGGGAGACCAGAGTCACTCATCATCTTGTGAACTTTCTCAATTAGGGTCCGGTTCATGCGCTCTGCAACACCATTCTGTTGAGGTGTGTAGACGCATGTTCTGTGTCTTTGAATACCCCTTGAAGCAAATAAATCATCAAACCTCATATTGCAAAACTCCAGACCGTTATCCGTTCTAAGAGTTTTCACTTTCTTGTGGCTTTGATTTTCAACTAAGTTGATCCACTCAACAAATTTCTCAAAAGCTTCATCTTTAGTTTTCAGAAAATAAACCCATACTTTTCTTGTATAATCATCAATGAGAGAAATGAAGTATTGGCACTTACCAAGTGACAATGGGACTGAAGGTGCTCCCCAGAGGTCAAAGTGAACGTATTCCAACTTGTCTTTTGTTTCGTGTTGAGCTAGATTGAATCCAACTCGTTTTGCTCTTCCATATATGCAGTCTTCACACATTTCAAAAGTTGAAATTTTCTTCTTATCAAGAAGACCCTTCTTTAATAGAATGTTCATATTCTTTTGGCTCATATGTCCAAGTCTTTGGTGCCATAGTACAGTGTCATCATTTCTCCTTTCAACTGCAAGCATTTCTTCAGTTGCAAGTTTCCATTGCATCAAATATAAGGTATCATACCTTCTTCCACTTAGTACTAATTGATCTCCTGTTTTGACACTGAGGACACCATTCTCTGCCTCGAATTTATAGCCTGCCTTTTCCATAGTGCCTAGTGACAGTAGGTTTCTATCCATGTCTGGAATGTACCTGACATTGGTGAGTAAAAAACTCAGACCATTCTCATTCTTGATTCTGATAGAACCAACACCTTTTACTTTGGCCATTGTTTTATTACCCATTCTGACTAAGCCACCAGCATTCTCATTTAACTCATCGAACCAACACCGTTTGTGTGCCATATGATAGCTACACCCTGTGTCCATGATCCATTCGTCTTCAAGATGTATATCAGTTGAAGACATAGCTTCTGAAACATATAGGCCAGTAGCCTCCACAAGATTACCTTCCACAAGGTTTCCCTTTCCATTTGTTGTTTCACCTTTGTAACCATTTTCTCTTTGTCTGAACTGAGACTTGTTCTTGTTTGGGCAATTATTCTTGAAATGCCCATCTTCACCACAAATCCAGCAACCTTTCTTGCTCTTGGATTTAGACCTTGGTCTCTGAGAGTTTGAGCTCTTGTCTCTTTGTTCTGTCCTTCCTCTCCATTCAGATTTCTCTTTAGCATATAGACCTTCAGCCTGGCCTTTTGTGCTTTTCTTGTTTGAACCAAACTCAAGCTCCTTTGAGTAGATTGCTGAGACCACTTCATCAAGTGTTAGAGTGGCTCGTCCTGTGCCATACCTCAGAGTATCCCTCAGTTGATCAAACTGCCTAGGTAATGAGATCAACAACAATATAGCTTGGTCCTCATCTGAAATTATAACATTAGTATTCTCCAAATCGTTTATGATTTGAAGAAACTCATCAATGTTGCTTTCAATGGACATACTTTCAGACATCTTGAAACTATAGAGTTTCTGTTTCAGATAGATCCGATTAGGAAGAGCCTTGGACATGTACAGCATGTCCAAGACATTTAACATAGCAGCTGCAGTCTGCTCCTTCTTAATCTTCCTCAGAACACTATTTGCTACACTTAGAACAATGGTACTCCTTGCTTTCCTTTTCTTTTCTTCTAAAATTTCTTCCTTTTTCTCCGTTTCCTCTACTACCTTTCCCTCTGAATCAGTGACTAATATGGTACTTTTCAGGGCATCATCTTCCTTAAGAGCAACGCTAAGTCCTAGGATGTCTAGATGAGCCATGAGCTTTTCTTTCCACATAGTGTAATCACCTCTACCATCAAATTTATCTACTTCTATCCTTGCAGACATGGTTCAACAAAAGACAAGAGCTTTAGAGAACCAGAAATTACGAACCTTGGCTCGTGATACCAATCTGTTAGGTTTCTACCACTTCAAGATGTCGACTTTCCTGAATAAGAGACACACACAACAGAACACAAGAACAGAGCCAGCTTGGAGAAACTAAAACAGAGCTTTAATATAAGAGCAAGAATGATTGTAAGAGCAAGAAATATAAAGGACACAAGCAAATTAACGAGTTCGTACCGTTAATGAGGTCACTACTTCTCGCCGAGCATTTCTCGGAAATCCACTAGATACTTTTGATAGAGTTACAATAGAAACACTTAGCAATTCACACCTAAGCCCTTCACTAGCACTCGGTGATTGCTCAAGGTATTCCTATCTATTGAGAACACACTTGTAAAGTTTTAATACAATGTTTCTCTTCTCTATCAATCTAAGTCTCTGTTCCTCTCTCACTTGAACTCCTTGTCTCTATTTATATGAAGACATCAATGGCTCTCCTGTTAACCTAAAGCAAACGTTAAACGCCAAACGCTAAACGTCATAGACCCTTTTGGCCGCCATTGCAGTTTGCTTTTTCTTCATCTCGTACAAGGGACAAACAAACCTTATCTTTAAGGTGACACATGAATCCAAACTTGTACGTTGCTTTTAGCCTTATAGTCGTTGCATCATGTGGACATGAATTTACCTCCAAGTAGCTTTACTTCTACTGTGAATAAACTTAAGATTACCTGGCTTAATGTGTCCCTTGTGAGAGTAGCTTGGTCATTACGTTTCCATCTTCACACAAAGCTCACAAGGGAGCTCAGCATTCACGATAACCGAGCAGTTGCTGCTTGAAGCTGGTCTGACAGCGGCACTTTGGTTGCAGAAAGAGAAAGTGAGTTGGTCTCATTTGGGCCTATGCTTTATTTTGAAAGAAGGTTTGATTTTTCTTTTTAGCATCTAATCTTGGGAAATTCTTAACATGATAGATTTATGTGTTTCACAAACTAGGCAAAATTGGATTTTGAAGAAGCTGGAAAATTGTCTACCAGACTTTTAGTAAGATGAATATTCCCAAGAAAGAAAAATGGTAATCTAAAATCAGAAGGAAAATTGAAAAATATTATTATATGAAAGTTGAGAAAATACAACGAAATCTACAATAATCGAGTTCATCACTCCACCATGGATACAAGAAAATGAAAAGTACAAATTTAGATACAATATAGGTCAATGGCGATGGACTTGGATGAAATAAAAATTTAGATACAAATATTGGTCAATGAATAATCCTAACAGTATAAAAATGACAAAAGTGGTTCACAGAGAAAGGGTTAGGGTTGAAGATTGCCCCAATCATCGCATTGACATTAAGGTTCGAACACTTTTCTCCCTTTCTGCTATTCATTTTCTAAATCTCTTCTATGACAAGTTTCTCCACTTTATCTATAGAGTTGAGGAGCTTCTTCTGTGGAGTGAGCCCTGTATCTTCTTCCCATGTATCTTCTCTTGTGATATCGAGCAAAATCTCATGGAATGAAGGTGCCCAGGGACGCTTGAATCCTATACGTGGACCCGAGAGCTCTGTTGTTTTCCCAGAAAACCTCTGCTTGAAAAAGGCTGTCTTCTCCAAATCATCGGTGTGGGTTTTCACTCGAGGAGCCATCTTTGCTTTTGTTGCAGAAATAAAAAGCTCGTAACTTTAATTTTCTTAGGAGAAATAAGATGGTAAGAGAAAAAGAAAATAAAGAGACGACTAGGGTTGTGTTTCCAATATATATATAGACACACATGAGCTTATCACTCCTTAACGGTTATATTTGTTAGAACCGGAAATCCTTCTGCTGGTAAACGCGATTACAAAACCGAAAGAACTCAAGAAAACGAGATAAATCTCTTTCCTTAATTTAAAATATCGCCCGTAGTGTGACGGTTTAACACGATAATGAATCACAGGATACGATCTTGATTAGACTGATTCGCAACACTCGAAATCAGAATCTGCGAACTCTAGACTACGATATACTCTCACTATTATGAATTACTTTGTTATGCAGACACTTGCAAAAAACAGAGAGGGAGATGTGTTGTTTTTGTGTGTTCGTGAATTGATCAAAAGTGAAGAGAAATAAGGCTAGTTATATAGCCAAAGGAGAACTGTTTCAAGTCCTACAAATTCTCTTCCTTGTTGACGAGATCAAGATTAAGTGGAGAAAGAGGAGGAGTGGGAACGTGGAGAGATTTGAGGAAGATAAAATCTTTGACTTTTGTTAGTCAGTCTCACCAAATCAAACCACGGTTTACCACTAAACCAAATTCAACCAAATATACACATTTCTCATTCAACATTATCAATTAATAGTTATGATATTAATGACCAACACAATGGCCCAAAAATCATCATAATACACGTCCAACAATCCCCCACATGAATAGAATTGACTCTAAACATATGCAGACTCGACTAACTCTAATACCTAAAACTAGACAGACTCTTGAGAGTATATGCGAAAACTAGTTGTGTCTGAGATGGTGGCGTTTTTCAGCCTTGAACCACTCATTGTTAATATCTGTCGGATTTACTTGGCCAGATGGTGAACATGATGTCTTGAACCATCCGGAGTTTAGTGTAAACCTAGACAACAGGTAAAACCCAGCTTCATTTTCTCGTAGAACTTAGTTCTCTATTGTGTTCATTTTGGCCTTGTACTTGCCTGGTTAATCATGAGTGAACTTGGAGAATATAGCTTTTTTCTTCATTCTCCTAGAAACGGCCGCATTTCACACTCACAAGGTGATTTAGCATCAACTTTGTTTTCAGAAGTATCATGTATTACTTCATTGGTATCTCAAAGTTATGGATTTGAATCATTAAAAGCAAAGCTTATCCTCTACACATACATGAAGCACTGTTCATCATCCTAGGAACTGGGAGAAGACATAAAGTCTCTCAGTGCTCTTGGCAGATTTTGTTTGATTTAGTTTTCCCTTTGAACCTACATCATGGGATCTCCAATCATAGTAAGTGGGGTTTCCATCAAATGTCCTCTTAAGTCATAGGCTTTAAACCCATTCCTCTCGATGATTTTGCAACTTGATCTCGTGTCAAACCTTTAGTAAATGGATCTGCTAGGTTGTCGACTGACTTTATGTAATCTAATGTGATTACACCATTTGAGATTAATTGTCTAATGGTTTTATGTCGTCTTTAGATATGACGAGACTTACCATTATATAGGTTATTCTGTGCCCGAGCTATAGCTGATTGACTATCACAGTGTACACGTATCGTAGGCACAGGTTTTTCCCACATTGGAATATCTTCCAAAAAATTACGAAGCCATTCAGCTTCCTCTGCAGCTTTGTCTAAAGCTATAAACTCATATTCCATGGTCGATCTGGCCAACAAAGTTTGTTTGGACTATTTCCACGACACTGCTACACCGCCAAGTGTAAAGATATATCCGCTTGTGGATTTTGAGTTTTTGGAGTCTGCAATCCTTCCAAAACGGCTGGTTCTTTACCATAGTGCAAGCCATAATTTTTAGTATAACGTAAGTAACTTAATACTCTAGTTATAGCTTTCCAATGATTATGTCCCGGATTACTTGTATAGCGACTCAATACGTTTACTGAATGCCTTAGATCGGGTCTAGTGCAATTTGTTAAGTACATTAGACTCCCGATTACTCTTGCATACTCCACTTGCATCGCCGCTTCACCAGAATTTTTGGCCAAGTGAAGTTGAGGGTCGACTGGAGTTTTTGCAGTTTCATTCGAATAGATTTTGAATCTATTGAGTATCTTTTCAGCATAATGATTTTGGGATAGGATTATTCCTTCGGGAGTTCTTATAATTTTTATCCCTAGAATTACATCCGCTAGTCCCATGTCTTTCATGTCAAATTTTCCTTTGAGCATGGTTTTAGTTTCAGCGATGATATCATTATCACTTCCGATAATAAGCATATCATCTACATATAAACCCAACAAAATATACCCTGTTGGAGTAATTTTGATGTATATGCATTTGTCGCATTCATTTATGCCGAATCCATTTGACATCATCACGTTGTCAAACTTTTCATGCCATTGCTTAGGCGCTTGTTTAAGTCCATATAATGACTTTACTAGTCTACAGACTTTGTGTTCTTGTCCTGGGATAACAAACCCTTCAAGTTGTTTCATACAAATCTCCTCTTCTAAATCTCCATTGAGAAATGCAGTTTTAACATCCATTTGGTGGATTTCTAGACCACGTAGGGCTGCAATGCCTATGATCATTCTTATTGAAGTTATTCTCGTCACAGGAGAATAGGCGTCAAAGAAATCCGAGCCCTCTTTTTGTCGGAAACCTTGCACCACAAGTCTAGCCTTATACTTATCTATTGCGCCATCGGTTTTCAATTTTGTTTTGAAAATCCATCTACACCCAAGTGCTTTAAACCCTTCTGGTAATTCAGTTATCTCATAAGTATTGTGTTGTAAGATAGAATCCATTTCACTGTTGACGGCTTCCTTCCAATAAGGAGCGTCCGGTGTAGACATGGCTTCCGAAAATGTTCTTGGCTCTCCTTCTGCAAGAAATGCCACTAAGAAATCTTCGCCAAAATATTTTTCCTTACAAGCTCTTTTGCTTCGTCTAGGTTCATCTTCAACTTCTTTTACTTCGTCTGAGGTTCCAGAAGTGCTTGCTTCATCTCGTTGTTCACGAGTTCATTTTGGATTTTTATTCCTGCATGGGAATATATTTTCAAAGAATGATGCATTCCTTGACTCCATAACTGTATTTACGTGTATATTTGAAATTTCTGATTTGTGTACCAGAAATCGATAAGCACTGCTGTTATGTGCATATCCGATAAATATACAGTCTACGGTTTTAGGCCCAATTGTGGTCTTTTTAGGAGGTGGAACCGCCACTTTTGCGAGGCACCCCCACACTTTCAGGTATTTGTACGAAGGTACTTTACCTTTCCAGAGTTCATACGGTGATTTTCCTGTATTTTTATGCGGTATCTTGTTGAGGATATAGTTTGTGGTAAGCAAAGCTTCCCCCCACATGTTCTGGGCTAACCCGGATTCCTGCAACATTGCATTCATCATCTCTTTTAGAGTCCCGTTTTTTCGTTCCGCAACTCCGTTGGATTCTGGTGAGTAGGGAGCGGTTGTCTGATGTATAATGCCATTTTCTCTACAAAATGCATTGAATGGTTCACTATACTCTCCTCCTCTATCACTTCTAACTATTTTGATAGTTTTCTGAAGCTGGTTTTCTACTTTGAGTTTGTACTCTTTGAATTTTTCCAGTGCTTCATCTTTACTACGTAACAAATATACATAGCAAAATTTTGTGCAGTCATCTATGAAGGTGACAAAGTATTTCTTACCACCTCTAGTTTGCACATATTTTAAATCACACAAATCTGTGTGAATTAAACCTAGAAGTTCGGTAGTTCTTTCAACTCGGGGAGATGGTTTTTTAGTGAGTTTGGCCACTACGCAAACTTCACATTTTTCTTTACTTGTTTTGCATTTTGGAATTAAATTCATATTTTGCATATTTCGAATTGTTTTATAATTAACATGTCATAAACGTTCATGCCAAGTATCAAACGACTCAACCAAGTAAGCAAGAGGATTTTCATTCATGCCGAAGCTGAAGTGGAAGCAACAAAGGGAGACAATTTAATTTTTTCCTTACGGAGGACTATCTCAACAGACATTTTGACGAGCCCTCCCTTAACAAACCCCTTTCCCAAATACACCTCATTCTTCCTCAGGACAAGATTGTCAGACTCGAAATTCACAGCCAATCCATGCTTGCTCAGCAGCGTTCCGGAGATCAGATTCTTTCGCATATCAGGTACATGCTTCACGTTTTGGAGGTGAAGTTCACGTCCCGAAGTCAGCTTCAGAACCACTTTGCCCTTTCCTTTAATCTTGGATACAGCCTGGTTTCCCATGAACAGCTGTTCCACGGCTTGGTTCTTCTTGTAAAGAGAGAACATATCCCTGTCAGAACAAATGTGTGTGGTTGCACCCGTGTCGTAGTACCACTCCACCGGGTTATCTTCCACCATGTTGGCTTCAGTAACCACACCACACTTGTCATTGATTTTGACGTTGATTTCAGCCATCTGCGGACAAAAATCACACATTAGTATCTGACATAATACTAAATAATTTATTTAAGCAAAATAAATTATAATACTTAATGATTTATTTAGACAAAATAAACCAACAAGATTAAATTAGTTTAATCTGAATATCATTTCAATTAAATTCTACTAATTTAATAACACGTTTCACACAATAAACATTTGTGAAAACGTAATTATGTTTTCGTTATGAACGATTGGGCCGTAATAGCAAAACAAAATTAGCCCATATGACCCATTTATTTGCTAACCAATTGTCAATAACCAGAACTAAACCGGTTCCAATCAATTGAAACCAAGTCATCGGCAAAAGCAATAATGGAGGCCCATTTAAATGCAAACAATAATACACACGTAATAGCTTGTTTAACCAGAGCCAAACCAGTACGGCTTCTTGTAAACCAATCAGCTTATAATTTTAATTTGATAAAAGCAATAATGCAGGCCCATAATGGCCCACTTATTTGCTAACGAGAACCCAAAAAGGGTTACTTTCATTATAAACTCAGCCAACACTTATAAACAGCCTGCAAGTTTTTTTTTGTTTTGTTGCAGAGACAGAGCAACCAATTTGATCCGATTCACAAACAACTAAGAGGCATTTGCAAAGCCGAATTTTGATTGATACAAGCTTACAGAAACGTTTATGTCTCATCTCAGAAGCTTCGGTGTACAAAGACGCTATGAAGCGTGTGCGAAACCGAAACGCACAGAGACTCAAAAACAGAGTAACGTTTATACTCCTGCTACTACCAGATCGCAAACTCGCATATAGCGTTCGTGGAAACGGTTTACAGTGTGGTTCGGACATGTTTCGAAAACTCGAAAAAATTGCTCACGAAAACAGAGCATTATAGATCGAATTACAAAACGCTTAGAATCGATTGCAAAACGTTTATAAAACGTTCACAAACACGATTAAAACTGTAAGTACGATCTGTTTTGGTAAAGCGTTGAAATCGCGGTATGTGCAGAATTCAGTCCGATTGTAGCTATAGACTAGAAGCAGATGATTTTGAATTAAGACTGTTAGAACCGGAAATCCTTCTGCTGGTAAACGCGATTACAAAACCGAAGAACTCAAGAAAGCGAGATAAATCTCTTTCCTTAATTTAAAATATCGCCCGTAGTGTGACGGTTTAACACGATAATGAATCCCAGGATACGATCTTGATTAGACTGATTCGCAACACTCGAAATCAGAATCTGCGAACTCTAGACTACGATATACTCTCACTATTATGACTTACTTTGTTATGCAGACACTTGCAAAAAACAGAGAGGGAGATGTGTTGTTTTTGTGTGTTCGTGAATTGATCAAAAGTGAAGAGAAATAAGGCTAGTTATATAGCCAAAGGAGAACTGTTTCAAGTCCCACAAATTTCTCTTCCTTGTTGACGAGATCAAGATTAAGTGGAGAAAGAGGAGGAGTGGGAACGTGGAGAGATTTGAGGAAGATAAAATCTTTGACTTTTGTCAGTCAATCTCACCAAATCAAACCACGGTTTACCACTAAACCAAATTCAACCAAATATACACATTTCTCATTTAACATTATCAATTAATAGTCTCCTTTATATAAAAGGGAAGAATTGTTGCCTTCTAAAGCTATCCACATCATCAAAATGCTGAATTTTCTCAGCCAATAAAAATGCCATGTCATTAATCTTATTTTATATAATATTTTCTTTTTTAAAGCATCATTATACACAATCAATATACCACCACGACATAAAATAACAAACTAAAAAAGAAAGTCCAATAGTGATATAGCCCAATAGACTAAAACTTATCATATTCCCAACCCACAAGCAAAAAAGAGACTTTCGGTTGTTCTTTCCGAACAAAACACGATGAGATCGCTTCATCAACCCTAATAAGAGAACGTTGAAACCCTCAGTCACCGTTACCATCAAGCGTGACCAAAACACGATTCACATCCTCCTAGCCTTCAATTTGAGTCTTTCATCTCCCCTAACGCCTTAAGCCAAGACCCACCATGGCTTTAATGGCTCCATAATCGCCATGGATGCTCCTCTATATATACATCCGCGATCCTCAAATACACACCACTCAAACCTTCTTCATCTGCAGGTGATATGCATTTATTGTTTCTCTCTTTCGTTTTAAATCGATATCTTAATCTTCTTTAATTTTTGGGATTCTGAAATTCGCTAATGATCCCTTTTTATAATATTGTTTTGCTCTTTTGAAGATCGAGGTTTATTGGTTAAAGAGAATTCGAATGCAGTCTCGGATCCAGGGGAGAGGAAATTTTTCAATTGACAAGCAAAGAGGAAAAGAGATCCAAACAAATCGTCACCTTTCGTCCGAAGGTAAGACCATCAACCTTCTTTCTCTGATCCATGTTCCTATTTCATGAATATAACGCAAAGCTCTCTGATTTTGGGCTTGCAAAAGATGCTCCAGATGAAAAAAAAACCCATGTATAACTAGAGTCATGAGAACGTAAGGTTAAGCAGCTCCTGAATATGTAATGACTGGTGAGTGAGGTATCCTTATCGTTGTTTTGTTATCTTATATTGATCAAATTAATTTTTAGACTTACTAATTTCAATTTCAACATCATGACATTTGACAACGAAGAGTTATGTATACATCTTTGGAGTAGTTTAACTTGAAATACTAATTGGACAAAGATCCGTAGATAAAAGCCGCCCAAAGATTTGTGAAGTTGTTGAAGCCATTAACAAATCTTAAAGACTTTGCTAGCTCTTCTTCTTCTTTCCAAACAATGCAGCCTGTTGCCAAGAACGGAATCAGTCACAAGGAGGAGGGTTTGTGTCGAGAAATGGACCGCCTATGAGGAGTTTGTATACCTTAAACTTCCCTCAAGCATCGCCCTAATCGTTGTGATTGTCAATCATCAAGTCTGACCGTGGCTTCCCCTTCCTGTTTTCATTGATTCTTTTCGATTGCAGAAGAAAGGTATTCACTTTGTTGTGGCCGTTTTATGCATAGCAAAGAGATGGTCTGTGGAAATTGAAGCTTGCCAATGGTTCATTGGTTTTTAATGTGTAGAAATGTAAGGTTGAAAGTGTAAGGATAAATTTGTTGTCTGTAATAACTTATGTTTACCCTTATGATTAGTTTTTCTAATCAGATTTTCAAGTCCTATGCACTCATCATACACGTCGTTAGTTTCTTAAACCATTATACTCTTACACAAACCAAAGTAAGGAGGGATGATTTGGGATGTCTTTGTAATTTATTTTTTCAACGTTGGACAATTTAACTAATTTCATTCTCTTTCTTATATGGTAGTTTTCCTTGATTTCATTGTAAGATCAGTGAAATCAACTTACACCCGTCGAAGTAATTGTTAGATCTCCAACCAACATAAACTTTCGTACTATATTGACTTCCAACGTTTTCAGGTAAATCAGTCTCTACATTGTATTTTATTCTCGACAAAGCAAGTTATTCATTCCCAAAAGTAAATCCATTCCCAAGTTATATTCTTCTCACAATTTTCACGGTTTCATTTACAATTATTTGAAACCATTTTCCCAAGTAACCAACATGTTCACATAATTATCGGAAAATTGCGTTTGGTGCCTCACTCCGTTTGCTCATAACGAGAGAGGCAAAGGAGGCTTATGTTTGCTCAGAATTACTAGAAAAGTCTGCTTTGTGCTCTCCGTTTGTTCACCTCTACCGAGTCGTCCATCTAAAAGTTTTTACAAAAGCACAACATGAAGGGAAAAAATCCCACCACAACTTATAACCAACAAGAAGAGTTGCGGTAAGAGAGAAGATAAGTCATTTGTGGGAACTTTCTTCTCCACCAGGTATAAGAATGTTCAATTTTACAGCTAAATTTAGTAACAAGAAAACAAACATTCTATATCCAAAAAGTGGTGCCTCCAAAACTTATGTTGGTTACTTACTTACTTGGTATCTCTCACTGAAGTTGTTTTCGTGAGTACTGCTACTGTTGTTTTCACCACTAGTGGAGGTATATGAGACTCATATATTTAACTTCTCAGACTGATCATAATCGCAAAGGTTCCAAGAAGATTGTAAGAAAAGTTTCCCTCTTCCATTTTTTCACTTTTATGGTGTTTTGTTTAGTTCACTTTGAAGATGATGTTGTAAATTTCCAACTAAAAATTACAAATTTCTTGTGTTCTTGAAAATATTTCAATGCACTAATTTGGCAAACCATTCATGGTCTTCTTAAATTTAGAAATCTAAGCTTCCAATATTTAACGAAAACATCAGTTTTCAAAATTAATTGTCATGATACATTTCTCTTCCTCGAATTTTTGGATTGTTTCTTAAATCCTCATGTTGGTTTTCATATGCCTAATTTTTTGGTGGGAAAGCGGTATTTATGAAATTTTCATGACATAACATACTGCTTTTTATGTGGGCAAAAAATGATGGTTGTGCATGGCCTATGATCTCCTTTTAATAGATTTCTTATTAGGATATCCAGATTTTGGTTAATACTAATGTGTTCAACAATTTTATCCATAGATCGATGCAAGAGAGTTTTAAAAATGAAATACTCAACTACAAGCCTTCATCAAGAGCTACTAAAGAAAAAAAGGTTCGATCAAACATTATTTCATGGAAATTACATGCTTATCATGGAAATTAAAGTGAAAATATATATTCTATGTTTCTGAAAAGTTTAAGATTTCAACTAAATTCAATCTTTATTTGTAAACCAAGGTAAATAGTTGTCCAAATATAAATATATATACATATATACATGATATAAACGCAAAATGGTTGACAATAGTTTGAACACAAAAAGTCATGTTCGTTATATTTCTCTAGTTCGCGTAGTTACATTGAGCGTTCGAGAGTGTTGAAGATAATACTGGACCAGTTGTTGACCAATTAAAAAGCATGATCACATTTAGAATAGAATAAAATAGTTCACTACCAATTTCGCGCGTAGCGCGGAGAAGCCTCTAGTCTCCTTTATATAAAAGGGGAAGAATTGATGCCTTCTAAAGCTATCCACATCATCAATTTTCTCACCCAATAAAAATGCCATGTCATATGCTACAACTCCCGTTTTGAAATTTAATTTATTAAGGAAAGCCCAATATCAGCCCAATAGTTTTCATCTTCTCTCGACCAAGAAATAATTTTCCAAAACGTCTGAAGTTTCTCAGGTCATCCAAACGTTTTTTCTCCGTCCAGTGCTTCTCATATGTCCCCTAATCGCTTTAAATTCCTCTTAACCCCTATAATTACTCCTCGATTTTTCTATCTCTCCATTGCTTAACAATGTCTTTTCGCTCAAAATCGTCGATGAGTCTCGCTAGATTTCGTCCAACTAAGCCAAGAAATCTTATCTGAAGGAATCATGGGAATCACCTCAGGTTTAACTCCATATAAGCTCCATTTTTACCACTCTGAAGGTTCGTGTGAAATTATACTAACTAATTTTTCTCCTAAACTCTCTAATTTTGAGTGAATAAGTTAAATCAAATATTGTCAATGATTTAGGTTAGTTGGTTATCGAATCTTTCGCGAGTGAGGATGAGATTAGAAGTTTGAGGAAGAGAATAGATGGGTTACTTAATCAATTTGATTGCTCCGTCTCCTCTATTTTTTCCACTAAAAATCAGGTTAGTTTAATCATTTTACCAAATTTTGATAGAAGTTCATCATTTGATTTTGTTTGGATACTTAATCTGATGATAACACGGAAGCGCATGACTGACTGATAACTACTTCTATGAGAGCGCTAAAAAAATCTCTTTCTTTTTTGAAGGTAAAAAAATCTACTTCTATGAGAGCGAAACGTATTTATAAATTTCAATTTTTGTTGCTTTGTGTATCGTTTCACACATTCATTTTTCGTAGGCTACGTAACTAGAGAAATTCTCACAGACCAAGATGTTTCGCATACAAACACATCAAACCTTCTTTCTCCACCCCATCTTCTTTCTCCAAAGCTATGGGGATCTTTGGAATCATCATGTAGTAACAAAAGTGAATTAGTTTTGCTTTGTTTTCTGCACTTTGTGATACAATATACATGTCTAGATTAGGCATATAACATAGTAGTTTGTTTCTGATCTGCCAGTAATATTGATCCAAGTTTGAATTGGCTACAATCATTTACTTTTGCTATCTAATATTTCCAACTTTTTTCTTCTGGATTTTGCAGAAATGAAAAAGTGGGCTTTGTGGCACAGTCCAAATCTGTAAAGGAGAGATTTCGCCCTATGCCTATGTACTCCCCTATTCTACTTCCTGTACCACATGCTTGGTAACTTTCTTTACAAGTCTTTATTCTAAAGTCTTTTTGGTATTCAAGCTTGATTTACTTCTAAAATCATGTTTTACAGAAGATACTATTGTCGTGCATTCTCCATAAGCCCATATAATATCTCCAAACACAGTTTCTCAGAATTGAGATTCTGATTTGTAATAATGGTTACTCTTGACACTGTATCCAATTGTTATACATGCAGGCACTGCAAATGATTTTACAGTTGGGAGTGAAACCCTCTTGGTTTAATACGTGTAGCACCACATTAGAGAGAAGGCCTCATTTGATCCGTGGAATGGCTTCATCCTCTAAGGATCATCGGAGTTACATGATCCAGTTACCACTAAAACCATATCGGAAACAAGGTTATCAACACATACCCTTCTCTTTAGTTTCTTACCTGCTCAAAATTTCTTTCAACGTAGGTTGCCTGCTGGATTATGAAAGAGCAAAGCTGTATGCTGATGTTGTCAAGAAAGGTTGTGCTGCAAGACTTGCTTTTGCATCTTCAGTTTTTTGTGAAACCTCAGAAGCACTTTTCTGGTTGCAACCGCCTCAAGCCATTCGCCATCTGATGAATAAGCTGATGAGAAGGTCTCCAGAAAATCCCTTCTTTTGCTTTGGCCTCGGGAATTGATGAAGCAGCTATGCTAAGTAAAATATCATCTACTTTTATATCGGCATCACCCTGTTTCTGCTACCTTAAAGGGTTTATTTTTCCACAGTTGGTTTAGATCATTATATCTTATTTAGATGTGAGCTTATATTACACATTTTCATGAACAGGGTGATGGTTCACTTAGATTAATGGCTTTTGGACTAGACGAATTATGGACACTCGCCATTGAACGTCTTCCTTGGCATGAAAAATTGGAAGGGGAAGATTGCATTCAGAAAAAAGGACATGAGTTAGTTTTTCATCTTCACGACTCTATTGTTTATTTTCTTATTTTATCACTTGAAATTCTGCTATGTTTTTGGTGTGAAATGGAAAACATATATATTTTAGAAGCCTCTTTCTAACGTGGATACATAATTAAGAATTCTAAGGTGGATACAGAGTTTAAATTGTATATATGTGAAGTATGGTTCTGATAATCTCGCATGCTTAGTATGCAACTTTTCACTTGCAAATATATTCTTTGTATTCTTCGATATTTCTAGATACACCATGCATACTTATTTTCGCTATCATAGAATATTGGCAACTGGTATTGGAGATTTAGAGAGACTGACCACTTTGTTACTAGATACACCATGCATATTTATTTTTGCTAACTTTGTTCCCCATTTCGTGTTGGGATCTTCGTAGAAATTTTTCTTTTTTTCTTTGCCTCAAAGTGTTACAGGGTATATTCCTCGAATAAGGCGTACAGGAAGAGCATAAAGCAGTATTTCTTTTGTTTCACTCCTGAGTTTCTCATCTAATAATACCGTTGATTGGCATGATCTCTTCAAAGTTATCAGTTGCGATTAGAGAATTGCAAGAAGATATCAAGATAGCATTAGCTTCAACCGTGCATGTTCACCACCGTACAAATCGAGTTTCATTACACGAAGATGACTACATAAGCTGAGACGACAATGTGAAACAGTGAGGCAGAAAGGCAAACGTTTTGTTGAGGTTCTTGTAAGTTTTAGTTTTGTAACACTCATTGTAGCTTTAACCAACTTGTGGATGTGATCTAGATTAAATTCTCTTTTAGCTAACCAAGTGTCTCTGTTAGAATTACTTCAAATGGGTGCTTTAAAGCTGAATATGTTCTAATTTAATTTTAATACAAAGAATCAATGGAAAAAACATATAGTTGGTGAAGACCCATGGCCTTGCTTTTTCAATACTATTCTTTATTTTTAGCAAGTTAAGTTTATCTTTGCATGTTTAAGAATTGAATAACTTACATCAAATATTATGTTTACCGTTGTTCTACAAGCTTCTACATAATAGGTTATAAAAAAAAGAGATGGTTACTCCTACCGACTACCACATGGTGCACTACACTTATATATATATTTGAAACAAAAAGTGTGTTCCTTTTTTTTCGCTATCCAAATTATTTATGATTTAAAAAAATCATAATCCGGAAAAATATAGCTAATTTTCTATGAAGTCACATATTAAATTAAAAGAACTTATAAAATATTTGTTATATTTATTGGTTTACATTAATGATAATACATGTTAAATATTATTTTATCGTGTTTTCCTAGGAATGATTTCATATGATACACAAATTAAAAAAATGCAAATGGTAGATAATGATAAGATAAAAATGATAGAAACATATAATAAGTATTATTAAAAAAATGTGCAACATATTCTCCAGAAGTAATCTCGAACAAAATATTAGTTAGAAAACTAAATGATATTAATACAAACTTAAGTAAAATAATTAACAAAGTTTGAAAATATTACAAAAAAAACCATAAAACTAAAATATGTGTTCACCAAAAACATAGCAGAAGAAAATCTTAAGTAACGTAGTGGAAGAAAATAGGAATTTAGAAATGGAAAATGCAAAGTAAAGTTTGGTTCATTCTTAGCACTTGTTGTGTTTTTGTTCCTTTTACTCATGTTGTTATCACCATCTGGTAGATTTTGTTTGTCGTTTTCTTCAAGGATATCTAGGGTAGGACTTTGTGTTGTGGATTGGGGAAATTCAACTGGAATTTGTAAGGAATTACCTAGATCGTTGATGAACTAACCATAAAAAATTTGGAATTCTCTTTATAAACAATTTTCTGCCAAATTAAATTATTTATTATGCTGGTATATTTTACTTAATGTTTGGTTGAAAAAAAAAACCATTCAACAAATATACAAATATAAATGATTGAAATACCTATAAAACCAACAAAATTTGACTATCGGTCCTATAAAAACACAACTAAAAGACTTGAAAATAGTGATAAAATGTTTACAATTCACCGCAAAATCTGCGCGTAGCGCAGAGAAACCCCTAGTTATGATATTAATGACCAACACAATGGCCCAAAAATCATCATAATACACGTCCAACAATATTTCCAGCCAAAATCTTTAGATCTTTCTCGAATATATTTTGTTACGCTCCTTTCCAAGGCGGTGACTAGATTTTTTTCTTCTTAACATCGATTGTTGCATAATTGTTATTGGTTTACGTAATTAAAAAAGCAAAAGCAAAGCATTGGAGAAATTGCTATCACAGTATTGGATTTGGTAAGAATGAGGTAAGTTTTGACTGCTCAGGTGGATCATGCAAACAAGGCGTTCGACGAAATGCCTAACTGAGACTTGATCGAGAGGTTTTGGCATGATTCTTCTGGGGGATGCAGATTTCAGGAGTCAAAACCCGATTACCCTTCCTAAAAATAAAAGGTTCATCATTTTGTCATGAGTCAGGACTGCAATTACAGTGTCATGGTAAATTAGTTTGGATTTTTCACGAGTTACGGTTTAAGTTATGGAAGAAATCTCGAGGATTACATCTGTTTCGTTGTTTTTCTTTTGCTTTGGCTCTGTTTTGTCAGATTTCTGATTGAGCTGTCTTGTGCTTTATTAGGTGAGGCACGCTCACAATCTTACAGGAGAGAGGAACCCTCCATGATAATTACTTATCTGAGGATCTCTTTGATGCTCATCTCACATCTCTCGGATGGCAACAGGTACACCACATTTTCCTGTTTTTGTTATTTAGATTTTACATTGATTATAGTTTTGGTTACTGTAATCATGCCCACTATGAAATATGAATGATATCTTGCTGTGAAGTCACACATAAAGGTTTCATTTGTGCTCTTCTGCAAAAGGAAAATAATGTGACTTCTGTTGTTCAATAGAATTGAATTGGTCGTTGTGCCGCCTCTGCTCAGGTAATATACTCGTTTTTGGTCACGAGCTTATTGAAATGATCTTAATGGCATTTTCATTGTTGGATTCTTACTTGAGACAAGTCTTATATTCAATGAATATGCTCAACGATTTGTGTTCTGCTCCTTTGAGAACAAGTAGTTGTGTATTTTACATCGATACTTTTTTGTTTTAGGACTCTGCAAACTGTGGTTGGAACGTTTGGCGGGGAAGGTTACAAAGATGGCGTTGATGCACCTCCGCTTATGATGGCAGGTGCAGGAAACAGCGATCATCCTGCTATAACAAGCGTAAATTGTCCAGCATTTATTGCAGTTGAATCTTGCCGAGAGCATTTGGTATGCATTTACTTGAGTGTAAACACTTTTACAATGTTCTTGTTTTGGTTTCAGGGTGATCATCCTTGTGACAGAAGAAGCAATATCACCAAGTACCGCGCTGCGATTGATTTTTGATTGGCAAGTATCTGTGTTCCTTGGCCGAACGAAGAAACTATAATCTTCTTTCTTTTGCTTTTATTTCGAATCAGCCTTGATATTATCTTCTCTTGTCACCTTTTCTCATTTTCTGTATGCAGATAGAAACTGATGAAGACGTTTTGTGGACGCCTAACATCAGAGAGGAGGACAAAGATATTGCAGCCAGAGGCGTCAAATTCATGAACTGGTGAATATCTGCAATTCTTAGCATACGAGCAAACGATTATGATAGTCTTAGCATGGTCTTTTGATTGATATGTTAACTGAATTCAGGTTGAGTACAAGGAAAGAAAAAGAGATTAAGGTTGTTACTCATAGCGGGTTCTTGTATTCGACATTAAACTCATTTGGAAACGATTGCTTCCGGCTGTGAAAAGCGAGATTTCTTCACAGTAAGCTTGCTCTTTCTTTTGTTTCTACAGCTGAACTCGTTGTACTAAAATAGAGAGAAATAACCATTAGGTGAAACAACACAAGACACAAATGCAAGAAAACTCAGCCGAGGTTACAGCTATAGTGTGGTGCTGATTTGTCTCTCTGTTGCATTTATCTGCAGTGCAATAGGTAATGAGAGGACTGAATGGTTGATTCAAGAGGGTCAGACCGTGAAAAGACAAAGAGACGGTTACCAGAATTAGTCCTCTCTTCTTTCAAAGCTCACAGGACAGCTCAGCATTCACGATAACCGAAAAGCTGCTGCTTGAAGCTGGTCTGACAGCGGCACTTTGTTTGCAGAATGAGAAAGTGAGTTGCTACTTGCGTGAGTTGGTCTCATTTGGGCTTATGCTTTATCTTAGGTTTCTTTTTCTTTTTAGCATCTTATCTTGGGAAATGCTTAACTTAATAGATTTAAGTGTTTCACAATTATGTCAAACTAGACAATTGGATTCCGAAGAACCTGGAAAAAGGAAAACTGAATCACGGCTAAGAGCAAATTGAAAGCTATTATATAATGGTAAACGAGTTCATCATTCCACCATGGATACAAAGAGGAAAAGTTGCGAGTACAGTTAAACAAACACACACAAAAAGTTATTCCTCTGCCAAACAAAAAAGCTATCGACTTGGAAATTTAGATACAATGGTCATGGAGAAAAAAGTGAATAATCTTTACAGTATCAGACCATCAAAATCATGAAAGTGGTTCCCAGAGAAAGGGTTGGGTCTGGAAAGCTTGAAGATTGCCCCAATCATCTGTGATGGGCGTTTGGCAAGTGGTGGTGGTCATAAAAGAATCGGCAAGTGTTGAGGACAAGTCCATATCCCAAATCCCCATCGGAAAAGTGAATGGATCAGGGTAAAGTTGAGAGTCGTCACCGGCAAACCCTAATGCGAGAGGATCCAATATTCCAGAGTAATCTTGTGTTTCCATACCAACAGAAGCATTATGTTCAGGAATAGGGTAAAGTTGAGATTCCACATCATCTCTAGGTTGGAAATCAGAAACAGTTGCGTCCAAACTCGTAGTAGAGCCACGAACCACGTAACCCAAATCTTCAAAAGCACCACCAAATCCTAATTTAGTATCTGAAACCTTAACATGATCTTCCGATTCCAATTTCTCTGCATCGGTTCCGACACCAATTTCTCCAACCCTAGGACGATGATCTTTAGAAGAAGCCTTGATGGTCTTTGTGAGAATTTGTAACTTTTTGTTTTGGACTCCAAGCAAGTGAGAATTAAGGTGAGAGAGATGAGTCATCAATTCCTCGACGGACAAACCCTCAAAGTGTGGAAAGTCGTTGAGATCGCAGCCGTGTCTCTTCCTCTTCAGGTCGCTCTGCACATCGAATTTAGCCACGAGCTTATCTAGGGTTTGTGGGTTCTCAGGCCAGACATGAAGACTGTCGTTGTCGGGACCGTAACAGATGAAACCGACAGAGTTGCCGCAGAGAACAGAGAGCTCTGTTGCTTTTTTCTTAAACCCAGGATACCTCTGTTTGAAATAGCTACTCCTTTTCCTCTTCTTCTCCAAATCATCGCTAGGTTTGTTCTCTCGTGGAGCCATCTTTTCTTTTGGTTGCAAAATAAAAACGCGTAACTTTTAATTGTAAAAGAAATAAGATTATAAGAAAAACGATGAGAGACAAAGGAAAATAATAAGAGACTAGGGTTGTTTTAATTTCCATATATATAGGCACATGAGCGTATCTCTCCTATAAGGGTCATATTTCCCGCCACAATCTTTAGATCTTTCTCGAATATTTTTTTTAGGCTCCTTTCGAAGGCGGTGAATATAATTCTTCTTAACATCGATCATTGCATCAGATCTTTGGTGAACAAGAAAAATTGCTATCACAATATTGGATTTGGTAAGAATGAGGTGGATCACGCATTCTTGGCCTAACTGAGATTTGATCGAGATTATATTCCTCTCTTCATAGTCAAAGAAGAGAAATGGAACTCTCTCCGTGACCGGTTTCTTCTTGGGCTACTAGTTTTAGTTTTCTTCCTCTATTTTGTTTTTTCTTGCAGATATGGAAAAAAAATGGAAGAATTTCTAATGGGCATGGATAAACAAAACAGTCCTTTTTGCTTCATTACTTTGTTCCCTCATTTTTTGTTTCCAGGGTTTAGAATTTATCGTTTCTATTTGATTACTTCTCTTGTAACTGTAATTATCGTTTTCCTGATCAGGTCTCAGCTGCAGTGGAGTTTGTTGTCAAGTTTTGTTCTAGTAATCTCCACTGTCCATAGCCTTTTATTCTTACATGTTTGCAGCTAAGACGAATTTAGTCTTCTCGAGGCATTTCTTTTTTACTTATGCAGACAAGGAAAACTTTGGTCTCTATGGATTTCCAAAATAAGACAAGGAAGGTTAATCTATCTGTCGAGGACGTCCCTCCCGAGATTTAACCATCAATTTTCCATGAGACGGAATGAAAGGAAAGGACTTTGTCTTATTTTGTGATGAAACGATACATGGGTTATATGTAAATTTTAATGATTTTTGGTTGATGAATTAAAAAAATTAGATATGGAGGATGCTAAACCAAGTCAAGGCCTTTACCCTCTTCGCCGTTGCAAAACCATACATCGGGTTCGTTTTCCTTCTCTCTGATTTGGCTCTGTTTCTCAGATTTCTGATTGAGCTGTCCTGTAATGTGTGTATTAGGTGAGGCATGCTCAAGGGATTCACAATGTTGCAGGAGAGAAAAATCATGATAATTACTTATCTGAGGATCTCTTTGATGCTCATCTCACACCTCTCGGATGACAACAGGTACCGTATTTTGTTACTTGGATTTTGCATTTATTATAGTTTTAGTTACTGTAATCATGTCCACCATGAAATATGAATGATATCTTGCTGTGAAGTTACACATAAAGGTTTAGCTTCTTTGCAAAAGGAAAATAATGTGAATTATGTTATTGTAGGTTGATAATCTACGCAAGCATGTTAAGGCAACTGGGATCTCCAATAGAATTGAATTAGTCGTTGTGTCGCCTCTTCTAAGGTATTATAATCGTTTTTGGTCACGAGCTAAACCCGTAGAGCTTATTGATATGATCTCAATGCCATTTTTCATAGTTGGATTCTTACTTGAGACAAGTCATATACAATGAATATGCTTAGTGATTTATGTTCTGCTGTGTATCTTCTTTAAGAGAGAGTAGTCGTGTATTTTACCTCAATACTTGTTTTGTTTTTGGACTTTGCAAACTGTGGTTGGTACTTTTGGCGGGGAAGGTTACAGAGATGGCGTTGATGCAACTCCGCTTATGATGGCAGGTGCAGGAAACAGCGATCGTCCTGCTATATCAAGCGAAAATTGTCCACCATTCATTGCAGTTGAATCCTGCCGAGAGCATTTGGTATGTTTTCTTTTCACCTTTTACTTAATTGAGTGTTAAAACTTTTACAATGTTCGTGTTTTTTGGTTTCAGGGTGTTCACCCTTGTGACAGAAGAAGCAATATCAACAAGTACCGCGAATTATTCCCTGCGATTGGTTTTTCATTGGCAAGTATCTAACCATTTGTTTGTGTTCCTTGGCTGAACGTAGAAACTATAATCTTCTTTCTTTTGCTTTTATCTAGCTAAGTATCTAACAATTCTGTTTTCACATTTGCTCATATTCTGTATACAGATAGAAACTGATGAAGACGGTTTTTGGACGCCTAACATCAGAGAGGAGGACAAAGATATCGCAGCCCGAGGCGTGAAATTCATAAACTGGTGAATATCTGCAATTCTTATCAACTTCTCTATGTATTTGATATATTATTTCGACATAAGAGTAAACGATTATCATAGTCTTAGCATGATCTTTTGATTGATATGTCCACTGAATTCAGGTTGAGTACAAGGAAAGAAAAAGGAGATTTCGTCACAGTAAGCTTGCTGTTTCTTATAGAAATTGAGTTCTTCAGTTCTCTCTTTGATCATTTGGTAGTATTTTGTGTTCTCAATATCCCAACTTCTTCTAATGGTTGCAGTTTCGCCAACTGTGAGCTGCGTTCGGTTGTTCTGCTGGATAAATGGTAAGTTTGTTCAATCAAAAAGCGCTCACACTTGATACATTCACAGAGCTCTAATATAAAGTCGTATACTCCGTCTGTTGAAAATGTATGAACAGATCGGATCCTCTAGTGACCAACTATCCCGGAAAGAGGCCTTCGGGGGAAGATCTTCCTAGTGATATTGCTGATAAGAAGTAGTTGGAGAGCCAGAAATGATGAGAGGATGTTAACCTCTTATGAATCTCAGGGTTACTAACAAAGTTATTTACAATAAACTAACAAAGTTATTGATTACTTGATACTGAGTGAGAGAGATTCTCTGCCGAATAATAAAATTTATTTGTGCTGTTTGTTATTGTGCTTATTTATGCTAGGCCTAGGCATTCGGGTATTCGGGTCGGGTCTAGGTTCGGGTCCTAATGGGTACAGGTTCCTTCGGGTATACTAAAAACATACCCATACAGGTTCCTGTAAGACACAGGTTCGGGTACAGGTTCCAACTTATTAAACCATTTAAATATCCAAATTTTACAAGTTTCTTCTAGATATAGGTTCGATTCTAGGTTTTGTGATGTATTTATACCCAAAATCTAAACAAAAACCTGTAACTTGAACCTGTAAAATGCATTTGAAACACAAACAAACCAACAAGACAACAATCATAAAATATGAACTAATTTAAGAATACAATTATCAATCGAAGTTTGTCAATGTATAAAACTATATTAATGTAACCAAAGTAATTAGACAAACGAATAAGAGTCAATGACGAGTCACGAATCGAAACAGATCATTTAGATAGACGAACAACGGAACAAGAATCAATGACGAATCACGAATCAATCGAAACAAGATTAGAAAGAGAATGATGATAACTGTAGATCAAACTCAAGATGCCTATGATAAAAGAGACGAGTGTGGTCGAGCTCGAGAAGGATTTGCAAAAATCGAGCTTGAAATTTTAGGGATTCCATTCCTTTGAGGAATCGATGTTTTGGTGTTGGTATTGGTATTGGAAAGTCGAACCCGTAACAACAAATAAAAGTAAAACATTTAACTCATTTGTAAAGGTTTTTTTATCAGTATTATGACAATATTATAAAAAAAATTATAGAAAACAATATCAATAAAATCTGTTTTATCATAATCTTCGGTAGATTTGACCTACTAGGTTTAGGGATACATATTCAAGTTCGGGTACAGGTTCAAATTCGGGTACAGGTTCAAATTCGGGTACTAAAAACATACACATACAGGTTCCTCTAAAATTTCGGGTCGGGTCCAGGTTCGGGTCCTGGTTCGGGTACGCAGGTTGAGGTTCAGGTTATTTTGCCCACGCCTAATTTATGCCTAGCCCATGTAACACTTAGTTTCAGAGACATAAGTTCATCAAAAAAAGCAAAAGGTGAAACAAGTAAATGCGAAGCTAGGAGTTTTCTCTATGCACTCATAATATTCAAATATGAACTCAGTGTACGAAAACAGAGAGAGATAACCATTATGTGAAACAACAAAAGACACAAATGCAGCAAAACTCAGCTGAGGTTTAACGATGGCTTCACCCAACGCTTTTGGAGTTTAGGGGTTTAGTCTGGTTGAGTTTTCACTTTTCAGTCAGCCATAAACTCAATTTTGGGTCGGGTATTAGGTTTAAGATATTTACCAAGAAAGACACTTATTAGTCAACTTATCTCAAGCGGACACTTTTTATTAGTAGGGGAGCTTTTTCAAATATTAGAGTTTTTTAATACCCAAGTTGCCCTCCAACGAGACCTCTCTGCTTCTTATTCTGTTACACACTTAAGTTGCCACACAACAATTTTAATCTCAGTTAAATTTCTTACCTTTTCCTTTTCAGTAAATGCAAAAACCCATCTCAACACTACTTTTTCAAATCGTGCGGCTCTGATTCAAGTGGTACAATTAAGAGGTGAGATAAAATTTTGCATAAGAATTAACATAGTCCTATAAGAACAATTAAGTTTTTAATCTGATTGTTGGATAGATATTTCTAGGAATCTCTTATATCGTGTTCGAGTAGTGTGTGGATGGGCGACAATTGTTATATGCTATCTGGAGATTGGCGTTGTCTCGGCAATTGACAGTGGGATTTCATGGTAGATAAGCAAAATATTGCTAGGATTATACTTCTTTCTCATGGGATGAAGTTGACTGACCCTCTAAGTGTGGGTGCTGCGGAGTTTGGCACACTTTCATCTGAAGGAGCCGTGTTTATGAGTTATTGGCCTGCTCAAGGGAACACGCTATGTTATGTAAACAAGATACCTCCGGTCTTGCTGACTAGTGATGGTTCACTTGGTATTTTCATTAGCAGGTTCAAAGCTTGTAAAAATATTTAGAGAGGTGAATTCTTCAACCAAATTACAGAGAGTTTCGATTCAGATGTAACCTGGTGATACCGGATTGAGCAACAATCCGAGATCGGTCCAAAGAATAGAGAAACTAGGTTTAAGCGTAAAATCACAAAGAAAATAAGAGTAAAAAGATGTGTATAGAATTCTCTATTAAAGACAATGTTCCACTTTTGGAGGAATACATCAAGTATTTATACAAGTACAAAGTCGGTCGAAAGAACCCTAAAAGATAAATAGAAAATCCCATAAAAGATAAAAGGAAGTTATACTAATTCTAAGTATTTCCTTTTATCGGAGGTAAGTCTTCCAATTCGCTTGTATTTGCCTAGGTTGTCTAGTGCTCCTTAACGTGCCGAGACGCTGCTAATGGATCATCGCTGGCCCATCTTCTGAAGTGTCCTCACAAACTTTGTGTCGGGTTGGATATGAGTCGGGTATGGTAATGGGTGCTAAACCCGGTACCACCATAACTACTCTTAGAAACCTTATTCCCGTTTCTAGGGCAAAAGTAGTAGATATTGATGATGGCGCTTTGACCAAAGAAGTTGAGCTAGTGGAAGAAAGGATAAACTCTAATAGAAAATCTAAGAGGCATGTGCTTGACCCTAAGAAAAGATAGTGTGTTGGAGGTATTAACATGGATTCGAGCAAGACCACAGTGCCTTACTATGAACTCATCAAATAAATCCACGTTGCCCTACTATGATCATCAACAATAGTTAAAAAATATTTACATCCATCAACAATAAGAACTGAAAATGGACCTCATATATCTATATGAAGAAGTTCAAAAGGAGAATCACAAACATGTTTTCCAGATGTAAAAGGTAAATCTTTTTGTTTGGCTAAATGGCATATATGACATGAATCAGAACTTTAGTGATATTGGTTTTAGACAATTTTAGTACATATGATAAAAAATTAAACTTTCGAATGAGAAGGATGTCCTAAACGTCTATGCCAAGTAACATAATCAACTATGACATTGGTGCTTATAGAAGGAGTACCTTGTAAAGTAAGAGTGCTTTGCGTATTATCAACATCCAAGACATACAAATTCTCAACTTGACTACCTTGACCAATCATCAATTCCCGAGTAATTCCCTGAATAAAACATGCGTCAGCAGTAAATCTTATTTCAGAATTCATAGTCTTAGTTAAAATACTCACACTTCACAACTTGAATTTGAATTCTAGTATAAAAAGCATATCGTACCGAGATATACTATCCCAACTATTCTAACGGTGTAACCATTAGAGAGAGTCACACAAAAATTACCAAATGTTTATACTCACTAAACAACTCCTTGTCATGACTAACATGGTGAGTAGCACCATAATCTATGATTCAAGCCCTAAGAGACACATAAGGTTCCTTAGATATAGATGAAACAAGCATGTCATACTATAAACGAACCAGAAAGGCTGCTTGAAACATGTTAGATAACAGAAGCAGAAGTAGAACCATAAGCACTTGCAATCTCAGTAGGAGGTGTAACAGTAGAGGTATGAAGGTTAGTACTAAGGAAAGAAATCACATATTGAAGTTGCTCATTCGTCATAGAATCACAAGGCTCTTTAGGACTAGATGGAGCAGAGACACCTTGAGAGAAACAAGGAGTAACTGCCAAATTAGTAGCTCCAAAAGAAGAGGATGACTTCTTGCCTCTCCCCATGCCTGGCAGTGGCGAAGCCAATAAGAGAAAATGTGGGTCACATGAACAACCATAAATCATAATATAGAGCAAAAATGTATGTTTAACATAAAAAATATAGCAGCAAAATTGGCAATTCTAGCATCTTGACCTCCTCAAAACCGTGGTTCAATTCTCTTTAAAACCCCTTTCATCATATATTGACCTTGGTAATTTTTTTGCCTGGATTCACCACTGATGCCTGGTGGAAATTCGTGTTTCTTGTAACACTTATCCACTGTGAGACCCAATCGAGAACAATAGGTACACTTGAGCTTGTGTAAATTGCCTTGAGACAACAACATCTGAGAAGAATCATGTTGAACTTGAAGAGCAACAGTGTTCTGAATCAATCGAGAAGAAGAACCAACAATACTCTGACTCTCATCCTTATCTAACATGTTACAGATCTCAGTCAAGGATGGTCTTGGCTTCATGGTCAAAATTTGACCTCGAATATTAGCAAAGTTATCATTCAGGCCCATAAGGAACTGAATAATTATGCTAGTTTTAGCCTCTTCAAAGAGTTCTTTCACTTGATCGTAGTTGCATTTCCTTGCAGTAGTAGATCTAGTGTTGAACAATTGTTCCCAAAGCGTCTTCTTATTTGTATAGTATGTGGACAAATCAAGAGCTCCTTGTTTGAGTATAACAATTGATGGTTCCAATTGATACTTCCCCGAAAGATTACTAATTCTGAAGTGCGAAAACAAATCATCCCACATTGTTGATGCATCTTCATAGTATAGAATACTATCATAGATTTTCCGATTCACAACATTCAACAACCAAACTTTTACCAAGCTATTACAACGACTCTATATCTTGACTATCGAATCATAATCTGCTGATCTAGGTAACGATCCATCAACAAAGCCTAGCTTTATTTTAGCCTCTAAACTCACACGCATCTCTAAGAACCATTTATTGTAATCCGAACCGTCTAGAATCTGAGTAACAATACTCAGTCCTGGATGATCCAGTCCCATGTTAATACATAATCAATATTCGATAGTTGATCCCAGCCACTGATCCCACTAGATCACCATCGTTTTTTTTTTTTTAATTTTCTCGTGGACCCGAATAAAATGTTAGCCGGTGAAGCAAATAGTGAAATGGTGTTTGGTCGTGATTTCCGGCTCCGTTTGTATGTTTGATGCTTAGTGGAGTCGTCGGAGCATCTTTTTGGTTCCGTGTGTGGCGTTTGCAGAATGCCTGAGGGATGTTATTTGCCAAGTTTTAAACGGTGACAACGACATCCTTCAGGCGATTCTGCAAACTTTTTGTACGGCTGGCTAGTTGTCAAAGGAGAAAGCAATGTTTCCGTATCAGATCAACCCAGTGATGTTATCTCTTCTTTTCACATTATTTGTTTAATTGCGATTGGAAAATAAAGTTAGCAGACAGACAATCTTGTTAGTATTGTGGTTTTTTTTTGCAGGATTGATTGTGTTTTTACTGGACAATAGTTCTTTGCTTATGTTTTTATTTTTGTTGTGAGAAAACAAAGTTTATCTCCAAGATGATTTTGAGTCTTTTTCAGGGTGCCATTGAGTCGGTCTCTGCTGCTGAAATTAAAGCTAAGCTTATGCCAGTCCTTGGTCAAACTTGGCGTTGGTTTTCTTTCTAGAGACGCCAAAAAAATGCAAGTCGTGATATGTGATTTTCAAGTTGTGATGAAGCCCTCAACTTCAATAAAAAATGTAGATCAAGTCAAAAGTCAAGAAATCTCGTACTTCAGGCAGGGGAAAGCGGATGGTGGTGGCCAATATTGCAAGGTTTCTTTTAGTTTCTGTCGCAAATATCGTTGTGAAGGTAATTGGTTTGAGTTTACTATTTTCCAAAGTGAGAAATTTGCATAGGGATTTTTTTGATTTATACGTTTTAGAAGAAGGAATTAAGGTTGTTACCTGCGGGCCGTAGTTGCTAGGGATTTTGTTAGTTTTTTTTATCGTTAATTGAGCCTGTTTTAGATTAGCTCTCTTATAGTTCGTCTTTTCTAGAATTATCTTCGTGAGACCGTACGTGAGAGCTCCATAACAAACAGAAAATTCACTACTCAAATAATGACATAGATATTTATAAGTATCATTAATTATTGTTGGTGTCACATCTACACAACAGCATAATTTAAAATTTCACTTTTCAAATAATATAGAGGAAATATTATGTACATTAACTAAACTTGTGATGAGAAGCAACGATGAAGCTAGTTGACTATGGAATTTTTCTTCTATGGCTCTGTAGTTGACATTCTCGCAGAATTTTGAATGATTAGATTTTCTGGTGGAACTCAGACTGCGACGACGGGTGAGACTTGTCTCTGCTGGTGAGAAGTACAGTTTATGCAGCGGTGTTAGTCCTCTCTGCGAGTGCAGAAATGGTGGCTTCACCTGCTAAGTTCTACCTCAGTTTCCTGATTGTTTCCATCATTTTGTGGATGATCATCACGTGAGCCCCCGTGCCTTTGTATATTTAATGTTTTGAAATTTATGTCCCCTGCTCGAATTATGGGCTTCCTTGTTCTACTGTGCAAATCAGTTCATGCTCGTTGATATAGGGTTGCTTGGATTACCAGTGTTTCCTTTCAATTTTTTCCTTCAGATATTGTTCGAGGTTGTTTGCCTGGATTCTTAGTCGAGCGCTGGGAGCATCTGTTGGGTTCCGTGTTGGCAGTTGGAAAGGGCTGCAGGATGTCGTGGTGAAGTTTGAAAAGGTAAGCACCATATATGACCTGAAAATTCTGCAAGCTTTTACTGTTATGTAGTCATCAAAGAACTGTTGTCAAGGGAGAAAAGATTTTTCAAATGGTTTGCTGTTGCTAAGAAAGAATGTTTCTGTTGAGGCCTGATTTAGATCAATCTGATACGAGAATGTATCCTAACAATGTAATTTGCGACTCAAAATCTGGATAATACCCTTTATTCAATCCCAAATCCAAACTACAAAGTTCTTGGTCAAATTTAGGAGTGACCTACTCTCCTCTTCCTTAACAACTTACAAAAAGATAGATAAGCAATAATAAAGATAGAAGAGGGATCTTATAGGCGATATCCCTCCATGTGCCTTTGTAACCAACCATGTGCATTCCAAGGATCCGTTGCACCCTCCACCTGTGACGTGTACCCTTCCTCAGATCTTCTAGAAGCTGTTGTCAGGCCTTGTCAGAGTGTTGGCCCATACTCGGCCCACTCTTGCCCTCTGAATTTCCCATCCTGTTCTTCCTCCTCCTGTATTGATGAACCAATGGTGTCTTCTCTCTTATCACTGTATCAATACCCGCCGCTTTAAAAAGGACCTTGTCCTCAAGGTTGAAGTGAGGAAACTGTTCCTGTATCACCCCTTTCCATTCCCATGTACTGTCGCAATCCGGCAGATCCTTCCACTTGATCAGAACCTCCTCCTGTCCAGATTGCTTGTTCACTCGAAACCCCATATAAGCTTCTGGAGTAGCTTCAATCGCGCCCTCCTTAGAAAGCGGTGCAGGCAGTTCTGAGGGAGCAAAGGAGCTTCCCACTGCCAACTTGAGCTGCGAAATGTGGAATGTATGATGAATCTTAGCTGATGGGGGCAGTTTTAACTTGTAGGATACTGCTCCCACTCTGGCTGCCACCTCAAAGGGTCCATAAAAACGAGCTGCTAGCTTCTCATTCACTCTTCTGGCCAGAGACTGTTGGCGGTATGGTTTCAGCTTCAAAAACACCATATCACCTACTTTGAACTCCACTTCCCTTCGGTGACTATCTGCTCTGTGTTTCATCAGTTGTTGAGCTTTAAGAATGTGTTGCCGCAAGAGCTGAATCATGGCATCACGTTCCTTAAGCTGACCCTCTAATTTTGCATTTCTTGTGGACCCATCTTCATATTTGAGTAGAGTAGGAGGATCACGTCCATAAAGAGCCTTGAAAGGGGACATTTGGATGGTGTAGTGGTAGGACGTGTTGTAGCAGAGCTCTGCCCAGGGTAAGTAAGTGGACCAGCTAGAAGGCTTGTCACTAGAGAAACAGCGCAGAATCGTCTCAAGGCCCCGGTTAGTCACCTCTGTCTGACCATCAGTTTGGGGATGGTAGGCAGTGCTGAAGTTCAAGGAAGTACCTGCTAGCTTAAACAATGCTGTCCAAAAACGCCCAGTGAATGTAACATCTCTATCTGAGATGAGTGTTTTAGGAAATCCATGGAGTCTCACAATTTCCTGCACAAACAAGGAAGCCACCGAACTTGCATCATACGGATGTTTCAGCTTGACAAAGTGTGCATACTTAGAGAGCCGATCAACCACCACCATGACCACTTCAAACCCTTCTGATTTAGGCAGTCCCTCTACGAAATCCATTGAAATATCTTCCCATACCTGAACAGGGATGGGCAGAGGCTGTAGAAGCCCAGCTGGTGCTAAAGTGGAATACTTATGCTTCTCACACACCAGACAAGCTGCTACATATTGTTTGATATCAGCCATCATGCCCTTCCAGTAGAACATATCTCCCAACCTCCTCTGCGTTTTCAGAATACCCCCATGACCTCCCATCGGGCTGCTATGGAATTCATGGAGCAAAACTCTCACCAGTATTGAAGACTTAGGGATTACCAACTTACCCTGTTTCAAAAGCCGACCCTGCACCACCGAGAACTCTGGATGTAACCCAACATTCTGTAAAACCTCAGCCTTGATCTTACTCAACTCCATATCCTTGTCAACCTCTGTCTGAATCATGTCCAGTTGTATAGCCCCTGGAATGGACAAGGCAAACAGCTGTGGTACTCCTTCACGTCTTGACAAAGCATCCGCAGCCTTATTCTCCAGACCTGGCTTATATACGATGTCAAAATCGAACCCCAATATCTTTGTCAACCACTGTTGATACTCTGCGTTTACTTCCCTTTGCTCCAATAGAAACTTCAGACTCTTTTGATCAGTCCTAACCAAAAACTTCCTGCCTAGAAGGTAGTGTCTCCAGCGCTGAATAGCTAGCACAATGGCCATGAGTTCCCTCTCATAAACTGACTTGAGTTTTTGTCGATCTGTTAGCGCTTGACTAAAGAAGGCAATTGGTTTCTGTTGCTGCATCAAAACTGCTCCCAGTCCTATGCCAGATGCATCGGATTTGATCACAAACAGCTCTGAGAAATCCACCAAAGCTAACACAGGAACTGTTGTCATTGCCTGTTTCAGCCTCTGGAAGGCAACCCCAGCCTCTACACTCCATTGGAACTGATCCTTCTTCAATAAGGAAGTAAGTGGCTTGGCAATATCTCCATACCCACGGACAAACTTTCTGTAGTAGCCTGTTAAGCCCAAGAACCCTCTCAAAGCCTTGATGTTCTTTGGTTCAAGCCAAGAGACCATGGCATGAATCTTTTGAGGGTTCACAGCCACACCGTCCCCCGAAATGATGTGACCCAGGTACTCAATCTCCTTGCACCCAAACTGACACTTCTTCTTATTAGCATACAACTGCTGTTCCTGTAAGACTGACAATACCATCTCCAGATGATCCTGATGCTCCTGAAGGTTTCGAGAATATACCAAAATATCGTCAAAAAATACAAGTACAAACCGCCTTAGGTATCTGCGAAAAACGTCATTCATCAACGATTGGAAGGTAGCCGGAGCATTGGTCAAGCCAAAGGGCATAACCAGGAACTCATACTGCCCATCATGAGTCCTGAAAGCGGTCTTAGGAACATCCGTTGCTTTCACCAGAATCTGATGGTAGCCAGACTTCAAATCCAACTTCGAGAACACTGTAGCTCCATGCAACTCATCAAGCAATTGATCGATCATAGGAATGGGGAAGCTATGAGGAATGGTAACCTTGTTCAGCGCTCTGTAGTCGACGCAGAAACGCCAGCTGCCATCTTTCTTTTTAACTAGCAACACTGGACTAGAAAACGGGCTCCCACTTTCCTTTGTGATCCCTGCAGCCAACATAGCTGTAACCTGCTTCTCTATCTCCTCCTTTTGGGCTTGAGGATACCGAAAAGGGCGGACGCTGACTGGTTTGACTCCAGGCTCTAGGTTAATCTCATGAGCGCGTCCCCTGGAAGGCGGTAGTCCTTGAGGATCAGAGAAGACTTCAGGGTATCTCTCCAGTACCTGCTGCAAAAGAGAGGGGACAATCCCCACAGGCTCAGCCTGTTCCACTGACTGGAGGCCATTGTACTCCACGATGACCCCTAACTCTCCATGTTCCACTGCCTTCAGCCACGCTTTGAGTGATAACTCGGAACAGCAGAGAGTAGGATCGCCTTGTAAGGTGACCTCTGCGTTGTCCACTGTGAAACGCATCCACTGTAACCCCCAGTTTACCTTCATCTCACCCAAGGAGGCTAACCACTGCATACCCAATATCACATCGGCGCTTCCCAGTGCCAGAGGTAAGAAGTCTGCACGAATTCGCAACCCCTGGACCAGCAATGTTAATTCTCGACAAATTCCTTCGCCTTTTACTGGTATCCCAGCGCCGGTGAGGACCCCGTAGTTACCCGCTGTATGCGGTGTGAGTGCGGGCTGATTCACTAGGCGTGTGGAGATGAAGTTGTGGGAGGCACCACTATCGATCATCACCACGACGTCTGTGTTCCCCAGAGATCCTGTCAGCTTCATCGTGCTTGGTGACGAAATCCCCACTACAGAGTTAAGTGATAGCTCTGCTAGCTCTGTAATCGGAAGGTCCGTCGCATCGGAAAATTCCTCCTCGCCGTTGTCCCAGACAATATCGGTACCGTCTGGTTGAGCGATTAGGATCATGAGTTCGCGTTTGGCACACGAATGTCTGATGTGCCACTTCTCATCGCATCGGAAACATAAACCGGCAGCCTTTCGTTGCGCCATCTCTGTCGGTGACAATCGTTTGGTAGGTGGCTTGGGACGAATGTGATTAGGGTTCGTCTTGTCACCAGGGCGAAACGCTGTCGTATGATCAGCAGGGTTGAGCTGAGAATTGGGCTTAGACCAAGAAGGCCCAGTACCATTTTTGAGGCCCAACCCAGTCGACAAGCCCGAACCTTGATTATATCCGGGACGATCGGAAAGACCTGCAGACACCGAGATCTTCTCCGGCGAACGCCAGTTCTCGTCAGACCAGTCATCAACCATTTTTGCAACGCTCATCATCGTGTCTAACGTCTGAGGTGCGAATGTTAAAACCCGGGAACGAATTTGAGGTTTGAGGCCGTTCATAAATGTCCACTCTAAGATGAATTCGGGTACTTCCGGTGCGTTGGTTGCCAGTCCGATGAACTCGCGGCAGTAATCGGCGACCGACCCTTCTTGTTTCAAAACCAGGAGGCGTTTACCCGCACACGTATTGTTATGTGAGGCGTAAGTTGCCACGACCCTGCTCCGCATATCCTTCCAACTCCGGAAAGGGTTCCGATCTCGTTCCCAACGATACCAATCCAAGGCTTTGTCAATAAAACACGCCCGGACGGCGTTTAATTTCTGATACTCAACGAGTTCCTCAATCTCGAAATACTGCTCCACTCGAGAAACCCAACTCTCGGCGTTTTCCCCATTGAAGGTGGGAAGCTCGAGGCATCGCGTAAACGGAGTATTACGAGTGTCCTGACGTTGCCATTGAGGTGGTGTGGTCAGACTGTAACTCACGTCACGACTCCCCTCTGTAAACTGCAGCGGAGAGTCAAAGGTGATACCTTTACCGTCTCGCTGACCCTGTGATGATCCTTGTGGTATTCCAGAAGGTAAAGCTCCATGATTTGGTTGAATGTTCAAGGACGCTTTCATCTGTAATAACATCTCGACCATGTCCTGCATCTGACGTGAGTTCTGTAAGCAGAGTGTTTGAACCTCACGAATCGTCATCTCCTTCTCTGTATTTGTAGGTGCTGCAGCTGATGGAGCATCGGTGTTCATCCCTGCGGTTCGAAAAAAAGGCGACTGATACCACGTTGATACGAGAATGTATCCTAACAATGTAATTTGCGACTCAAAATCTGAATAATACCCTTTATTCAATCCCAAATCCAAACTACAAAGTTCTTGGTCAAATTTAGGAGTGACCTACTCTCCTCTTCCTTAACAACTTACAAAAAGATAGATAAGCAATAATAAAGATAGAAGAGGGATCTTATAGGCGATATCCCTCCATGTGCCTTTGTAACCAACCATGTGCATTCCAAGGATCCGTTGCACCCTCCACCTGTGACGTGTACCCTTCCTCAGATCTTCTAGAAGCTGTTGTCAGGCCTTGTCAGAGTGTTGGCCCATACTCGGCCCACTCTTGCCCTCTGAATTTCCCATCCTGTTCTTCCTCCTCCTGTATTGATGAACCAATGGTGTTTCTCTCTTATCACTGTATCACAATCTAGTGGATTTTTTCTGTCCTTTTTACATGATTTACTTTCTTGGGATTGAAAAAGGTAGCAGACATTCTTGTTGGTACTATGGTAGTATCAATTTTTTCATGATTGATTGTGTTTCTACTGGGACGACAGTAAAGACTACTTTGAAGATGATTTGCTTCTGGTTTGAGTGTTTTCCAGGGTGCCATTGAGTCGGTGTCAGTTGGTGAAATTAAACTAAGCTTACTTGTCGTTTGTACCGACCCAAAAATGCATGTCTTGCTAACTGATCTTGAAGTTGTGTTGAGGTCCTCAACTTCAACAACAACTGTTCAGAAAGCCAAAAGTCAGAAATCTCGTACTTGGGGAAGGGGAAAGTGGATAGTGGTGGCTAATATTGCAAGGTTTCTTTCAGTTTCTATTGCAGATATGGTTGTGAAGGTAATTGGGTTTAGTTTACTACTGTGTTCCAAATTCAAGACTTGAGCTTTGATTGCTTTTTAATAGGGATATTTCTGGAAACCATATCCTTATAATCTATGTGAGATGCAGACAGGAAAGGCGATAGTGGAAGTCAAGGAGCTAAAGTTGGATATATCTAAGGATGGTGGGACACAACCAAATCTAGATGTTGAGCTGCACGTACTACAGATTCTGATTCACTTATGCGAATCAAGCATAATTTCTGATCAGTCATCTAGTTTAAGCTTTGAAAGATCTGCGTCCTCTTCCTCATCAGACAGATCCTCTGCTTTTTTATGGTGTGACAAACTCTCTTTTTCTACCGCATTTGGAGATGACAGGTATTACCAATGGTATTGGGTTCTCACAAAAAGCAAATACTCCGTAAATGAATTGATTTCATAGACTATTTCGGGAAGCTTGCACTGTGTAGTGCTCTGGGACCTCTACACTCAATCAGTGGTTCGCTCACTGTTGGCTTTTTTTTGGCTGTTTTTTTCTTTCCTGACTTTAGGGCAGTAGGTAATGTTTTACGAAATGTGGAAATTGTATCTGGAGATGTAACTCTGACTTTTGACGACGATTCGTTTCCCATGAGCGAACAAGCATCACCTACTGTTCATTCAGATGAATTTGTAACGTCAATTACTGCTGCCGAGGAATTTCATAAAGAGCATCAGCTGCTGGCAGCACTTGCAAAATATTCTACATCTTTCCCTGAAAAGGTCAGTTGGCTTAATGAAAAGTGACTTGGCTGTTTTTGTAACTTTCCTATATTCTCTTAGTTGGTCAAATATTTTACACCTGTCCTATTGGAGTCCGCATGATTCAAAACATTACTTTGCGTTTTTGCATAGATAATTTTTACATTTTTGTTTGTTTGAGAAATTATACTGCTCAAAAGCATATTACTTGTTTGGAGTCATTACCATTAAAATATAATAGAATACACAATTTCTCTCTGCATTCCAATCTTGTAAAATTGTTTTGGCAAAGATTTTGCCATTGGGTTTATTCTGCGCTGGTCTTGACCATCATATCCAGTGATATGTGTATAACTTTCCTACGGATGTCTAGATCTATACCAATTATTATGATTTTCGCGATATTACTGTCAGTGGGTTGGTACTTTCTTGAATTATTTTGTAAAATGTATATCCTATTAAAAGAAAAACTTCTACAGAATATCCCATATACTACTTAATTATTGAACTTTAAGGTGGCATATGTAGGGTATTTCTGACTTTTCTCTCTCGTTTTCACCTGGTTGTTATGTTTGGGTGACTTTTGTTGACCTCATGCATAAGAATGAAGCATTGGAACAATTCATCCAAGGTCTACTGACAGTTTGGTCATACTGAGCAGGTTTCCTTCAGCTTACCCAAATTGGATGTCATATGTGTGAATCGAGAACATTGTCTTCGTGCTGAGAATCACATCAAAGGAATTCTAATGAGTGTTAAAACGAAATCTGTTGAGATCAAAGGGAAGAGTACACGTCTTGATTTTAAGCTGGAACTCAGTGAGATTCATGTATGGCCGTGTTATGGAAATTCTTTCAAAAGTATTATTATTTACAATTGTTCCAGTGATGCTAAGCTTTCTTGTTTCTTTGCAGCTTTTAAGGGAAACCGAGTCATCTATTTTTGAGATTATGAAAGTTGATGTGGAGTCTTCTATCGACATACCAATTCAGGTTTGAAACCGCTGACATAATATATTTCTATTTTCCAAGCTGAGTCCTCTAATTATTTGTCTTTGCAACTGACTTAAGATTTACTTCATCCTTTCTTTCATTACTGTGAGAGTCTTTAAAAAGTATACCAGCAGTGGAACTGTTGCTGGGTGCATTTGATGTACACATTCTTTTGAAACCTTATAAGATTTTGTTGCAAGTGATGGTTACACAACATTTCGATGGCTACCTTCTCTTTTCAGCTGGTTCTGCCTGTTAGAGCTGAAGTTGATATAAAGCTGGGAGGTACCCGATGCAATCTATTCATTTCTAGGCTCCAGCCATGGTTGCACCTTCATTTCTTAAAAAAGAGAAAACTGGTGCTTCAAGGGGAAACTCACACTCTCAAGAAGTCAAAAGCTGCTGATATGAAAGCCATTATGTGGACAGGCACAGTTTCAGCCCCTGAGATGACTGTTATGCTATATGGTACTGACGATTTGCCTGTGTATCATGTAAGTAACCTTATCCACGTATATCTGTTGTGGTTGAGCATGAATCAAAACTATCGAGCTGCACACAGCACGTCCCATTATTTGCATCCTGTACTAGATACTTCTCTGCCTTAATATTGGATATCTTCAGACTTCACTCATTAACTGAACTTAAGCTGTAGTCATGAGACAGGGCCATAAGCCTTTTCACGTGCTTGATTGTTTAGTTTATTTATTTTATTGCGCAGCATATGAATTGTTTTACTAGATACTAATCAGTATTTTATTCTTGGTGTTTTATATCTAGTTTTGTTCGCAGTCTTCACATGTGTTTGCAAATAACATTTCAAGTATGGGCACAGCAATTCATGTTGAACTTGGTGAGCTGAATCTGCATTTGGCAGACGAGTACCAAGAATGCTATAAATAAAACCTTTTCGGAATAGAGCCAAACTCTGGTTCGTTGATGCACATAGCAAAGCTTAGCTTGGATTGGGGAAAAAGAGATAGGACATCATCTGATGAGGTTGGTTGCAGAAGTAAATTGGTACTCTCAGTAAACGTGACTAGAATGTGCATATATATCTCTTTCAAGCGTGTTATATCTCTCATCACAAATGGCATGTCCTTCAAAGCTCTCTTAAAGACATTATCTGTTGGCGGCAAAAAGACAAACAAGACTGGAGGAGTGCAACTGTCCAAAGCATCTGGGAAAGGAACTAGTTTTGTGAACCTTAATCTTGAACGTTGCTGTGTAAATTTCTGTGATGATACAGGATTGGATAATACAGTTACTGACGATCCTAACTCTGTCAAATATGGATCACAAGGTGGCCGGGTTACATTTAGTTCATTGGCTGACGGCAGACCAGGCGCTGCAAGCATTCTGTCTACTGCTCCTGAAGAATGTACAAGACTGAAGTACTCAGTCTCTCTTGAAATATCACAGTTTAGCTTTTGCCTCAACAAGGACAAACAGTCAACTCAAATGGAACTTGAGAGAGCCAAATCCATCTACCAGGAGCATAAACCTTGTTCAAAGGTCACATTGTTTGATATGCACAATGCGAAGCTTGTACATCGATCTGGTGGTCTTAATGAAATTGATGTTTGTTCTCTGTTCAGTGCTACTGATATTTCACTGGGTTGGGAACCTGACGTCCATCTATCTTTCTATAAACTGTTTTTACGGTTGAAAGCCCTGATTTATGCACAAAATCTTAATGAAGATGAATGCGGGTACAACAAAGGCATCTCTAGTGTGAAAACTGGTGGCCCGACAGAAAAGATCAATCTGTCCAGTTCTGTTGCCAATCAGAAGAAAAAGGAATCTATGCTTGGCATTGATGTGGAAAAGTTGACAATATCAGCTGTGGTAGGAGATGGGGTGGAGGTTAAATTGGAGGCACAATCCATTGTTTCTGAGAATGCCTGTATTGGAGTGCTTCTTGAGGGGTTTACGCTTGCTTTAAATGGATCTCGAGTGTTCAAAACTACAAGATTGCAAATATCAAGAATTCCTACTGCCTCTTCGAATTTGTTTGATGGAGGAGTACAAGGTGGTCCTTGGGACTGGGTAGTACAAGGGCTTGATGTCCATATTTGCATGCCATACAAACTACAGTTGCGTGCCATAGCTGATTCAATTGGAGAGATGTTGCGAGGCTTAAAGCTTATACTTGTAGCGAAAGAAAAAAATATTTTTCGAGGACAGAGAGAAAATTCAGTGCCTAAGAAATCTACTCCAAAATTTGGTAGCATAAAATTTTGCATACGCAGGCTAGCCGCATATATTGAAGAAGAACCAATTCAGGGTTGGCTTGATGAACACTATCAGCTGGTGAAGAACGAAGCCTGCGAGTTGGCTGTCAGATTGAAATTTCTTGAAGATTTTATTCACAATGCTACTCAGTCTCCTAAAGGTGCAGAGACAAGTGATCCTTCAGATGAAAGAAAGATGATTTTTGATGGGCTTGAAATTGATATCAAGGATCCTTCTGCTATAAACAAAGCGAAGGAACAGATTCATAAACGGTCGTTTCAATCGTATTTTCGGGCATGCCAGCGCTTAGTCCCCTCGGAGGGTTCAGGGGCGTGTAGGGAAGGATTTCAGGCAGGTTTTAAGCCAAGTGATGCTAGAGCTTCTCTTCTTTCTGTTTGTGCCACAGATTTTGATTTAAGCTTGACGGCCGTCGATGGTGGTGAGGCTGGTTTGATAGAAGTCTTGAAAAAGCTTGATCCAATTTGTCAAGAAATTAGTGGAAGCAATGTTAACTTGAACACAGGAAGCTTGGTACTTAGGTTAAGAAATTACACTCTTCCTCTTCTCTCTGGCACTTTTGGCAAATGTGAAGGTCGTATCGTGACCTTTCCCATTTCTCAGCAGGTATAATATTTTCTTGCTTTCCTTATCTTTTGTCGTAATTTTTGTTCTGTTCTTTTTTTGTGTGTTTTTAAGCATAAGTTAGCCAATCTATGAAGTTTTAACTTTATCATTGACCTTCTTATTTAGTTGTAATGGTCGTTTTAACTTTATCATTGACCTTCTTATTTAGTTGTAATGGTCTACTCCAGTTACTATTTATTTCTTCATTCAACAAATGTTAGTAGTCTGAAATATCTTCCTTTAGACAGTTGAAAGAGTATTTACAACCCCTGTCTTGATATTACATAAATGCTTTTACTATGTAAGAGATCAGTATCTTTTTCTTGTCATCCCTTGCATGTGTATGTTTTCTGGTTATGATCTCACTTAACTTGTTGAAATTGTTCTCTTGAACAAGGGAATGTGTTCTCAGGGAGACACTTCCGAAGACATCTTTGTAGGCAACTGGAGAAAAGTGCGAATGTTCCGGTCAGCATCTGGCCCAATTCCGCCAATGAAGATGTACTCAGATCTGCGCATACACTTTAAACAAGGAGAAGTTTCCTTTGGAGTTGGATATGAACCAGCTTTTGCAGACATTAGCTATGCCTTCACAGTGGCTCTTGGTAAAGCAAATTTGAGTGCTAGAGCTAAAGAGGAACAAAGCTTACTACAGGTTGCCCAAGTGGATCAACGCTTGCCACATGTCGCCACAGAGGATTAAAGCTTACGACAGGTCGTCAACGAGGATCAAAACTTACCACAAGTTGCCAAAGAGGATCAAAGCTTGCCACATGTCGCCAAAGAGGAGGATGAAAAGGTCGCTGAAAAAGAACAAAGCTTACCTTGGTGGGATGATATGAGAAACTACATTCATGGAATTATCACTTTATCTTTTTCTGAATCAAAGTGGGCTGTTCTTGCTACACCGGATCCATATGAGAGTCTTGATAAACTTCAAATAGTGACTGGTCCTATTGAACTTCAGCAGTCAGATGGTCGTGTGTTTGTCTGGAGAGTTTGATTAGTCGACACTCCCTAAAAGTTCCAATCGGCACCTCTGGAGCTGCATTTTGTGAAGCCCCAGTGTTTAGTCTCGAAGTTACAATGGACTGGGATTGCGAGTCTGGGGATTTTTTGAATGTCTTTGATCCTTTCAGATCAACATCACTCTCACTTCGGTGGAATGTCACCCTTAGACCCAAAGAATGTCACCAGTCTTCCACAGGTATTGAGCATCCAACAGACACTAGAACTGGGAGCATATCTCCTGCAGCACTAACAATGAATGTTGGAGCTCATGATTTGGCATGGATGCTCAAGTTCTGCAGTATGAATTGTGATCCTCCTCACAAGTTGCGTTCCTTTTCCAGATGGCGTAGGTTTGGAGTCCCACGAGTTGCAACATCAAAAGACTTATCTTTAGATCAGGTGATGACGGAATTTATGCTCCGTGTAGATGTCACTCCTTTCGTAATAAAGTACATGCCTTTGGACTCTGATGACCCTGCCAAAGGATTGACCTTGAATATGACACGGCTAAAATACGAATTATGCTATAGTCGCGGGAAGCAAAGGTATACATTTGTATGCAACCGGGATGCTCTTGACCTTGTATATGTTGGTCTAGACCTTCATGTTCCTAAGGCTTTTATCAACAAAGACGAAGGGTTTCTATTATCTACGGATTATTTTACAATCAGAAGGCAGGCCCCAAAAGCTGATCCTGAAAGACTGTTGGCATGGCAAGAGGCTGGAAGAAGAAATCTTGAGATGACGTATGTGCGGTCTGAGTTTGAAAATGGAAGTGAGAGTGATGAACACATATGGATACAATGTTGTCATTGCTGACAATTGTCAGCGGGTCTCTGTTTATGGCCTCAAACTCCTATGGACAATAGAGAACAGGGATGCTGTTTGGTCTTTTGTTGGCGGAATATCTAAAGCATTTGAGCCTCCAAAGCCTTCTCCTTCTCGTCAGTATACACAGAGGAAGATTCTGGAAGAAAACCAAAAAGAATCTTGTCCAGAAACGCATCAAGGGGAAATGTCGAGATCTTCTGCAAGCCCTGGAAGAAACCTCCCTTCTCAGCCTATGGAAATGGCAGGATCTCTTTCACCACCGTCACACTCAGTGAAAATTGAGAAACCATATGACAGAGCTGGTATGTCGTTGATTTAATGATCAAAATCAGTTTGTCATTTGTTCTCTTACTCAAACTTCTTCAAAGAACTGGGATTTCTCAGAGAACTTGCTGCTTTAATCTTGGTGCATCATTTACTTATTCACCTTTGACCTGGATCTAGGTAAAGTTGAGACCAGTGAATCCGAGGAAGAAGGGACTCATCACTTCATGGTGAATGTCATTGAGCCACAGTTTAATCTTCACTCGGAAGAAGCTAATGTAAGTAAATTATTGCTGTATAAAAATGTACACTTAACTGGCATTTTAAAGTAGTACTGTGGGCCTTGACTTAGCTGGCATTCAAACTTCTCGAGGCATATATTAGTGACATGTTATTGCCCAATGATGAATATACTTAACCAACGAAATGACATGTTATTGTTTTTGGTATAAAAAAGAGTTTGCTGACTGGTTATTCAACCTTATTTTGATGGATAACAGGGTCGTTTTCTGCTGGCTGCTGTTAGTGGTCGTGTTCTAGCACGGTCGTTTCATTCCATTATGCGTGTTGGTGTGGAAGTGATCGAGCAGGCTCTTGGCACTGGAAGTGTCAATATTCCAGAATTTAGTCCTGAAATGACATGGACACGGATGGAATTTTCTGTAATGTTAGAGCACGTGCAGGCCCATGTTGCTCCCACTGATGTTGACCCAGGTGCTGGGTTGCAGTGGCTCCCAAAAATTCGTAGAAACTTGCCAAGAGTGAAGCGTACTGGGGCGCTACTTGAAAGGGTTTTCATGCCTTGTGACATGTATTTTCAATATACAAGACACAAAGGCGGGACCCCTGATTTAAAGGTAACACCATTTCCTTACAGTATTTTTTTAGTGTACTGTATGCAGCAATACTTTCGTTTCAGAGTCTTTCAAATTAACTTAGTTCTTATTTATGCCCTTGCAGGTGAAACCTCTAAGAGAGCTCACTTTCAATTCGCACAATATAACAGCTACAATGACATCTCGGCAATTCCAAGTTATGCTAGATGTTTTGGCCAACCTTCTGTTTGCAAGGCTTCCTAAGTGAGTACTGAAACTTGAATACAATAAAAGTGGGTAACCCACATATTTCATGCCAATATCTTCCAATTTCTCTCGCTTACAAGAAATATAAGTGCTTTTTTAAAAATCTAGGTGTGTTCTAAAGCCACCAATTCAAGTCACTGATGATTAGGGTTAAACTTCAAATACCTTTTTCTGTTCGTTTTATAAACATTTTTAAAAATTAAGATGGAGATCGTTTTATGGTTCAGGCCACGAAAAAGTAGTCTCCAATGTCCCACTGAAGATGATAATGTTGAAGAGGAAGCTGATGAAGTAGTTCCATATGGAGTTGAAGAAGTAGAAATTGCAAAAATCAACCTCGAAGTAAAAGAGAGGGAGCAGAAGCTGCTTCTTGATGATATTAGAAAATTGTCTCATTGTTCGGACAATATGGATGACGCGGATATGGAAAGGGAAGGTGAACTTTGGATGATTAGCACCAGAAGATCCATACTGGTAAGACTCTATGGAAGGAAGTATATTTTGATGCTATATTATAATGATAGTGTAAATTAACTGTATGTAACCTCCGTTTTAGCCATTAATCTTTCACATAGTCATAATCTCTATTTTAACAGTATGTAACTATTCAGTTAGAGGTTTCTGTCCTTCCTAAGTATCATCTCTCTGTTTTGTGAAATTATTTCGCGTGACAATCTAAAGTTGATTTAGCAATTCTTGCTGGTCTGTTTTAGGTGCAAGGATTAAAGAAAGAGCTTCTATATGCACAAAAGTCTAGAAAGGCGGCTTCTGCATCTTTAAGAATGGTGCTGCAGAAAGCTGCACTGCTACAACTAATGGAGAAGCAGAAGAACAAAAGTGCAGCATATGCTATGTGCATTTCCTTGCAAATTAGTAAGGTTGTTTGGAGCATGCTTGTAGACAACGGTAGATCCTTTGCTGAGGCAGAGATAAGTGACATGGTAAGTGTATGCATTTTGTCTGTTCCAGTCCTCATCTGAAGTGTTGTATTTTGTTATTCACCATCATACTTACTAATTACTCTTTGGAATATGTAATGATGAGGGTTACTTGGTGAGCAATTTGTTAAGAGTCTTTCCTCAATCTACTTAGTTCATTTCTGACTTATTCTATTGCAGGGTATGTAGTTTGTTGCATTAAATTAAAATTCCGTACAAATTTAATTGGATTTATACATTCAGATTTATGACTTTGATTGGGACTACAAAGACATTGGTATTGCTCGTTTCACCACCAAGTCTTTCGTTGTTAGGAATTGTCTACCTAATGCAAGGTCGGATATGCTTTTATCAGCATGGAATCCTCCATCTGAGTGGGGAAAGTACGTTTTCTTTGCTTGCTTATCTACTATGCATGTTTTTTTTCCGTATCACATGCTTTGCAAAGCTTTTTCACCGTGGATGATTTTTGTTCCCTAGGGTTAGAACTACGCACCTTAAACTCAAACATTAATAAGTACTGATTGTTTCTTGTTGAGCCATTATTTGACGATGGTTCTGACTTTGGAAGTGTGCTTCCTCGGACCCGTTCTTCGAATAGACTAAATGCATTTAATTTTTTTATCAGTTTTGATAAGTGAAATTTCTTTAGAAGTGATCAGTAATTCTTTTGGCAGGAAAGTCATGCTATGTGTTGATGCAAAGCTGGGAGCGCCAAAAGATGGACACTATCCTCTTGAGCTTTTCCATGTAAGTATCGCCTATTGCTTATTGCTTCCTTTTTCTCTTACCATCATTTCGTTAGTGAATTTGAAAAGTTCCCCAATGTAACCATTCTAATTAATATTCTACTTAGGTATCAGTGGATTTTATGTTATGACTCTATATTACGTCTTTTCACTGAAGTATCTTTTTGTTTTAGGTGGAGATCTACCCTCTGAGAATCCATTTGACAGAAACAATGTACAGAATGATGTGGGAGTATTTCTTCCCAGAGGAAGAGCAGGATTCACAAGAACGACAGGTCACAATTTAGCCTTTATATGAAAATTTGATACAAATATATTTTGGTTAACCCTGTCTCTTGCAGGAAGTTTAGAAAATATCGGCAACAGCTGGCTCAAAACGTGTAAAGAAAGAGTTAGCAAGTTATGAAGCATCTCGAGTGAGCTCTGTAGCTCTCTCTGCTTCTACCACACTGCAGTCAGAAAGAAATGCGGATTGTGTTCAAGTAGGCTTCCACCGTAGTCTGCACTTTATAGTTTTGAATGAATTTTCACCATTCTTTTTATATTTGCAGAAATCAAATATGCTAAACCTCAGGTCTAGCACTGGTCGCTCAGGTCAGGAGTTGAGAAGGACTTCTTCTTTCGATAGGAACTGGGAAGAAAATGTGGCAGAATCCGTAGCTAATGAACTCGTTCTACAAGCTCATTCTTGCACAGAGTCATCTAAACAGAATCTCAAAGAGACAAAACCTGTCAAGTCTGGCCGCTCTTCGCATGAAGAAAAGAAGGCTGGAAAATCACCCGAGGAAAAGAAATCTAGGCCTAGAGAGATGATGGAGTTTCACAACATTAAAATAAGTCAGGTTAGTTGGCTAATTTATATGACTACTTCGCATATTTAAGGTCAGAAATTGGTTTGCTTTAGTTGGATTACATGATTTCATCTCAGGTGGAACTTCTAGTTACCTATGAGGGCTCAAGATTTGTTGTAAATGACCTCAAATTGCTGATGGATACATTTCATCGTGTTGAGTTTACCGGGACTTGGAGAAGACTTTTTTCTCGTGTTAAGAAGCACATAATTTGGGGAGTACTAAAGTCTGTTACTGGAATGCAGGTCAGTAATATCTTGCGTGAATAATGTAACCACTTTTCTGAAATATCAGGGTAGAAATTTTTGTTTTGGGTTGTGAGGACAAGATAAGCGAAGCTAATTAAGTCTCTTTCCTATCAAAATTTCAGGGGAAGAAATTCAAAGACAAATCTCAGAACAACCGTGAGTCTACTGACGATGACAGTAATCTAAGTGACAATGATCAAAGGGGTGAAGCAGCAGATCAACATCCAGCCACATGGTTTAAGCGTCAAAGCGATCGAGCAGGGGATGGATTTGTAGCATCTATTCGAGGACTATTCAATACCCAAAGGCGCAAGGCCAAAGCATTTGTCTTGAGAACTATGAGAGGTGAAGCAGAGAACGATTTCTACTGAGAGTGGAGTGACAGTGATGTAGAATTCTCTCCTTTTGCTCGGCAATTAACTATAGAAAAAGCAAAGAGGCTCATCAGACGGCACACCAAGAAATTCCGTCAAAGATCTCAAAGAGGTTAGTGAAAACTCTCAACCCTTCTCATTTAGCTGTTCCCAATGAATAACAAGTAATTCATATAGATCTTATACATATATAGGTCCATAGCCTGGTAGACCATATTAACTCTCCAAGTGCCCAGTTCTCTCCTAGATAAATTCAAATCTTTCTTTTGGATTTGTGGTATCTGCGTTCCACTATAAGTTCCAATGAAACATTCGCATTGGCCATTCTTTAGGATCTCTTGAATAGGTTTCCTGCAAATTTATTGTCAGCTGTTCATTTCCCTGTTAGACTCCGCATTCTTAATTGTTTTTCTTCTTAGGTTCAACTTCCAAGCAAAAAGAATCAATAAGAGAGACCGCTGTATTTGAAAGTGGTTATTCAAGTGGATCATCAGGATAGGAAGATTTTCATGAACGAAAAACGTTCTTACCAGACATTGAAAAGCACAGATACCCTGGGCCACTACAAGTGACCAGGTTCATACGTAATAAAATGTCTTGGAGTCAGCTTCTTCGGCTGATATTATAAGCTGCAATTGTTTCATCCTTGATAGATGATATTGACCAAGTTGGGTTCATTGTACGATAGAATGTTTGCTCGGGAAATCCATTGTTTGTGCAACAAATAGAAGAGCATCAAGAACTGGATTCAAAACAAAACCTTTATCAAAATAGTAGAAAACATAACAGAGTAAATCTCCAGCGAGAATAGCTTTTCTTCACTCGGATAAACAGATAAACCCCCTAATCTCTCTAAATTCTTAGTGGTTATCACAATCGATCTTCATCGCCAATTATAAGAAAAGATAACACCAAGCCTAAAGATAAATAAGAAGAAATTATAAATCCTATTGGACTCCTAATTATTCTTGAACTTGAATTTTACTTCTTGAAGAATAGCTGTCTCCAAGGCAAATTTTAGCGGTATATGCCCTTCCATGGCAACTATCATAGGAAAGTTATAAGAGATTAGTATGGACAATCATGTAGAGGAGAGTATCGTTGCTTGCAGTGGAAAACAAAGCATGTCTAAAGAACAGAACTGCATCTAAGGGCATCTTTAATGGTAAATTTTGGAGGGTATCAAATAAATAAAAGAAAAGAAAAAATAGGGAAAAACCCCGAAAAATACCCCAACTAATTTATTTCTGCTAGAAAAATACCTAAACTTTTTGCGTTTCCAGAAAAATACCTGAACTAAATAATTTTGTTCGTTTAATACCCAAACTTTTGAATTGTGAAAATTTTACACATCCGACTTAACGGATGTTAACCTCCGTTTACTGACCGTTAACGGCATTAAAACTCCGTTAAGTCGGATGTGTAAAATTTTCACAATTCAAAAGTTTGGGTATTAAACGAACAAAATTATTTAGTTCAGGTATTTTTCTGGCAACGCAAAAAGTTTAGGTATTTTTCTAACATAAATAAATTAGTTGGGGTATTTTTCGGGGTTTTTCCCTTCTAAAAATGCGTGAATTTTTGTTTGTGTGTAGCTAACAAACTATTGTGACTATAAAGATAGGTGTGTAACAAGGAAAAACTACAAGAAAAATTACAAAGTCATAGAAAAGATCCAATTTTTCTAGTGTGCGTTACTACCTTACCATATGGTCATCTATGTTGTTGTTTAAATAACATGACAAACCAAAGATATAGGTTCTTCAATGACATATGTATCACGATACCTATCAGAATATTGATGATTAGTAATAATTAATGTTTGATTTAGCGAGTCGGAATTCAATCCATTATTCTGTGATTAATTTATCAACGTGTAAATACATACATATTATACCGTGTACATAAATGTAAAAAATGGTAGTAAAGGAAATTTGTAATACTCAAAAAAGGGAAAATTTAGTAATGGCGTAATGGGTCTTGTTCAGACTTCAGATTCCCACATCGAAAGCTAAGAAGTTTTGGTAATGGAGACTTCACTATATAAATAAGGGCAATTTCCAAAAATACCACTTTTTAAGTTTTTCTTCCAAAAATACCACCTTGAAGTTTTTTTTCAAAAAATACAACTTTTTTTCCGAAGTTCCAAAAATACCACTTTTTAAAAAATTTATTTTTAACATTCAAAATTAAACCCTAAACCCCAAACCCAAACCCCTACACCCTAAAACTATACCCTAATTTTGGAATAGTTAACCCAAGCCCAAAAAATTTAAATTATAAACCATAAAAATCAACTTTTTAAAAAGTGGTATTTTTGGAACTTAGGAAAAAAGTGGTATTTTTGGAAAAAAAACTTTAAGGTCGTATTTTTAGAAAAAAAACTTCAAAGAGTGGTATATGAGGGAATTCCTCTATAAATAAACTTCGAGAAAAACCCCGAAAAATACCCCAACTAATTTATTTCTGTTAGAAAAATACCCCAACTAATTTATTTCTTTTAGAAAAATACCTAAACTTTTTGCGTTGCCAGAAAAATACCTGAACTAAATAATTTTGTTCGTTTAATACCCAAACTTTTGAATTGTGAAAATTTTACACATCTGACTTAACGGAGTTTTAATGCCGTTAACGGTCAGTAAACGGAGGTTAACATCCGTTAAGTCGGATGTGTAAAACTTTCACAATTCGAAAGTTTGGGTATTAAACGAACAAAATTATTTAGTTCAGGTATTTTTCTGGCAACGCAAAAAGTTTAGGTATTTTTCTAGCAGAAATAAATTAGTTGGGGTATTTTTCGGGGTTTTTCCCGAAAAAATACAAAAAGTATTGCAATATTAAGAGAGAGAGAAGACACTCAATTCTATAATCTCCACCTGCATAAACTATGCATCTCAAAATTCTACACATGTCATAGTTTTATTGGTTTATAAGTAATTTAAATTTTTAATATTTTTAAAAATAACTAAATTGTATAAAACTTATTATTTTAAGATTTATTTGATACCCCAAAAGATGTTAACGTTAAAGATGCCCTAAGATTCTCAGGGCCATACAAAAAAAATAACCGAAATTTAATTTAAATAATTTTTTAAAGAAAAATCTAACTTATTTTTAGGGCAAATTATCAAATCTGCCATTTTGTTTGCAATTTCTTTCAAAATCTGCCACTTTTGTCTTTTAATGAGAAATGAAATGACAATTTTACCCCTCCATTTTTACACATTCTTTCTCTCTTTCTTATCTCTTTGCTCTCTTCATCTTCCTTCTTCTCTCTTCCTCTTTCATCTTTTTCTTGTTTCTATCTGATCAGAAAATATAGACAGTGGCGGTTGTCAACGACAATGGTGGACCATACAGTGGTCGGCGGTGGACCATAACAGTGGTCGGTGGTGGACCAAACGATTATTGACTGTGAATAGTGGACGAGGACAAAAAATTGAAAGGCGGACAAAAAACAGACGGTAACGGATACGGTGGTCAACGATGAACAGAGACGGCGGTGGACATAGTCGGAGACGATGGACAATACGGTGTTTGACTGTGAGCGGTGGATAAAAACAGAGACTTTGAACGGTGGACAAAATCGCAGACGGTGATCGACGATGAACAGAGAGGTGATCGACGATGAACGGAAAGGGTGGTCAACGATGAACGGAGACGGCGGTTGACGAGATGGTGGTAGACTGTGAACGATGGACGAAGACGGAAACTTTTAGCTGTGGACAAAATCGGAGATGGTGGTCGCTGGTGAATGGAGACGATGGTCGCCGGTGAATGGAGACGGCGGTGTACATTGTCAGAGACAGTGACGATAGTTGTGTACGGACAACATCCGTAGACGATGGACAAGTTGTAGACCACGGTCCCCGATTATGTCCACCGTTCACGTTTTCGTCCACCGTTCAAAATATTGTCCACCGTTCACAAATCAACCACCATCTCCAACTATGTCCATCGTCTCCGACTATGTCCACCGGCGACTGCTGTCTCCATTCACCGTCGACCACCATCTTCGTCACCATCTGCGTTTTTGTCCACCGTTCAAAGTCTACGTTTTTGTCCACCGTTCACAGTCAACCACCGTCTGGTCCACCGCTGACCACCGTTGCCGTACACACCGTCGACAACCACCACCACCATCTAATATTTTTTGATCAAAAGAGAAAAAGGAGAGAAGAAGAATAAACAAAGAGAGCAAAGAGATAATAAAGATAGAGAGAGAATGTGTGAAAAATGAGGGGTAAAATCGTCATTTCTTTTCTCAGTAAAAGATAAAAGTGGCAAATTTTATAATAAAATCAGACCAATGGCAGATTTTGAAAGAAATTGCAAACAAAATAGCAGATTTGATAATTTTCCCTTATTTTTATATGGCTTAATTAATAAAATATCATTTTTGAGAGAAAATTGAGTCAGTAACATGTAATTAGGTAATTTATAAAGAGAGTTAAATATAAAAAGAAATACCTCCACATATATCCATTAAAATATTAAATGTTGTGTAACTATATAGTGACATATTTGGTTTTTTTTTGTAATTAACAGGATGTTCGGGGCAAAACCCGTAAGCTTTCCAGGTATGAAACTACATCATGTAGTATAGTTTCGTTCCAAGAACCACTCGAACCAGCGACCTCTAAGCTTTCCAAGAGATCTTTACTAGTTGAGCTAATGGTTCTTGATTATTTAGAAAACCAAAAGATACTTAATTATCTCAAATTGTTTTGTAGCTACATAAAATATAATTAACTATTTTCAGAAAGTAAATTACCAATTTAAAAGTATAGTTAACTATTTTCAAAATATGGTTGTTTATTCTACCGATTCTTAACATAAATGACTACATGAAAATCTTGTTGTAATAGTTACATTTTTTTTTTAAAATAGTTAACTATGTTCATAACGTAGTTACATGTCGTAGTTTGCATGATAAAAATAAATAACATATAGTTAACTATTATCATAAATATAGTTTTATATTATATTGATTATGAACATAGTTAACCATCATAAACATAGTTAGCGATTGTAATTTTCGAAAATAGTTAACTATGTCGATCTCAATCTTTATTAATTCTCATTAAGTTTAAAAACGAAAATTAAACTTCATATCGTTAGTTACTTTTGATTTATCGTATATTACATAATGAATTAGATGCTCATTAAATACTATAGAGCTACATTTTTCTTTTTTGTAAAACAATGGAATCATACCTTCTTTAACAAAATAAAATTACAAAAAACTTACTTACTCCCTTCGTTTCATATTAGTTGTCGTTCTAGGTGATTTCACATCAATTAAAAAAACATTTAAATTTTTTGTTTTACCCCTAATTAATGTGGTTTTTGTTTGATATATGTAAATAATAACCTAAAAGAGTATGGGTAAAAACGGAAAATTAATCATAAATGTGCATTGAAAATGTAGAACGACAACTAATTTGAAATAAAACAAAAAACGTAGAATAATCACTAATATGAAACGGAGGGAGTAACATTTTTACTTTATTTTTTATCACAAAACTCATAAAATATTATATCACATATAAAAAAGAGACACTAGGCTCTATAATAGAAACTTGATATATAATTAAATTGTTAACATGTTAAACTCTAAAATTCAATAAGTAACATCTTTTTATATGAATTTTCAATTATACTCTGTTAGGGTCGGATTTCACCCGCTGAACTTCGACGTTCAAAGTTATGATAGCCAACGAGCATATTTCAACAAGCAGAGATAATATGGACCCTAAGTCATTTCACCTACAAGAAAGGGTGAAAGACTCTTAAAAACCCCTAAGTCATTTCACCTACATGAAAGGATGAAGACCTCTTGAAAACCCCTAAGCCCCTTAAATCTTCTACCTGGTGAAGGAACCTTCGAAGCCATCTTCACCTCAGGAGAAGTCATGAATGCAGCGTCAGAAAGGTCACAGAGCCAACAGGAGGCGCTGCAGAGACCAAGGCTGTCTGGCACCGATGTCACTGAGCAGTGACACCGATGACAGGCAGTGACACCGATGTCACTGCCCAGAGACATCGATGTGCCTGGCCTCATCGGCATCCAGGCAGCTGACATCGGTGCCCAGGCTGCCTGACACCGATGACAGGCAGCTGACATCGGTGACCAGGCTGCCTGACACCGATGACAGGCAGCTGACATCGGTGCCCAGGCTGCCTGACACCGATGACAGGCGGCTGACATCGGTACCCAGGCTATTCCCATAGGCTTCAGGTCCTTCGTCGTCCGTCAGAACATCAACGAAGGTTCCAGAAGGTTCAACGCGCTAAAGCCCAATAACGAAGCCCACATAGGCTCGACCGACATAGGCGAAAAAGGCAATCCACAAGGGTTTAGGAAAAAGGCTTAGCCAACTTAGGGGGTTATATATAGGAATGCAAAAACACTTGTAAAGATTCATTCACAATTTTTATCACACTAGCAATACAAAGCAATTACAAACCCTAATTTCTCTTTGCTCATCATTGTTCTTCATAGCTTATCTTCAGAAATCTCTGCTTCCTTTCGAAACCCTTACAAATCTAATTGTGCGATTTCTGGCTTCCAAAATTTGGCTTTGTTACATACCAAATCAAAGATGGTGAGCGGCGAAGAAAACACGTCTCGCAGAGACAACCTTCGGTCGAGGCTACTGCTACCAAAGCTCCTGCTCAAGGCGACATGACCGAGGTGAAGAAGATGCTAGATACCTTCCTCACCGAATAGAAGAAGCAAGCCAGGATCATCGAGGCAAATTCGAAGGAACTGAAAGCTCTTTCGAGAAAAATGCGCGGAAGACCCGACACAGCAAGACTTAGGGCGCGTGTCGACCCTCAACGCCTTGACTTCTCAGCGCCTCGCACTACTCGGCGGGGAAACCCAGAGGATCTACCACCACCACCTCCGCGTGGAGAAACGGATAAGTCTTCCGAACGCATCGTGGACGTCTCTGACGAAGAAGAACCACCTCCCACAAAGCGTACACGAACGGGAGGTGCAGAAGGCAGCCGACAAGAACCACGCGCCTCCGATACTCAAAGTGCATCAGGCTCTTCCAAGACCGAGGTCTTGAAAGACACATCGAAGTACACCAACTACTCTAGTGAAGAGCGGTACAAGAAGGAGCAAGAGCGTAGAGCATTCAAACGATCCTATGCTGCAGAGCTCGCTGCAGTAAAGGCTCAGATGGACCGGGTAACCTCAGACCTAAAGCGTACCCAATCGCAGATACACCACGGAACAGGAAAGGCTCCTGCCATCGCTCAGGTACTAGAAAATGCAAGGAACACACCTTTCGACGAACGAATCACAAGGACAAAAATCTCTGATCCCGGAAGGATCAAGTTACCAGTCTACGAAGGAACCACAGACCCTTCAGATCATCTGATGGAATTCGAAGTGGCCTTGGGAAGAGCAAACTTCATGGAAGCGGAAAAAGACGTCATCTACTGCAAGCTGTTCGTTGAAAGTCTCAAGGGGCCTGCCCTTCAATGGTTCTACAAGTTGGAGAAGAACTCAGTTCACACTATTCTCCAGCTTTCCGAACTGTTCGTGCAACATTACAACATCTTCATGGAACGAAAGATCTATGACTCGGAACTGTGGAATAACAAACAAGACGAGACCGAGAGTCTTCGGTCTTTCATGACAAGGTTCAAAAACACGCTGTCAAAAGTCGAACGAATCAGCAACAAGTCAGCATTAGAAGCTTTGCGAGGGGCACTTCGGTGTCCATCTCCATTCTGGCAAGAGATGAGCCTCAACACGCCAATAACAATTCAAGACGCCCTCCACCGCGCTGCTGACTTCGCTCGAACGGAGGAAGAAGTCTAAGCCAGGAAGGGCGGAAAGTTCAAACAGGCAAGTGAGCCAACTCACGCTTCGAATCCCGTCTACATCCAATACGAAGGAGGATCCGGAGGGGTCCATAACTACTAAGTGGAGTCATTGGGTTACGAATGACCAAAGGAGTACGACGAAGAGCTATACTGCGACTTCCACAAGGCAAATGGACACTCAACTATAAAGTGTCAAGAGTTGGGGTGGCAGCTCATAGCCAAACTGACCGAAGGCACTTTGAAAGGCAATGTCAGCCTATTAGACTTCAATCCCGAGGAGAAAGCTCATGCTAACACCGAACAGCCTGTGGAGAACCCCAGACGCCAACGTCGCGATGAAGATGTTGAAAACAGAGACCTCTATGAAAGTATCAACATGATAATGGGGGGATCGCAATATTGTGCTGACGACGTCACTGCAATCGAAGCATATCAACGACGCGCTGACATCTGCGTGAACATAACAGCACCTGCAAAGCCAAGGCTTTCCAGCGACCCTATCACCTTCGACGAGCAAGACACTGAGGGTCTCGATCAACCACACAACGATCTTCTGGTAATCAACTTGACTGTTTACGACTTCAACATCGCTCGCATTCTCATTGATACAGGAAGCTCAGTAGATGTCATCTTCAAAAAGACGCTGGAGCGAATGAAGATTGATTTGTCCACAATCAAAGGGCAGCCTAAGCCGATAATAGGTTTCTCCGGAGAGATAACCATGACGATGGGAACGGTTCGCCTACCCGTCCAAGCTGGCAACGTTAAAAAGATGGTTGATTTTACAGTCTCTGATCACTCAGCCATCTACAACATGATCATGGGAACTCTCTGGCTAAACCAGATGAGAGCGGTGCCTTCAACATACCATTTATGCCTCAAGTTTCCTACACCCATCAGCGTAAAAACAATATGGGGCAACCAGAAGGAGTCTCGTGTATGTTTCATGGCAGAGGACAAGCTAAAGAACACCGAGAAAAAGAAAGAAGAATCTTCACCACAAGAATCACGAAAAAGAACAAGCTCCGAACATGTCAAAGATTTGACCGACCTTCTATAGCAGTTACAACTCGCAGAAGCTACTGAAAACGCAGAGCAAACACGTCTGCAAGTAGCAAGGTCTGCAGCCTTTCACCACCACGAACTTGCGTCACCAAACAACCCACCACACCACTCCCTAGTGGTTTGCAAGGCACTCGAAGGGTATTTCCACTGGTACCGCTTGAGGCCTCTAGAATGAACTACGAGGCGACTTGATCCCTGCAAAAGGGTACGTAGGCAGCTTGTCTCCGGACAAGTTCAGTTGCCCTCCTCCGTAAAAAGGGGGGAGTGGGGTACGTATACTCGTATACTCTCATCCTTTACTTCCACCATGCCGGAAAACATCAAACATCCTTTTCCGGATTTATGAGACAAGTCTCGAGCACTTCGTCTACGTCCTTCTCAGGATTCACTTGACACAAGTCTCATAGACTTCATCAGTTATATCCTCTATGGATTTTTCAAAGCCTTTATCAAGCAATTTCATCAGCTACATCCTCTATGGATTATTCAAAGCCTTTTTCAAGCAAGTTCAATCCACTGTCGTTGTTGTTGGCCACAGCAACAATGTGTGAACCTGAACACATTGACATTCATCATCGGATCCTAAGCGCGCTATATAAGTTATAACGATCAGTTTCTGGGCTTTTGACATCGGCTGATTCTAATGTTCAGATCCTTGGCTGTTGACCCTGGACGTTTATTCAAAAAACCCAACAGCACCATTGGTAAAAAGCAGCTGCCAATGATTACTTAGGTTTATACACCGAATAATCATTCAGAAAACCCAACACCACGTTGGTCAAGTTAAAAGGCGTGATCGCTTCTGAACAGACGTGTTCGGAAAGCACCGCCATTCTACAAAACCCAACAACAACGTTGGTAAAAGAGGAGCGTAAACGCATTTGCGATTTCGCTACCCTACAATCACAAACCCAACAACAACGTTGGTAAAAACGGAAACCCAACAACAACGTTGGTGGAAAAGGTGCGAAAGCGTATTTCTTATTTTTGCTACCCCACAATCATAAACCCAACAACAACGTTGGTACAACCAGCCAAAGGCGTTTCAAGTGTAAACGACCTTCAACCTATACTAAAGGTTTGGTAAATAAAATAAGTATCATTACTCTGATGATCTATCAAAGACAAAACAAGAAAGGCATAAAATGAGAAAGTCAATCAGTCATCGATCTCCTCCTCGCCACTATCATCATCATCGTCTGCCTTGACATCATCTTCGTCTGCCTCGACGTCGTCGTCTGCCCCGACGTTATCTTCATCTGCCATGACGTCGTCTTCGTCTGCCTCGACGTCGTCATCGTCTGCCTCGACGTCGTCGTCGTCTGTGTCGACTACCTCGACATCCCCACCTTGCCGAACGGACTTTGTCCCAACGTGGACATGCGCTCCAACCAAGGACTCCGGCGATGTAGTCTCCGCAGCAAAAGGTTCACCAACCTCGCTTACCTACTTCGCCCGAATAACAGAGATGTATATTCATCCTTCCCTCTCAACACTAGAGGCTCGCTAAACAAATGAAGAGGAAGAAGGCGACGACAGTGATGCATCGCATGACCAGGCGGGAACCCTGGATCCTCATCGCTAAAAAACCTAGTCGGGTCGAGACCATGGGGGTTCATCGAACCACCGATCAGCACATCAGGTACCCTGGTCCTCGTCGATATATGTCGATGCTTGTCGGTCCCACCAAGACGTCGGTGCCCGAAGTCCCTCTACGTCAACAACACATGAAGACCTTGTTGCGACACGGGTACCCGAGGTCTCCATCAGGTCATCAATACCCGACGAACTCACCGCGGCGTTAACGCTTGAGAACTCCATCGTGACCTCGGTACCCAAATCACCTACCATGACATTGGTGACCCCGATGTGCATCAATACCATCAAGGGCCTAGGGTCCATAATGAACAGACATATCGACGATGTTTGATCCGTTCCCATCGTGATCAAGCTCCAAAAATAAACCAAGTTCTTTCGGACTCATCATCTAATATCACCTACACCAAATCAAAATCAAGACCTAAGACAAGGGCTTTTCATAACAAAAAATGAGAAGCCTTCTCCGCCTGCGAGGTGAAGTCTTCTCCGCCTGTGAGACAAAGTCTTCTCCGCCTGCGAGGTGAAGTCTTCTCCGCCTGCGAGGCTAAGTCTTCTCCACTGACAAAGGTGATCCTAAGACTTCTCCACTGACGAAGGCGATCCTAAGTCTTCTCCTCTGCGGGATGAAGTCTTCTCCGCCCATGAGGAGTCTTCTACGTTGACAAAGCTTCGACCAGCGAAGCGCGAAGTCTTAAAATCTTCACGAGAACATGAAGTCTTAAAATCTTCATCGTCAGCTGACATCAGTGCCCAGGCTTCCTGACACCGATGACAGGTGGCTGACATCGGTACCCAGGCTATTCCCATCGGCTTCAGGTCCTTCGTCGTCCGTCAGAACATCAACGAAGGTTCTAGAAGGTTCAACGCGCTAAAGCCCAGTAACGAAGCCCACATAGGCTCGACCGACATAGGCGAAAAAGGCAATCCACAAGGGTTTAGGAAAAAGGCTTAGCCAACTTAGGGGGTTATATATAGGAATGCAAAAACACTTGTAAAGATTCATTCACAATTTTTATCACACAAGCAATACAAAGCAATTACAAACCCTAATTTCTCTTTGCTCATCATTGTTCTTCATAGCTTATCTTCAGAAAACTCTGCTTCCTTTCGAAACCCTTACAAATCTAATTGTGCGATTTCCGGCTTCCACATACCCTCAGATGTCTTAAAACGAAATAGTTAACTATACACTAATTAGCTATTACAAATGTACTTAATTATAATTTCAACTATACCCTCACATTATAGCTAACTATATACTAATATAGTTGATTATATTTACATGTAGTTTACTTATATTTCAAAAGTATATTTCAAAAGTATTTATCTAAGCATTTATTTTGTCAACTATATATACATATAGTTAACTATACTCACATGATAGTCAACTATATATTAATATATTTGTTTAAATAGTAATTATTACAATAACATTTTTATATACTCAGTTATATAAAATCAGTAAAATAGATAATATATTATGAATATAGTTAACTATCTTTTTAAATAAATAGCTATTTTCTGAAAATATTTAACTATGTTTAGATAGTTATAGAAAAATTGTAATATTGTTAACTATATTCTTAGGTTAGTAAGATGTATAACTATGTTAAACAAAAAGTTGATATAAGGATAATTTTGTCTAGAATCGGAAGGTGTTTATGGAGGCGGTGCTTTGGTTCAGGGTTCTGTGAAAGCCTTGTTGGATCTGGTTGTGTAGCTTCAATTGGGTTCAGGTTTGTCGTGGTTGGTCCCCCCTGTTTTTGCATATGCTTCCTTGCACATGTCTGTGAGTATTCCCATAGTTTGGCTTCATCGTCGTCAAGGCTCCGATTGTGAGATCTCCAGTCGTGTTCCTTTGTTTTCAGTGGGTGAACACGAGATGTTTTGGGCCTTTGATGGGCCAATCTCTTGTGGTCACTTTTATCTTTGCTGTTGTCGGATATTTTTACTTTCTTTTTATGCTTAGGCTTTTGGTCTTTTGAGAACGTGGTGCTCTTGTTGTGGAGTGTTGTGGTATTATCTTGTGTGAGTTAGGGTTCTTTTAGTTGGAGAGATGTGTTAGTTTCTAGCCTCAGGCGTGGTATATGCGTTTGTTTGGTTTCAGAGGTTGGTTTGTTTTACTCGTCGACTAAGTGGTCAGGTTATTGTTGTCTTGGCATCGCTGTCTCCTTTGTTTCCCGGTTTCTCTGGTTAGGCTTCTCCGACGTTGGTTCATTACTTTGTTGCCGATATCTCCCTACATTTTTCTCCGCCTCTTCTTTGGTTGGTTAAGTGGTTGTTTGAGCCGCGTTTTGGTCTTCCCCTTTTGGGTGTGCCTCAAGGTTTAGGTTCTACTCTTCTTATATTTGTTGGCCAGCATTTGGCTTCTTCGTGTTCTATGGTGTTGAATGTGGGTGTGCATTTGGCTTCGTGGTTTGAGTTTGGGGTGGCAATACTACTTTCCTCTTTTATCAATACTCTTTCTTCTCTGCTTTAGTCTTCTGTGTCCCTTGGGCAAAGGTTTGTCTCTTTGAAAATCTTTGTTTCCTTGAGCTTTTAGCTTTATGATTTTATTGTTGTTGTTGGCGTTGTAACTCTTTCGGATTTGTATTCTACCATTGTAATATATCATTAGATGATAAAAAAAGAAAATAACTTCTTCTAAATTTTGTTTCTTAACTAGTTACTTAAATTTGTTTTCCACATGTTACTTTCTAGATTTCCTATCACAAATTTGTTATTCTACCAATTAACCCTATAAAAAATTATATCATATCTTACTAAATCTTTATTTTCTCATCAAATAAACTTTTTTTTTGTTTGGGTCAAAATCTCATCAAATAAATATAAATCCATGGCGATACTATTCTAAGTCTAGGTGCCAAAGGAGTAAGCCAACGAAGGAATCCCCTACATGCGGAGATGGAGGCTCTCATATGGGTTATGACCTGTATCTTGGAAAGAGATATGGAGTGCCAGAAGTTTGAAACGGATTGTTCCGACCTAGTAGATGTCGTCAATCATCCAGAGGAGTGGCCGGCGTTCTCGATTTTTTCAGTCAAGCTCAAGCGCTTACAAGATCGTCTACCCAACTTCTGCTTATTCCACATCCCTCGCACTATTAATCTGAAGGCGGACTGCCTAGCACGCTCAGCCAGAACACGAGATTTTAATTTTTCTTATGTAAGCAACACTATTCCGATATGGATTCCAAGATTGGAGGGTGTTTTCTGATTAATAGTTAGGTTGACAAAAAAAAAAAAATTCAATAAACTAACATATATACATATGTATATATATACTAGATTAGGATCCGCATAATATGCGGGTATTAGATATTAAAATTGATAATCTATGTAGTTATGACCCGTATAATTATATTATAAATTAAAATCCATAAATTATATTCTAAATTGAAATTCGTATAATTATCAGATAACTTTTTTTCCAATTGCATAAATAGTCTTTTCATATTGTATCATTTTACTTCGAACTTATAATTCGCTTGATTAAGAGAATAAAAAAATTGATGTCATATTAAAATTGGAAACGGTCTTCATGTATTATATAAAATTATAGATTTTCGTTTGCTAACTGAAAATATGATATTGTACCTTTTTATTTGAGTAACAAAATTTTGTTATTTGAACATAATGACAATTATACCATTTTTTAAGCTTAATATTTTTTTAATTGTGTTGTCTAATTTTTTTAATTGGTATAAAACCTATTTTCCTTAGTTTATTTGACCATATGAGTGATGACAACTAAACTTTTTAGTGTCATGTTATTAGTTTTAAATTAGACTACAAATTAATTTAAAGAGTAAATAATATAGATTAGGAATTTTTTTATTGACACATGTCACAATCTAAACTAACAATGACAAATTTTGTAATCTCGTGAGTTATAGTTTAGTGCGTATACAACTTTATAATATAAGATTTCATACAATTTTCTTTTTAAAAACATTGAAAGTACTTATTTTGAAATATTCTATAATTATGTTGAAAAGTATGTGTAAAGATTTTTGTATTCTTTCAAAAAATAGTTTATATAAACCTTTGAATTTTTTTGAAAAACTTTATTTAATAGCTTTTTTTTGCGAATCATAAATAAGGTAAAAATAAGGTAATGTGCTTTTTTGTTGAAGTATTAACATTTTTTTTAGATTTAACACTTTTCCTATTTTAATAATTAACACTAAAAAATATGTTAACGTGCCTTTTTTGTTGTTTAACTTAATGGTATATATATATATATATATATATATATTTTTTTAAAAAATTTACATTAGAGTTTGATTTGCCTTTTAGAAATATGTTTATGAAACAATAATAAAATATGTTAATGTGTCTTTATTGTATTGGTTTAACATAATTGTAGTATTTTGACGCATGTCATCATCTCGATCGATATTAGACACATGTCACCATCTAATGAGTTACAATTTTGAAAACTCTCTTTTATATACTCCCTCTGTTGCATATTAGTTGTCATTCTAGCTTTTATTTTTTGTTTCATATTACTTGTCGTTCTGTATTTCCAATGCATATTTATTACTATTTTTCCATCTTTTACCCCCAACTTTCGGTTTAATAATTACTTCTATCAAACAAAATAATGTATTAATTAGAGATAAAACAGAAAATTTAATTGTTTTTTTAATTTGTGTGAAAACACCTAGAACGACAAGTAATTTGCAACGGAGGGTGTAATAAGATATCTTTGATGCTTTTAATTAGTGGGCCCCCAGAAATTGTTCACCGTTCAAATGTTTCAAAAATGGGTCTAGATCTGATTATGTAAAGAACATGGGTTTATACCAAACATTACATAGACTTATTAGTCTAAAGTCTCGCATAATCCCAAGTATTTTCAGGAAAATAATGTTGGATAGGAGAGAATTTTACAATGAAATGAGATTTGTTGTATGAGTATTCAAGACTGGAAAATTTTACAAAAAACTCTTATGCCATCAATATAAAGGATTATACCTAAAATTGACAATCCGTCATAAATGCTATCTATATTTTTGAGATTAGACTTGGAAAAATACGAATTAATCGTTGTCATATACATATATATAGAGACTTTGTAACACACGTTACAAAAATAAATTATTGACCGGAACCAACAATACATAAGGAACGATTAATAACAACACACCACGTTCAAACTTTCATAACATATGCATCTTTAATTTTAAATTTCTATAATTGTATCTAACCAGCTGGTGTAGAACAATTTATCCTAAATTAAATATTGTTCTAAATTCCACCATAATTATCAGGAAAATGTAGATAGCTTATTAGTACTCCCTCTGTATTTGAAAGATTGATGTTTAGAATTTTTCACACATATTAAGACACAATAATTATTTGTATTTATTTATAATTTATTTATTTGTTTTTACTTACTTTTTTGTTTTCCAATAAAAAAGGTGTGCAACTTTACAGGGTAAAACAAATATTTGTCATGAATTTAAGTGATAAAGCAAAAAAAGTATTAATTGAAATGTAGAAAATCAATCTTTCAAATACAAGAAAAAAATCTAAAACATCATTCTTTGAAATATAGATGGAGTAGTAATTAATTAAAGTCAATATTAAATGAAAAATTGAAGTCAATATTAAATGAAGTCAATAGAAGCCCAAGAAGGTGATGGGAAGTCGGATTATTCCAAAAGTTGTATTTAAACGCATAAAAAGAGCCGAAGCCTATAGATCAATCACATTTGTTGACATCCCTAATAAATTTTCTCAAATCCTCCTTTGCTTCATCTAACGTTGTTTCTAATCCCTCTCTCACGGTAATTCTCTCTTCTCGCTCTCGCTCTCTCTCGCTTTCATAGGTTATTTATGATCTGATGATTTTATGGATGAATCAAGATTACGTATGGCGGTTGAACAAGGTGTTTACCCACTGAGTCGATGCAAAACCATACATTTGGTTCGTTTTCTTTCCTCTATGTATGATTTGAGTCTACTTTATTCCCACTCTTTGGTTTTGGTTTCCGATTCTGATATATTGAATGGTTCTTTAGGTGAGGCATGGTGAAGGGACTCACAATGCAGCAGCATCCGCAGTGCCAAACCGTGAAGATCAACCTGCCGTCTTTTTCTTGGAAGATTACTTTGATGCAGAGCTTACCGCTGATGGATGGAATCAGGTAATTTGGTAGCCATTTTTTCGGTTTTCACTTGCATAACATCTTTTGTCCATTAAGAATTTTGTCTATAGTAAATTGTAAAATAATAATCATGGATTGCTCAGTACTAAAGGTTGGAAATAACTTTTGTCTTTTGGGCTTTTTAAATAAAAAACTTTATTTACAGATATTATTTTAAAAATAATGTCAAACTCCTTTTTTGTGGGAAACTTTTTTTAAAAATAATTGATGACAATTATTGGATGACGGATTTGATTCTTGATCCGGGCATACAAGACCGTTTCAAAGTATGAGGGGACCATGTTCAAATTTTTTTTATGACACTCTATATAATATATATTTTATCAATCTAAATATTAATCAGAAAATACTACCCAAATTGGATATACAAATCGGAGTATTGTTGCTTAAATAAAAAAAATAAAAAACTCGTAATCTTGTTGAACGGGTTAGACAATCCGCCTTTAAAGTAATAGAACGGGCGATTAATGATATTGAGAAGTTGGTAGACGATCTTGTAAGCTTCTGAGCTTGACTGAGAGAATCGAAACCATGGAAACATTTGACACTCCCCATTATTGATATCCACACTCGTAATCCTCCAAAACAGATAATTCATATTTCCAAAAATCGATGTTTAGGTTAATATTGCTCTTCCCCTCTATGATAAAAATAATGCCCAAATATTTTTAACTAGCGGACACTCAAATAACACGTGATTAATTGTCGAAATTCCATCTCGCGGTGGAGACAAACAAATATTACCTCCACCCAGGCTAGTATAACGTCATTAAAAATGGCTTTAAAGGAGGAGAATAACGACAACACAATTACCCAAGAGGAAATAAGAGATATCTGTCGGAAACTTCAGATAGCTTACAGGGAGGAAGAGGAATACTGGAGACAAAAAAGTCGCAAACTCTGGCATAAATGTGGAGATAGAAATACAAAATACTTCCAGGATTCCACTAAACAACGACAAGCCAGAAATAGGATTGTGGGACTATTTAATGATGGCGTGGAATGGGTTAAAAAACCAGGAGATATTGAGCAAACGGCGACGGAGTATTTTGATAAATTGTTTATGGCAAGTCAACCAACTAATTTAACTGAGATATTACAAGATATCCAGCCTGTAATCACCGGGGGTATGATTGATAGTTTATCGCGAGAGGTTGGGGTGGAGGAGATACGCAGGGCAATTTTTGCTATGCACCCGGAGAAAGCTCCAAGTCCGGATGGGATGACGGCTCTTTTTTACCAAAGATTTTGGCCGACTTTGAAAGGGGACCTGACTGGATTCATTGGAGATTTTTTCCGTACAGGTCATTTTGATCATAGATTAAATCTGACAAATATTTGCTTGATTCCAAAAGTGGACAAACCTAAGAGGATGGGGGAATTTAGGCCAATTAGCTTATGTAATGTGGGGTACAAAATTATTTCAAAAATCTTATGTCTCAGATCCTCTTTCTCCGTACTTATTTATTTTGTGTACGAAAGTTCTCATAGCAAGAATTCGGAAAGCGGAACGGGAAGGCAGTATAACAGGGCTAAAAGTGGCTAGGCAAAGTCCAGCGATTTCTCATTTGCTTTTTGCAGATGATAGCCTATTCTTTTGTAGATCCACAGAGGATGAATGTAAAGCTATTTTGGAGGTGTTAAAGGATTACGGAATTGCCTCGGGTCAGGAAATAAATTTCGATAAATCTTCGATTATGTTTGGACATGATGTGGCCCAAGATACGAAGAGCAAGCTGAAAAGTATTACGGGAATTAGTAAGGAAGGTGGAATGAGCTCATATCTTGGTATCCCAGAAAGTTTAGGTGGATCAAAGACAAAAGTCTTTAATTTTCTTACGGAGCGTTTGAATGATCGGATTAATGGATGGGCGGTACAGTTCTTATCAAAAGGGGGAAAAGAGGTGTTGATTAAATCGATTGCCCTAGCACTTCCGACATATATTATGTCATGCTTTCGACTCCCCCAGACTTTAATCGACAAATTAACAAGTGCCATAGCTAAATATTGGTGGAGCTCTAACAATGAGAGTAAGGGTCTCCATTGGCAAGCATGGGAAAAGTTGTGCCTAGGAAAAGAGGAAGGAGGGCTCGGGTTTCATTCTTTAAGGTGTTTTAACTCTGCACTATTAGCCAAACAGCTGTGGAGAATGTACCAATATCCAAATACATTGGTTGCATGGGTTTTCAAAGGCAGATATTTTAGGGATACCCATCCCCTGAGGGCAAAAAAACCATATTCGCCATCTTACGGATGGAAGAGTTTACTGTCGGCTAGGGATTTGTTGTGTAAGGGAAGCCGCGTCAATTTAGGATCAGGCAATAGTGTGGCAGTTTGGAACGATCCGTGGATTCCGGACCATTATCCAAGACCGGCTCAAGGGAGAGGAAGGATTCTACATCCCAACCTAATGGTGAATCACTTATACAATTTTGGTACAAATGAATGGCACCTACTAATTTTACAGGAATTTCTGGAACCTGGAGATATACAACTTGTTCAAGGTTTGGAGGTCAGTCCGACCATTATGGAGGATAAGTTTATATGTCATTTTACAAAATCAGGAAAATACACAGTCAAATCAGGTTATTGGTTGGCGAAGGACCTTGAGAAAACGCAGGAGATCAATTTGGGCAAATAACCAAGCATTACGGTGTTAAAGGCGCATGTTTGGAAATTACAATGCCCTCCAAAATTAAGGCATTTCCTATGGCAGGCAATATCAGGCTCCATTGTGGTAATGGAGAGGATTCACCATCGTGGGGTTAGGTGCTCTACTTTATGTTTGCGATGTGGTTTAGAGGAAGAAACGGTTAATCATACTTTGTTCGAGTGTCCAATAGTTCGGGACATTTGGGAAAGGTTTTTGGCACCGAGCGGGAGAGAATCCCTACCTTTTTCCTCGGTCTATGCGAATATGGATTTTCTTTTCTGGAGGATTACAAATGCAAATACTAATAACGTGGACTGTAATGCTTATCCATGGTTACTATGGTCTATTTGGAAATCGAGAAACAAAAGAGTGTTTACAGAAATTGTAGCAGATGTCCTTGTTGTCTTCAATACGGCAGTGAGTGAATGCCAAGACTGGCTGGAAGCCCAAAGTAAAGAAAGTGAATTAGGAGAAATTATAAACGAGATACCGTTAGAGCAGTTAGTGAGTACCCATCGAATACGCTGCCAAGTGGATGGATCATGGAAGGATGCTGCGCAGACTTCGGGTATAGGATGGGTATGCCTCAATGGCGATACTGTTCAGCGTCTAGGGGCTAAAGGTGTAACTCATAAAATGACTCCCTTGCATGCAGAGATGGAGGCTCTAATCTGGGCTATGACTTGTGTTTTGGAAAGTAATATGGAGTGCCAGACGTTTGAAACAGACTGTTCCGACCTAGTGGCTATCGTCAATCATCCGGAGGAGTGGCCGGCGTTTTCGATTTTCTCAGTCAAGCTCAAGAGCTTACAAGATCGACTACCCAACTTCTCAATATTTCACATCCCTCGAGCTATTAATCTAAAGGCTGACCAACTCGGCCGTTCAGCAAGATCAAGAAACTTTAAATTCTCTTATGTAAGCAATACTATACCGACTTGGATTCCAGTTTCGGATGGTATTTTCTGATTAATAGTTAGGTTGAAAAAAAAAAAAAAAATTGTTTCCTCTTCTTGTCCGCAATGAATTAATCTTTTCAAGTATTGCCATAGACCCTGATAAAGCCTACCATAAAAAATGCATAATCTTGGACGGACAATGTACTTTCCAAACACGAGTCTTTAATAAAGTAAAATAATATCTTAATAATTATGGATCCTACTTTATGTACATAGTTAGAATTATGGTCCCAATTTATGTATATGATTAAATTTATGGGTCACAATCTAAGTATATAATTACAAAAAATTGTATTTTAGTCGGGGTTCTATTCGACCGTTCGATTTGCACATGCCAAATTACGGTCATGCACATCTTGTCTATATCATGATCCGCCCTTGCATGTAATATGGAGACATGAATCTTTCTAGTGTTGTAATGTTGCACATAGAGCAATCGTGTTGATGATGTACGTAAATGCAGGTTGATCAACGACGCATGAACGTTAGGGAAGAGGGGATCTTTGGTAGCGTTGAGTTGGTCGTTGTGTCGCCTCTGCTCAGGTATATCCAGAGGATCACGACCTAAGTATATTAGTGCTTATTAAGAAGACAAAAAAAAACGAGGTTTTAGTTTTCACTTAAACTTTTGACCCAAAAATAAGTTTTCACTTAAACCATGGTATTGTAGTTAAATGACTTAAAATAAAACAAAATTAGGCGTGGAAAATCTGTCATTTTAAAGTAAACTGTTAGTTTTGTTTTGTCTTTTTAGTTAAATAAAAAGATAAAAATGTAAATAAATAATGATTTAGTTAATATCATGATTACATATATTTTAAATATGTACTAGCTATTATCCTCCACAGTACATGGAGATATATTCTTTAAGAATACAAAAAATATTTTACAGTTAAAAATCATTTTTCAAATTATTGTATAAATAATCGTTGAGCAAAAAACAAAATACTCGTGTCGAGTTTATAGGACATTGCAAACTGCAGTTGGGATATTTGGTGGGGAAGGTGATGTTGGGGAAAGTCCTCCACTTATGATTGAAGGTGCTGGAAACAGCAACCGTCCTGCTATTTCAAACTTCAATTGCAAACCGTTCATTGCACATGAACTTTGCCGAGAAGGAATGGTGTGGTTTACATTTCACCATTTGCATTATTTGCAGTTGCTTAAGAGTTAAAACGACTGAAAATGTTTTGGTTTTGGCTTTCAGGAACTTCATCCTTGTGACAGAAGAAGGAATAAGACATACTATGTGCCACTTTTCCCCGCAGTTGATTTTTCATTGGCAAGTACCTAATTAATCAAACCATTTGTTTTGTGTTCCATATCGAACCTTATTAGTCCGTATTGTAAGAAATATGCGTATTCAAGATATAACTATCATTAGTAAATATTGAGTGTCTCATGTACTATATATATTTATTGTAAAGGTTTTCATTGGATATAATTAAGCATCAAAGGCACAGGGTATATACTAACGACAATTCTTAATACACATATCTCTTACACATGTTTTCTCGAATTCTATAAGCAGATAACAGAGGAGGAAGATGTTTTGTGGAACCCTGATAGGGCAGAGACGGCCGAAGAAATTGCTGCTAGAGGTGTGAGATTCTTGAAATGGTGAGTATCACAGTTATATCATGCATACGTGAATAATAGTTTTATGATTATGATAACGTTTGAGATATATGATAATCTTTTTTGTTCAGGTTATTTACAAGGCCAGAGAAGGAAATTGCGGTTGTTTCTCATGGCGTTTTCTATTATCATACATTGGGATTATTTCAAAACGTGTGTGATGAAGATGTGAAAAAACAATTCTCTGGCCGGTGAGCTAGCTTTCTAGCTACAATACATTCTTCTTCTCTCTTTGATTGTTTGATATTTGTCTTTGTTCTCACCACTCCCAACTTCTAACTCATGCAGTTTCCACAATTGTGAGCTCCGTTCGTTTGTTGTGGTCGAGAAATTGTAAGTATTCGGTAAAGAAAATAAGCTTCGCATTCGATACATTTATGCGGTTCTTCTAAATCATTTTTCTCGATTTGTAGCATAAACAATCTCGAGGAAAATCTTCAAAACAATGGAGCTGGTGAGGAGTAGTGGGAGAGACAAAAAAGTGAATGTTCATGTTGAACACTTAAGCTATATGAATGAGAGCATGAATATCGGGAGTTCTTAATGAGGGTTTATTTGTATTAAAGAGTTTAATAATGTAAGTTATGGCTTGTATAACAAAGAATCGGATCATTTGAGTAACCAAAATGAATTGGTTCTTTTTGTTGCCACGTGTCCTAAACGATTGATTGGACCGGTCCAATTTGCGGTGTGCGAAACCAAACCCGTAACCTTATTTGACAAAAAAATGTTTTCTTTCTCTCGAGTTCCTCTCTAAAGCGATTCACATGGCGATTTCGACGGCGAGTCTATGGTCTTCGTCGCCGTGTTCTCGCCGTCGTCGTCTTCACTGAGGATTTTGCTCTTGTTTTTGCTGATTTTTGCTCTTGTGAGGATTTTGGGTTTTGCAGAAATCGAAAGATGTTGGATTCGATTCTTGTACTTTGGTTCATGGTTTCGTATGGAATTGGTTAGTAATTTGGTTGTTACTGAAAATCTCTATTCGTATGTGTGATTGATGAACTTCTCCTATAGGTGCATAGAAACTGTTTGTTAAAATGTCTGAGAGAATTAAACTCTTAAGCTGTATGATTCGTTTTGGTACTGTATGTGTTTTCTAGTCTTAGTTTATCAAGGTTCTTAATTTGATTGATTGCAAAAAAGAAAACACTATGATGCTACTGATTTGTTTTGTGTTATATGATGATGTTGTTTTGTTACTTGGATTCTTCATATCTTTGTTGCTTGTCTTTGATGAGATGTTTGATTAAGTGTAATGGATAAAAAACATGATGATGCATTATATATCTGAGGTAACATAGATCCAATTACCTCAACAAACCTATTCATTTATGTAGTTTTGGTTGTTTGATACAAGTATGCTTATTGTGTATCATCTCTGCTCAGTGTCTTAAGCAATCCATTTTGCTTAATCAGTTTTTAAATTAAAAAGGGTCAGTTTTGTTTTGATGCAAACATGGTTTGGAAGTGAAATAAGGTTGAAGTAGTACTAAGTAGAATCATTACATTGTCTATGCAACCTTTTGTTTTGATGAAGAATGGAGACTCATTGATGTTTTGTGTTTATGATGTTACATGTTTTTTAACTGAAATGATAAAATTTTCAGGAGAATGCACCAAAGCTTGAACAGGCTCCTCGCCCAGCTAGTGGTGCACATGCTGCTCCTTGTACTTGAAGACGACAACAAACTGGCAATCCAAATTGTCATTATATCCAAGGTTTTCCCCCATAATTACATAAAATTTTGTACAAGTGTTATAAGAGGAGGCAGGAGCTAGTTGCTCAAGTAGTATACATGATTTTGAAACTTTGAAACATTCTGCAAATTAGACATTTTGTTATGTACCTTTAATCTTATTTATAAATTAGTGTTTTTTTTAGAAAATCTTGTATATTTACATATAGTAATTTGATTTCTTCATTTTTGTTTTTATAAAAAAATAATTTTTTTTTTATTTTTTTTTAACCCCAATTGAGTGTTACCAATAATCATACAAAAACTACAAAATTCATATCAAGTGTCAAAGATTCAACTATTAATAAAAATATTACAATTTTAATGTCTATAACACTTTTACTTGGTCACAGTGGCGGAGCCACTCATATTAAGGTGGGGCCCAACGACCCCAATAAAATTTTGTAAATTAGTGTTAATTATCAAAGTTAAAATTTCATGCCCCCACTTGTTAACTATTTTTTGCCCCCACTTCTTTATTTTTTCAACTACACCTCACAAAAATAGATTTTAAAACCCAAAACTAAATTATTTATGGTCCATTTGACCCCGAAAGATAGATCTTTAAATTCAAATTCATTTTATTGATGATTAGAACCTTTAAACAAAGTTTCAGCATCGTTTTCATATTTATTTAATAATTTTATATTTTAAAAAATATTTATGCCCCCGTCGAAAACAAATTCTGCCTCCGCCACTGCTTGGTCATTGATATTCATGCTCTCATAGCTATTTAAGGCTCTCATGTGCAACAATATTTAAGTGTTTTTATCGTTCGTGTTTGCTTCACGTTTGTGTATTTTAATTTAGTTATTTTATTGTGTTTTGAAATTTCTTTTCGCTTTTTGGAAACTTCTCCCATTATTGAAGCAAGCGTTGCTTTTCCGGTGTTCGAACAAGTTTTTTATACTTAGGCCACCTCCATAGGTGGTTTTTTATTAGGTATCTTATAATAAAAAAATGAGAAAAAAATGAAAGAAAAAGAGAAACTGTTTCTGGGATGAGAACCTTAAAAAGAAATTAAAACTGGATTAACTAATGATTTACACTTGTTATTTAGCTAATGATTCAATTATTAAAAACAAATTAAAATATAGTGGGTGTTTGACGATAGTTTTTTAAGGCTTTACGAATTTAAAAGATTTAAAAGATTTTTTTGCCAAGTATGATTTAAAGACTTTATTAATTTTAAAGTCTTAAAAACTTGTTTTTTATTTTTTTCTCTTGTTTTACTCTTTTTTTTCTAAAGCCAACGAAAATAAGCTTTTCACATTACAAAATAATTTATTTATTCTCTTTTTTTTTCCCAAAATTATCTAAAACTTTTTGCAGATTTATATATAATTTAATTATAACCAAAATATCTTGATTGATTAATTATTATCTCATTTTCTATTCTTTTAAGATCCATTTTTATATAAATGAATAATTTATCAAAATTTTATAAAATAAATTAAAATAAAAACTTTTTGCAAAATAAATGAAAATAACAAATTTTGTAAAATGAATGAAAATATTATCAGCATTTTTTTATGAAGCTTTTCGTGAGTAAGCAAAAAAAAAATGAAACAATCAAATAAATGAAATTTACTTTTCTTAGGTTTATATTATAATTTATATTTTTTACAAAAAATATTTTTCTAAATAATTATTAAAATAACTGTAACAGCTTCTACAGATTATATTAGAGAAATTTTGAAAATTCACTTTCAACATTACACTTTGCAAAAATGACACATGTAAAACAACTTTCACAAGAATGACACATATTTTTTAAGATATTTCCAGATTACCTTTAATGATTATTACATCATATTTTTTTTCTTTCTCTTTTTCTCTCTCCACGATTTGTTTTTTCTTCCTCTCTCTTTCCTCTTTTTCTAGGAGATATTTTTTTTAAATATTTTTTCTCTGCCTTTCTCTCTCCATGTCAGATTTTTTTTCTTTTTCTTTTTTCTCTCTCTCATCTCTTTCTTTCTGTTAGATTTATTTGTATCTCTCTTTCTTCCATTAAACAAAATTTCATCAAATTTCATATTCTTCTATATGAAAATTCCAGAATAAATTGATGGTGAGAAAAACATGTATTCGAAATTGGATCTTCTAGACATTTTTTTATCTGATGGATTTAAAAAGAAAAAAAATATTCTAGAAAAAGTACATATGCAAACCCAAACGCAAACACAAAAACGTTTTTAAATATTTGGGCTTGGGTTAACTATTTTACATTTAGGGTATAGCTTTTAGGGGTAGGGTTAGGGTTTATGATTTTATTTACTTTATAAAACTTTTAAAACTTTCTTACAATTCTCTTTAAAACGATTATAAACTGTACAAAATGTTTATAAACCTTACAAGCAAGTTTATAAACCATACAAAATGTTTATAAAGTTTTGTTAATTTCATATGCAAACCTAGACGCAAAACACCAAAATGTTTTTAAAATTTTGGGTTTCAGTTAACTATTTTACACTTAGGGTATAGGTTTTGCAGTAGGGTTAGGGTTTAGGGTTTTTATTTACACTATAAAACTTTTAAAAATAGATTACAAATCTCTTCTAAAACGCTTATAAATGTACAAAATGTTTATTAACCTTATAAAATGCTTATAACTACACAAATTGCTTATAAACCATAGAAATAGGTTTAAGATTTATCAACCTTATAAACTGTACAAAATGCTTATAAACAATTATAAAGACTAGTGACAAAAAAAAATTCGTGAAAACCCAGAAATAATCAAAAAATCATATCTAGAACCATAATTTCTACCAAAAACGAATCAAAAACCCAGATTTGCAACACTAATCATATAAAACCAAATTTACAACAAAAAGTGACAAAATCGAAAGAAAGAGCCACAAATCAAATAAATCCATATGTGTTTTGTATTCTTCAACCTCATAGAGAAAGAGCCACAAATCAAATAAATCCATATTTCCAACAAAATTTGACAAAATCGAATTTATATCTAGATTTTTTTGGCCTTCTTCAACCTCATAAAGAAGAAGACACAAATCAAATAAACCTAGACTTACAACAAAACTCACAAAATCAGATCTAGATCTATATGCGAGAGAGAGAGAGAGATTTGATATTTGTTTTGCCTTCTTCAATTTCATAGAAAAAGAGAGAGAGAGATCTTCATTGTTGAAGAGAAAGAGGAGATAGAGAAAGAAAGAGAAGAGAGAGGGAAAGAGATCTCAAGATATCAACTGTTGTTGTAGAGAAATAGAAGAAGAGAGAAAGAGGAGAGAGAGAGAGAAAGAGAAGAGAGAGGAATAGAGAGAAAAAAAATCAGAAAAAATGATTTTTTTTTAAACCTCCGTATTTTTGCAAGGGGTAATTTTGTCCTCTTGGACAAAATTGGTGGCATTTTGTGAAACCTGTTTTCAAGGTGGCATGGGTGAAAAGTGGTAATTCAAAAGTGGCATATTTGCAATTCTCCCATTATATTACCAAACAGACTTTTATTAACAGTCAAAATCTCTACAGTAAAAAATCACAACTTTAACAGCCAAAATCTCTACAGCCAAAAGTCTACAGCAAAAGTCTAAATAAAAGTCGTTACCAAGCGCTCCCATAGTTATAAAATTTTAATTATAATTTTTATTTAGAAACTCTTAGCCATCTTTGCCGACGGAAGTGCTCTTATTTGCTTTTTAAGGGTTTGTTCCCTTTGTAGACATCTCTTTGTAAAAGATGATCAAAGTTTTTGAGGAATTAATAAAGTTCAAAGTTTGACTCTTCGTCTTCGCGTTGGACGGATCATCGCGACAAGAATTATCAAACTTTACATACGATAGGATGCGATCGACGAGATCAGAACAAGGTATGTGGCAGAGATCTGATGGTATGTCAAAGTTGGAGCCAATCAAACTTCCAGTGCATTCGTGTAAGTGAAAATGTTGCAAAAAACGCGTTTTTCAATAATTGGCAACGATTTTTTTTTAAAGAACAAAAGAAACTTAAATTTATGTTTTGTAACAGAAATAGAAATAGGGTTAGCTACGGAAAATACTTTATATCGGAAGCTACCCCAAAGTTTATTATACATCTTTTTAAATGAAAGGATTTTTTTGTTTCTGTAGAAAGTTTGAAGTTTTAAGTTCAAATACTATTCGTGCGTTGGTTTGTACAATACTCTTTTGATTTAAAAAATAATAACAATATATGAATCGGCTTACTGAAACGCCATGACCTGGATTTCTTATGGTGGTAAAGTATTGGCCTTGAAAGTTCAAATTAAGATTGATCATTTTACAACATTTTCCCACATTTAACATTTTTCATTAATTAATTCAATTAGACAAGTTTTTTTTTCCATGCGTAAACTTTTACTTAGATTAAATCGTGCAATTACTAAGTTATTACATTGAAAATTTAGTAATTTATCTATCTACCCGATCTAGTCCACCATCTTTCCTTTCCTTTAACGTGGCTCAACTTATTACCATCGCGAGTAATTTCTTTACATGCATCTACAAAAAAGGCATAAGCAACAAAATTATCTAGTGGGAGCTGTTTAAATCGCATTCGAACAATTATTCAATTAGTCAATCATGCTAATGAATTCAGATATTTGTCAAGCATGATTATCTCGAGTCACTGAGCAGTCTTCTTGCAGCCAGACAAGCCTTAGCGAGCATCGTTAGGCCTAACCGTTTTACATGGACTTCCGATGAACGGAATCAATCATCATGATCGAGCCAGCATATGACAAAATCATTGATAAGTAAATAGTAGGTATCATCCAAACATTCAAGATCGATGAAAAAATGCAAGAAAACGACCCTAGACTTAGGCCCACGACCACACTCTCACCTTAGCCAATCAGATTCAATAACTTGTTTTAGTTTTCACTAATGTTTTGATGTCCGGACTGGACCGGCTGGTTGGCCCGGTTAACCCAGGATCCGAACACCACTCCGGTTCGAATTTACTGCTTAAATTCGGAAGATATAAACCCGAGAAAAACCGGAAAACCGTTATTTATCCGTGACCCGGCGAACCGTTTAAACTGGCCAAGCCACGGTTATTGAATATATCATGACATATAATCGTTTGGGCCAAAATCTTAGAAATATTGTCTTTTAAGGCCCATTAGGCCATTAATATCACGACAAAACTCTAATTTAGTAGCTTTAAGTATTAAAAAAGGGTTTGTCTGTTTTGATTGGTTTTAATTTTGTACGATCGTTTTTTTATTGTTTTTTTTAAAGAATAGATCAATCGTTTATCTCCTCTATATACAATTTATTCGTCTTCTCTCTTCTAAGATTCTGATTTCTCTTCTCCACCTTGTTTGTTTTAGATTTTTATTTTGGAATTCAATTTGTTGAATCATGAATAAGAAAGTGAAAGTTGAATTCACTTTTCTGGAATTTTGTATATTACATCTCTGTTTTTCAGGATACATAAAAAGTAATGATGGAAGATATGTTGCTTTCTTTTAATTTGCAGGTTTATGAGAGAACCAAACCCTCTCATTGTGTTAAGAAGTTCTTGACATGAGACTAACAAATATTGCATGATAATGAAACGACCCACGGTTGAACCGGGTCGACCCGGAGACCCGGCCACCTGGAACCTAATCCGGTTCGTCACCCGAGTCAGGTATAAAAACATTGGTTATGACAACTATTGCCGTGATGATTCGTCCAACAATTGTCGCCGATCACTTAGATTCCAACCCATACTCTATCATTGTCAGCAAAGGACTCGATCGCCGTTACCCAAGATCAAAGTTATCCACACTTGAGTCTTTCTCACTTTATTTCGAGTTTTCTCCCAAGTTTTTCTATAAATCTTTCTAAGTCTTTATCAAGTTTCTCCGCATAAAAGAGAGGAATTGGGCCCGATTTTGTGATTAAAAACGTTAATTGATGCATAATCGGTCATGTAAATGTTTCCACTCATTTTCTCATCCAAGAAAAGAAGTAACCTTTCTCACGTACTTTTCAAAGATATTTAAATTCGTGTCTTGGCTTAATAACCGTTCCCGCCTAAAACACTTAGGATTATTTTCCATTCAATCCAACTAAGATTCGACAACCCACCGCGAAGTGTCTTGTCCAAAACAATTCAGTCTGGCCAAGTAGTTATCTTTTTTGAATCCAACCGTGGTCCAAAAATCCGCCCAACTCAGAATCAACTGTCAAACTTATAAGTTCAACATTTCGTTTCCCTTGGCCCAAAACTTTCCATTCAGCTTGGGTACATCTCAATCACTGCGGTCATGTTAGTCTGCGATGGTCAATCCGCAAAACACTGGCGATATACCTATGTCATAGAAGAAGAAGCAATTGTATACAATATTTGTTTTTGATTATAATTTTTTTTATCAAATAACACATGATTGATTTGTGTTTGTTTCTTTCTATTTTCAGTTTGGTTAGATAAAAAACGTTGTTTTACGACATAAACAAAAGAGAAATCAAAATTTAGTTTCCAAATTCTTCTTACATATGAAATAAGGTTTTAGATGCTAATCTTGATTTATGGATTTGGCTAAGACTTTTACATTAAACTAGATTAGTATCCGTGATGTACACATGTTTAACTGTAACCGTTGAATTTTAATATTTTTCTATGATATTAAAATAACATATGAAGATTATTGTTAATAAATATTTGTATAGTAAAATTTTTTGTTGGGATGAATCGTTTGTAATTTCATAATAATTTATAATCTTAAATCAAATTTTAATTATTTTTATTGAAGGATAATATATTATGAACAATCAAATATGAACAAAAGGGAACAAAGACACTTGACGTTGATGAAAAACAGTTTTATGCAAATATAAACCATCACTTCAAAGTGTTTGCCATTGAACTTGACACATCATCAAAATAATTATATTTAGTCCCAAAAACCAAACTCGGTGTTAATTTTTTTAATATAAACCTAAATTCATTTGAAAGTAAAATATATATTTAATTAAAATTTAACACGTATTCATATTCATGAATCAAAACTTAAATCCAAACCATTAATATTTTTTATTACTACTTAGAAAAATTAAATTCAAAACAAACCCAAAAATTTACTTGTCTAAACAATGGTTTGGCGAATCAGAAGTTTCAATATTATGGAGAAAATCAGGAGTGTATACCGTACTATCATGGTTGGAAGTATATGATGGATCTATATTGTCTGAGCTTAGCATAATATTTAGGTATAATTAATCAATATTTTATTTCCTCCAAGCATACAAGGTATGTTAGAGTAGTTGCGGAAATATAGAGATTAGAGAGAGTTTACAGAGAAAGTGTGTAATCTCTTATTATATAATGAGGTTACATACATGTTTATATAAAGGAAATGAGCATGACGACATAAAGCACAATGACAACATAAAGTGATATCCTTGCTCACTTGCTCAAACATAAAACGACAACATAATCCACAATGACGGTAACATTGCTCAAACATCTCCTTTGTCTCCGTTTATATTTAGCAAGTGTGTACGATTGTGTACGGGTTGTACCTTCGATACGAATGAGTACGAGTCCATACCATCCATACATCCATACACATACGTACACATATGCTAAACGTACTCCTTGACCAATACTCCCCCTCAAGCTTAAGTGTATGAAATCGGTAAGCTTGGAAACCCATGAAACATCACCTCATTAAAAACCTTAGCATAGAAAAACCACTTGGGAGAAAACTACGCTAAAGGAAAAAGAGTATGATGTTCATGGATAGAGGACTTGAGATCAAGGTCTTAAAAGGTCCACAAGTCCAAGTTTGCTAAAGATGTGATTGCAAACTTTGAGACTTGCGACGTTGGTGAAGATATCCGCCAATTGATTTCACTTCTTGTAAAGCATGGAAGTATGATTCCTTGCTCCATCTTTTGTTGAACCTTGTGACAATCAACTTATATGTGTTTGGTTCTTTCATGGAACACCGAGTTGGAAGCAATGTGAATGGCAGCTTTGTTATCACAATGCATTGTGATGGGTTCATCCTTTTTGAATCTGAGACACTCTAGCACTCCTTTTAGCCAAACTAACTCATTGGTGAGTTTCTTCATGGCTCTATACTCGGATTCCACTGTTGAATCTGACACAATCTTTTGCTTCTTGGTCTTCCAAGTGACCAAGTTACCTCCAACAAATGTGCAATAGCCGGTTGTTTATTTTCCATCATTTTGATCACCGACCCAATCCGCATCACAATAACCCACTAGATCGGTGTTGTTGTTCTTTCCCATCCAAATACCTTGACCGACGCTTCCCTTGATGTATCTTAGTATCCGCTCAACCATACTCCAATGATAGATGGTTAGAGCCTTCATATGTTGGCTTACTTGGCCGGATTCTCATAGGGTTCACCTACTTGCTCCCCAACCCTACTTGTCTTGTAACCTTCTTCAAGAGGAGTCTTAGCCGGTTTATCGCCTATATCTCCCATTTCACTTAGCAAGTCTAGAAAATATTTCTTTTGTGAGATGAAGAGCCCATCCGAGAATCTACAAACTTCAATCCCAAGGAAATACTTAAGTTCACCTAGGATTTTGATGTCAAACACGGAGTTGAGGAAGTCCTTAGTGTCTTGAATCCCTTCTTTGTAGTCTCTGGTTATAATCAAGTCATCAACATATACTAAGACTACCACAATCTCATTTGGTCCTTGAAGGGTGAAGAGAGTATGATCACATTCGGATCTCTTGAAACCTCTTTGTTGAAGAGTAGTACTCAACTTTCTATACCAAGCTCTTGGAGATTGTTTAAGCCCATAGATAGCTTTCTTAAGCCTAAGCACTTTGCCCGGAGCAACTGTATCTTCTAGACCCGGTGGGGGTGTCATGTAGACCTCTTCTTCTAACTCTCCTTGTAAGAAGGCATTCTTGACATCCATTTGCTACAAATCCATGAGAGGTTAGTACCACTCTTACCGTATGGAGTTTAGCCACAGGTGCAAAAGTGTCCGTGAAATCTTCTCTATAGGTTTGAATAAATCCTTGAGCTAACAAACACGCCTTATATCTCTTTACCTCACCATTACTCAAATGCTTGATGGTGAACACCCACTTGAAACTCACGACCTTCTTCCCTTATGGAAGATCAGACTCATACCAAGTGTCATTTCTATTCATTGTTCCCACCTCATCATCAACCGCATTTGTCCATCTTTTATCTTCCATTGCTTCTTCATAAGTCGTGGGAATTATGTCTTGATCAATTCGAGCCAAGAAAACTTGATGATCCGTAGGTACAAAGGCAAGAGAACAAACCACTTGTATTGGATGAGCCACGGATTGAGAATTATAGTATATTGTATCTTTGTTCCTTTCACTCATTCTAAGTTCCGGTTGAGTCGCGGCTTCTATTGGTTGAGTTGGCTCTTGGCTTGATCATTTTGAACCATGAGAATCATCGGATGAAGGGTCATAGGAGTCATCCAATGATGTACTTGACTCACCCGATGAGATATTCGGCGAGGTGGCTTGCTCATTTGGTGAGTTCCTTAGACCATTAGGTAAGACGTTGGGATCCCTTGGTGGAGTTATTGGATCACTCGGATCCTCTACCACATTGATCGGATCACTCGCTGAGTTTTGGGCTCAATCGGTGAGGTTATTGGACCTCTCGGTGAGGTTGGAGAATCACTCGGTGAAGTTGTTGGTTTATCCCCGAGGTGTTCAAGAAGCATTCTTAGGCTTGAGTTTTGATCACTTGTTGTTGCCAAGTCTTTCAAGTCATCCCAATCTTTCTTGTTAAAATATCCAAGATCTTCAAAGAACTTCACATCTCTTGAGACATAGGTCCAATTGTTGGAGGGATCAAAGCATTTGTATCTCTTTTGTGTTGTTGAATAGCCAAGGAACATACACCGAATACTCTTGGCTTCTAGCTTGTTCCTTAGGTCTCTAGGCACTATTACAAAACAAACACAACCAAACACTCTTAGATGTTCAAGAAAAGGTTTAGTTTTGTTGAGTACCTCAAATGGTGAGATGTCTTCTAGGACTTTGGTTGGTGTCTGGTTAATGAGATAACACGCCATCATCACCGCATCACCCCACAAGCGTTTGGGAACATTTGTGTGAAACATTCACAGATCTTCATACCTCCATTAAATGTATATTCTTTCTCTCGGCCACACCATTTTGTTGTGGTGTATACGAACAACTCGTTTGATGCACAATTCCATGTTTTGTCAAATGTTCTTTGAACCTTTTGCTTGTGTATTCTCCTCCATTATCCGTCCTAAACACTTTGATCTTTGCATTATAATGGTTAACAACATAACTTTGAAAATTCATGAATGCATCAAACACACAGTCTTTAGATGGAACTGTAGGGGTGGGCGTGGGCTGTTATGGTTCGGTTTCGGTTCGGTTTTTCGGTTTTTTGGTTTTTCGGTTTTAGGGAGAAGGGGTCCATATAGGTATCATACTAGTTTCGGTCCGGTATATTTCGGTTTTGGTTCGGTTTGATAATAATGAAGTCCATATAATAACCAAAATATATTTGGTTCGGTTTGGTTATGGGTATACCCCAAACCGAAACCGAAACCAAAATATTACAAACACATTCAACACATTTTAAAGTTTCACCGAAGACGTCAACATATTTAAGTAAAACTAAGACATCTTTATTTATGAAATTGAAACATAGTATGATAGTATCAAATCAAAGTGAAACTAAAACATGACAAATATATCAAACTAAAGTGAAACCAAAGTCGATTTGACATTTTAGTGATGTCGTTTCTAAATATGGTTGGTCTAATGTTTACAATGTTGAGATTAAATGTGGCTAATATATATAATGTATATAATGTTTCGGTTTTATTCGGTTTTGATTTCGGTTATGGGTTATAACTGAAACCAAACCGATACCTATGGACTAATATTCAAGATGACCAATAGGTAATGTATGTAGGTTATGGATCTAACCAAAACCTATAATATCGGTTCGTTTTGGTTCGGTTATTCGGTTATGGGTTTTTATGCCCACCCCTAGATGGAAGTAATGTAATCCAAGTGTATTTCGATTTTTCATCAATGAATGTCACAAAGTATTTGTTGTTATCTCTGGATATCCATGGTGAAGTCCAAACATCCGACTGCACTAAATCAAAGCAATTCTCATACATTGTATTAGATTGTGGGAAAACGGTTTTACAATGTTTACCGAGAATACAAGCTTCACAATTTGAGTGTTCAAAATGAAAATTTGGAAATTTGAGTGTTCAAAATGAAAATTTGGAAACATAAGCTTGAAAGCACGAGAATGAGGGTGACCTAATCTAGCATGCCATAAAGTATTAGGGAAAGCATCTAAACGAGAGTTAAAATTGAAAGCATGTTGAGAAGTAGCAAGATTTTCTAAAATATATAGCTCATCTTTGCTTCCTCCTTCTCCGATCAACTTACCACTCTCAATATCCTGAAAATACACCTCATTAGGACCAAATATAGCATAGCAATTTGGATCATTAGTGGTTTGTTTATCGGATAGCAAGTTCGATGTAAACTTAGGCATGTAAAGAGTTTTAGATTCTTTATCAAATAACTTCAAATTACCAATGCCTTTAATAGGAATCCGATCACCATTTGCTATTTCCACATTACCACTAGCCGATTCTATATTGCTTAACAAAGATTCATTACTAATCATATGATGAGAAGTACCTGAATCAACAATTAGAACTCTTACTAGTAGGTTTATGCGTTAAGAAGCTAAAAGGTGTAGGGGTTAAGAGTTTGTTACCGGAATCCTTGAGAGATGATATGGATTTTATAAGTGCCTCTAGGTCCGATTTCCTCACATAGTCATCGGATGCAAACTCCACGCCTAGTCTTGATGAGTCAATGTGATCATCTTTGGCGTGAGTGACGTTTGCTCTCGGTTCCCTTGGTCCATTGTTTAGCCGAAGGTGTGGATGAAGTAACCAACACTTGTCTTTGGTATGACCCTTTCTCTTACAATGCTCACACACTTTTAGCTGACGGTCTTCAAACTTGAACACACCCTTGTTGACCGTAGGAAGATATTCTTTACCACTAAACAAACCAAGCGATCCTTGTTCTCTTTGAACTTGAGAACATACTTCATCTAAGCTTGGAAAATTATGGGCTCTAAGAAGATGTTTGATGAGATCGTTGAATGTCGAATTCAACGTGAGTAAGAGTCCAAAGACCTTGTCTTGCTCTCTTCTTTCATTGAGTATGGTTGCATCAACCGTGCTTGGCCTAAGCATCTCAAGCTCAGCCCAAAGTGACTGATACTTCCCAAAGTGTTCGGTAAACTCCAAGTCTTTTTGGCTTAGATTGTTTATATCCTTTTCCACCTCAAACACTCGAGATAGGTTAGAGACATTACCGTAAACATTCTTGAGAGTCTCCCAAAGCTCATTTGCATTTTCACAATAGGAGTAGGCTTCAAGGATTGGAGCTTCAAGAGAGTTTTGTAGGATAGCTAGCACGGTTTGGTCTTTTTGAAACCTTTTCGCCTTTTTGGTTGCTTTGGCAACCTCTTCTTCCTCATCGCTACTTTCTTTATTTTCTTCTTCTACCAACTTAATGTGGTTCCAAAGACCTCTTCCATAAAGAGCAATCTTTGTTGTTCTTGACCAAAGCTAGTAATTTGCCCCTTTCAAGGTCATGAGAACCACAATAACCTTAGAGTTTTCCATCAATCCCAAAGAAATCACTCAATCACAAGAAACCGAGAATGAGATCTAGAATAAGATTTAGAACCGAGATTTGTAAAGTAAAGATTGTATAGAATGGATAGAGGTTATAGAGATTTAAGAATGTGTAACCATGATTTAAACATAGCTCATGATACCATGTTAGAGTAGTTGTGAAAATATAGAGATTAGAGAGAGTTTAGAGAGAAAGAGTGTAATCTCTAATTAGATAATGAGGTTACATACATGTTTATATAAATGAAATGAGCAATGATGACATAAAGCACAATGACAACATAAAGTGATATTTAAGGTTGGTGAAAAGATAATTGGTGAAAAGATAAGGTTGGTGGAATGGGACCACTTCCCTTATCTTTAAACGAAAACATTTCTCAAACATCTCCTTTGTCTCCATTTACATTTAGCAAGTGTGTACGATTGTGTATGGGTACACAGTCGTACGGATGAGTACGAGTCCGTACCATTCGTACATCCGTACACATATGCTAAATGTACTCATTGACCAATAAGGTAAGTATGATCTTGAGTGATATTAGGAGAATTAAAGTAGGCTCAATTTTTTTGTAAATCAAAAATATTTGGTAGTTAAATGGTATCATTGAATTTTGGAAATTAATTAATGATAGATCAACTTTTTTTTGTTCCGTTATTTGTTTGTTAACATAAGCGTAAAATGATTCTCCTTTAATATACTGAAGATATGAAAGTTAAACAATTTTTTTTAACAATGCATTTTTAGTATTATTCTATTACAAATTATGAGAACTGTTACATCGACGATTCTACAACGGGCATGCCTTCCATCTTGATCTACGCCAGACAATTTTACCTTACCCCACGCTGAAGATGTCATGCAAGCTTGTCTCCATCAATATATAAATTAAATAATAAATCGCATATCTAGGGATTCGAACTCTAGACTAGTGTAGAAGCTTTAAAGCCCTTGGTCAACCACTGGGCTAAAGGAGGTTCCGTAACAAAATTATTTTAGAGTTCAAATTTTGTTTGGATATAAAAATTAAGTTTTTTATAATATTTGAAAATGAAGATACTAAGAATAAGTAATAGTTATATTTAATTAAATTAAAAAGTGAAAAAGAGAGTTTGACACATAAACCTAAACCAATGTTCAAGAAATCGGCTTAGGCGGCCGCCTAGGCGCTAGGCATCCTTAAGCCGCTTGGATTTTATGCTAATCGGAGCTATTAAGCGGAAAGTGTGTTTTGGCGGTTTGGGTGGGATTTAGGCGGTCTAGGCGGATTAAATACGTTTTTTAATTTAGTTAAATTCTAGAAAACGGGACCGTTTCTATAATTAGCCCACAAAATTTAAAAACGACGTCGTATTTAGTGGGTTAAGAAAGAAGAAAGTTTTTGGTTTTGTCTTTTTCTGTCGCCGTTTTATATTTTTGATGGTGTAACTTCGTCGCTTTCTCTTCATCAACTGAAATCAGTGTTGTGATCTCCCACTCTCCGTCTCTGGTATGGCTTTTCAATTAATGAGTTTGTGTTCTCTGTTTTTCTTTCTCTTTATTTCCTTGTTAAGAAATTGTGAAGCTTCATCCCTTCGTCTTACTCTACCTATTATCCAATATGATAATTGATCTCTTTTGCTCAAGTTTTAGACAATCGTGATAGTTAAGAATCAATAATTCTTTTTTTAATCCACTAAGTCACCCAATCCACCAACTGTTATTAATTTATTCTTTTGTTCAATTTTCCAATTCTTTATACGATACTATGTATGGCAATTTCAAGTCTATGTTTGGTGTATTATTCTATCATATTAATCTTCCATCTATGCAAATGTATTGATTATCACGTGTCTTCTGTGACACCCGTGAACCATTTTTTGAGGAAAATGGAGGGGTTGTCGATCGACATACGTGGTGTCTGTCGATCGACAGGGCTCTTAAGGGCTGTCGATCGACACACCTAGTGTCTGTCGATCGACAGGTACCTGAATTGGTCGGTTTACTAGTTCGATTTAAGTCGTTCAATTGGATCGGGCCGGTTTGGGGAAACCCTAGGGCTTCGTATTTAAGGGTTTTTGGCCGCATTTGAGCAAACCAAGCCTAAAAAATCAGCAGAGAAAGAGTTGAGAGGAGTTCTCTTGTTTCTGTTAGAATTTTTGAGTTAGGGTTTCGTTCTTGATCGTTTTGGAGAGGAATTTCGTGGGGATTATCGTGGATTTCGTGTCTAGCTTCAATACTATCAGATTCTATCCAAAAATCTAAGGTGAGTGCGTGACCATGGCTTCTAGGCCGGTGGATTCGTTAGGGTTGTGTGGTGGTAGGTTGTGAATTGATTGATTGAATCTTGTGTGGATTGTTTGAGACTGTGATTTGTGTGTGGATTGTGTGGATTGTGATTTTCGTGCAGGTTTCGTGTCATCACAGAGGAGGAGATCGATCCGAGAGGATACTGATCGATTTCCCATGAATCTGCGACGGCCTGTCGATGGACAACCACTAGGTCTGTCGATCGACAGGACAACACGAGAGCTATCGATCGACAGGTATGAACAGGGGTGTCGATCGACACTTAGTGGTAGTGTCGATCGACAGGCCGCCTGTTGGGCTGTGGTTGAGCCGTTTGGTTGTGTTTGTGTGATTATGTGATGTATGTTTGTCTGAGCGGATCCATCGCGTCTGAGTGCGCAGTCGTAGATGGGAGGACCGTCTCACTGGGTATTTGTGATAATACTCACGCATCTCTTTTTTCCATGTGATGCAGGTAAATGCAAATTGTGATCGTGGAATCACGGCTATGAAGAGGGAGATGATCTAGGGTCTCGTGTTGGGTGTTTCCTGTTGTTTCCTTTCGTTTTAGAACGGCTGTTAGGTTGCTGGTTTTGTGGAACTTTTTGATTTGGAATTCGTGGTTGAACTGGTTTAGCTATTTTAATGGAATTGATTGCTTGGTTTAATTGTTTAAGTTATCCGTTGTTATTGTATTGTTTGCTTGGTTGTTGAGGATAACATTTATGGGAATGCTAGTCCGAGACCAAGGGTTTAATTGTTAAAAAAAAAAATGGGTCGGGTCGTTTCAGTTTGGTACCAGAGCGATACGGTTATAAGACGGGCTAGAACTGTTAAGATTGAAATTGGTAAATTTGCAATTCTATGGGTTTGGGGGTTCTAGATCATCTTCCTTCGAGCCTTCAAAGAGATTCCACGGTAAGTGTGTTGTGTGTTTTATTTGTTATTCTTTAGTGCTTAGCATGTGTACTGTAGTAGTGCATGGTGTGGGCTAGAGGCACTAAAGAATGTGGCCTTGGTGGCCGGGTGACCGTGGAGGTCAGGATTGTGGTCGGGGACCAGTGAGTGAGTCGGCTGGGGATGCGGGTCAGGGTTCCACGTTTAAGACTGTGACAGATCTGTGACGTATCAGCAGGGTCTGTGTATTAGTGCGAGTGCCAGTGGGAGTGTCAGTGTGAGAGCCAGTGTGAGGGCTGTGGGCCAGGGCTGGTACTCGAGCTGGTGCTTGATTGGCTCGCTGTTCGGGTGCGCCCGCAGGAGGAGTCCAGGAGACGAGTTGATCGTCTGATAGATCTGTTGCAGTATTTGTGGTGGCGGGCACTAGTGAGTGAGTCTGCCGGGAGTGCGGCTCAGAGTGTTGCGCATGTGGCTGAGAGTGATCTGTAGACGCTTCAAAATGGTTTGAGTGCCATTTAGACTACCAGCGTGCAGCCAAGTATGAGCGCCAGTGTGAGGGCTGGTGGGGATAGTGTGGTCCCAGGTTGGCTGCCGGGGGCCGGTGTGGGTCCTCGTGAGGTTGGTAGTGCGGGTGCGCCCGCGGGTGGTGCTCAGGGTCGATATGATCGTCTAGTGGATTGCCTTCAGCAGTTATAGGAGCGGTTACCGAGTGCGGTGCCAGTTAGGTTCGGTGATACCACGAGTGGCAGAGGTGCTGCTGAGGGCTGCGGTTGTTGGTAGGTTTCCGTCTTATCTGCGGATAAGGGAATATGTGCAGAGGATTGGTATAGGATTCCTTGCGAGTGGTGTATTGCAGCTAGGAGGGTTCAGACAGAGTTGGCATGGGCGGACTTTTGGGCAGAGTGTGATGCCAAGTTCTTTCCTCGAGAGGCTGCGGATCGTTATGAGACGAAGTTTTTGGAACTGGATCTGGGAGAGAGATCAGTTCGTGGATATGATTTGGAGTTTAACTGACTCCTGGTTTATGTTGGTTCATGCTGGTAGGAGCATGGGGGCGAGGAGGCCCAGGATAAGAGGTTTTTGAGAGAACTTCGATCTGATTGGAGGACACGGTGCGGAGTGTCTATGTATGCTACGAGAGCATAGTTGGTTGAGACTGCTGGAAGCATTGTCGAGGACTTGTGGGAGTAGGCTGTGGTGGTTAACCTAGCAGTTCAGTCTATTAAGTCTCAGCAGCAGGTGATACCTGGCATGGCGGCAAGCCTGCGCAGGGACAGAAGAGGAAGTGGGAGGAAAGTTACTAGTTACTCATGGCTGGGCGAGAGGCGTGGAGATTCTAGTGGCTGGTGAGTTGATGCCAGCGGACATGGTGATCAGTCCAGTGGAACTATATGATGGCATCCTGTGTACAGATTGGCTTGATCAGTACAGAGTTCATCTGGATTGTCACCAGGGTCGTGTTGTGTTTGAGTGTGGTGGAGGAAGTTTGGTTTATCAGGGAGTGAGACCGACTTCTGAGAGTCTCGTGATCTCTTGGGTGTAGGCTGAGGCTATGACTCAGGGGTTGCGAGGCTTACTTGGAGACTATTGTGCTGGCGGAGTCTGTAGATGAGGTTGCAGTGAGGATATCCGGGTTGTCCAGGACTGTGAGGATGTCTTTCGGTCGTTGCAGGGATTACCGTCGTGGCGGTTAGATCCTTTCATGATTGAGTTAGAGCCTGGGACGACGTCTTTATCTAAGACACCTTACAGGATGGCTCCAGCAGAGTTGGTAGAGCTGATGAGGCAGCTATAGGATTTCTTTGAGTAAGGATTCTTTCGGTCAAGTACTTCACCGTGGGGAGAACCGGTGTTGTGTGTGAAGAAGAAAGATGGTAGTTTCCAGTTGTGCTTCGATTATCGAAGGTTTAACCGAGTCACCGTGCCGAACAAGTATCCTCTTCCGGGAATTGATAAGTTATTGGATCAAATGTGAGGGGCTACTTGGTTCTTCAAGGTTGACTTGGCATCCAGTTACCACGAGATTCCTATCGATGAGGCAGATGTCACGAAGACGGCTTTCAGGACTCGGTATAAGCATTTTGAGTTAGTGGTGATGCTGTCCGGGTTGACAAATGCACCAGCTGCATTTATAAGGTTGATGAGTGAAGCCTTTCAGGAGTATCTGGATGAGTTCGTGATTAACTTCATCGATGTCATCTTGGTGTATTTCGAGGAGTCCTGGAGAACATGAGGTTCATTTGAGGAAAGTTCTGGAGAAGTTGCGGGAACAAAAGCTCTTTGCGAAGTGGAGTAAGTGAAGTTTCTGGCAGAGAGAGATGGGATTTTTGGGTCACATCGTTTCTGCAGGAGGAGTCTCTGTGGATCCGGTAAAGATCGAGTCTATCCGAGATTGGCCTAGACCAAGGAATGCAACTGAGATCCGGAGTTTTCTTGGATTGGCAGGCTATTATCGGAGATTCGTTAAAGGTTTTGCGAGTATGGCTCAGTCCATGACGAAGCTGACGGGGAAGGATGTTCCTTTTGTGTGGTTGGCGGATTGTGAGCTGAGTTTGGCAAAACTGAAGACGATGTTGACTAGTACACCTATATTGGCGTTGCCTGAGCCAGGTGAGCTTTACGTGGTGTACACAGATGCTTCGGGAGTTGGCTTGGGCAGGGTAAGGTGATTGCGTATGCTTCGAGGCAGTTGAGGAAGCACGAAGGTAATTATCCTGTTCATGATTTAGAGCTGGCTGCAGTGATCTTCGCGTTGAAAATCTGGAGGTCTTACTTGTATGGTGGCACAATTCAGGTGTTCACTGATCATCATAATCTGAAGTACATTTTTACTCAGCAGAATTTAAATGTACGACAGAGGCGATGGTCAGAGTTGTTGGCTGATTATGACCTGGAAATTGTTTACCATCCGGGTAAGGCTAACACTGTAGCAGATGCTCTTAGTCATAGGAGGTATGATTCATCTCAGGAGCGTGATGTGGAGACTCTTGTGAGCATGCTGAGTACGTTAAGGTTATGTGTTACTTTAGAGGAACTGTTGGGGTTAGCGGCGGCGGATCAGGCGGATCTATTGAGCAGGATCCGAGTAGCTCAGGAGAAGGATCCGGTGTTGTTAGATCTCTCCAAGGCTACTGGTTCCGAATATCAGGTTTCTGCTAACGGGACTATCTTGGTGCATGGACGAGTCTGTGTTCCTAAGGATGAGGACCTGAGGCAGGAAATTCTGAGAGAAGCTCATGCGAGTAAGTTCTCGATTCATCCGGGAGCGACTAAGATGTATAGGGATCTGAAGAGATACTATCATTGGGTCGGGATGAAGAGAGATGTGGCAGATTGGGTTGCAGCTTGCAATGTGTGTCAGTTGGTGAAGGCTGAGCACCAAGTTCCTAGTGGCTTATTGCAGAGTCTACCCATTCTAGAGTGGAAGTGGGACATGATTACCATGGATTTCGTAGTAGGGTTGCCGGTTTCTCGGACCTATGAAGCGATTTGGGTGATTGTGGATCGACTGACTAAGTCCGCACATTTTCTGGCCATTAAGAAAACAGATGGAGCTGAGGTCCTGGCTAAGAAGTATGTGAAGGAGATTGTAAGGTTGCATGGTGTGCCAGCGAGTATTGTGTCGGATCGAGATCCGAGGTTTGCGTCACTGTTCTGGAGAGCTTTTCAGGCTGAGATGGGCACTAAAGTGCACATGAGTACGGCTAATCATCCGCAGACGGATGGGCAGTCTGAAAGGACGATTCAGACACTGGAAGATTTGTTGAGGATGTGCGTGCTAGATTGGGGTGGTCACTGGGCGGATCACCTGAGTTTGGTGGAGTTCGCATATAACAACAGTTTTCAGGCGAGTATTGGAATGGCTCCTTTTGAGGCGTTGCATGGGAGGCCATGTCGTACTCCGCTATGTTTTACCCAAGTGGGGGAGAGGAGTATCTTTAGGGCTGATTTTGTTCAGGAGACGACGGAGAAGATCCGTGTTGTGAAGCTGAACATGAAAGAGGCTCAGGATCGGCAGAAGAGTTATGCCGATAGGAGAAGGAAAGAGTTGGAGTTTGAATTCGGAGATCGAGTGTATCTCAAGATGGCGATGATGCGGGGTCTGAACAGGTCCATATCCGAGGATAAGCTGAGTACGAGGTACATGGGTCCGTTCCGGGTTGTGGAACATGTGGGACCAGTTGCTTATCGGTTGGAGCTGCCTCCGATTATGGAGAAATTCCATGATGTGTTTCATGTTTCGAAACTCAGGAGATGCTTGCATGCTTCTGAGGAGGTAGCAGTGACGATTCCTGCGGATCTTCAGCCAAATCTGACTGTTGGGATGAGGCCGGTTAGGATTCTTGAGAGAAGTATCAAGGTTCTGCGCCGGAAGAGAGTGTCGTTGTTGAGAGTCTTGTGGGACTGTGACGGTATTCAGGAGGAGACTTGGGAACCAGAGGCAAAGATGAAAACGAAGTTCAAGAAGTGGTTCGAGAAGCAAGCCGAGGAGTGAACTCGTTTTTCTTTGTGGTTTCCAGTTTTGGTTTTTGTGTTGTGATCACCGGGTGTGATGAGGTTTTTGGTGGTGGATTTTGTATTTTCATTAAGTTGTAATGATTATGAGATTTTCCAGTTGAATAAGAAAGTGTTTTTCTTATGTGTTTTGTCTTTGAGAGTCATGTGTTGTGCTTAGAGAACCTCGAAATGTAAGTTTTATTGTGAATAGAATTTGCCAGTTTCGGAGGGGACTCTAGCGGTTTGTGTGTGTATGTGCGAGAGAGTCTCGGAATAGAAGTTTTACGGTGGTTAGAACTGTCTAGTTCCGGTGAGACTCTGAGGGGACATCCAGGGTGAGGGATGGTCCGGGTGATCTGTGATGATCACGATAGAGATGGTATTCCGGATGGGGAATATCATGTGAGACCTTAGGAGGTAGTTCCGGTCAGAGGTGCATTATAGATGTTAAGAATTGATTGCATAGCTCAGAGATAGAAATTGGTTCTTTCTTGGAGATGAGTCTCTGGCAGATCTTGAGAGATGCGTCTCTCCGGGGAATAGTGGGTTCCCTGCATACCGATCGTTCGTCAGGTCTGCGAGGACTGAGAGTGTGATGGTATGGGGATAGTTTGGGAGGTTGCGACCTCTGGCAGATATTTGCATACCGAGAGCTTGATAGACTGTGTGTCTTGATGGGTTGAGGTGTGGAGATGGCTGAGTATCAAACACCGTCAGGACTGCGCGGACTGAGGTGGGTTGATACTAGACACCTAGAGCTGAGGGGTGACGATCCCGAGAGCTAGATGGTGGTTATGAGTTATAAGCTATGGGCAATCAATGTCTGAGACGGGTCTATATGCATAGGACGGATGTGAGCCTCGAGAGGGTCTGGGAGATGTATTTTCTGGTGTTACTGGCCGGTTGGCCAGGGGTTAGCTTGGTGGGTAGTGTTTGAGGATTCGAGGACGAATCCAATTTTAGTGGGGGAGAATTGTGACACCCGTGAACTATTTTTTTAGGAAAATGAAGGGGCTGTCGATCGACACACGTGGTGTCTGTCGATCGACAGGGCTCTTAAGGGCTGTCGATCGATACACCTAGTGTCTGTCGATCGACAGGTACCCGAATTGGTCGGTTTTCTGGTTCGATTCAAGTCGTTCAATTGGACCGGGCCGGTTTGGGGAAACCCTAGGGCTTCGTATTTAAGAGTTTTTGGCCGCATTTGAGCGAACCAAGCCTAAAAAATCAGCAGAGAAAGAGTTGAGAGGAGTTCTCTTGTTTCTGTTAGGGTTTTTAAGTTAGGGTTTCGTTCTTGATCGTTTTGGAGAGGAATTTCGTGGGGATTGTCGTGGATTTCGTGTCTAGCTTCAATACTATCAGATTCTATCCAAAAATCTAAGGTGAGTGCGTGACCATGGCTTCTAGGCCGGTGGATTCGTTAGGGTTGTGTGGTGGTAGGTTGTGAATTGATTGATTGAATCTTGTGTGGATTGTTTGAGACTGTGATTTATGTGTGGATTGTGATTTCCGTGCAGGTTTCGTGTCATCACAGAGGAGGAGGAGATCCGAGAGGATAATGATCGATTTCCCATGAATCTGCGACGGCCTGTCGATCGACAACCACTAGGTCTGTCGATCGACAGGACAATACGAGAGCTGTCGATCGACACCTAGAGGTTGTGTCGATCGACAGGTGGTTGAGGATCTGTCGATCGACACCAAGAGGTTGTGTCGATCGACAGGGTCTTGTGGAGCTGTCGATCGACAGACACCGTGGGTGTGTCGATCGACAGGTATGAACAGGGGTGTCGATCGACACCTAGTAGTGTCGATCGACAGGCCGCATGTTGGGTTGTGGTTGAGCCGTTTGGTTGTGTTTGTGTGATTGTGTGATGTATGTTTGTCTGAGCGGATCCATCGCGTCTGAGTGCATAGTCGTAGATGAGAGGACCGTCTCACTGGGTATTTGTGATAATACTCACGCATCTCTTTTTTCCATGTGATGCAGGTAAAGGCAAATTGTGATCGTGGAATCACGGCTAAGAAGAGGGAGATGATATAGGGTCTCGTGTTGGGTGTTTCCTGTTGTTTCCTTTCGTTTTAGAACGACTGTTAGGTTGTTGGTTTTGTGGAACCTTTTGATTTGGAATTCGTGGTTGAACCGGTGTAGCTATTTTAATGGAATTGATTGCTTGGTTTAATTGTTTAAGTTATCCGCTGTTATTGTATTGTTTGCTTGGTTGTTGAGGATAACATTTATGGGAATGCTAGTCCGAGACCAAGGGTTTAATTGTTTAAAAAAAAAACGGGTCGGGTCGTTTCATCTTCAACTTTTTCGATTTCTTAGATAATGGCATCAAATTCTGGAGAAGCTAATGAGACATCGAATTTGAAGAGAAACTCAAATGATGTTGGTTGGGAATTTGGAGTGTTGATAAATCCTAACAATTTAGACAAAGTGAAATGCAAACTTTGAGGGAAAGAGTTTTCTGAAGGAGATTATAGATTGAAACAACATATTGCTAGAATGCAAGGGAATGTGGCTAGTTGTTCAAAATCAACAAAAGAAGACCAAGATAAGTGCAAGCAAGCACTTGTGGAAGCGAAAAACAAAAAAAGACGAGTTCAAATAACTGATGCTGAGGTTCGAAGCATGGTGAATATTAATGAGAAAGGAGGAAGGGAAGAAGAAGTAATTGAAGTAAAAGGGATGGGAGTAAACAAAATGCCTCGTATGTTTGATCCTATAGATAGATTTACTTCAATTATCAATAAGGATGCTTCTCAAGGTGTAGTATTGACACCTCAACAACAACATATCAAGAATGTTATTGCATGTGGTCCATCAATATGTTTCTAGATGGGTATATTATCATGGAATTCTTTTTAATGCCATTGACAATGATGATTTCAAGAGAATGCTTGAGGGTGCTGGATAATATGGACCGGGTATTACTCTACCTAGTCAATATCAGTTGAGGGGACCTTTGCTAAAAGATGAAGTGGGTAGAGTAAACGGTTTGATGAAAGTACAAGAAGATGAATGGAAGCTGAGTGGATGCTCTCTCATGACAAATTCTTGGTCGGACAGAAAAAGAAGGAGCATCATGAATTTGTGTATCAATTGCAAAGAAGGTACCATGTTTCTCTCCTCTAAAGATTTCTCTGATGAATCTCATACATGCAAATATATTTTTGAGTATATCAATGAGTGCATCGAGAAAGTGGGTGGAGATCATGTAGTTTAAGTGGTAACGGACAATGCCACTAATAACATGGCTGCTGCAAAGTTGTTAAATGAGGTGAAGCCAACCATATTTTGGACATCTTGTGCAGCACATACAATCAATTTGATGGTGGAAGGCATTGCCAAACTTCATGTGTTTGAGGTAACGATCAAATCAGCTAAGGCATTTACTATTTTTATTTATGCACATCATCAAACTTTGTTCATGATGAGGAAGTTTACAAAGAGAAGAGACACTGTGAGGCCAGGAGTAACTAGATTTGCGTCGGCTTTTCTTACTTTGCAAAGTTTGATGGAAAAGCAAGAAAATTTAAAGATGATGTTTGCTAGCAACGACTAGAGACAATGTAAATGGGCAAAGCATCCTAAAGGACTCACATCGTATCATACAACAACGAGTATAAAATTTTGGGATGGTGTGGAAACGTGCATGGAAGTCTTTGCACCACTGGTGAATGTACTTAGATTAGTCGATGGAGACCTAAAGCCTACAATGGGTTTTTTGCATGGACAGTTAGAAGAAATAAAAAAGGAGATATGCAAAGCCCTAAACAATCTTGCGAAAAACTATAGACCAGTACTTAGTATCATTGATCAAAAGAGTAAAGGTCGGCTTGATAGTCCTCTTCATTGGATGACATATCTTTTGAATCCTTATTATTTTTATAAGGATTTAACTATTCGACCAGGACGTCATTAATGCCACTTTCAAGTGTATTGATGCTTTTCATCCACACGATGTTGCTACGCAAACATTTGTCTTCAAAACTGAACTTCCAAGTACACAAACCGAAAGGGAAACTTTGGGCATCCAACAACCATCGGAGGATGTTCAACAAATAATGAAAATTATGATCCAGGTTTAATTTATTTCTTACATACTTTTGTGTTTTAAGTTTAAATATTTCTCATATATAGTTTAAATGGTGGAATTTCTATGGAGCTGAAGTTCCTAAGGTACAAACAATAGCAAGAATTTTTTTTATCTTTGACGACTAGTTCATCGGGATGTGAACGAAATTGGAGTACTTTTGAAGGGGTTATTATTTCTTTCATATATTAACAAATTTCGTGGATTTGGGTCTCATAAATTAAATCTTGTGTAGGTACACACTAAGAAACGAAATAGGCTTGATGCACAACGGTTGAACAATCTTGTTTATGTTCAATTTAACATGAGGCTGTTAGCAAAAAGAAAGTGGACATACTACTTGCAGATTGTGCTATTCATGCGCAAGATTTGATTGTTGAGGATGTTGATGGGGAGCTAGAAGTTACTGAAACTACGGAAAGCACATCTAAAGATAATGATTCGGTAAGGGAACTTCATGAATCTGATTTTGAGTTTGATGATGGAGAAGAAGTTGATGATGATGTTGATTTTGAGTTAGATGATGAGCATGTTTGGGAATAAGGTGAAGAGAAGTACGAGTAGAATCATCATGAAAGTTTATTCATCTTTAAAAAATGTGTTTTTTAGTTTTTTTAGTTTACATTTACGTTTTGGTTTTATTTATTTATTTATGGATAATGTTTCTTAAGATTATTTCATATATTTCATTATGTTTTATTATATAGTTTATATAAAAATATATAATATGTATAGTTATATTTAAAAACTCCTAAACCGCCTAAAAATCGCCTAGGTCCCGACTAAACGTTCTAGGCGCTAGGCGGAGGGTCGCCGCCCGCTTAGCGCCTAACACTTTCTTAAAGACGGCTTAAAACAAATTGACAATATATAAGATCAAGTTCAAGAGTCCTTTCCCCTTAGTGTTCTTCTTATTCACCTGTCTAACTAGGAGAATTTAAAATTTCGGAACAGTAAATCTTATAATTTTGATATGTTAATTGATTACTATTTTACTTGAATAAATGCTTTGATGGGAATGAACAATGAAGATAGAGTTGACTAAAAGAGTCCCTAAACAAGCTAGCTCTCTGACCAATAGATCCGAGTCCCAAGGGACAAAGCTGGAAATTAACTCTGTCATACAAAGACATCTCAAGCGTCTTTACCCGATGGAACCACTGACCTTACGCTACACCTCACCACAGTAGATCCAACCTCAGCACCTCAACTCCCGTCACCAGTCTCACATGGTCATCCATCAGACCAGCCAAACAGTGTCTCTCTCTCCTCTCTCTTTCTCTCTCTAGCGATCACACTGCAAAACTTCGCGGATCGGATCTTTCTTCGATGGAACCAGCTCTATAGTCGAATTTTGACTGATTTTGAACGATTAGGGTTTTGTTTCTTCCTCGTGGACTCTCAATGGTGTTTTGCTTGAGAATCGTTTGTTTCAGTGCCGGCGTTGGGTGAAAATTAGCAGTGTATACGGCGGATTTAGCTCTCTTTCTCTTTCTCTCTCCGCGGTGGTGGAAATGGCGGCTTCACCTGCTAAGTTCTTCTTCGGCTTTCTGATTGTTTCCATCATCTTGTGGATGATCTTCATGTGAGCTCTCCTTCAATTTCTGCTCTCTGTTTGAAATTCTGGAGTTGATCTTATTTCTAATGGTGATACAAGTTCGAATCAGTTCATTCTAGACGAGATATAGGGTTTACTTGGATCCACATTCTCTAATTTGAGTTTACCTCAAGACTGACACTAGTCGAAATAGCTGATTACAAGTTTTATTTGCTTTCTGTAATCTACTTGATCTAGTGGTGAGAAGGTTGCTTATATGTTACATTTTTCTTCCAGACTTTGTTCCAGGTTGTTTGCCTGGATGCTTAGTCGAGTACTTGGAGCATCGGTTGTGTTCCGTGTTAGCGGTTGGAAATGTCTGAGAGATGTCGTGGTGAAGTTTAAAAAGGTGAGCCGAGTACCACTATACATGACCTGAAAATTCTGTATACTAGTCATCAAAGCACTGTTTTAAAGAAAGAGAAGATTTTAAAGTGTTTTTGCTGTAGCTGTGAAAGAATGTCTTATTAGAACCTAAATTAGATCAATGTAGTGGATTTCATCTGTCTTTTTTACATTATTTGTTCTCTTGGGATTGGAAAACGGTAGCAGACAATCTAGTTAGTACTGTGGTATTATCATTTTTGCATGATTGATTGTGTTTCTACTGGTACAATAGTTTTTTTTTTTAGACAACTAAGTTAATCTCGAAGATAATTAGCTGCTGGTTTGAGTGTTTTCCAGGGTGCCATTGAGTCGGTGTCTGCTGGTGAAATTAAACTAAGCTTACGCCAGTCCTTGGTCAAACTTGGCGTTGGTTTTCTTTCTAGAGATCCAAAAGTGCAAGTCTTGATATTTGATCTTGAAGTTGTGATGAGGTCCTCAACTTCAACAACAAATGTACATAAAGCCAAAAGCCAGAAATCTCGTACTTCAGGTAGAGGAAAATGGATGGTGGTGGCTAATATTGCAAGGTTTCTTTCAGTCTCTGTCGCGGATATGGTTGTGAAGGTAATTGGTTTGAGTTTACTATTGTGTTCCAAATTCAAGACTGAGCTCTGCTTGCTTTTTAATACGGATATCTCTGGAAACCACCTAATAATCTATGTAAAATTCAGACGGCAAAGGCAATAGTGGAAGTCAAGGAGCTGAAGTTGGATATCTCTAAGGATGGTGGTACAAAGCCAAATTTATATGTTAAGTTGCATGTTCTACCGATTCTGGTTCACTTATGTGAATCACGCATAATATCTGATCAGTCATCTAGCTTAAGCTTTGAAAGGTGTTCTGCTTCCCAAGCGTCATCTGCCACATCAGACAGATCGTCTGCTGCTTTATTTTGTGATGAATTCTCTCTTTCTTCGGAGTTTGGACATGACAGGTGAGTGAAGTAAATCCTCCTTAAATGGATTAATTGTGGAGACTGTATTGGGAAACTTGCATTGTGTAGAGTGCTCTGTGACCTTTAAGATTGCTATGGCCTTATGTTTCATCAATCTATACTCAGTTAGTGTATTGCTCACTGTTGGCATGGTTTGTTGGTTTTTTCTTCTGAATTTAGGGCAGTAGGTATTGTTTTACGAAATGTTGAAGTTGTATCCGGAGATGTAACTCTGACTTTCGATGAGGATTCGTTTCCCAAGAGCAAACGATCACCACCTACTGTTCATTCAGATGAAGTTGTAATGTCAACTACTGATGCCTCATCTGCCCAGAAACCTCATAAAGAGCATCAATTGCTGGCAGCGCTTGCAAAGTATTCTCCGTCTTTTCCTGAAAAGGTTAGTTAGCTTATTGAAATTGACTTCGCTATTTATTTGCATAGTTTTGTAGTTTTTTTTCATATTCTCGTAGTTGGCAAAGATTTTACATATCTTCTGTGAGTCTGCATTTTTGAAAAGATTAATCTGACATAGAAAGTTTGTCATTGTTTTCATCGAGGAGTTTGGTCATACTGTGCAGGTTTCATTCAGTTTACCCAAACTCGATGTCAGATGTGTCAATCGAGAACATGATCTTGTTGCTGAGAATAACATCACAGGAATTCAACTAAGGAGTGTTAAATCAAAATCTTTTGAAGACACAGGGGAGAGTACACGTCTCGATGTTCAGATGGAATTCAGTGAGATTCATGTATGATCGTGTAAGCTCTCAGATATTTGATTTCCAACTTTTATTATTTACGAATGCTATGCTCTTGTATTTCTTTGCAGCTTTTTAGAGAAGCTGAGTCCTCCATTTTCGAGATTAAGAAAGTTGATGTGGTCTCTTTTATCTACATCCCAATTCAGGTTTGAAAGCCATGACACTATATATATCTATCTCTCTTGCTCATTCAGTAGAGTTACATTTCTTTCTGTGTCATAAACTATACCAGCTAGTACATTCTGTTCCAGATCTATTATCTTCATACCTTTACACAACAAAGAAAACTGTTATCAGTTTTCAACTCTGGATGTGTGTTTCATTTTATATATTAAGCAGAGTGGAGTTCAATTTAGATGCGTAATCTCTGATACTTAGATTTCTATTTGTTGTTTTACTTCTTGATTTGCCTATGCAAACTTAGGCTCTTTTAGTTCTTGCATGACATTGGTAACTTTATTTCAATCTCCAGAATTTTGATTGACTAATAATAATACTGGACAATCTCTTTCCTATCACCATAAAGGAAGGTACTGTGTTCTTGTATCATATGAATTTATGCAGAACAGGCAGTTTGTTATGTTGGTATGCATCAGTTTGCATTATACGTTTTGAACCATGTAAGTTTATGTTGTTACATATTATCTTCATACCTACTTTCTTTTTTCAGCCAGTTCTGCCTGTTAGAGCTGAAGTTGATATAAAGCTGGGAGGTACCCGATGCAATCTATTCATTTCTAGGCTCCAGCCATGGTTGCACCTTCATTTCTTAAAAAAGAGAAAACTGGTGCTTCAAGGGGAAACTCACACTCTCAAGAAGTCAAAGGCTGCTGATATGAAAGCCATTATGTGGACAGGCACAGTTTCAGCCCCTGAGATTACTGTTATGCTATATGGTACTGACGATTTGCCTGTGTATCATGTAAGTAACCTTATCCACGTGTATCTGTTGTGGTAGAGCATGAATCAAAGCTATCGAGCTGCACACAGCACGTCCCATTATTTGCATCCTGTACTAGATACTTCTCTGCCTTAATATTGGATATCTTCAGACTTCACTCATTAACTGAACTTAAGCTGTAGTCATGAGACAGGGCCATAAGCCTTTTCACGTGCTTGATTGTTTAGTTTATTTATTTTATTGCGCAGCATATGAATTGTGTTACTAGATACTAATCAGTATTTTATTCTTGGTGTTTTATATGTAGTTTTGTTCGCAGTCTTCACATGTGTTTGCAAATAACATTTCAAGTATGGGCACAGCAATTCATGTTGAACTTGGTGAACTGAATCTGCATTTGGCAGACGAGTACCAAGAATGCTATAAAGAAAACCTTTTCGGAATAGAGCCAAACTCTGGTTCGTTGATGCACATAGCAAAGTTTAGCTTGGATTGGGGAAAAAGAGATAGGACATCATCTGATGAGGTTGGTTGCAGAAGTAAATTGGTACTCTCAGTAGATGTGACTGGAATGGGTATTTATTTTTCATTCAAGCGGGTTGAATCTCTCATAACAAATGGTATGTCCTTCAAAGCTCTCTTTAAGACGTTATCTGTTGCTGGCAAAAAGACGAATAAGACTGGAGGAGTGCAACTGTCCAAAGCATCTGGGAAAGGAACTAGGCTTGTGAACCTTAATCTTGAACGTTGCTGTGTAAATTTCTCTGATGATACAGGATTGGATAATACAATTATTGACGATCCGAAGTCTGTCAATTATGGATCACAAGGTGGCCGGGTTACATTTAGTTCATTGGCTGACGGCAGACCACGCACTGCAAGCATTGTGTCTACTGCTCCTGAAGAATGTAAAAGATTGAAGTACTCAGTCTCTCTTGAAATATCACAGTTTAGCTTTTGCCTCAACAAGGATAAGCAGTCAACCCAAATGGAACTTGAGAGAGCAAAATCCATCTACCAGGAGTATCTTGAGGAGCATAAACCTTGTTCAAAGATCACTTTGTTTGATATGCACAACGCAAAGCTCGTACGTCGATCCGGTGGTCTTAATGAAATTGATGTTTGTTCTCTCTTCAGTGCTACTAATATTTCACTGGGTTGGGAACCTGACGTCCATCTATCTTTTTATGAACTGTTTTTGCGGTTGAAAGCCCTGATTAAGGCACAAAAGCTTAAAGAACATGAAAGCGGGTACAGTGAAGGCATCTCTAGTGTGAAAAATGGAGGGCATAGTGAGAAAATAAATCTGTCCAATTCTGTTGACAATCAGAAGAAAAAGGAATCTATGTTTGCTATTGATGTGGAAACATTGACAATATCAGCTGAGGTAGGAGATGGGGTGGAGGTTAAATTGGAGGCACAATCCATTTTTTCTGAGAATGCCTGTATAGGAGTGCTTCTTGAGGGGCTTACGCTTGCTTTAAATGGATCTCGAGTGTTTAAAACTACAAGAATGCAAATATCGAGAATCCCTGCTGCCTCTTCGAATCTGTCTGATGCAGTCCCTGTAATGACAGGTGGTCCTTGGGACTGGGTAGTACAAGGGCTTGATGTGCATATCTGCATGCCATACAAATTACAGTTGCGTGCCATAGATGACTCAATTGAAGACATGTTGCGATGCTTGAGACTTATAACCTTAGCGAAAGGTAAAAACATTGTTTCAGGAAAGAGAGAAAGCTCGAAGCCTAAGAAATCTAGTCCAAAATTTGGCCGCGTAAGATTTTGCATACGCAGGCTAACCGCAGATATTGAGGAAGAACCAATTCAGGGTTGGCTTGATGAACACTATCAGCTGATGAAGAAGGAAGCTTGCGAGTTGGCTGTCAGATTGAAATTTCTGGAAGATTTTATTCACAAAGCTACGCAGTCTCCTAAAGGTGCAGAACCAAGTGTTCCTTCAGATGAAAGAAAGATGTTATTTGATGGGACTGAAATTGATGTCGAGGATCCCTTAGCTCTAAAGAAAGTGAAGGAAGAGATTCATAAACGGTCGTTTCAGTCGTATTATCAGGCATGCCAGGGATTAGTACCCTCAGAGGGATCAGAGGCCTGTAGGGAGGGTTTCCAGGCAGGTTTTAAACCAAGTGCTGCTCGAACGTCTCTTCTTTCTGTTTGTGCCACAGATTTTGATTTAAGCTTGACTGCAGTTCATGGTGGTGATGCTGGGTTGATGGAAGTCTTGAAGAAGCTTGATCCTATTTGTAGAGAAAACGACATACCATTCTCTCGGTTATACGGAAGCAATGTTAACTTGAATACTGGAAGTTTGGTAGTTCAGTTAAGAAATTACACACTCCCTCTTCTCTCTGGCACGTCTGGCAAATGTGAAGGTCGGATTGTACTGGCTCAGCAGGTATGGTAATTTTCTTTGTTATCCTTTCCCATGCCATCTGTATATTGTTTATTACCTCTCTTTTATGATTGATCTTTGTGTTAATGTTTTTAATGTGGTTATTTTGTTTGTTCTTAAGCATAATATAGGTAGTAGCTGATATATTATCTCGGACCTTTGATATACAGTATATTGCTTCAGTTCCTATTTTATTTCATCCTACAAATTTTAGCTGTTTGAGATTCTCCATCTACTTAGAACTAAAATGGACTTATCCGAAAGTTTATCTATAACCCTTGTCTGGTACCAAGATTGTTTCTTACTTCATTCTCCATCCACTTAGAACATATATGCTTCTGTTGGTAGGACATCAGTATTTACTTCTTGTCGTTCACTGAATACTTGTTTGGATTTTTTTTTCTTCTTTGACCAATCGAACAAGTTGTCATTGCATCTGTAGTTGTGCATTTGTGATCGCTTATAAATGCAGTATTTTAGTTCATCTTCATGACACAGACAAAGCATCTTGATTAACCTATCTATATACATTTACAAGCATCTTGATCCATCTATCTCTCTGCATTCTGGAGTCACCATTTTCTGGTTACAATCTCAAATTACTGATTATTTGACTCTTTGTAATTGTTCTCTTAAACTAGGCAACGTGTTTCCAGCCACAAATTTCCCAAGACGTCTTTGTAGGCAGATGGAGAAAGGTGCGAATATTCCGGTCAGCAACTGGCACAACTCCGCCGATGAAGACCTACTCAGATCTGCGCATACACTTTGAACAAGGAGAAGTTTCCTTTGGAGTTGGATATGAACCAGCTTTTGCAGACATTAGCTATGCCTTCACAGTGGCTCTTCGTAGAGCTAATCTGAGTCATAGGAGTCCAGGTGTCCTACCTGTCCCTAAAAAAGAACGAAGCTTACCGTGGTGGGATGATATGAGAAACTACGTTCATGGCAATATCACTTTATCTTTTTCTGAATCAAAGTGGGCTGTTCTTGCTACAACGGATCCATATGAGAGTCTTGATAAACTTCAAATAGTGTCTGGTCCTATTGAACTTCAGCAGTCAGATGGTCGTGTGCTTGTCAATGCTAAAGACTTTAAGATAATTTTGAGCAGTCTGGAGAGTTTGATTAGTCGACACTCCTTAAAAGTTCCAATCGGCACCTCTGGAGCTGCATTTATTGAAGCCCCAATGTTTAATCTCGAAGTTACAATGGACTGGGATTGCGAATCTGGGGATTCTTTGAATCATTACCTATATGCATTTCCATTTGAAGGAAGGCCTCGTGAGAAGGTCTTTGATCCGTTCAGATCAACATCACTCTCGCTTCGGTGGAATTTTTCGCTTAGACCCGAAAAATTTCACCTGTCTTCCTCAGGTACTGAGCATCCAGCAGAGACTGGAGTTTCGCAAGTCAAGCCTGAGACACCCACAATGAATCTTGGAGCTCCTGATTTGGCATGGATACTTAAGTTCTGGGGATTGAATTACTATCCTCCTCATAAGTTACGTTCTTTCTCCAGATGGCCTAGGTTTGGAGTCGCAAGAGTTGCAAGATCAGGAAACTTATCTCTAGATAAAGTGATGACAGAATTTATGCTCCGTGTAGATGCCACTCCTTCCATAATTAAGTACATGCCTTGGGACTCTGATGACCCTGCCAAAGGATTGACCTTTAACATGACAAAGCTCAAATACGAATTATGCTATAGTCGCGGGAAGCAAAAGTATACATTTGAATGCAAGCGGGATGTGCTTGACCTTGTATATCAGGGTCTTGACCTTCACGTGCCTAAGGCTTTTATTAACAAAGATGACCATCCTTGCATTCCAGCAAGCGTTGAGTTTTTGAGGAAAAGCTCTCAGAATACTTTGGTAGACAGAGTACCCTCTGGAAAGGAGCATAGAAGGGATGAGAAGCATCGCGATGAAGGGTTTTTATTATCGTCTGATTATTTTACAATCAGAAGGCAGGCCCCAAAAGCTGATCCTGAAAGACTGTTGGCATGGCAAGAGGCTGGAAGAAGAAATCTTGAGATGACGTATGTGCGGTCTGAGTTTGAAAATGGAAGTGAGAGTGATGAACACATACGATCAGATCCTAGTGATGACGATGGATACAATGTTGTCATTGCTGACAATTGTCAGCGGGTCTTTGTTTATGGCCTCAAACTCCTATGGACAATAGAGAACAGGGATGCTGTTTGGTCTTTTGTTGGCGGAATATCTAAAGCATTTGAGCCTCCAAAGCCTTCTCCTTCTCGTCAGTATACACAGAGGAAGATTCTGGAAGAAAACCAAAAAGAATCTTCTCCAGAAACGCATCAAGAGGAAATGTCGAGATCTTCTGCAAGCCCTGGAAGGAACCTCCCTTCTCAGCCTATGGAAATGGCAGGACCTCTTTCATCACCGTCAGACTCGATGAAAATTGAGAAACCATATGACAGAGCTGGTATGTTTTGATTTAATGATCAATATCAGTTTGTCATTTGTTCTCTTCTTACTCAAACTTCTTCAAAGAACTGGAATTTCTCAGAGAACTTGCTGCTTTATTCTCGGTGCATCATTTACTTATTCACCTTTGACCTGGATATAGGTAAAGTTGAGACCAGTGAATCCGAGGAAGAAGGGACTCGTCACTTCATGGTGAATGTCATTGAGCCACAGTTTAATCTTCACTCGGAAGAAGCTAATGTAAGTAATTAATACTGTATAAAAATGTACATTTAACACCATTACCTATTTTAGATCATTGTAATTGTAACACTGTGGGTCTTGACTGATTAAGTTTACTTAGCTGGCATTCAAACTTCTCAAGGCATATATAGACGTAATTGGTGAAGAAAAATATAATAGTTGGACAAGCTGCATGATGAATATTGTTGATCAACAAAACTGACCTGTTATTGTTTTGGGTATAAAAAAGAGTTTACTGACTGGTTGATCAACCTCATTTTGATGGATACCAGGGCCGCTTTCTGCTGGCTGCTGTTAGTGGTCGTGTTCTAGCACGATCTTTTCATTCCATTATGCGTGTTGGTGTGGAAGTGATTGAGCAGGCTCTTGGCACTGGAAGTGTTAAGATTTCAGAATCTAGTCCTGAAATGACATGGACACGGAAGGAATTTTCTGTAATGTTAGAGCACGTGCAGGCCCATGTTGCTCCCACTGATGTTGACCCAGGTGCTGGGTTGCAGTGGCTCCCAAAAATTCGTAGAAACTCGCCAAAAGTGAAACGTACTGGGGCTCTACTTGAAAGGGTCTTCATGCCTTGTGACATGTATTTTCGATATACAAGACACAAAGGCGGGACCCCTGATTTAAAGGTAACACCATTTCCTAACAGTGTTTCTTGTTTGGTTAAAATTCCCTTTGTGTTTTTTGCACAACTTTCATTTCAGGGACCAAAATTCTTATTTTCTCCTAACTAACTTATTTTTTTATCTTCTCCCGACTAACATAATTCTTATTATGCCCTTCCAGGTGAAACCACTAAAAGAGCTCACTTTCAATTCGCGCGATATAACAGCTACAATGACATCTCGGCAATTCCAAGTTATGCTGGATGTTTTGACCAACCTTCTCTTTGCAAGGCTTCCAAAGTGAGTATTGAAACCTGAATTCAAATATAGTGGGTAACCCACATATTTCATTGATGATTAGAATTCACACCAACTTCAAAACTTTTTCTTTTTCTTTTCGGTGTTTAATTTTCAAACGTTTTCTACCATTAAGAAGGAGATCCTTTTATGATTCAGGCCTCGTAAAAGTAGTCTCCAGTGTCCCACTGAAGATGAAGATGTTGAAGAGGAGGCTGATGAAGTAGTTCCTTATGGAGTTGAAGAAGTAGAACTTGCAAAAATCAACCTTGAAGAGAAAGAGCGTGAGCGAAAGTTGCTTCTTGATGATATAAGAAAATTGTCTCATTGTTCCGACAATATGGATGACACACATATGGAAAGGGAAGGTGAATTGTGGATGATTAGCACCAGAAGATCCATACTGGTAAGACTCTACGGAAGGAAGTTGATGTTGCAATTCTTGCTGGTTAACTATGCAACTATGCTACTAAACTTCATCTTTCTTTTTATATCTTTGATAGTGATTTCGTCAAATTGTTTCTTTGTGACAATATGAAGTTGATGTTGCAATTCTTGCTGGTCCGTTTTAGGTGCAAGGATTAAAGAAAGAGCTCCTATATGTACAAAAGTCTAGAAGGGCGGCCTCTGCATCTTTAAGAATGGCGCTGCAGAAGGCTGCACAGCTACGATTGATGGAGAAGGAGAAAAACAAAAGTCCATCGTATGCTATGTGCATTTCCTTGCAAATTAATAAGGTTGTTTGGACCATGCTCGTAGACGGTAAATCCTTTGCTGAGGCAGAGATAATTGACATGGTAAGTTTATGAGAGTGACTTGCTGAGTAATTTGCTTACAGTCTTTTCTCATTAGTCTATACAGTTTACGTAGTCTGTTGCCTTATATTAAAAATCCGTACATATTTAATTGGATTTATACACGCAGATTTATGACTTTGATCGTGACTACAAAGACATTGGTGTGGCTCGATTCACCACGAAGTCTTTCGTTGTTAGGAACTGTCTGCTTAATGCAAAGTCGAATATGCTTTTATCAGCATGGAATCCTCCATCCGAGTGGGGAAAGTACGTTCTTTCGCTTGCTTATCTTCCATGCCTGCATTTTTTCCATAATCACATGCTTTGCAAAGCATTTTATTGATGATGGTTTTAGTTACACTGGAAAAGGTATTAATGGCTGAAAAAAATGAAAAGGGACCATAGAGCTAATACTACACACACCTTAAACTCAAACTTTGATAATTATTAATTTTTCTATTGTTCTAGATGGCAAAAATGATGTAGTAAATATAATATAGATATAGATATATCTTATTGAACCATTGTTTGACGTTGGTTCTTTCTTTGGAAGTGTGCCTCCTCTTTCTTCCCACATATGTTCGAAGAGTCTACAAGCACTTAAACTTTGTATCAATTCTGATGAATGAAATTTCATTAGAAGTGATCTGTAATTTTATTTGCAGGAAAGTCATGCTACGTGTTGATTCAAAGCAAGGAGCACCAAAAGATGGGCACTATCCTCTTGAGCTTTTCCATGTAAGTATCGTCCATTGCATTCTTTTTTCTTTCCATCGTTCGTTAGTGAATTTGAAAAGTGACCCAAGGTAACCGTTCTAATAATACTCTAATTAGGTATCAGTGGATTTTATGTTATGACTTTTTTACGTCTTTTCACTGAAGTATCTTTTTATTTTAGGTGGAGATATACCCTCTAAGAATCCATTTGACAGAAACAATGTACAGAATGATGTGGGAGTATTTCTTCCCAGAGGAAGAGCAGGATTCACAAAGACGACAGGTGAAAATCTGATAAAAATTTAATTTTATATGAATGCTTTTTTGTTAACCCTGTTCTCTTGCAGGAAGTCTGGAAAATTTCAACAACAGCTGGCTCAAAACGCGTAAAAAAAGGGTTAGCAAGTCATGAATCTTCTGGAACAACTAGTCACTCCATTAAAGATGTTGAAGCGTCTCGTGTGAGTTCTGCAGCTCTCTCTGCTTCTGCCACAGTGCAGTCACAAAGCAATGCTGACTGCGTCCAAGTAGGTTTTCATCTCATTGTAACACTTAAAAGAGTTTTATATAAATTTTGACTGTTCTTGTTCTCATTTTACTTTCATTCTATTTGCAGAAATCAAATATGCTAAGCCTCAGATCTAGCACTGGTGGTTCAGCTCAGGAATTGAGAAGGACTTCTTCTTTCGATAGGAACTGGGAAGAAAATGTGGCAGAATCCGTAGCTAATGAACTTGTTCTACAAGCTCATTCATGCACCGTGTCAACTTCCATTGAACAACAAGAGGATTCATCGAAACAAAAGCTCAAAGACACAAAACCTGTAAAGTCTGGCCGCTCTTCTCATGAAGAAAAGAAGGCTGGAAAATCACAAGAGGAGAAGAAATCTAGGCCTAGAAAGATGATGGAGTTTCACAATATTAGAATAAGTCAGGTTAGTTTGCTAATTTATATGACTACTTCGCATATTTAAGGTCAGAAATTGGTTTGCTTTAGTTAGATTACATGATTTCATCTCAGGTGGAACTTCTAGTTACCTATGAAGGCTCAAGATTTGTTGTGAATGACCTCAAATTGTTGATGGATACATTTCATCGTGTTGAGTTTACCGGGACTTGGAGAAGACTTTTTTCTCGTGTTAAGAAGCACATAATTTGGGGAGTACTGAAGTCTGTTACTGGAATGCAGGTCAGTAATATCTTGTGTGAATAATGAATCCACTTTTCTGAAGCATCACACTTGTAGAATATAATGATGTTTAGGTTCTGAGGACAAGATAAGCAAGCTAATTAGTCTCTTTCCAATCGAAATTTCAGGGGAAGAAATTCAAAGACAAATCACAGAACAATCTCGAGTCCACTGACAATGACCTTAATCTAAGTGACAATGATCAAACAGGGAAAGCAGCAGATCAACATCCAGTCACATGGTTTAAGCGTCAAAGCGATGGAGCAGGGGATGGTTTTGTAACTTCTATTCGAGGACTCTTCAATACCCAAAGGCGCAAGGCCACAGCATTTGTCTTGAGAACCATGAGAGGTGAAGCAGAGAACGACTTCCACGGAGAATGGAGTGACAGTGATGTAGAATTCTCTCCTTTTACTCGGCAGTTAACTATAACAAAAGCAAAGAGGCTCATCAGACGGCACACCAAGAAATTCCGTCCAAGATCTCAAAGAGGTTAGTGAAAGCCCTCTACTCTCCTCCTATATCACATTGACCATAAATTAGATCTCGTTCTATTGGTTTCCTGTCTTTTCCGTTGGAGTCAGCATTCTAAATTTATTTTCTGATTAGGTTCGAGTTCCCAGCAAAGAGAATCACTTCCATCATCTCCAAGAGACACCACTGCATTTGAAAGTGGTTATTCAAGCGGATCTTCACCATACGAAGATTTTCGGGATTAAAAATCATTCTCCTTGGCTGAGGGAGGAAGTATAGACTTTTCTCAGCTTCCGAGGAATCTTCCTTGTAAATTTTGTTTTTTTTTTCCGGCCTAAATAGGAGAATGAAAAAGAAAAAGAATATTGAGAGAAAGAAAGAGAGAGAGAGATCAACAATATTGTACAGACGTTGGTGTATTGGAAAATAAGTTCAAACCACAGCTCACTTCATTAATCTTTCCACGGTTGTCTTGTCTCTTGTCATTGTTTCTCGATCAAAGACTCTATATCAGCCATCTGTTGCCAAGCGATCAGAGATGACCATTTATCCCTAGAATTTAGTGCAAATTTTGTTATAATGCTTTTACATTTATTATAGGGATAAGGTATAATTGGTTGAACAACCACAAAAAGAATTAAATTTACAAATTAACCAAAATGAGTGTATGTCGCTAGTTTGTAGGTTTTAACTTTTTTTTAGGGATAATTGTAAAATCAAGACACATTTAAATATGTTGTCCCACAATACCTTTAAAGGAACAAGCTTGTCCCACTAAGATTTCAATGTTTTTCAATACAAAATTACCCCTTAATTTTGTTCAATATATATTGTTTTATATTTTCAAAATTAAATAAGAAAATCTTTAATTACAATGATTTTAAAAATAATAATTAAGAAAACTGCAAGATATAGAGAATATTTGATCCTAGATTTAGGAGATTTTTCATTAATTTTTAAATTATTTATGGAAAAACAAATTTAAATTATTAATTAAAATGAATTTAAATAATTTCTTATAACTGATTTTCAGAAAACATATTCTTCGGTAGTATAGACTGTAGACAAAATGGAAGAAATTATTTTCTGTCATTGGTAGACGACATAAGAAGTGTTAGAATGTGTGTTCTAAAATTCGTAGATCGAAACACAAATAGGAGAAGACATATTCTACAGCAATGAAGAAGATAGACAATTTAAAAGAATATAAACTCTTTTACCCGGCCGTAGAAAATAGCCGTAGAATGTCGATTCTGGAAACCGTAGACGTAAACTATATCATTAATTTTAACCATAGTTTTAAAGTTAAATTTTTTTGGATATATAGAGATGACTATTAATGATGTATTCTTAATTTTTAGATTTTAAATTTTTTAAAAACAATGTATTTCAAATATTTTATATTTCTTTAAGGGTAATTTTGGTCAAAAATGACAAAATATTTCAAAGGTATATTGTGACAAAAACAATTTTCAATGTAGCATAATTTTGCAAATTCCCCCTTTTTTATGGCTATTAGGCTAATTGATCCTAATTTTTTTTTAAGTTTTATATAGTAACCGTTTGAATTATCCCACCATTCTTAAATCTTAAAAAAATCAATTTACATGTTAATTATCATGTCATACTTAATATCATAAAAATCCAAAAACATATATAAAATCATAATTAAATCATATTTTTAATAACAAATTATATTATGGGGGAATTGCAAAACTGCCACGTCTGAATTACCACTGTGCAAAAATGACACGCCCAAAACACTGTTCACAAATATGCCACGAATTTCGTCATTTTGGACGAAATTACCCCTGGCAGAAACAAGGAGATTAAAAAAAAAATCATTTTCTGATTTTTTTGTTTCTCTCTTCTTCTCTCTTCTCTTTCTCTTTCTTCTCTTTCTCTCTTCTTCTATTTCTCTACAACAACAATGGAGATCTCAAGATCTCTTTCCATCTCTTTTCTCTTTTCTTCTCTCTTCTCTTTCCTTCTCTATCTCATCTTTCTCTGCATCAATGAAGATCCCTCTCTCTTTTTCGTGAAATTGAAGAAGCCAAAACAAATATCTCTTTCTCTCTCTCTCTCTCACATATAGATCTATATCTGATTTTGTGAGTTTTGTTGTAAATCTAGGTTTATTTGATTTGTGTTTTCTTCTCTATGAGGTTGAAAAAGGCAAAAAAATCTAGATCTAGATTCGATTTTGTCAAATTTTGTTGAAAATTTGGGTTTATTTGATTTATGTCTCTTTCTCTATGAGGTTGAAGAAGACAACAAATTCAGATCTAGATCCGGATTTTGTCATTTTTTGTTGTAAACTTGGTTTTATTTGGTTTATTTTGAAAATCTGAGTTTTTGATTCGATTGGTAGAAATCTTAGATTTTATTCAATTAGGGTTCAAGATCTGATTTTTTACTGGGTTTAGACGTTTTTACTGGTATCTGATTCGATTAGGGTTCAAGATCTGATTCGATTGTATATTATAAGGTTTTTGTAAGGTTTATAAGGTATTTAAAAATTGATTTATAAAATTGTATATTATAAGGTTTTTGTAAGGATTATAAGGTATTTAAAAATTGATTTATGAAATTGTATAATATAAGGTTTTTGTAAGGATTATAAGGTATTTAAAAGGTTTTATTAGTTGATTTTCATTGTTTTGCCAAACACGACTTTAAATGAATTCTATATTATAAGGTTTTTGCAAAGTTTATAAGGTATTTAAAAAGGTTGTATTAGTTGATTCTCACTGTTTCGCCAAACAGGACTTCAAATGGTTTAAAAAATCGATCTATAAAATTGTATATTATAAGGTTCTTGTAAGGTTTATAAGGTATTTAAAAATTGATCTATAAAATTGTATATTATAAGGTTTTTGTAAGGATTATAAGGTATTTAAAAGGTTTTATTAGTTGATTTTCATTGTTTTGCCAAACACGACTTTAAATGAATTCTATATTATAAGGTTTTTGTAAAGTTTATAAGGTATTTAAAAGGTTGTATTAGTTGATTCTCATTGTTTCGCCAAACAGGACTTCAAATGGTTTTAAAAATCGATTTTTAAAATTGTATATTATAAGGTTCTTGTAAGGTTTATAAGGTATTTAAAAATTGATCTATAAAATTGTATATTATAAGGTTTTGTAAGGATTATAAGGTATTTAAAAGGTTCCAACTACAAGACATGTTGTAAGGTTTATAAGGTTTTTGTAAGGATTATAAGGTTCCAACTACAAGACATGTTTTAATGATAATTTTTTTATTTTTATTCAAATAATGGCATAACTGTAATATTATGTTTCTTCTTTCTCCACTACCTATCCCTCTGAAACCTAATTTGCTGCAGCCACCTCTCTCTTTTTCCTCCAGTTCGTTCTTCACATGAATTACTTTAATTTGACAGATCTTTCTTATGGAATCTTATAGAACAACGAGATTAAGATCTCAATCTGAGATCGAGAACGAATATGGAGAAATCGGAGATCTGAGATGAAGAAATCAAAGATCGGAGATCTGAGATGAAGAAATCAAAGATCGGATGTCCTAGATGGAGGAATCAAACATCGATGTGGAGATTTTGGGAGAGAGATGAACAGATCTGAGAGAGAAAGAGAAGATTTGTAGAGAGAGAGGATGAACAAGAGAGAGAAAAAAAAAACAAAATGAAAAAAAAAATGAGCGTGAGAGAAAAAACTTATTTTATCATTAAGGGTAATATGAGAATATAAAAAAAGGCTGTGGCATTTTTGTGAATGTGTAATTGGCTGTGGCATAATTGAAAAGTGGCATCCTAAAAATAGCATTTTTCAAAATTTCTCTTATATTATTATCCATTATGTGATAAATTGTTTGAATTTTTTTGTTTTAAATTTAAATCATCTCTTTGCTTTACCATTTGTCTATTTTTTTAATTGAAATTTCTATTTTTTTCTTTTTACTTTTTTTGTTTACACTTTATATTCATTCTATTTTCTTTATTAAAAGTCTTACTTTTTCGAATTAGTTTTGAACTATTAAATTATTTGAAAATGAAAAAATGAAAATCAATATTTCAAATTTGGATTTTTATTTTAGTTTTATGATTCCTAAATTTATCATGATTCGTTAAGCCAAAGTATGGGTCTTTACATTTTTTTTTTGCTTATATTTTAGGGTTAATTAGCTCAATAATAGGTTTTTTGTGCAAAATTAGGTATCTAACACCACATGAGAGAAAATTAGGTGAGTAGCTGTGAGAATAAATTAATGGACGATTTTGCCCCTATTAAATGTGATAATTATTGACATTAAAAGTAAATTCTTGGAAATATTGTTTCTTAACAATATATTATTCTCGTCAATGATCTTTATCTATGAAAAAAGTAGATCTACTTTGGAATTTCAAATTATAGAAAAAATCAAAATCAATATTTCAAATTTGGAATTTTTATTTTATTTTTGTGATTCCTAAATTTATCTTGATTCGTTAAGCCAAGTATGAATCTTTGCACTGTTCTTTGCTTATAGCTTACTTATTTTTTGCTTATACTTTACTTATGTTTTTCTTAAAAACATAATTATTTCAAAAATAATTAAAATAAGAAAATGTTAAATTGATATATAAATACATGATCCTTGGTTTTTGCTAGTGTTTCTAATTAAAACTATTATGTTAGCTTCGAAGCATTTGTACTTTATTATATGTATTCATATACATTATGGGGAGGCTTTGATTGATACATTAAAGGATTTGATCAATGTAATCACAAACACAGTAACAACTATGAGAACTCTATTGGCTAATACAATGTAAGTGGAAAAACCATGTCCACACACTCTATTAACCAATAGAGAATCATTGGCAAATGATTCCAAACAGATTTTGCATTCATTTTCAAATTTGGATTTTTATTTTACATTTGTGATTCCTAAATTTATCATGACTCGTTAAGCCAAAATATGAGTTTTTGCTTTTTTTTTGCTTATATTTTACTTATATTTTGCTTATGTTTTGCTTAAAACATAATTATTCCAAAAATAATTAAAAGAAATTTTTTTAAAATTTGAAATAAAAGTACATGATCTATGGTTTTTGTTAGTGTTTCTAGTTAAAACTGTTATGTTAGCTTATGTACTTTATTATCTATATTTATGTACATCTTGGGGAAATTTTGATTGATATTAACCAAATCACATTAAAGGATTTGATCAATGTAATCACAAATACAATAACAACTATTAGAACTCCATTCGCTATTACAATGTAAGTAGAAAAAGCTTGTCCACACACCATATTAGCCAATGGAGAATCATTGGCAAATGATTCCAAGCAGATAATGCATTTATTTTCATGGAAAATGAATGCAAAATCTTCCTGTCTAACATGAGCTAGACTAAGATTAAGAGCACGCTGCTTATTTGCCAAGACACCTAACTCTATTCCAGGAGTGGTGTGCAAAAATAATGCATAATTATCTTAGTTATCCAATATAGAAAAAGAACTAATAGGATGAAAACTAATAGACAAACAAAAACGTATCTTGAAAGTATAAGCACGTTACTCCTCTGATGAGTTAAAGAAGACATTTATTACATTCTTTCTTTCATATTTATTTTATTTATTGTTTGCATTGTTTAAAATGTTCATCTTAATTTTTTACAAACTTAGAAAGTAAAGTTGGACAAGAAAATGACGAACAATACTAAAAATTTGATATCTTTACTTTCTTTTTACAATACCGAAATTTAGGTACCGTTTTCATGCATGCAAATTTTTTAATCATGAAAAACACATAAACTTCTGAACTATATAAGAAAAAATGAAAATCAATATTTATAATTTGGATTTTTATTTTATTTTTGTGATTCCTAAAGTTATCATGATTCGTTAAGCCAAAATATGAGTCTTTGCATTTTCTTTGCTTATATTTTGCTTATATTTTGCTTACAAATATAATTGTTCCAAAATAATTAAAATAAAAAAATGTTAAAATTGAAATAAAAGTACATGATCTATGGTTTTTGTTAGTGTTTCTTGTTTAAACCGATATGTTAGCTTTGAAGCATATGTACTTTATTATCTATATTTATATACATCTTAGGGAAGTTTTGATTGATATTAGCCAAATTACATTAAAGGATTTGATCAATGTAATCACAAATACAATAACAGCTATTAGAACTCCATTCGCTAATACAATGTAAGTAGAAAAAGAATGTCCACACACTATATCAGCCAATGGAGAATCATTGGCAAATTATTCCAAGCAGATGATGCATTAATTTTCATGGAAAATGAATGGAAAATTTTCCTGTCTAACATGAGCTAGACCAGGATTAGGAGCACCTTGCTTATTTCCTAAGACACCTAACTCCATTCCAGGAGTGGTGTGCAACCCAAAATAATGCATAATCATCTTAGTTATCCAGTATAGAAAAAGACCTAATAGGATGAAAACTAATAGACCAACAAAAATGTATCCTGAAACTATAAACACATTGCTCCTCTGCTGAGTTGGAGAAGACATTTATTACATTATTTATTTCATATTAATTTTATCATTATTTTTATTTATTTTTTGCATTGCTTAGAAATGTTCATCTTAATTTTTTACAAATTGATAAAGTAAAGTTGGACAAGAAAATGAAGATCAATACTAAAATTTTATATCTTTACCTTCTTTTTACAATACCTAAATTTAGGCACCGTTTTCTGCATGCAAGTTTTTTAATCATGAAAAACATACAAATTTCTGAACTATAGAAAAAAAAATTGAAAATCAATATTTCAAATTTCGATTTTTATTTTACTTTTGTGATTCCTAAATTTATCATGATTCGTTAAGCAAAATTATGAGTTTTTGCATTTTCTTTGCTTATATTTTTCTTATATTTTACTTATATTTTGTTTCTGTTTTGCTTAAAAACATAATTATTCCAAAAATAATTAAAAGAAAAATTTGTTTAAATTGAAATAAAATTACATGATCTATGGTTTTTGTTACTGTTTCTAGTTAAAACTGTTATGTTAGCTTCGAAGCATCTATACTTTATTATCTATATTTCTGTACATCTTGGGGAAGTTTTGATTGATATTAACCAAATCACATTAAAAGATTTGATCAATGTAATCACAAATAATATAACAGCTATTAGAACTCCATTCGCTAATACAATGTAAGTAGAAAACGCATGTCCACACACCATATTAGCCAATGAAGAATCATTAGCAAATGATTCCAAGCATATAATGCATTTATGTTCATGAAAAATGAATGCAAAATCTTCCTGTCTAACATGAGGTAGACTAGGATTAGGAGCACCCTGCTTATTTCCTAAGAAACCAAACTCCATTCCAGGAGTGGTGTGCAACCCAAAATAATGCCTAATCATCTTAATTATCCAGTATAGAAAAAGACCTAATAGGATGAAAACTAATAGAGCAACAAAAACATATCCTGAAACTATTAGCACATTGCTCCTCTGCTGAGTTGGAGAAGACATTTATCATATTCTTTATTTCATATTAATTTTATCATTATTTTTATTTGTTGTTTGCATTGTTCAGAAATGTTCATCTTTATTTTTTACAAACTTATAAAGTAAAGTTGGACAAGAAAATGAAGATCAATACTGAAATTTATATCTTTATCTTCTTTTTACAGTACCTATATTTATGCACCGTTTTCATGCAAGTTTTTTAATCATGAAAAACACATAAATTTCTAACCTATAGAAAAAGAAATGAAAATCAATATATCAAATTTGGATTTTTATTTTAATTTTGTGATTCCTAAATTTATAATGACTCGTTAAGCCAAAGTATGAGTTTTTGCATTTTCTTTGCTTATATTTTACTTATATTTTGCTTATGTTTTGCTTAACAACATAATTATTCCAAAATAATTAAAAGAAAAAATGTTAAAATTGAAATAAAAGTACATGATCTATGGTTTTTGTTAGTGTTTATAGTTTAAACCGATATGTTAGCTTTGAAGCATATGTACTTTATTATCTATATTTCTGTACATCTTAGGGAATTTTTTATTGATATTAACCAAATCACATTAAAGGATTTGATCAATGTAATCACAAATACAATAACAGCTATTCGAACTCCATTCGCTAATACAATGTAAGTAGAAAAAGCATGTCCACACACTATATTAGCCGATGGAGAATCATTGGCAAATGATTCCAAGCAGATAATGCATTTATTTTCATGGAAAATGAATGCAAAATCTTCCTGTCTAACATGAGCTAGACTAGGATTAGGAGCACCCTGCTTATTTCCTAAGACACCTAAATCCATTCCAGGAGGGGTGTGCAACCCAAAATAATGCCTAATCATCTTAGTTATCTAGTATAGAAAAAGACCTAATAGGATGAAAACTAATAGACCAACAAAAACGTATCATGAAACCATAAGCACATTGCTCCTCTGTTGAACTAGAGAAGACATTTATTACATTCTTTCTTTCATATTAATTTTATCATTATTTTTATTTATTTATTTGCATTGTTTAGAAATGTTTAGAAATGTTCATCTTAATTTTTTACAAACTGATAAAGTAAAGTTGGACAAGAAAATGAAGATCAATACTAAAATTTTATATCTTTACCTTCTTTTTACAATACCTAAATTTAGGCACCGTTTTCATGCATGCAAGTTTTTTAATCATGAAAAACATATAAATTTATGAACTATAGAACAAAAAAATGAAAATCAATATTTCGAATTTGGATTTTTATTTTACTTTTGTGATTCCTAATTTTATCATGATTCGTTAAGCAAAAGTATGAGTTTTTGCATTTTCTTTGCTTATATTTTACTTATATTTTGCTTATGTTTTGCTTAAAAACATAATTATTCCAAAAATAATTAAAAGAAAAAATTGTTAAAATTGAAATAAAAGTACATGATCTATGGTTTTTGTTAGTGTTTCTTGTTAAGACTGTTATGTTAGCTTCGAAGCATTTGTACTTTATTATCTATATTTCTGTACATCTTGGGGAAGTTTTGATTGATATTAACCAAATCACATTAAAGGATTTGATCAATGTAATCACAAATACAATAAAAGCTATTAGAAATCCATTCGCTTATACAATGTACGTAGAAAAAGCATGACCACACACTATATTAGCCAATGGAGATTCATTGGGAAACGATTCTAAGCAGATAATGCATTTATTTTCATGGAAAATGAATGCAAAATCTTCCGGTCTAACATGAGCTAGACTAGGATTAGGAGCATCCTGCTTGTTTCCTAAGACACCTAACTCCAATTCCAGGAGTGGTGTGCAATCCAAAATAATGCCTAATCATCTTAGTTATCCAGTATAGAAAAAGACCTAATAGGATGAAAACTAATAGAACAACAAAATCGTATCCTGAAACTATAAGCACATTGCTCCTCTGCTGAGTTGGAGAAGACATTTATTACATTGTTTATTTCATATTAATTTTATCATTATTTTTATTTATTTTTGCATTGTTTAGAAATGTTCACCTTTATTTTTTACAAACTTATAAAGTAAAGTTGGACAAGAAAATGAAGATCAATACTGAAATTTGATACTTTACTTTTTTTGTAGAATTCCTAAATTCAGGTACCGTTTTCATGCATGCAAAATTTTCAATCATGAAAATCACATAAATTTCTGAACCATAGAAAAAAATGAAAATCAATATTTCAAATTTGGATTATAATTTTATTTTTGGGAACCCTAAATTTATCATGATTCTTTAAGCCAAATCATGAGTCTTTGCATTTTCTTTGCTTATATTTTACTTATGGTGTTTAGAAGAAAAAAACAATAACCACCATCATAAATGTTTAGTATTTTCATTTCTATTAATTATATATGTAACTAACTATGAAATGAAATACTTATCTTTATAGTGTACTGGGTGAGTACCCGCGCATGCGCGCAGGTTTTGTCGTAAATGTATATTGCTTTTGGTTTATATTTGTTACCTAAATAATTTGTAACATATATTTTTAGTGTTTTATGTTGTTTTTATTTGGATTTATAAGGTTATGTTTTTGAAAATATATTTAAATCATATTTTTAATTTATATGCACTTATAGGAGAAGATTCATTAATTCATGCTTAAATTGCATCCTTAGTAAAAAATGTGTTATTTTGAAGTAATTAAGATAATTCAGGTTATCTTTTTGAAAATACAATGGTATAACTATTTCTCTAGATCGATGTTTCCAATGAATTCTTCTATTTAAATGAGTTAAAAGGTTCATTAATTCATGGATAAATTGTGTTTTATAAAATAATTGTATTATTTTGAAGTAATGAAGATAACTCAGGTTATTTTCTTGTATAAAGTAAAAAAATTAGCAGAAACTAACATTAACAATATAATCTTCCCAAGTATAAAATAGAGATAAGAATATATGGATACTTAAAGACGATGAAAATGATTCATTTCTCTTTATCTTAATACATTTCTTCGTCTCTTCTAATTGGTATGACACTTAACATCTCCTCATAAACATCTTCTTATGTACCCCCTCACCAACCAAATTGTATATCTTTTCTCTTCCGTCTTTTTTTCTTCTGAGAAAAAAACACTATAAACAAACGTGTTGCGTCACGTTTATCTTCTTTCGTTGCATCTATCTTTCACAAATAATTTTTAATTCTTAAATAGATTCAAGTCAAATATATTTTCCAAAACTCTACTTGAAGATTATGAACTTAAAAGGGTTTAACCCTAACAAACGTTCAACCATAAAAACTAAATTCGAACATAACATAATTAACCTAAACATAAATAATATTTTAAGTCAATTATATTTTAAAAGTGGCTTTATGAATTTCTTTTTAAAATATGACATTATATAAAGTGGCACTTCTCAAAATTTCGCTTACTTCGAAGCATACAAATTTATATTTCTTCTTCGCTTATAGTTACATTTAAAATTTTATTTTTGTTAAAAATAAATTTACAAAACACAAATAAATTTACAAAACACATAGTTTAAAAAATATTAAACTTATTTTTGTGTAGATACTTTTAGTATGTTACTTAACAAAACAATAATTGCTCTTATTCTCTTTTTCATTTTTGTTATATAATTGAAACTATTGTTTTAAGGATACCTTCATTGTTTTTTTCCTCTACTATATGTAAGACTTAGCAACTTCTATTTTTACTATATAAATTTAGGTTTAGATAGACTTATTTGTTAAATTGTTAGGACATGTTTCATATCTTAATATGTTTTATAATACTTGCGATACAACTTAACGTACTGAAAATATACAAAATGTGAAATATATTAGTATAACCAAATTTATTAAACCTATTATTATTCCAATAACTATGTATACCTATATATATTTATTAGTATAACATTGTGACTTTTCAAATTCTTTTCATAATGTTAGCATCAAATATATAATTGTTAAATAGTATTTATGTGTATTGAATTTAAAATTTAAAAAATAAAAAAAGAATATGAAGTGGAAATGATGTGGATGGTGATGTGTCCTCATGAGAAGAGAGAAAAGCTAACTTTATATATATAGATTTTATATACAAGTAGTCAACTATACCTGTAATATTTACTCACTATTATTCATATAGTTAAACATATACAAATATAGTTTACAATTACACATTTTCAGTGTGTGAATCTTATAAATTACTATATCAAACAGATAGTTAATTATATTAAATTCAAGTGCACTACTTTTTTAATTCATATAATAAAATAGTTCACTATTTATATCAATAGTGATACAATTGTGATATAATTCACTACTTTTTTAATTGAAATAGTGAAATAGTACACTATTTTTATTAATAGTAATATAATTATGATATACTTAATTATATAATTATAATATAGTTCAATATTTTTTCTAATTCAACTAGTGAAGTTTACCATTTATATGAGTAGTAATATCATTGTGATATACTTTACTATATAATATATCTATCTAAACTACAATCAATTATTTTTAATAGTAAAAAATAATTGTTGTTTTGAAAAACGTAAAAAAACATAATTTGTTTTTATACATGGCAACTTTAAATTTATTTATAAAAAAAGTTAAATGTGATAATTACTACAAGGAAAATCTATAATAAAATTATATTAAATGTGATAATTTTGATTGAATGTATAAAAGAATAAAATCATTTAATTTTATGAGATAAGTGGTTGAATAACCACAAAAAGAATTAAAATGTACAAGAATGGTTAGAACCAAAATAGAAAGTGTTTTTTTGCTAAACAAACCGTATAAACTCAAAATAGAAAGTTTGTTGCGTAATGCTTGTGTGCAACAGATTCCTTATGCTTTATCTCTTCTCTTGGTCAAATCTTGGTGATGAGAACGTTACAACTTCCTCTCCACATTCGCACTTGGTATGGGTCGTTGCTACAAATTACCAAAAACATTCTAAAATATCATACTCTAAGTCTCTAATCCAAAACCTATTTAAAAATTAGTTATAATACTAGTCTTTAAAACAAAAATCACAACATCATGCAACATGAATATTAGATCAGCAAGGCACGTAAGCTATCCGCAAATCCATGTTATACAATTTAACATAAAATCATTTTCACGTTTTTAAAAGGTGATTCCAGTGATTATTTACTATTTGCAATATTTTTCTTTACTGAATTATTTAGTTGAAAGAGAACATGTAATTTTTTCTCGGATAGACCAAAGACGATAAAAAAGGGGAAAACTATAGTAGGAGATGAAGAGAGTAGAACTAGCTTTTACCTTCATCAACAATACAAGGACGTCGCACGTACCACCAAACAAAGAGGAGCTGCGGTGAGACTATTTGTATTTTCTTTTAATTTGGAATATTGTCAGATTTTCAATCTTGTATCCAAATATTTGTATTTTTGTGTTTTGGACGAGTGTATTAAGCAACTTATCCTGCGTTGTGAAGCTCATAGCAACATTGGCAATAGAAAAGAGGTACATATATTCTCACTTTAATCACCGAATAATGGATACAAATCGTACTTTAGACGCGCCCAAGGCATATCTATATGGTACTGTTACATCAATTAACACCTCTCTACAGTCTATGCATCTTACTATTAAAATGAGATATACTGCATATTTACAAGGCAGTGAAAAAAGTGTGCAAGTCCCCTCAGCAGAACACAAGAATAGCCACAAACCGAGAACCCATCTCCTCTATGGAGCACGAGATTAGCCACAAATCGAGAACCATCCTTCAACCAATGGGACACAAATTTACATACAGAACAAAGCCTATCAAAATCCGCTTCAGGTTTTTATGCTCCAGATTGGGCTTTGTTTCCGATGTTGAGGATTCTCGATCGAATAAACAAGAAGGGCACCATCTTTTGTCCCTGCTAAGAAACACTCTTCCTGAGTTACTGTCAGAGAGGTTATTATTTTCCCAGCTCCATTATACCTTTTCACTACTTCAAGGGTGTTCATAGACCGCACAACTATTTGTCCTTGGTCACCGGCACTGACCAAGAACTCTCCACACTTGCTAAGTTCAAGACAGTTGATGCGTCCATTTGACTCGGAGCTGGCAAGATGTTTTCCGTTAATGGAGTAGAGGTGCAGACTAAGATCATCATCGCCGTACAAAACAATTCGTCCATGGTGCGATGCAGCAAGCTTAGACACTGCACTACCTGAAGGATGTTTCAATGATCTTATGTATCTTCCTTCCCGCAATGTGTGGAATACACATGTTCCATCTTTTGACCCACTGATGACTATATCAAGATCAGTGCTTACATATAAGCAGGTTATTATATCATCATGACCACAAAGAATGTGAGAAGGAGCATCTGCGAGGACCATATCTTTCCGCAGCGCTTCAGTGTGCATATTTCTAACCCTCTTTTCAGGTGTTTTCATGCGGAGAATGTCCCACACCATCACAGTCGTATCGTAGCTACCAGTTGCAAGGATACTAGAATCTGCAGTCACTGCAGCATTAATGATATATTCAGTATGAAATATATAGACCTGGTTAACGAGAACTCTACTTGAATGAAAAAGTTCAAGCACTTAGGTTATGGTAGTGAATGATTTTGCGAGTCCAAATCATGTTATTTATTCTTCACCAAAATTCCAGATATTTTCTAGACCTATCCTAAAAATCATATATTGGCTAGATTCTTTCCAAGCATCATACAAGAAGCTCGTCTAAATTATTATCTTTAAGAAAGTAGCAGAATCTTCAACCAGGCAAAGGAAGCAGAACACAAAGAGTATACCTGCAACACAGCTTACGACATCCTTATGATGTCGAATGCTCTGGACTACCCGTCCATCAGTCAAGGATATGACATGAAAACTGTTCTCCCAGTTCCCACATGAAACCAGAAAGTTTTCCAGTGGCGTTTGCATTGCGGCAAAACACTGTGATCCAAGTTCAACATTGTCTGCTAGGGGACTTCCAATGTTACGGGGAGAGAGAACATCAGAACCAACTCCAAAGAATGGATCCTGCAGTGACAGAGGCCTCAACTGAATGTGTATAATACAATATCGAACTGAAAGAATCCAAAAAGATGATACCAAACATACCTGAGAGCTAGAAAAGGTAAAATTTCCGCCAGAATGTAGTTGAGTAGTCAACCAAATTTTGACAGACAGAGTGAGACCCTGGTTAACGAGAACTATATTTGAATCTACTACACCAACATATAGAACTGCTGATGGGGGATTAGTTGTAGCGGGAAGAATAGAGGTCAAATTAATGGAAGCAGGTGCAAAGTACAACGGATGTGCAATTGGAATAGGTGGCCCTCTTCTTGGATGTTTCTTCCGGAAGATTTGGATTGGAGTTTGACCAAAATTAGCGATCTGATCTTCAATTGCTGATATTTGCAGTTCATCTTCCATATTTTCTATCTCTACCGCATTTTCATATGTAAGGTAATAAAAGATATTTGCTGCCTGCAGTTCAAGTTTAATTTAATTTTTCATAAGAAACGAATTGGAGGCTTCTATACAATGGAAACAAAGAAGAGACCGCTTTTGAATATGAACTATCACCATTAGCTGGCAAGAAATAAATGTAATTTTCGAATATTAATCAGGATACCTCCACAGCTGGTTTGCCACGCTGTTTGTGTCCAAATATCAAATCAATCCAATCATGGAGATGTGAGCTAACATACTCGCTCTCTAGGGCTTCTCTGTTACGAGCAATGAAGATCTCAGGAGAACCCTGCATATATAATTTGTAACTAAGTTCAGGATGTCCCATCACTACAATTCCTTAGCGCCGAAACAACATGAAAAGAAAATGTTAACTTTAGTTTGTTACTACACATAGCTAAACTCTATCAAATAGATCATGAAGGTTCAAACACAATTCATTAACATGGTTTCCCTATTAAAAGATTGGGTAGCCAAACACTAAATGATATAAAGTACTCTTCGGAATCACATATGCAACAGCATATCCAGTTGTCCCACCAAACTCGCACAACTAGAAATTACGCTGTGAATTAAGTGTGAGAACTGAGAAGCATACCTTGGCCCATGGAGGTAGACAAACATCTCCAAGAGGTTCACCGTCTTGTTTCACTCCAAGATGGTAAGAGTTAGAATTCACCAGAAATTCAGGCATGTAGAAGAACTCAGGAATCAATTCTTTTACATCGCTTGTATTGGACAGACAATTCCGAAATGTCCCCTCAATACTTTGGAAAAGACGATCTGCGTGATCAAATTTACCACCCTGGCCACGGACGGAACAATTTGGTGAATACGACTGTCTTCACCATCTTTCATTATATATTTCAAAACAGCCTTAAAGCCTATATCACTCCAGAAGTCTATTGGTTAAAGTAAAAAAGGTACCTGTAGACTACGATGAAGGGATGTAAACGGCTCTAACCTCAAAAGGTAATACAACACACTTCCCATACTTGAATAATGGGACCCGTAATAGAAACTGCATTAAGTTCACAAACAAAAATTACTATGGAGCAAGGGGAAAATATCTCTTCGGTTCAGGAAATATGCCTGCAATGTACCTAGGTATATCAGGATCAGAGAAGCTGTGGTATCTGTCCTCAAAAATCTGTCACAAAAATAAATCATATTGTATTACATTCATACCGCTAATCTCAGAAACTAAATACATACATTGCTTTAAACTAACCTCAAATCTTCTTGAATCTAAAGCTCCAACCGGTTTAGAAAGATCACGAAAGGTAGATGCTTTGCTAAAATCAAGAGTCTCAGATGAGTAGTCAGCCACCACCCAAGGGAAAACAGGATATTGAGTCAAATCATTATAAGATCTGCCCGCAAGGGTGTTGAGAATCATCAAGTATTCAAAGTTTGTAATCTCTCTCCTTCTCCATCTGTCTCTGGCTGTTTCTGCCATCTCCATAGCTACACGTCTGTCAACAAACGAAATCATTGCAGTCCTGTCCCTAGCAACACTCTTCGGAAACAGGAATTCATTCCTGGTGGAAACTACTAACATCCCGACCTCCTTTGCATTCTTTAGCGATGCAAAATTTAGAAAAACTGGGGGGACAGATTCCTGGAAGAAAATCTCCAGAGCTGTGTATTGAAGCAAATAGCGTGTCCAATGAACACTTTTCACCTATCCACAGCACATCCATTGAAACATTATTAATTACGCTGACATTGATGCATAAATTACCAAATTAGTTTGATGTTTATTACCTTCCCTATTTTCCATCTTCTGTGACGCTTAACCCTTTTTAAGGGTTTCTGATTATTTCTTTCTGATTCCAAATCCAAGAATGTCTCACTCTCATAAGGTGAAGACCATTTAACAAGGTTCTGTTTATTGTCAGGCTTCGTTACATCACTACCCTTTGAAGTGCTAAAGTTCTTGAAGACAGATGATCCGCCCGTTCCTTCCACCAAAAATTCCCCAGAGAAATGCAAAACACTTTTCATAACCGTCAACCAACCAGCCAGTTTCCTCTTTGGAGTTATTAGAACACAGGGAACTGATATCAAAACCTGAGAAATAAAACGAAAAATCATGTTACATTAAGTATTATATTGTCTACTCCTTCAAAATCTGTGAAATATGTACCTCGCTGGTATCAACTTCTAAAGAAGAGGCATCTACTTTATCTTGTACAACATCTTTGAGATCACTGCTACTTCTTACAAGTTCAGAGAACTGGATATCTGCAGAAGTATCCAAGAAACTTTGCTCACTTTGAGTACTGTCATTCTCACAGGATTCTGAGCCACCCTCATCAGTTATCCTGCGAATGCCTTTTAGTAAAAATCTCTTCATCTGCTCAGGTAAATGTATCACACCAGACTTGCTTTCATTGATAGCGTTTGAAGTCTCATTTTCAGTGGCCGCGGAAGTAGAAGGAGGATGACACAGCCTTTCGTCAAAATGATAATTACGTCTCAACTTTGGTCTACGCCTCCAAGAATCTTCTGTCCTGTCGAGTTTCCAGTGGTTTAAAATGTTATTAGGAAAAGGAGTAGCAGACCACGGACCTCTCTCATCCATCAAAGATCGCAGCATGTGAATCCATTTCTCAGTAACATTTTGCTGTTGCTCTTCATGACTTAATTGCACTGCAACTCGTCTATTTTCATCCCATGAAAGAACAGTTTTTAAAACACTTTGCAGGTCATCATCAAAAGCTTTCTTGCTGTTGCATTCTAAACATAACGTTTCATTATTCCTTTCACCAAGGGCTTGCACTTGACGAGTACGATCAGATATCAATGTTTTCATGTATGTGGTTTCATCAGTGACCGCAGCAAGCACACGGTCTTTCTGGATAAGATTCTGGATAGAGCCCATTTCTTTGAAGATTCCACCAGAATCAGAGCTGTCATCCTTACTCATACCACTGGTGGCCAGAATGGACTTTCCGCAAATTACAGTTTCACGTATCAGATGGGATATGACATGAAAACGAGCACCGTCATCTAACACTCCATACTGGGATCTTACATAAAGCAAACACCCAATAAAGAGATGCAATCTGCTCTTGCTTTGTTCATCATCAGCAGCTAAAAAGGAAGGCAACAGTGAGGTCACCTGCTGTACACATTTAGTGGCCTTTTCGAGTGAAGACATGCACAGATACAGGGTGACAAGCCTAAACACGATGCGCGGGCATTTCTCCCCCCTTAGGAGCATGGCCTTATCAACGTTTTTGTTAATTTTTCCGCTTAACGCACTGCCTATTCCTCCTGACACAACAACTGCAGCCATCTCAGCAGCTGGAACGTTTAAAGATTCTACTAATCCTCTTGCTCTCTGACCAATAGAGGGACCAGTAGCTGACGATTTGGGAGTCATCTTCACCGGGCCCTTTCCATTAATATCACATATTATTTTCCACAAATTGTCATACAAATTCCACCATCTTTCATTTGTCATAAGTTGAGTTATTGTGGTGCAAGACTGCTGACTTTCTGTGTTTCTGGAAAATGAATGATGAAAATAACATCATCACCAAAAATAGCAAGCAGCAAATATTACAGATCCATCACTGAAAAGCTTTCTATCTGAATGTTATACTATCTGTTAAAGCCGCTTCACATCAGATAAACAAAAAAAGACATTTGAAAACCGAAAAAATACAAAGAGCAGTGGAAAGAGAACCAAGTAATAGGCTTTATATGTATAGTAAACACTAGCCTGGTTTACCCAAACTCACTCGTCACTGTTTTGATTGGAAGGCCAGTTATGTTTCTCTACAACAAGTTCATAAGCCAAAAGTTATGCTACCATACATGTATCCTATAATTGGTTTCAATGGGTACAAAGTTATCCAAATAGACAGTTTATCAACTCCATATATTTCGTTAACAAAACTGAAAATTACACCAAGCTAAAGATGCCACATGCCAGTAAAATGAAATCCAGAAAGAACATACCTAGAGGTTTCTTCCATCAACAATCGCTGGAAACTCTCATCTAAACCCAAACTGTGGTCCTCACGGTTTCCAAGTTGTAATAAATCTTCAGAAAAATCAGTACTGTTTGCTGGAAACTGCAAGGAATACATTCGACACTAAACTGAATCAAACCACCTGTTCGCTTGATTTGACCTTAAATACAATGAAGTTATGAATTTAAAGAGTCAAGTGAGCTTTAGTTAATCCAAAATGTTTCACTGAATAATTTAACTAAATACCTTCATCACTCTGACTGACTATTCATGGCGTGTACAAGTATTGAATGAATGGAAAGAGAAGTTAGTCTAGATAATCTAAAATGCATCAAAAGATTCAAGGTTTAAATATCCTGGAAAATATAAATAAATGCCAACTCATAAAACGGCAACTAAAACTCCATAAATTGCAAGCAACAGGTAGGAAGAAAAAGAAGTCCTCACAAGATTTTGTGGTGTGTCAACATGGATTTAAGTACAATTTGATTTAACAATCAACTGCATCATAAGGATGAATAACCAAAAGTATGTAGGTCGTACCAGGAGCCTACTGCCAAATTCACGGACAAGCATCTCATCGACAAGCCGCAAGAGATACAGCACATTGTCGCGACATGGGTGTGAAAGGAAGATATTGTCTTCAGATGAGAGTTCCACCAAACGCTGAATCAAGTCCTCATATAGATCACGGAGAAAAGATCGGTATGGGGAATCATTCTGTGATGTAATAGAATAAGCACAGAACAACAACAAGAAAAAATTATGGTATAAAATAGAAAATGGGGTGTTGAATTACTTACATGCTCACTCTGCAAGAGTATAAAATTCACAGTTTCCTCCAGCTGCTGCCAACCTCCCTTCACAGATAAGATATAGTGGCAGAGAACAACACAAAAGAGACCCCTGACAAAATGTTGCTCATCTAATGCCAAGTCATCATGATTGAGCAGCTCAGATTTGTAGTTCTTTATCACATCAAGTGTCACTGATGCTGATAACCATGCACTCCATCCAAATTCCTAAACATAATGTTTGTATATTAATAGCCATTTTAACACATGCATATATGTAATTTTCAGTCATATGTATCTATACCATCAAAGATTCAACATTCATAGGATTTGAATCAAGAAGATCCAGTATGTCACTGATTATTTTCATTCGTGCTGATCCATCCTCACAGCCGGACATAAATTTGAAAATAAAAACAAAAATTTGTGGAAGAAAAAAGTGAGAGTTGCTTGCTTTGCTTCTCTGCTTATCAACATGGTTGTATTTCTGCAAAACCTACAAGGGAAAACAAAAACCCAAATGATCTTTCAACAGTATTTGGAAAGTTGAGAAGTAGGAAAACAAATGATTGATAAAAATTAGCACTCTTGATATGCTACCTGTTTGGGGCTGGCACCACCAAGAAGGACATCGAACAAGGTGGCACGCAAGTTATCTGTCTGCGGATATTGGAACAATCTATCAGACATGGCAAAAAAAATTGGTTGCGTCCTACCACCAATTTTCTTATGCCCTTGTGGCAGAGATTTTCTTCCAACAGCAAGATTGAAAAACCTAGGTCCTTTTTTCTCTGAAGGTACATCATAAAGAAGCCTTCCAAGGAACTGCAAGCTGAGTAATCTTATAGGCTCATAATCCCTGCCAAACAAATCTCAGATATGTGAGAAAGATTGTGTATGCCTTATAAAATAGAGGGAAAGTTCTCCCAGATCTATAATGCCAAAACCTATTAAATATGTTTACCACAGACCATGGACAAACATTGCGTTAGCTACAAAAGTCCACTGGTTTTCTATGCAGCAGTCAACTCAATACTACAGGTTTCCTTTACAAGAAATATACAGATGCAGTGAATGCACACAGATAAACTTGATATTTACCCAGGGTTCCAGCAGTTACACAAAACCTCAATATGTTTACCAACTGAGAAAAAGCAAAGATGATTTTTTTTAGTGAATATGGCTTTTTAGAGACGCAGGGTGACTAGTCAACGCTTTGATTCAGCATCCATCACAATTTCAATAATAGTTCGACGTTAGCAAGTACATAACTTGTTATAACACAAAAGAAAACATGAACAAAAGATGTTTGAGGCTTTGCTCTATCAAATAAGCCAGGTTCTCGTTAGCTTTAAAATCTTTTCAACATACATAACAGAGCAGCATCTATCCTGCAGATTCCATTGATTTAGGCCATTGATTACAACAAACCCCCTTCTCAAAATTTGGTATCACAAAACTGACAATGGCTTCGCAGAAAACAGCAGAGTAACCCACATTTGCAAAATTCATGTATACGTGGAATCACTACATGTACTAACCCAGCCACAAGACATGTGAAAGCTGGTAAGATAACAAAAAGTTACCTCTGAAGAAGATTGACAAAAATGTGACATCCACCGATAAGATTGACTTGCTCAAGAAAAGAAGCAAGGACCGATGTTTGAGAAATGGCACGGATAACCATATGCAGAACATCTTCGAGGCATGCTACATCCTGACACGTCTCAAAAAATGCTATCAAAGCTTTTACGTCCCCTGATGTGATATTCTGCCTGAAAAACGGAGAAATTTTTTTAATAAAACAAAACAAGACTTGAGTACAAATTTTTAAAAATCATCCTAGCATGTATTTTTAAGCTACAGAAAAGGGGTACTAAATATATAGGCCTCAAAAGTGTATTTTACAGTGGATGATGACATGCCTCAGACTCATTTCACCTAGGCTCAGTAAAAGGAGACGAATTTTATGAATTTCTTCTCTACTTGGTCTTTCTGCAATAGTTCTTGTTGGATGCATAAGAGGTTTGCTTCCTTTAGCAGAACGGTATCTTTCAGATTCCCAGTAAAAATTCCATACTATATCAATAACACTCGGGAGTCGACAAAGGCTTCCCAAAAGTCGTGGATCATTATCTAGCTGTTGGATGAGAAACATGTAAACCTCACGCTGCACATTATAGGACGCATGGAGCCAAATGTGAGGATTAAGGAAAATGCTAGAAATAGCATCCTCCACAAGCTGCTCAGCAAACCCTGGATAGAGGAAAAAAGACTCAAAGAAGTTTAAAATAGACCAGCCCCTGATCTATGATTCTATGAACAACTTTGATACTGAATTATCTAACGATGAAAGGCAAGAATCCAACTAAATCTACAATGTACTAGCAGTGGAAAACAGTATATGAAGAATTTCAACCATTTGAACTCTAAAACAAATCCAAAACAAACCACATTTAGAAAAATGTTTCCACTTCATGTTAAAAAACCAACAATATATAGTACCAGAAGTGATGTAAACTACCTGCAGAAATCAAAATGATGCATTTACAATACGTACCTGAGCTTGAAATAATATTGAATAGGTGTTTCAAGGATGAAAGTGTCTCTAGATTGAGTTGCTTCGGTTGAATAGACTGTAACAAAAATCCTAGTACGGGGAATCCAGAGAGAAGATGCATCTGTTGCTGATTTCCTGGATTATCATCCAAGACAGAAGCAATAAGTTCAATAACTTCTGCTGTCATACGCTCTGTTGAAGCGGGCATAGCTGAAGTTTCCTCTTTAAGTTCTTCACTTTCACATCTATCAGATTGTGTAATCAAAGGAAAGAAAACAGATATCCCTCCGACACAGTAAATTATCTGCTGGATTAAGCGCCGCGAGCATAGCTGAGTCCCAACCATAATATCGGCCTCAAATGCGAGCTTATCTTGTAGATGATCTGACACCCGAGACACATTAAACAATCTCCTACCATCACTCGCCTAAAAGTAGAAAAAGAAAGTTTTTTTTGGGTTGAACTGGAAATAGAAAATTCGTATCAAAAACGGCATAAATGGATAGCAAAGTGCTTTAAAGGGTGTATGACCTGTGCATTAAGTCCAAAGGAAACCTTAGATGCAAGCCCATCTTTTCCATCAAGAATACCACTAGGAAATGGATTATCCGAAGAGGGACCAGTCATCTCATTCTCCAGGAATGCATACATATAGCTCGGTCCTAGCGAATAAATGGCCTGAACTTGCTCGGATGACAAGGAATCACTAAACAAGTAAATGGGACCGATCTGGCCAAAAAATGGGAAGACATCTCGAATGGTTTCTAGTCCTTCATTATCTTGGATATGCGGCAACGTGATACTCGTACCAATGAAGCAGCTGGTAAGTACATCAGTAACTTTCGGATAGCTGAAACAAAGATAATGAAATTAAGTACTGTACAAAAAGAAAAATAAAGCACCCAAACATTACTCAATGCGACTTGTCAATAATTCGAAGGATATTACAAAGGCCTTAAATTAAATTAGTCTGGAATCACCTGCATCTTTCAGATGACACAAGCTCCCCATCAACATAACACCTCAGGAGGCTACCACCCCAGAAGGCTCTTCCAATACTATGAGAAACACAAATAAAATGCCATTTTTTACTGACCAAATTGGCATGCACATTTACACATTGCCGTTTCAGATTCAGTGACTGTAAAAAGGAAGAAATTGTATTAGGGGGAGGCGCAAAAAATTTGAAAGACTGAAAACAAAAAATCAGAAAAGGCATGTCATTTATCTTACAACATAAGACAATCCATCGTTCCCAATAGCAGCAAAGCAGCCCTTTCCATTTTTTGACATAAAACTGAAGATACCCATTTTCCCATCTCCACGAAAACTTTCTACCCTAAGCCAGCAGCAAAAGGAAAACCCCTTATTCACAGGCCACTGAACAGGTGTTCTGATTACAATGCCCTGCGAATGAAAAATCATTTATAACAATTGTGAGAAGTAAGAATCAAGAAAGAGTCAGAGTATGTCTTTACACCAAGAAAAGTGAAACACTTTAGCATCAATATCTCTGATAGAGTACCACACTTTCTTGGTTTTACAAGTTCAAAAGCTTTCCACCTCAACAAAGTCCCCAAGATGTCTAAACATTACCAATTAAATTTAACTTTACCATTTAAATTAGCGGGCAGTTCAAATACAGTTGTGGCATCATAAATTAAACAAGGGAAACTAACTTCATCCACAATAAACTTTAAACAAATGATGAACTATAACCTTAGTTTAACAAGTTGTTAGCACACGACAACACAGATTTAATGCATAGAAACTATCTCAAGTGGGACAAAGACTTACAGAATCAACACCATTCATGTCAAAAAAGCCAGTTGGTCCTTTCTCATTAAGCATTGACAACAAACAAGCCAATAACAGGGAGCGGTATCTCTGTTGATTACCCACTCTTTCACTCCGAAGAAGGGCAAAGATCTTACGTATATCCTTCCCAGAAATACTGTGGCCACCAACTGTTCGAGTTAGCTGTGTTATTTTCAAGATAACAGTATCATCATCTTCCACAGAAAACCAATCGAGAAGAAGGTTAAGCATTCCTGCCCGAACACATGAAGCACGATTTGATATGGAATCCCTAAGGAGTTGCTGAAACAAATTTAGCCCATAACACTGCAAAGACTCGCTGCTCTGCCAAATCATACAACTCCACAGTAAGGACATATCCCAAAACTAAAATATGGGCAAAGGAAAATCCAAGTAACAAGAATTGCACCAACCTTCTGAAGTACATTTAAGTACAGTATGATAACATCTTCATTCTGAGTAGGATAAACAAATTAAACATGGACACATGACAAAATAATTAGCCAACATTAAATAGGTATAAAATAAATAAATAAATAAGATCATTGTTCATTAACAGATAAATTATGAAAACCACATCACCTTTATAAGAGCACTGCCTTTATCATCAAATTTGCCATCAACAAGCATATCAAGTAGTGCGTCTAGGAGCCGTTGGGTAGGTTGCCATTGAAAGAAATCCAACAATAAGCTTTGTAGTGTCTGGTAACCCTTGCCAGCAAGGGCTTTAAATGCAAACTGAAGGGCACAAAAGAAGCAGTAGCAAAACAAATTATACTCGTGGCAGAAACCTTTAGGTCCAACTCACTCAGAGAGTCTTCCTAAACTATAGAATAAGCATGGTCTTTTGTTCTACTATTTGACTATTTAAGATTAAAGTTCAATTCCCGGATTCATTTCATTATTGATTCAGTCCCAATTCCCAAATCAGGTTAAGTAATGTTGACACATCATCCAGAGAAAAGCCTTATCTACATGGATAGTGGGAAGAGGAGCGGTGTTTGTGTTTTGCTAGCATGGTAAAGAGGAATTTTTGAAGAATATTTTGAATATTTTTTTCGCTAACTATTCTAGAAAAATCTAATAGTTCCATCAACCCCATGTTCTTTATCCTCATCCCTAGGTGATTAGTGAACAGGCCATTTTGAAGTGACCCTTACTGTAGTGAAGAGCAAAAGAAAAGAAGAATCACCTTTGAGGCATCATTATTTGCAAGTAGGGAAGTAAGAGTCTGAAGGACATTTAAAACCAACTTCTCTCCATTCGATTCATCCAGATTACCATTTAAGAGAGAGACAATGTGTAAGAAACACTCCCCCTCACGGAATAGGGCTTGGTAATACTGAAGGACGAAACAATAGAGAAGAAAAATTAGAGGAAGCAACAAATAAAGATAAGGAGCTATAGCAGGAGTAGATAATGCTGAACAGAAATTGCAAGCACTCGGTACACAATTTAGAGCCATACCTTCGAATCAGTCTTGATCAAATCCCTCATACCCGCCAATAAATCAACAGACAGGTCAACAAAATCATTTTCTTTTTCCTTCACCTGAGTGAAAGTTTCTAGATATTTGGAACACACTTGTAATTTTGCTCTCTTGTCTTCCTCACACAGAGGTGTGATCTGAAAAATTGGATAAGAAATCCCTTTCATGCTCTGTAACAAGCTAAACAGAAACAACTTATAGTAATTTGAAAGAAATACCTTCATGAGATCCATAATGTGTTTCATCACATTTTTCCTTACTGCTTTTTCCCAAAATAGCTCAAAAAGACAATCAACACAAACTGAGCTTCGCAAAACATATACTTTTGCATCATCTGTTGAAGAGAAAAACTCAGTGAAAATCCCCAAGCATGCTTCCATGCATTCAAACCAACAATCCTCTGCACGACTTGAATCAGACTTGTTATGAGGTGAATCAACTATAACTCCAATGTCAGTACTCTCTACTAAAGAGCTAACACACCCGGACTTTCTATTGTCCCTGGCTTGAGTGCAAGCCAATCTGAGCACACGACGAGCTCCATTCAATGCCTTAAAAGAAAGTTTATTTTCACGGGAAAGCTGTAACAAGCGTAACAGTCTCTGTGAAAGACCATTTGCAATCCTGGGTTGTGTCGATGCAGACTGCTCAAGAGCATCTAAAAGAACAGATACACTTGGCTGCAATCACAAAACAAAATCGTATCCATGAAAATCTAATACACATACATATCGTATACACTAGCTTGAAGCAAGTAACATGGATGATAAATATTCCATTAGCGTAATATTGAACTAAACCCCAGATTCTTATCCTATTTCCAAGCAATCACAACAGTTCGAGACCAAAAGCATCCGAGAAGAAACAAAATGCGTACCGAGTGAGAAGCAGTAGCATCAGAACTTGGAGCCGATTCCATTAGGGCAAAATCGGTTTTCGTGTCAATGATCTGATTCAAGATCTCTAGCCGACGGTTCGATCCCGCAAGAAATTCTCGGAAGCTCGCACATAACCGTTCTCTAGAATCACAGCGAAAGAGAAATGGCGAAGAATAAACCCTTTCTGAGAAGAAGCTGCTAGAGAAGCATCGGAGAGCATTTACCCCCAAATTTCTGCAATCTGCAGAGAGAAAGAGTGCAGACGAGTATCTTGAATTTACAAAAGCGAGTCCTTCATTTTACTAAATGTTCCATAAATTCCCCCTACCTTTCTATTTATGTCAATGGAACCCATTATTGTTTTCTAATGTTAACTTTTTTGGCAATAGACACTTTTAAGAAGTTATAATAGGAAAATATCTATTTTGCTGTTCGTTATTGGCAATAAACCTTTCTGCAGTTATAGGGTATTAGAGGAATCAAGAATGTATTTTTCAAGCTTTTTTTTAGCGGAGTCTGCTACTACACATGAGAGCTCGTGACCTACCAGTTTCATTGCTTCATTTTTGGTAAAATCTCCTTGTGCTTCAGGATCCCACAATAACAACAAAGAATGTGCTAACCTATTAGAGGATACTTATCCCACGCTTGTACAACAACTATTGGTATATTGTCACCCAATCATATCGATGATAGGTTATCAATAAAATTCATTTTCAGCGTTAGAAAAGAGGAATCAAGAATGTGGAGGAACTTATGAAAAAATTCATCCAACACCATTTAACTCGGAGGAATTAAATTTTGTTCAATTCAACAAAAAAAATTAGTTATTCACTCTTTATGCATATTTAGTTAATATAATAAAATAAATTTCAAAATTTACATATAAATATATACAAACAAATAAATTTAGATTATAAAAGCATAATTGGAAAACAAATACAAAATGGGATGACCAAAAAACAAAATTCAGATTAGTTACCATCTTATATTTAATAAGATTATTAAATAGATCAAATGTAAAAATTAGTATTAATTTATTTATTTATTACGTTTGTTGGCCAATTTTTTTTTTTAAAAACAATTCAGCTAGATTCCGAAAAATTTATTTAAGTTTAAACTTATTTCGCTAGATTTCGAAGAAAAAAAAGTCACCAAAATTCAGTTAAAATCTACACAATAGATGAAAGTTGTTAAACCATCACTATCCGTACCCCCAAAATTTACGTATTTGTAAAAAAAAATTAACATATTTATTTTAAATTTAAATTGAATATGTCAGAATTTCATAGGAAATATTTATCAAATGATGTTTTTACGACGGAACAAAAACCGTCACTAATCTACCATAAAATATCATTCGTAATATCGTCAAGATATACGACGGAGTTCTGATCAGCTCTAAAACGTCAAACTCATATGAAAAGTTTTTGAAGGAATTAGTTTTTCCAACAAACCTACTCCATCGAAAATGTATCAAAAAGGTCATTTTCCAACAAAAAAATTGTTAGTTTTTGGCATGCTTTCTAGTAGTGAATCTCTAAAACCACTAATTTAACCAAGTCGAAATCAAATTCTCAGCTAACCAGAATTGGATCACCATATTTCACAATTTTACCAAACCGATTAATTACTCTTAAGTTTCTAGCAATATGGATTTCTATTTTCATTCTTTGCAACCGATTGACAAAATATTATTATATATATCAACCAAATATGTCTTCCTCTATCTTTATAATAATTTTCCGAGTGTCATCTTACATGTTTACATACATATCACAAAATTATACTTTATCTATCAAAATGAAAACAAATCATAGACATGTGCCATTAGCCAGAGATAAGACTAATCGAGTTAATGTTACCCAGAAAACAATTTGAGAAGTCTTTTTTTTTTGGGCAACACGAAACTTCTTCATTAACTTAAGCGTTTGAAACTATTACAATATTATAAGATGCTTCTTGTGCAAGAGTCTCAATGACTAAATTTGCTAATGATAAAGTGATACAAAAGCTGAAACAAAGATAGATAAATTCATGGTATACACCATATAGTTTGGAACAAATACCAAGCCTAACAATAAGGCTCGATCCAATGGTAAGGTTTCGGTTTTTACCGAGATAGACCTTAAGCATTCTTCAACTTCATGAGACAACGCCAATTTTCTATCACACCGAGTCACCATGGATTCAGAGATCCTGGTTTTACTTTCACTCACATCTACTTCTACCAACATAGTCGATGGAAAGTTGATGTTAAGTTGATAACCTAGACATTCTAGACTAACCAAAAGCTTCAAGTCCAATATGGAGACAACTATGAGAGTAGCCCATGCATGAAAATTATCTATATGAGCCGAGCCGCTAGACCTAAATACAAAGCCCAATACACAAGGATTGGAGATGAGTCTTACAGGTTTGGATCGGCGGAGATGCTCGCGGTTAGCTGGCCGTGGAGAACCCAACGGCGGTGCATTAGAACAATCCAACGAGCTTCCGTACCACCAGATATGTGGTTGATTTATGTCCGGGATAATCCCACTTTTGCAGAGGGAGCCATAGGATCGCGGAGACTGAAGGGTAAGCGGCTTGGATGAACCATAAGTTTCGCCTTGTTGTTTTGGGCACGGAGGGAGTAGTGGAACTAAGTCATGGAGGTGTGGAGGAGGGTTTATGGGGTGGTGATTCTTTGAGCCGGTGAGCAGGTGCGCCGTCTCGAGAGAAGCATCTGGAGGGTCTGGTGGAGGATCCGGTGAAGGAGAAATCCTCATCACCATAGAGAGATCGGCGGCCATAGCCCTAGAGAGACGCTTCTCCAGTGTTGTTGATCCAGGTGTTGGTGGTGAAGGGAGAGGACGAAACGGAAGACGCGATCTACTCAGATTCTTGATCCCTTGTTCCACGACCGAGATGGTTTTCCGATTGATAACCGGTGAGGTCCCAAGGGTCAGGATCATGGCTTCTCAGAGAGGGATCTCGGCGGAAGAGGATGAGATTCGAGTAGGCATGAAAATCGATGATTTCGTCGGAGTTGGGTTTAAGAGAGTATTTGGGGGGGGGGGGGGGGGGGGGGTTCAATTCGAGAAGTCCATGAGCGATTGTTTGGAGTTGGGAGTAATATTGAAAGAAAAAAATACAAAATGGGATGACCAATAAACATAATTCAGATTATTAACCATTTTATATTTAATAAGATTATTAAATAGATCAATTGTAAAAATTATTATTAATTTATTTATTTATTAAGTTTGTTGGCCATTTTTTTTTTAAAAATAATTCAGTTAGATTCAGCCTTTACTGTTTAAGTTTAAACTTATTTCGCTAGATTCCGCAAACAAAAAGAGTTAACAAAAAATCAGTTAAAATCTGCATTCAATATATGAAAGCTGTAGAACCATCACTAATCCGTGCCCCCAAAATTTACATATTCGTCAAAAATATTGGGACGATTCGAGAAGTCCATGAGCAATTGTTTGGAGTTGGGAGTAATATTGAAAGAAAAAAAATACAAAATGGGATGACCAATAAACATAATTCAGATTATTAACCATTTTATATTTAATAAGATTATTAAATAGATCAATTGTAAAAATTATTATTAATTTATTTATTTATTAAGTTTGTTGGCCATTTTTTTTTTTAAAATAATTCAGTTAGATTTAGCCTTTACTGTTTAAGTTTAAACTTATTTCGCTAGATTCCGCAAACAAAAAGAGTTACCAAAAAACCAGTTAAAATCTGCATTCAATATATGAAAGCTGTAGAACCATCACTAATTCGTGCCTCCAAAATTTACATATTCGTCAAAAAAATTAATATATTTATTTTTAATTGAAATTGAATCTGTCGAAATTTCATAGGAAATATTCATCAATAGATGTTCAATTCGAGAAGTCCATGAGCGATTGTTTGGAGTTGGGAGTAATATTGAAAAAAAAAATACAAAATGGGATGACCAATATACATAATTCAGATTATTAACCATTTTATATTTAATAAGATTATTAAATAGATCAACTGTAAAAATTATTATTAATTTATTTATTTATTAAGTTTGTTGGCCATTTTTTTTTTAAACAATTCAGTTAGATTTAGCCTTTACTGTTTAAATTTAAACTTATTTCGCTAGATTCCACAAACAAAAAGAGTTACCAAAAAATCAGTTAAAATCTGCATTCAATATATGAAAGCTGTAGAACCATCACTAATCCGTGCCCCCAAAATTTACATATTCGTCAAAAAAATTAATATATTTATTTTTAATTGAAATTGAATCTGTCGAAATTCCATAGGAAATATTCATCAATAGATGTTTTTACGATGGACAAAAATCGTCACTAATCTGTCATAAATTGTCATTCGTAATATCGTCAAGATATACGACGGAGTCGGCTCTAAAACGTCAAACTCATATGAGAAGTTTTTGAAAGAATTAGTTTTTCCAACGAACCTATTCAGCTATTCCATTGAAAATGTATAAAAAGTCATTTTCCAACAGAAAATTGTTGGTTTTTGGCGTGCTTTCTTATAGTGAATCCCTAAAACCACCAAATTAACCAAATCGAAATCAGATTTTCAGCTAACCGGAATTGGATCACAATATTTGACAATTTTACCAAACCGATTAATTACTCTTAAGTTTCCAGCAATATATTGATTTCTATTTTCTTTCTTTGCAACCGATTGACAAATTATTATTATATATCAACGAAGTATGTCTTCCTCTATCTTTATAATAATTTTCCAAATGTCCTCTTACATGTTTACATACATATCACAAAATCATACTTTATCTATCAAAATGAAAACAAATCATAGAGCTGTGTCATTGGCCATAGATGAGACTGATCGAGTTAATGTTACCCAGAAAACAATTCGAGAAGTCCATGAACGATTGTTTGGAGTTGGGACTGATATTGAATATCTGAATTGCATAAGCTTTGACACAAAAAAATGCATTGATTTGATGCTCAAAGTGATGAAACCATCTCTGCACCTGCTTTTTATTGTTTGCCAAACTTCCGCTGCACATAATATAATCGAATTAGCATAACAAGAAGAAGATGATAAAGCTCTTATGTCTTTTTGTATTAATTATACATGATCACTAAAAGTGGATTATTTAAAATGCGTATGAGTAATGATTCGAGATCTATATAAACTATTCGTTGGCAGAAACAAAATGTTAGAGAAATTTAGATAAACCTGTGGCTATATTGAATCTTTTGTGGTACTCGTTATAAGATGGGAGCGATTTCAGTATCGTATCTTTGGTGGGAAGAGCAAAGAAACCTTCAGGGAACTTACTACCAACAAGTTGTTTATAAGGCGAAACCTCGATCGAGATCCCAGCTACGATAAATATACAGTTTTTGATAAGTAAAAATGGCGGTAGTTAAGAATTAATATATAATCATAATATTGTATGTTGTACGTTCTGGTACTATTTATAAAATATATGTTACTAATATCATTCTTATCATTATATTGTAAGCTGTATTGTGCGATAGTAATATTTATATTTATGAATTTCTTAAATGCAATTCAAATGATAAGGAATAAGATGAAAGTAATTAAAAATAATAGAAGAAACTTTAAAACTTTATTTTTCTCAAAAAAAAAATAATTTTAAGACTTTAGGCTCACCCATATTCTCAAAGAAGCAATAAACGACTATAACCAATAACGTAATCAAACCTCCTTTGCTTGACCTCGCATTCATTTTGTTACACATTTCTTCTATTATTTTCTTTGTGTTTGTCTTTTTGTTGTTGTTGTTCGTTTGGTGTTTCTTGAATACTATAGACTTTAGAGTTGTTCAAAGGTGGAAGGATATGCGATACAAAAGATTACAACATGAGTTAGTTATTTATAGAAGATGCAAATAGATCCAAAGTTTCTTCAAGTCAAGATGTTTAACTGTTGTTATCAGAACAGTTGAATTAACGTACTAAATACGCCTAGACTTGAAATAAGTTGTAGTAGTAGTCAAAAGCAACTTACAGTATGGTTTGTGTTGACTTGGTGTTCTTTGAAGAGGTCATGTTTATATATATGTCAAGTTAAAATGAATAACATTCGTAAGTTGAGTTGGGATAAATCAATGCTGCCCCCACCATTTCCACAATCAATATTTTCCATTTCCTCCACTCATTTCTCTTCTTCTTACTTTTGTATTTTTCTTTCTTCTTCTATTCCCCAAAAATTCAAATTTATTTATATTTTTCTGTGACATAATAATTTTCGTTTCTTTCCATACCATTATAACTTTTACTAGTGTACTACGTGAGTACTCGTGCATACGCGCGAGTTTTAGGTATAACTATTTACACCACTAATGAATGTTGATTTTGCATAAACCGTAACATATTTTGAAATTATAATTTTTATTAGATTTATTTGAATTGAATGTTAAAATGTAAAAGAAAGTTGACGATCGCACTTTCCATCATGGAATTTCCATGAGACTAAGTCACTTTTTTTTGTTGATAAGATAACATTGATTTTTCTAAAATATATTGTGGGCAATGAGATGAGAAGTTTGAACCAAAAACAATGGAAAAAGGAACATTTTTGGTGTAATTAGCGTATTGTTGAGCGGTGACCGTTTGAAGGTTTTGAAAAAACGTTTGTTCTTTTTTGGTTAAGGTAAAACCACCAATGAATGAATTTCATGTAACCAAAGAACATCTCTAGGAAGAAGTTAAAGACGCGAGTATACCAACCACGTGATAACAAACCTTTTGTCACGTAAAGGAACAATTTACAACACATTAATAGAAAAGTTACCAATAGGCCATAGTTAAAACAAGTAAGGCACTATAGACATAAGATATGAAAATCTAACCAATTTTAATCCAGAGTCTTAACACAAACAACATAATTGATGTTTATAAGATATTGTACATTGTTGCCAAAACAAAAAAATATTGTACATCATTCAGTGTATGACCATATAGGCAAATAATTTACTATCATTCTAAATATCTGACCATGTATTAGTTTTATTTAATGTTACAATTTAACATACAATTTTTGAACTTTCTATGAAATTTTTCTTGAGCCACCAAACCACTTGGGATATTTGTTTTTTGTTATTATCAAAAGAAAAGCTAAGCGGGAAACCCAATTTGTACCTCATGTACATGTTAGATAACCAGTTGTAATTAGCATAACATCCTGAAGCATGTAACGAAATATGCTTTCCAATTTAGAAATACATAATGTGGTAATGTCTTAAGAGATTGATAGAAGTTTTTTTTTCTCATCTTTGATTTGTACCTCATGCATGAATCATTTTGCGAGGTTGTAACTTTAACCTCCTAAAGAGTAAAGTTTGTTGAAAATAAGTAATAAAATGGACCCGTACTACGGGTGAGAGAAGACCTTTTGGGGTCAAGCTGTCTCTGTGTTTTATACTTAAAGCACAAGTAGTTTCGGATGATGATAAGCCGAGTATAGTAAATTGGTAGTTAAAACAATAAAATTTCTGGAAACTTAAGCACATGTGATGTGATTCTTTTACTATTTTTGCAGATGATGGACAATGGAGAAAGCCTACTGAAACTTGTCTCTTTTCTTCATCAACATGTTCCACAGTGCCTCTAATTCTGCCTCATATAAGCACTTTAATCGTTCCTGTTCCATTACCAAAACAACCATATGTTAGGTATTGTACATGAACCCTAATTCACAGCTAAAATCCTTGAGAAAAAGTACAAACCTGCATCACTTGAGACTCTTAGTCACGGAGTTTCTGAGCATAAGTCATCTCCTTGTAACCTACTCTAAAGATACAAGTCGAAATCCAGCCCAAAGTCAATCCAAGCACTATTAGTCGCTGCATCGCATTCCCTGCTTGTAACAAATCTACTCCCACATACTGCCCCATTTTATAAATTCATAATAATAAGAGCCACATAATACTTCATGACTCTATAGTCCACTCTCTAACCCAATACCAACTGCGGTCAGTCCCACACCTATCAACATACATCTTTCTCGTGTATCCAAAGGCGTGTCCTTATTTGGTTAAGTTCAATCACTCATAAGCGTGAGGGTTTTTTTTATTGGCAGACGTGTTTGAAGTAACTTGGAAGCATTCTTAGAAGCACCTGCATAAAGAAGCCAGAAACATCTAGTGAAATTTCTCTAGCTAATCATGAGTTAGCTGAGTTTATAATTGAGAAAGCAATGTGAAAGCAAAGAAAGGAAAAAAAGCAAAAGTTGTTCCAGTCGCTAATTATGGAGATTACTTTGTTCCACAAGCACTTGTAAAAATGAGGAGGGTAAAAACAAGAGGCAACTTAGTACCTTGACAATTCATTTTTTCACCTTAAAACCGTTTAGAAACTTACCTTAGAACCGTTTCTTCTCTTTGGCCAACTAATCCCTATATTGTTGCTACTGTTAGTTGAGAGGAGGTCATCAATCCCTATATTGTTGCTCTAGATTGCTGGGAAAAAATGTAACACTTTATCTATCACATACTTGATATGAATCCCCTAAAATGTCTCTCAAAGACATGTACAAAATCCACGTCAAACCCAAAACTCCTATGGCTCTTTCTTGCACATGTAATTTCTTACATCATATGCGAGTGCATGTATTCATGGTTTCACGCGTTTCTTGTAAAACCTTGCAAGACGCTACTGGTTAGAAAGAACGCCATATCTTTGTACCCAAAATCAGCTTAAAGAAGGGAGTGAAGCATAAGAATCGACATTAATTTGTGTAACAGAAATGGATGCACCTTTCCCAAAAAAGTTACTCAACAACACAACAGTTAGAATAAAAATAGAATGAGAGGTGTACCAGATATCACCAGAGGAGATTGTGAGTGAGAATGAAGAGCTATGCATAACTTTCATGAACCTTAAACAGAATATATAAGATAAAGATTTGAGTGACAACCTGGAGCCGAACTTGTGAAAGTGAATCCAACAAAGAAAAGCTATTAAAGAATGTCGAAGCCATTGGCAGAGCCAGTCATATGGTTTTAGCATATTATCAAAGGTTTTTGTTTGAGTTGTATAATACGGTAGGTATGAGTTGTATTGCGTTTATCTTCTGTTTTCTTGGGACCGTACTAAGTTTTCTTCTTTTCTGTAAATCCATAAAATGAAAATCTAATTATGAAAAGTAAAGATTTACCTCATGAGGATCTGTTTATCTCATGAACCGAAGAGGCAAAAAAGCTTCTAAGATCCCCACGCTAGTAAGGAAAAAGAGATGAAATTACCTGCAAGGAAAAGCCTATGGCCTAACAAAATACGAAAAATGGTTTCAGATGATGAAAAGACTAACAAGAAAACAGAATCCATCTACAATTGGATGGTCTACCTATGATATGTCAATCACACAAACTATTTTCTGCATAGTGACACTTAATATCGATGCTTTTTTGGGATTCCATGAAGAAGAAGAAGAAGGAGAAAAATTAGAAGGCAGAATCATTACTTGATCGGTTGATCTTGCCAACTGACTCTTTTTGCATCGTCTTCCCCTTAGGAGGTAAGAAAGCAAATTCATGTGAGTGGCTTAACAGTTACAAACATATCATCAGAACCATAAGAGGTTAAAACAGGGTCAAGTCATAGCAGATGTATGTCAGCAAAGATTACTTACAGTGTAAGAGATGGATGATTACACCTTACATTTTACTTACAGTGCCTTTAACTTTAGTTTGAGATATTCAGGAAAATTGTTTGAAGGTGGAGACAAACCTTATGAATATTGTAGGAACAATCCCCTGTGACAATCCAATGACAAGCAACCCATCTCAGGAAATCCGATACGGACATGATCCAGGAGAAAACCATTTGATCGAGCGAAACAAAAACAAGAAAGACGATTGAAGCTGTAAGGTTCGAGGACCAATAGAAGAACCCTTTTTGATCGATGAATAAAAGGACAAAAAAAGAACCTTTGGGATTTGTAGATGCCAGGCGGAGATTGACCGGTGGAGGAAGAAGAGAGTCGGATGAGAAGATATTTGGAAGGTAGAGAGGTCAATTTCTTCGTCGGAGAACTGATCGCAATCCGGTGGTCTAAAAGAGGATTTGGGTGAAGAGGTTTCTTGACACTTCCACATGAAGGTGGTGATTAATCTCATGAATTAGGGTTCACTCAAACGAATGAGAATCTGTTATAAATACTTCTTATGGTGAGGATTCGAAAATGGTAAAAGAAGGTAGCTCAACCAGTTTGAGGGAAGACCAGAAATATGTGAAACTGTGGTGAAGCTAAAGCGTCTATGTGTGCCACGTGTTCATCTCTCTCTTGCTGATGTGTCACTCTATAGGGAGAGTCATTGCTCTTTCATATAGTAGATCTTAACAATAAATTATACGAAATCTACTGTATGAAAGTTGTTTGGCTCTCTTCTATTTCCGTCACATCAGCACAAGTGAGAGTGCCACATGTACAAAAAAACCTCTTCAAATTCAAATCATGGAATGAGAGAGAAAACTTGAGCAAACTTTGCTTGATTGCGTCTTCTCGACTTCTATATGTTTAAATAGATACTTTTTGTAGGAACCAAATTTTTGAATAAACAAATGAACTTTGTATTGGGAATTTGTGTTAAGCAAATTTGGTTAATATATGAATGAGAAATATGAACATGCCTTTGGGGTAAAAGAGGAAAAGTCTTATGTTGGCTAACTGAGAGACATGTAAAAAGTCTCACATCTAAAGTTTGAGAATTTTTCTTGTAGTATATAAGTAGTTGCTCATGTGTCTATTTTAAAAACATAACAAGATCTACATAACATGTGTGAGAGGAGGGGAATCTCACACGCATGCTGAACCGAACCAGACTTAGGCTTGGGCTTTGGCTAACAGGTCTTTCATGTCCAAATAAATATCTTTCTGGACAAACTAAATGAGCAGATCAACTCCTTCTACTGTTTTAAAACTACTCCACGAGATAACATCTCCGTTGGTTTTAAAAAGGAAGTCGTCTCCCTCATTTCTTCTCACGCTCTGAAACACCAAAACATTCGCAAAACAATCAGAAACATATCAATCAACAATATCTCTCTTGAGAGTATCGTAGTTTATCAGTTCGTTAGAATCGTCGTTCCAGTGCTTGCGAACACGGTTGTTTAGTGGTTGTATCCTGGGACTCGTGAATCTGTAAACCCCGTCGCACTGCGGGAGATTCTTACAGTTAAGGAAAGAGAATTTCCTATCTCGACTCCACTGTTTCGATCTCTTCCCTTAACGTTTTATCGCGATCTATCTCCATTTTTGTAGTCAACCAATTTTTGGTCTTAAAATCTTAACTCTAAGAAATCCTTCCGGACTGGATTGCGATAATGGAAACGTTTCAACAGAAAAGCTTGTATCGCGATCGTCTCACAAACGTTCTCGCTGATTGCTTTATGTTGGGAAGAAATCGTCTTGTTTAGCCTTAATGTAACCTAGAAAACAATTTTACCATACGAGGAGAATGCCACACGCGTGCTGAACCGAGCCAGGCTTGGGCTTGAGTTTTGGCTTTGGCTTTGGCTAACGGGCCTTTCAGGCCCAAATAAATATCTTTCTGGACCAACTAAATGAGCAGATCAACTCATCCTGCAATTTTAAAACTACTCCACGAGATAACATCTCCATTGGTTTTAAAAAAGAAGTCGTCTCCCTCATTTCTTCTCATGCTCTGAAACACCAAAACATTCACAAAACTATCAGAAACATATCAATCAACAATATCTCTCTTTTATCAGTAAATGTCTCGAGAGTATCGTAGTTTATCAGTTCGTTAGAATCGTTGTTCGAGTGTTTCCGAACACGATTGTTTAGTGGTTGTATCATGGGACTCATGAATCTGTAAATCCCGTCGCACTGCGGGAGATTCTTAGAGTTAAGGAAAGAGATTTCGTATCTCGACTCCACTGTTTCGATCTCTTCCCTTAACGTTTTTTTCTCGCGATCTTTCTCCATTTTCGTAGTCAACCAATTTTTGGTCTTAAAATCTTAACTCTAAGAAATTCTTCCGGACTGGATTGCGATAATGAAAACATTTTTCAACAGAAAAGCTTGTATCGCGATCGTCTCACAAACGTTCTCGGTGATTGCTTTCTATCGGGAAGAAATTGTTTTGTTTAGCTTTCTCACAAACATCTCTGGCTTTCGCAATACTTTCTGAATTGCAATTCTAAGTTGTTATCAAAAATTCTGTGATTTAATATGTGTTTATACATTAGATCGTTTCTAATACATCTCTGTTTTCTTTGCGTTTATAATTTTTCAGAAATGGAAACCGAAAACGAAAACACCAATGTCTCTAATGTTGATGATGTAGCTAATGTAACCATCAGAGTTGAATCTTCAGAGACGCCCACCACTCAACTGTAGTTCGAATCTTTTCCTTCTGTTACTGCTGCGGTCCCTGTTGCTACACAAATCGCAGCCCCTGTTGCAGCCCCTGTCGCGGTCCCTGTTGCCACACAAACCGCAGCCACTGCTTAGTTTCCACCGGTGCAAATTCCCTATGGGAATTCCGCTAGTTTACTTTCAGACAAGTTTGATGGAAAATACTTCAAGATGTGGCAAAAGAATATGCATTTCTATCTCACCACGCTCAATATGGAGAAGTACATTTGAGAAACCTTTTCTCCCAGCGGATAATACTAATCCTCGAGTACTTGCAAGTATTGATGCATAGAGGTACGGTGACTTTCTGTGCAGAGGTTACATCCAGAGTCGTCTAATTGACCAATTGTTCAATGTGTTCAATAATGCTGAAACTTCGAGAATTATAAGACTCGCTGGAATTATAAGACTTGCTGGAAAAGAAGTACCATTCTGAAGACATTGGATCCCAGAAGCACGTTGTGGCAAAATTCAAGAACTACAAGATGGTAGATTCTCGTCCCTTGATGAAACAAGTTGACGAGGTGCATAACCTTCTCCATGAGATTCATGCCAAAGGCATGAGGCTGTGCGAAACCTACCAGGCTGTATTTGAAAGAAAGATTTTTTAGATTTTTTTCTTGTTTTTGAAAGATTGATTTTTTACATGTTTTTAATACTTTTTTTGCGTTATCACTTGAATTAATGACAAATATTTATTTTACCCCGTAAAGTTGATTCATCATGCATACTTTTTTATTGGAAAACAAAAAAGTAAGTAGAAATAAATAAATACAAATAGTTATTGTGTCTTAATATGTGTAAAAATTTCTAAACATCAATCTTTCAAATACAGAGGGAGTAATTTTTATTACATCTACTAGGGGTTGCTCCGGGCTACGCCCGGACTGTTAATATAAGTTTTGAGTTTCATATATTGTGAATTTCCTCTGTTACTGGTTACTTATGTATGTTTGGTTGTAGTTTTTGTTGCTATTGTTGGTTGTTTTTATGCGAATGGGTATGGCCTATCATTGAAACCCAAATATCAAGTTTAGGAGTGTAATATATTATTGTTAAATTCATTGGGAAATGATGTCTTATTTTTATTTTAGTGAAAATTAACGGTTCTGTTTTGCTTGCCTGAATTATCCATTTAAATTTAAAAGTGGCAAGAGAGCCTAATGTTTTTACAATAAGCACACTCTAGATTTTAACCCATATAAAATAACCCATGTAGAAGAGCCCAACCGAACCAAATAATTGTGTAGCCCATATGACCTAATTGAAGCGCAATACCCAAAATGAGAGAGTAGTCTGAGTAGCCAACAAAGGATTTTCCTCTTGTTGAATCTAAACGAAGACGAACCAAATCGATTAACTAAATGAATCATATTTAGTTTAGAAAGAACCACAGTTGAAGGACGGTGCTTGCTGCCTGAGGATTCTGATTTTGAAATGCAAAGATTAATTCCTGATGGTGTTGTCAATTTTCTTGCGAAGTGTGATTGCTGGACGGTTCGTGTTACGGTGTAGACGGTCATTTCTCGCCCTCCATATCTCATATATGGAAGCTTAACAGGCCAAGACATTTGTCTTTCTTTCTTCCTCTTAACATTTGTTTTGTGATAAGAAAACGAATTCCACACAGTAATGAGAATTCAATCTTTTCTTTAATCAACACGGCTGCTTAAAGCAACATCTAGCAAGACCCGAGAATAAAATGAATGACAATATGCTTTCTTTACCAGAACTTGGGAAAATGTTTTATGTAAATATTTATGAACATACTCAAGAAACTTATGGCTTTACAATCAACAACTTGACCTTGCAAATTGAAGTAGCTTACTCGTGATTCCTCTCCATCTTGTCTTCAATTTTCTGGAGAAGAAAACAACCTCAACTCGCGAAACCAAATTCAATCCTAACCATTGCTGCTAAAAGCACCAGGTTGACCATCCTAAGAATAAAGTGAGTAAACTCGACTTTCCAAACCAGGAAAAGAGAAGAAGACCGAAATGACGATTATAAGCATACCTGAAAAACCGTTAGCTTCTCAACCTAAAGAAGTGATGGTTCCTCAATAGCTTGGCAATCATATTCCCGTTTTGTTCTTTTCCTACATAACCCTACTACGAGAAGAAATCCTCTTCAAGAGAAGTAAATAATAAGAAAAACACTTTTATAAACCCATCATCATCAAGTTTCTTCACCACAAACAAAACTCTTTTAAGACACCATGCACAACTCATAAATAAAGAAAAAAGTCATCACATAAATACTATTAACGAAACATCTTAGTAAAATCTAAGATATCATAGGTTCATGCATAGACCCAATAATTTCCTCGGCCGTTTTTTTGTATTAATATATTCATTATCAAGCTCGAGGTGATGGTAAATATTGTCTAGGTCATAATAAGCAAATATCCTCGAGATATATAGCGTAGCATACGATGATCTGAAAGCAGATAATTAATATATTAATACAATGATTAAACATTAACAAACTCGTAACACTCACGTGAAGATAACATAAAAAAAACTAACCTTGTCGAAAAATCAAGTGATAAAAGAGTCAAATAATAATGATTCACATCGTCAAACAAAGCATGAAATGGCGAAACGCAAATATCATATTAAAAGATCTCATATTTGACGAATGAGTCTACAAATACGGAACCTATAAAAAAAGATAAATAACATTAGAACATAAAGAATAAATTTAAAGATAGCAGGGAAATGGTGAAACGCAAACATCAGATTAAAAGATCCCATGTACACATAAGAACATAACCTATAAAAAAAAAGATAAATAACATTAGAATATAAAGAATAACTTTAAAGATATGAATGACATGAAAGAGTAAAAAACACACATACTGCTGTATAATGATAGCACTGTTCGGCGTGTAAACGCTGCCGCTGCGACCGCGATGAGTAAATAAACAGGGCTGATCTCGACTGCAACCTTGAACCAAAGGAAACTGACATAAAATCCAGGTTGTAAACAATATCTACCAAATATTTAAAATACATCAATGAATCATATATATACAAAATATACCTCGTCAAAATCATAACTCAAAACACGATCAAAAGGGGTAAACCAATCCAAAGGTTCTGGTGATACGAGAATAGAAACGTTTGTATCCGGATTAAAATGGATAGCATAACCAAACACAGAAGTCACGACACTTGAGTATTGAGTAACAACATCAAAACGGGAAAATACACACCAACAATCTTCCACCACGCTATTAGTGAACTGCGGGATTAGATCATCATGAATCTCGGCTTCCATCCTATGACCCTAAGCATGAAAAGAACACAATACTCTTCAATCAAAAGGCTCGAAATCTGTGTGAAGAGCACAAAATACATTCTCTTATTTATCTAAAGTTACGGTTAAGAAGCTTACCCACATCGATTCCTTGCCTTATGCGACTTCCTCGTCTTCCTTCTTTTCATACCGCTCCCAGTTCCATTTTAAAACCAAGGTCGGCATTGATGATGACCATACAGTGAAGTGTCTACACATATGTCATATCACATGTTATAAACTATGGTTAAAAGCAGGTTTTTCTTACAGTATGAGTGGCATGAAACAATACCTTAGGGTAGTTAGCACTATTAATCTTTTGCAGCTGGATTTTAAGACCCGCGCAGATTAGTGAAATTCTTTAAGCCATGCAAACATATTCAGAACAATTAAAAAAGCTTAAAGAAACCGCACAAGAAAGATTTCATAATTTGGTTAATAAAAAAGACATGTACCATGCATTGGACGTCGAGAATTGTTGTACTAGAGTCAATGTGTCTCTTAGTAAAAATGCATGAAGCTGGGAACTTGGCAGTAGCAGTTTTCTCAAATTCTTTAACATGATATCTCAAATATCTATCCAATGTAGTGACTTACACGAGTTTGCTTGAGTCGACTCTTCCCAATCTTTCAATGTAAACCGGTCTTCCTTCTTTATCAACACCATGATACCCCTGAGGGTAGTACTTGAGAACTTGATTCAGTTCAGGAAACTCAAAGTCCTGGAACAAAGACATCAATCAATAACCATCTGGAATGTCCTTGAAATCAGCAGCAACTCCTTTGCTCGCAGCTGCGTAAGTTTCAGATACATCTGATATACCTGCAATGCGAGTAAGTATCATCACTTAATGCTTTGTCTTGTTTCGCATATTTCGCATGCATAACTTGTTCTGTCTAGTTTGATCCAGACACTAACTATATACAAAACTAAAATACAGTACAAGCTGAGGCAGGAGAAACACCTAAGCTAAAGTGAAATTTAAGTGGTTAAAGTGAGCTAGTTCAAGGCATTGAAATGGGAACAAGCTAGCATTTACGTAATGTGCACATTACTAAAGTACCTATAAGCCGGAGTAAGTTGAGTAACTGTGGACCAACCTGTTATAAAACTGTTGGAAACTGCTTCAACATATCCAACCATTGATTCTGCCTTGCCTCTAATCAGCTTACCTTTTTCAGTAGGATCCTCTGGCCACTCGATTCTCAACGCCTCAGTGTCTTCATCCTGGACTTTGTTGGCATGAGATATAATGGACTTACCGAGAATAACCAGATGAGTGACTGCAAAACAGCACATCTCTGAAAGTCTCTGCAGAAAGAGATTTCATCTTAGTTGGTGGGTTTTGTATTAAGCCAAAAACGGAAGCATACTGGTGGTAGTACAATGAATAATCTTAAGTATTTTAAGAGAGATAAGAAGGGAAAACTCTTCGCACATGAACTCCTTCTGAGTGAAGAGATTCAAGCCTGCCACCAGTCCGCTGGATCATGTCATTTACGTATAGTCCGGCTAAGCGTTTGTGAACCTGAAAAACATCACAAGTGACAAGCAAATAAAAAACAGATCAAAGAAATATAATCCACACACATTTATCACTTCAACTTAACATGAGAACATTCCTGATGCAAGGAAATCATAGGATATACTTTTACGCAGATTCCAAGTTTCTAATTTTCACCACTCTTATCAAATAGGGGATTGCATTTGGCATTGAATCTCTTCCTATGGCATTGCTAGGCATTGATTTCGATGAGATAGGACAGACACAGGAGACTGATGGGGAAATTCAAAATTTAGAAACTGAGAGAAGGAGAGGGAAACAGTTGTGATTACCTAGCAGCCATATCCGCAACTTTGGTGACACTTGAATTATGCAGATTCTTCATGTCATCATCATTGCCTTCAGTTTTGATATCAATTTTCTTGCCTTTGTCAGACTCTGCTTTACTTCCACTCATCTCATCAGCAAAGCTGAACAGTTGCTGGATCTGTTTGAGCTTCCCGTCATACAACAATTTCTCATATGTTGACAGTTTCCTCTTTCTCCTGTTGAACAACAGAGTATAGTGGCTTGACAATGCTTCCAATTCTTGAAATCACCATGCATTCATGAATTGAGGGAAAACAATATCAAAAAAACGTTTGACAAGTGATTTTCAGAGATAAGTAACTCACCTCAAGCTGCTCAGGACCACCATAAATGTAAAAGCATCGATCAAATGTCACTTCCTCAAGCACTTGATTTTTAAAGTCTACCCCATTCTTCTCCGCTCCCAGACCAGTCTTTGTAATCAATAAATCCATTGTCTCCTTGCCCACAAATTCAAGAACTTGCATTCCTTTGGCAGTTAGTGTTTTTCCCGTCTGTATATCAGAAGCAAGGGCTTAATGAAATGTTAAGCTAAAGAATGACAGTAGACACAAACCGCACAAACCTCCAATAGAGACGGTGCACCAGATCCAGCTGCTCTAGGCGAAGGACCTTGCTGCACACTGTTTTCAAGCCTACAAAAGAAATAATAGAGCATCAATAGGTCCCCACAGAAGACACACAGGACCTCTGGGATCGCTAAGCCACCACAGTCTCACCAGTTGCCAGCAAAATCAATGTATTCTTATATTCATCAAATGACACGTATAACCCACCAAACATTTTATTGGTAATGGAGAACTAAATATGTATGCAAATTTACCAGAAGAAGAATCCATACAATTCTAACAAAAAAGTGTATGCAGATCTACCAGAAGAAGAATCCATTCAATTAAAAAACTGAACATGTTCACGCTGTTTTAATTAACCAAGTACTCAATGCTCAGAGCCTCAGACAATTAAAGCAATTTATTTCCAGTGCATACTTTCCTTAAGAAAACCCATGGACAAAAACACGAAGGTTTACTTCCTTCTTTACTCTAAAGAAAACCCTAGAAAAATTGTTAAATCGAAGGAGGTAAGAAAAAAGGCTCAAGGTTTTGTGAATCGATCCAGAGGACCCGAAATCAATCGAATTTGAGGAGAAATAACTCCAAAAATCGAACCTGTAGAAGTTGAAGAGCCGATGATCTGAGATGTTTCGTAATTATAAAGAGAAATATGCATAATATGAAGAGATGGCCTTCGGAATTCGATTAGCATAACGTTATGCTGAGAGTGTATAATGAGGTTTTTTAATAACGAAAATATTGTATACATGAGTTGGTGACGTGTCATTTTGATAGGCTGAGAAAATTCAGCATTTTGCTGATGTGGAGGGGCTTAGAAGGCTCCAATTCTTCTCCTTTTATATAAAGGAGACTAGGGGTTTCTCCCGCACTACGTGCGGGTTTTGTAGTTAATAATTTACTATTTTTACATTTTGTGTTTTCAAATTTGAGATGCTTTGTGTGATGTTTCTATGTAATATTTCTTCAATAAGGTTTTTTGGTTTAAGTTTTTCGTCTCGAGTCACGATAGTCTTTGACAAAATCTATTCAAGATACTCACGGCGATTTCTATGGTGATCTGATCTAAACACATAATTGCGTTATTGGTTTCCTTTTCTTTTGACCAAGTCCCATCAAAAGGAGATAAGAAACTCTTAAAGTAGATACTATTATAGTTTTCGTATTTCATTTAGTTTTTTCATTTTTCATATTTCTTTCATTTGTATCTATTATAGTTTTACTTTTACTCTCATCATACAATACTTTTTAAAATATGATGTATCTTTTGTTTATAGCTCAAGTCTAATGAGTCTCAAGCAAGTTATTTATTTATTTGTCAACAATTTCTATGTTTGACATTATCATGAAATCAAGGATTGTCTGATTCAGTAATAGAAAGTATGAAATATCTTTTTTGATTAAACTGTAAAAACTCTGCATACGTTTTTATAGTAAGTTTCAAGAAAATACTTTTTTTCAAACCAATTTAAACATACATGATACTTTATGTAAAACTTGTGTTGATGATGGGATATATGAAAATTGGGAGTGTTCACTTATTTTATCTTGTTTTGACGAACCAAAATTCTCTTACTCTTGTTTTGAGCAACCAAGCCTCAACTTTTCTATCGACTCATTCTCTTCTAAATCGTACGCAATTAACATCATTATGTAATCCTATGTATAGAGAGAAGCTTCTTTCTATAACGCTCATGTCCCCTCATCTTTTCTTGTAGTAATTTTAAAGGAACTTTATTTATTTAATAAGTCGTTAGTTTATTTTCATCACCTTACATGTTCTTTTCAGCTTCCATGTTATTTTCAAAACATGGCACATTTGCTCTCGTACCACAAGTTGATTATATTTGTTGCCACTTGGTTTACCTTATTACGACGATCTCAACATCTATGGCCACTGCATGTAGACTTTGGTTGTTTTATAAAGGTCAATAGATGGGGGAGTATATATAGTTGAGATATATTCTATATGTGGGGAATACACATAGTTTTCTTGAAAAGAAGACTTCTTCCGGAAGTGATATCTTTCTCGTATAGACCAAGTCATATAGTTTATTGTTTATAGACTAAAAAGACTTTCAGCTTTAGATATCACAATTAATGTCATGGTGGAACACTTGTATTATTCTAACTAAAATTTATTTTTATATGAAAGCATGAATTTTATCAACTGGAAAAAATTATTTACTCTGCTTAAAAAATCAACAATTTTTTTTTCTTTGGTATGAATGTAAAAAAAAACAACAATTCTTTAATTTGTTTGTTAAGGAATCTCCATTGCTTATTTGTTTGATTTCTTTCACTCAAACTTTTGAGGTATCAGTGTCCTTCTCTGCTTCACTAAATTCATGAGTCTTATCTTGTCTGTAGTGCAAATTCCCAAAAGAAAAGTATGTGTGTAAAATCACTTGAATCAGTTGCGTAGGTTTTTCAGAATTTCATTCTCGTACAATTTTCTCATATCTAAGCTAGTAGTAATAATTAGCATTTCGGATTTTATTTTCATTCCTCTCTTTCAATCTCTATTTCGAAATCCCCCATTTGAGCTCCCATTTTGTTTCCGGAAAACGAAATTCTTTTAATCGGCTTATCTTCCTTTATGATGGAGAAATCATATAGTAGACGTTTTCGGTGTTCAACTCAAAGAATGAAAGCAAATAAGCAATATCTATCTATACACTAAGACCCACCTTTTTAAGTCTCTATTCAAACAACCCTTGCCTACCTCCAGTGGATACAAAACAATCTTTATATTTATATTTAGACGTTCGTGTTGGAATTCTCCACTTGACCTCCTTTTTTTGCTCAGAGATTTGTTTCTTTTGCTCTCATCTCTCACTCTGTTTTGTTTTCATTGTTTTAGAGAGTAAGCAAGAAATGTTTTTCTCATAAAAGACTATATTGATTATAATGTTGTTTTTACATCTTCTTCAGACACACATACACATATACTACTTCTACTATGACACACATACACATATACTACTTCTACTATGACACACACACTTGCACCCATGCTTCTATATCCTAGACTCTCTTACACAAGTCATAGTACAACAACTCCAACAACTACTTAGACCTTACCTAAGCTACTAACACTCTTCTTCTTCTGACTCGGTTTATAACTAAGCCAAACAATCACATAATTATGGCTTTAATCAAATCGTTGGCCCATATGACAAAACACAAAAGATAACTCTTGTTGGGCATAACTGTAGTCCATTAGTGTCTCTTGTGAGATCATGATTTCTTCTTCTTTGTTTGACTTTGCCATTGGCGATTTCTTTTGCATCCTTCGAGCTTTGTTCTTCATCTTCCTTTTCATCTATTTCTTTTTTCTTTGTGCATATTCAATCAAGGATTCAATTCCAACAGATCTACAACAAAAAAAAGGGGCAGATGCTGATCATTTTCATAAGAAAACTACACTTATCACTCCATTCACGAAACTTATTTAACAACTCAATTGTAACAAAACTTTCCCTGAAAATATAAAACAAACATATATTAGAAAGGATCAAATGATTAGTTTAACTAACGCAAACGTATATAAGCAGGGAATAACAGAGAATATGATCCGAAGTGGATGAATCTGAAGATCAATTTCTCCTTGCAGAAGTTCGATTGAACGTCGTTTGTAATCCAAATGGATGTAACACCGCATATATCTCACTACTTCTTGCAGAAGCAGTCTTCAATTTTGCAAAAGTGATCTAAAAACACAAACTTTAAGACAAAATCAGAGAGTTCAAAATATTAACCAAACATGCTAACGGAAAAAAACACAAAATCAGCCTCTTCACAATATTAATGTGACGAAAACAATACAATGCTTCAAAATTTGCAAACAAACATCCATGAAACTCCATGTTGAAGGACTAACCACTAAGACCAATTTTCAAATACCAAGAATGAAAGTGTAATAAGAACCATAAAGATCTATAAGTTTAGTAAGGACATTGAAGTAGTAAAATTTTAATTTCGGTTGAGTAAGCGTCTTTTCCTGAAACTAAAACCACAAAGATAATTCCCTCCCAAGCCTGTCACAAACAACACATATAATCTAAATAACCAGAAGAAATCTTGCAAACATACCTCCCTCTAGAAGATCTTCAGTATTGTCTCGTACCCAATTTTCCACTACTACACAAAACTAATAATAGGTTGGATTGAACAACTCCAACGCAACATTAGAGCACACAGTCATGAGAATCTATGTAGGATAAAGTAAGATTAAGTGATCAAAAAGTTAACAACATATATAGTTTACATGAACTGAATTGATATTCAAAATTGAACTAAAAAATAGGTGAGAACTCACTCTTCTGCCTGAAGGGAAATTTCTTTAGCTGGACCGCAAGGCATAAGGAATTCGATGCCATCCCAAGTTTCTTTTGGTTGTGGGTGTAGTTTCGAAGAGGATTGTGTGGACCTCTTCTTTATAGAAGCGATGGAGTAGAAAGTCATGGAAGAGTGGGAAGCTGCCATTAAAGCCATTGAAGTGGAGTGACTCAGAGGGTAATAAAATTGAGGAAGTGGGGAAGTGGGGAAGTGGTAAAGGTGGTCTAACGTATGAATGTTGGGAAGAGGAATCGTGAGAGATCGGCGACGGTGGCTGAGTTAGCTAGGGTTCGGAAGTGGAATCGCATTGTCTTGGCTCCTGAAGTACAAATGACGTCGTTTTACTTAGTATAATCGAAGGTTAGGCTTTGAAGTCTTATTATAATACACACGATATGGGCCTGCGTTTAAGCTGGACTTGAAAATCTGGGTACGTTTTTGTAAACTAAAGAAGAGATGTAAGGTTTAAGATATATCGAAAGTTAATTGGCAAAGGATGCTGACGTGGCATTTTTATTGGTTGAGAAAATTCAGCTTTTGGCTGATGTGGATGGCCTTAGAAGACTCTATTTCTTCCCCTTTTATATAAAGGAGATGGACAAGATGTAGTTTATGTTTACAAATATTAAAAATATTATGGTTTTTTATACACATTTAAATATTAAAAAAATTATATATGTTCAATCTTATTTGTTAGCGTAATTAATATTTAATCTTGTGCTTTGGCGCATGTCAAAATCTAGTTTTTATCAATCAACTACGGAAACTGCTGAAAGTAAAACATTTTGCATTTTTTTTTACCATTCCGCAACTTCGTAATCTTACCTATCGAAGTCTTAGTTAACACAAACTTCAAAAAAAAATGGAAACATAAATATTCTGGAGATTTTATTTGATGAATTAGGCAAAAACATGAGGTCTTTTTTAAAACATGTTTCCTCAATTACATATAAATAATTAAATACCATGAAAATTCTTTAAGTGGGTAAATCGGTCATTGGAAACATCGTAAGATTTTTGATATCTACTGCCGACCCTGACTGCAACCGTTCTTCCTCTGTCGTTTTTTCTTCCCCAATTCACAAAACCCAACTCCTACGCGTGCCCTCCACGCGCTTCCACTTTCTCCCATCGCCGCATCGGTTTCCTTCTCCGTCGCCGGGATTAGTTTAGCCCTAGGACATTCCCCAGTGTCTCTGAATCTCAAATCCTAGTTAGGGTTTGATACTGTAATCGAGTCAGATTTGATTTGATTCCATCGTAACATGTGATTGCTGTTTACAATCATTACAATGGTTGATAGGAAGAGGAAAGAGTTCATCAGTGAAGGAGACGTCGCCACTCTTTTGCAGAGGTCTCTTTTTCTAACCTTTCCTTTTGGTTTTTTGATTACTGTGATTAACTTATTCTTCTTCGTTGCAGATATGATACTACGACGATACTGAAGTTGTTACAGGAGATGGCATATTATGCTGAACCAAAGATGGATTGGAATGAGTTAGTGAAGAAGACTAGTACTGGAATTACTAATGCTAGAGAATACCAGTTGCTGTGGCGGCATCTTGCGTATCGAGATTCTCTCCTCCCCGTGGAAGATGCTGCTCAACTTCCGGTTTGTCTCATCTCTTGAGTAGTTTCAGCGAGTTAGCTGATGATTCCTTCCTAGTGGGCTTGCTTTTGCCTTAGATTCTATGATGATTGTACATGGATCTTGTTAGAAATTCAATTTGCCATCAGATTATGGATTTTGTGCTTTTATATGCTCTTTCTCTTCGGCTATTGTTTTTGGGGATGTTGCTTCTGTCTCTGGTTGTTGATTATGTTTCTTGTTATTCACAAACTACTCAGAATTTATGTTAATGCTTGTTCATAAACTTTTGTTTTAGGATAATTCTTTGTTTTGGTCTAAGGTGGAATGAATTTAGGTATCATGTGATTTATGTGCATTACATGACATTCTTGCAAATTTTCCTCAACTCTTGCTTGTGCAGGATGATGAAAGTGACATAGAGTGTGAATTGGAAGCTTCCCCTGGAGTCGGCGTTGATGCAGTAGCAGAAGCTGTTGCGCATGTGAAAGTAAGACGAAAATACAAGTCAAATTTTCTGACATTCTTTTTCTTTCCTCTCAAAGTCCTTGTTCAAATTTTAGAGAAGCGCTGGTTTTCTATTCTTTTGCTTCATAAGTGCTGTTTTCTATGTGACATTTCTCCAGAGAGATGGTTGAGTTCCTGCTGTGACATTTTCTGACATTCAATTTATGTCTTCTGTATTAGATAGTTCTCTAGATACAGCAATGAGTTGGTGAATTTTTACTGAAACTTGTTGACTTAATATCTTTAATTTTGAGAGAACTAGCAGATTATGATTGCGTTTTCCTTTTGTCTGATCTTGGAGTTTTCTTATTTGGTAAGCTCATGAAGTGTAGTAGAAACGTTTTGTGTAATCGTCACAATTAATTCAATTCTTACGATGGCAAGGAGCTTACTTTTGTAATCTTTTCGCACGTTTTTTATCAAAGTATTTTTGGATTATCCGTCTGGCTCTCTACTCTTATCAGTATTGTTCTTGGTCTCTCTATTATTTTAAATACGAAACTTTTGGTGGACAATTTATGGTCAGAATCTCAGTTAGTGGTTTGCATACCACTATGAAGTTTCCTAATAATTTGCTACTATTTTTGAGTTTTTATGTCTGCTTATTCTGAGTTACTAATGAGCCAAATGCTAAGTTTCCTGTTTTTTCTCTCCTTTTTTAGGTGATGGCGGCTTCGTATGTGCCAAGTGAGTCTGATATTCCGGAAGACTCAACGGTTGAGGCTCCCTTGACTATTAACATACCTTATGGCCTGCAGAGGGGGCCTCAAGAACCATCAGACTCGTATTGGTCGTCAAGAGGGATGAATATCACTTTTCCGGTCTCTCTTCAGAAAGCAGCTGATGGACTTAATGGAAATGGGTTAGCGAGTAGCATTAATCCTCGGAAGAGAAGAAAAAAATGGTCAGCTGAGGAGGATGAGGAGCTGAGAGCTGCTGTGAAGCGACATGGTGAAGGCAGCTGGGCTCTTATTGCTAAGGAAGAATTTGAAGGAGAGAGAACACCCTCACAACTCTCGCAGGTTGTAATTTCATCTCGCTGATATTGTTAATTTTCCTCATATCTTAGTATGCATCATGTACATTGTGCATCCTCTCATATCAGCCTGCATGAGCATTCTTATGTAGTTTATTGCTCTGTGACATATGCATGGTCTTTCTTTCCCATCACACAGAGCTATTTCGTAGTCACATGATTAGGGTAAAGGAATCTGGGTGTCAACTGAAGTGGTTCTCTAATTGCACTACAAAAAAAACGAGTATGATCTAGAACTTGGAGTGTATAGATAGTAGGCATGTGGGGTGGTTGGTTTCCTCTTCTGATAATATTGCCATCATTTACTCATCTTTTTCAGTCAGTGCTCTGTTCTTGCTAATACTACCTGCTTTATGGACCATTATCTGAATTGTGTTGAGGATAGTGTTGGCGTAGAAAAGGGGAACCATAGCAGACCCCTGTAAACAAACTTGAGCCCCTTATGCTCTCAAGCTTATACATCATATCTAGATGCAACTAGGTGGCATTGTCACTCTCTTCTTTATCGGATCCCTGTTTTGTTGATTGAAGGGCGTGTGTAGCAACTAACATATCGAGACTATCAGCAGAACTGGGTTCATTGCTCTAGAAATATATCCGTTGTCATCTAGTTGGTCTGGATATGGGTTTCCCCCCCATTTTTCCGGGTTCGAATCCCGGCAACGGATCTCTAAATGATATGTTTAATAATCTCTTGACTAATATAGTAGGTAGCTGCTGAAGGCAATTATTATCTGTGTCCACCATTTTGTGGATATTTTCTCGTCAGATTATTTTCTATGGTTCCAGGTATACTCTGTAGGTAGTGTGAAGAAAGATTTCTGGGGACAACTTTGGATGGGCATCTGTGATGCTTTTTTTATTTAGCATATTTCTTTCTTTGGGCTTCTGGTATCAAACTGAATTTCTTCATTTGCAGCGGTATGGTGCTATAAGGAGAAGGTGTGATACTTCAAATACTTCTACCCAATCTGGACTACAGAGAACAGAAGCACAAATGGCAGCTAATCGCGCATTATCTTTGGCGGTGGGAAATCGGGTACCCTCAAAAAAAGTTGCAGTAGGTACGAGTAAGAGAAGATCCTTTCCAGCTTGTTCTACTATTTATTAGTTCATGTTATACTTGTTTAAATTGTTTTAATCCCTACGGTTCTCTAAGTTAGATCTGTCAATTTCATTGCGTTTGTTTAGGTATACCTCCAATTCTTCCATCTGGTAGCATCACAGGAGCATATCCCAACGGTGCCAACAGTAGTAGTTCATTGCAAGGTCAACAACAGTCTCAGTCAATGGTTCAAGGATTGCCCCGGGCAGCAACATCCATTCCAACTACAAAAGCCCGAGTTCCTGCAAAGAAACCAACATCAAATTCTACTTCGAGAGCGGAACTAATGGTAACAGCTAATTCAGTAGCTGCTGCAGCCTGTATGTCTGGTCTGTCAACTACTACATCAGGACCAAAGGTTGAACCAGGAAAGAATGCTGTTCCTGCGTTAGTGACAAAGGTTGAACCCATAAAAAACCCTTCTGCGGCCTCTTTGCGTCGTCCATCCGGTATATCTTCAGCACTGAATGCTGAGCCTGGAAAAACCGCTTTGACAGCCTCTTTGCCTCTTCCATTAGGTACATCATCAGCAATGAATGCTGAGCCTGTAAAATCTGCTTCGCCAGCCTCTTTACCATTAGGTATGTCATCATCACTGAATGCTGAGCCTGTGAAAACCGCTTCGCCAGCCTCTTTACCATCAGGTAGATCATCAGCATTGACTACTGAGCCTGTAAAATCTGCTTTGGTAGCATCTTCGCATCGTCCATCAGGTTTATCACTAACACTGACTGCTGAGCCTTTAAAACCCGATTTGGTAGCCCCTTTGGCTCGTCCATCAGGTATATCATCAGCACCGAATGCTGAACCTGTACAACCATCAGGTATTATATCAGCATCAAAGGCTGAGCCTGTAAAACCCGCTTCGGTAGCCTCTTTGGCTCCTCCATCAGATATTGTATCAGCATCAAAGGCTGAGCCTGTTAAAAATGCTTCGGCAACCTCTTTGCCTCCCCTATCAGGTGTTATAGCACCACCGAAGGCTGCGCCTGCTAAAACTGCGTCAGCAGCCTCTTTGCCTCGTCAGTCAGGTATTATATCAGCACCAAAGGGTGAGCCTGTAAAAACTGCTTCTGCAGTCTCTTTGCCTCATCCATCAAGAAATCTATCAGCACCAAACGCTGAGCCAGTAAAGAGTATTGCTGCAGCTGCTACTAACACTCAAGCATTTGGACCTTTAAATAGAAGGCATGCAGTTAACGGGAGCCCAACTTCATTTCCTTCTAATAGGCCTTCACCTATGGCTCCTCTGTCCAAAGGACCTACAATCCAGATTAATTCAGTTCCTTCTGGTTTTTCACAGTCAAGGTCTGTCCCCGCACAGAGAGTTCCTGTGGCTACTGTTATGCCACAAAAACCAATTGCAGGAGCGGCAATTACCGCCTCTTCCAAGCCAGTTGATGTACAGAAAGAGCAAACTCAGGGAAAAGGAACAAGCCCCTTGGTTGCAACAACACCTCAGCCAAATAAAACTGTCTCTTTGAAGCCGGTTGGTGTGCAGAAAGAGCAAACTCAGGGAAGAGGAGCAAGCCCCTTGGTTGCAACAATACCTCAGCCAAATAAAACCGTCTCAACAAACTCAGTGATTAACACAGGAAAGCCGGTGGCTGCAAGAGCGGAGGCTGCTCCTAGTGTTATGCCTAAGGAAAACCAAGTACTTCAGACTGTAGTTGGCAGTTGCACCGATAAAATTTTGTTGGCTAAGCAACCTGAAAAAGAGAGTAGTACGACGGCTGCACCTCTCGTTGGAGCTGAGGCTGGATCAAAACCCAAAGACGAAGGAAGTAAAGGAAAAAGTCCGGATGTTGCAACCGTGACCGGGCAGAAGGGGTTGTAGTTCATTTGCAGAAATGTTTGCTTCATTGTTTTGGTGCTTTCATTAATGTTTTTCTTAGGACTCAAAGAATATGACGGTGTACAGTAGTACTTACTACTAATTACTAGTAATATGAATTTAATTATACTTCCAAAATTTCCAAAGAGATCTTTAAAGTCTGGAAAACAGTGAAAGCAAGAAAATACAGTTTGATTTGCTTCTCATTGGTCTTACACATGTAAGCTAGAAAATAAGGGACTGATAAAGACAAATAACAAAGAGAGGATTGATTATTCAGGGAGCTTTGCAGGTTGCCTAACGTAACTAGACTGTTTTTGCAGAGCTGGAGATGGGCTGACACAAGAGAAGAGAGATGATGCAGATTGCTTCTGTTTACTATGCTTCTTTAACTTGACACCAAACAAGAATGACCGTAATGGAATCCTCGTTCTTCCACTCGAAGAGCTCTTGCTCGGAGTTATTCTTGCTTCTGTTGCACTTGAGATCCCAAGATCCTCTTCCAGTTTATTCAGAATCCTCTCCACTTCGGTTTTCAACGCTCTTACACGATCAAGACCCGACTGAAGTTCAGTCGAAACCCTTTTGTTCTCCTGTTTCATGTTAAGTATCTCTCCATGGAACTTTGCAGCTTGGTAACCACTAATCTCTGAATCACTTATTTTACTGCCACCCGAATGAGCCGTGGCTCTTGCGATTTCTTCTTGGATATTGGCAAGCGATGCATACCTTCCCTGTAGTTCGTCTTTAAGAACTGCACTGTTCTCTAGCCATAACTGTAGCTCTGTTCGAATCTCTCTAAGGTGTCTATAGATTGGCTTTGCCTCTGATGCAACTGCAGAATTACTACTACTTCTTGGAGATTCCTGTTGTTGCTTGCTTTCGATTCTCAGCTTCGATAGCTCTGATTTCAGATCCTGAACTGTTGTCTGGTACTTCTGTATCTGATGTACCGATGTGCTAAATCTTAACCAGAACTCAAGATTCTCTTCCAACACCGCATCAATATCTGTACGCACTTTGTCTTCCACAGTTGAAGTCTTTGTTCTTGGACTGTCATCAACATCTACAAATTTCACCCTTACCTCATTTGCCTTTGTCCTTCCAGGTGTTCTCTTCATGTCTCCTCCTTGATGATGCGGCGTAGTGGCAACCGAAAAGTTTGAAGTTGGAGAAATGCTCACACTTTCGCGCTGTCCTTGATCATGTTCCAACTGGTTATTTCCATCTACTTGATGTGGAGAGTCTTTGCCGGGCGTGTCGAGCTTTCCGCGTAACGACTGAATCTCTATGTCTTTATAAGAAACAGCATTCTTGAGTTCTCTCAACTGTAATGCTAGCTCGAAAAATCCTTCTCGGTTCTTCTTCTCAACATCACCTAATTTTCTCTTCACTTCTCTATAATCCCTTAATACTGATGTGTATTCATCTAACAAAACCTTCTCTCTATCCTCCATGCCATCTGGTAACAACTGCCTCCAGTTTGGTGTCTCTTCATCTTCGTCTTCTGTCACAAGATCGTCTGCTTCTGTTCCGAAACAAGTACTTGCTGTTTCTGATAGAGCAAAAGAATCTTTAACCTCTGCTTTATGATCTTCTTCACCATCTTCACTCTCTTTAACTACAACTGCATCTTTCTTCACACTAATCCTCGTTTCTGTCTCCTTTGAGATTGACTTCAAATCATCGGATCCTGAAACAACAGGCAATTCCTGGAATATTCCAGCTCCTTCGAGATCTTCATCCATTTTTACATCTTGTAACTTGCCAGATAAATCATCAACAGTCGAATTGGCTTCCTTGAATTGCTTCTGTAGACTCTTGTTCTGATCTTCCACCTTTTGGAATAGCTTTCTAACTTTACGCAGCTCGTCTTCAAGCACGGTTATCCTCTGTTTCATATCTGTGGAATCAGAAATAAGAGATGCCTTGTCCTCCTCTAGCTCATGGATGTGCTCATGTAACTCATCCGTCTCTGATCTTAATGTCTTTACCAATGCAGTATGAGACGAAGCATTGGTCTCCAGTGAAACCACTCTCTGTACAAGATCATCAATCTTCTCTGCAAGCTTCACAACTGTAAGATTCTCGTTTAAATCTTCTCTTTCAGATTCATAGCTCGATTCTTGAACCACATCTGCTTCTTCTTCTTCTGACTTAATAACATCATCATGATCATCACTCTCCGGTTTCTCAAATTTATTCCTCAATGCGTCAAACCTCTCTTTAGCAGTAGTGATCCTTTCCCTCTCAATTTCTGCTTCTTCAACAGATTGCTTCTGTTTCTCCTCAAGCTTAGCAAGTGTGTCCTTACAAGAGCTCAAGGCGGTGCTCGCCATCAACGTCCTAGCTTCGCTATCATCAATCGCAGCACCAAGACCAAACTCATCTTGTAAGCTACAAACCCTCTTCTGCATCTCAGTCACTTCATTCTCTAAATCCCAATACCTCTCATAAGACTGCTCATATGAGCTCCTCACAAACTCCTTCTCAGTCTGCAAAGCCAAGATCCCCTTCTGAAGGGTATCGATCTCCTCCAAACCTTCTTCTTTACTCAATCCTGAACTCACAATCGCTGCTTCCCGCTTTGCTAGAGCAGCAGCTACTGCACTTTTTAGACTAGGCGGTCCCTTCCTAGGCAACATCATAGACTGACTCCTGAAATCTTTCTTTGGAATCTCCGGGACTTGAGGGATGTTGCTTCCCTTGGGAATCAGATGAAGATGCTTAGGCGGTTTCCGCGGATGTCCTGCATAATCTTCATTTTCATCATCATCATCCTCCAAAGGAAACTGAACATGTTCAGGGAAAGCTGTGGCGATTGTGCGGTTAGCACTTTGAAGCTCTCTAGACAAATGATCATAGCGTTCAGCTAATGCACGGTATGATCGAAAAGCTTCCTCCACGAAATTAACAATCTCTGGCCTTTTACGGTAATACATCTCAGCTCTCTTGGCAAAAGTGTCTCCATCTTCATCTATGATCTTAAGAGTATATTCTACCTTCTCTTCCATATCTACAAACACCAAGAGAACGCTTTGCTTAATCATATTAAGCAATGACACACAAGATCAAGAAGATGAGGAGAAGTGAAACGTACCTTGAAGATTGTGTTCGAGCCATTTGGATTGCTTTGTACGGATGTGGCTGGCCCACCACCAGGAATATGCATTGCTCGCTGCTCGCTGCAACATGTTTTTTGTCCTAAGGGAGAAGAAGAAGAAGGCTCAAACATGGCCGATTCATGAATGTGATGTAGAATTCGGAACTTGCGACTTTCAGGATCAGACAAAGAAGAGAGAAGTAGTGGACATGTCCGAGTATTTTGGTCGATCCTTTGATCAAGCTCATTTTTAGGATATTCCCTTTGACAATTAACAAAAAAGAAAAAAGAAATATCACATTTCTTTCTTATCTCTATTGCTCTTTTCTGTTTTCACCTCATTCCTTATATTGAAAGTATGAGGAATATACATTGCATGTATATGACTGACAATTGGTGCCTGTTTGAATGTATAGGTTACGTGTGTATGACATATCAAATACTACATTAGCCTAATTTTGGTACATCTTTACTTAATCGTCCAAAAACAAACCTAGTTAAAAGTCAAGAGCAACAAGAATTACAATAGCAAGGTTATTCTACCCGTCACACATTGTCCCGCCCCGCGCACCGCACTGTCTACACTCGAAAGTAGAAAACGTCTCTCTCTATCATCTCTTCTTCTTGGACTTAGAGAGGACTAATTTCCCAATAGAAGAAGAAGAAGCTTCATTGTCTTCTCTCTGTCTAAGCATGCCTCTAGTCTTCACTCCCACAACCATAGGAAGCAGTTTCTCCTCACATTTCTTATCTGATTTCTGTGTATTATTAGTTGGACAAGTCAAGTCCCTTAAACTATCAACTACATGATCCAAGATCTTACTTTTCAAGCAAGTAGAACAAGTCGTCACTAGAAGATCCTGCAACCTACTCACGGGAATATCATCAAACGAAATCCCCAAATCTGCCTTCTTCGTCTCTACGGATTCTTCTTTCCAGTTATAAGGAAACCCTAAGAGAAAACGATTGCACACATCAAGAGAGATTCCGTTTTGCAAAGTACGTGATTGATTGATGAATCCACTGATACAAACTGTAATCCCATCGAACGTCTCCAGATTGGTACTGTCATGTCTCTTGGTGATTGCTCCTGATGAAAATAGTCTTCTCGCTACAGATCCACTTTTCGATTCGAATCCTTCGATACCTAAACCATTCTCCTTTGTCTTCTTCGTTAGCCACCAATCAGATAACGAGACGGATTTTAGGGTTCCGATGACGGGAGTTATCGCTCCCAAGGAAAACGGCGTTCGAGGAATTCCGTCGGTTCCCGGTGAGAAATTACGTTTCGGTAAAGCTCTGGAGAGAGTACGCGGCGAAGAATTAGGTTCTGGTAACGATCTGGAGAAGATACGCGGCGAGGTACGGCGTGTTGAGAGAGACTGGGATTTTGACTTGTTCGTCATCGTCAACGAACAACAATGGTCTCTCTAACTCAGGAAATTCTAAAGTGCCAAATTGATAAAGAAATAATTTTTTATTCATACGAAAAGCCCTCAAAATATTTGCATTTTTGCAAATTGAACCTATAATATTTCAGGGATTTTGACTTTACTTCGTGTTAATTAAGTGTTATTATTTTTTGATTGTTTTTTCAAATACGAGGAGGTCCAGGGCTAAAACCCGTAATCTCCCAAAATTCAAAACTACAACATATAAAATATTAGTTTCGTTACAAACACCACTCGAACCAACGATCTCGCGATATCTTTGCCGAGTTATTGGCTATTAGTACTTTGTGTTATTTTTGTATATAATTACCAAATTTCGTATTATCTTCCCTTTGCTTCGTGATATCTTCAATGCGTGGACTTGTGTTTGTCTTTCCTTCGCCGTTGCGCGATTTTATCTTCACTGTGGTGCAATTCTCATTTATTTATTGAAATTTTTTTTTCTATATCCACATTTTTTTTGCTAAAGAATAAATTTCATATAAAATGAAATATATATTTTATAAAAAAAATAAAAAAAATATAGTTATTATCTTGCAAAAAAAGTAAAAACAAGATGATACATGATTTGGATTGGGAAAACTTCGGTGAAATGCCAAAACTTCAATCATCTAAGCCAAAGAGACATTAGATTGGAAAACTTCTTTCTATGTCTTCTCACAAAAATTGTGTTTGTGATCTCTTTTTCAAGCCGTGGCCGGTAAAGAGATTTGGTTGTGATATTTCTTTGCTTCCGAAGGTGAAAGATCGTGGCTTGAGCAACCAGTTTCCTTAGAAGAGATTGCGGAGGCTATTTTCTAAGATATGAGCTTCGACTAGCTTCTGAACCTATGCATTATAGTGTTCAGTCTTCTTATAACTAGTTTCCAAATTTCCATATTGTAGTCACATTTCAAGAAAAAGCGATCTCTTGTCTCCTCCATTCTGGAGCAAAGGCAACATTCCTTTGGGACCGAACCCCAAGACACTAGCCTTGTTCTAGATGGGAGCAATTTGAGGAGTTCATCGCCAAATGTACAATAATGGGGTACATCATCAAAGGCACCACAATGGGAAACACCTCCAAGTGGGCAACAATGGAGTTCACAGCCAATTGCTTCATAGTGGATACCTCCAACGACTGTTCAACATGGATTTTCATTAGAAACTCCAATTTTTTTTACAACAGATGCTCAAGAAGGAGTTTCAAAACCAGAAAGATATAGATCATGATTATTCAACGTTTGGGGCAGCGGAGGAGGACCTAATTTAAATGAACTTCATCAAAGTGATTCTAACGAAGATGATTAGAATAGTAACTCATGTGCTTTTTTTAGTAATGATTATTCTTGTTTTGCTTTATGCTTTTATAATGTATTTTACTTATCATGTGTTTTGGTTCATGTCAATGAAATTCTTATCAATTTAATTTAAATTTGTGTTTTTTTTCCAAATGTTAGGTTTTCCGGATATGTCAATTACGATCACAAGGAGTTCAATATCTAAATTATGAAGAGAGAATTGAGTTGTGGAATTTGGAGAACGAGCAATTTGAAGAGTTAATAATCCAACCAGCCTTGAGTTACTACAGTCGGTAATTTCAAAGAGGACCAATTCAAACAGATAATGGTTTGGGGTGGAGGAATGTTTGGCGTCGATTACAAGAAGGTAATGATGCTTGTCTTAAGTTACGAATGTCACTTGGTTGTTTTAGAACATTGTGTGATTCACTAGAAACAAGGTATGGATTACAAACAACATTGAATGTAAGCATTGAAGAGAGTGAGGGCATGTTTGTTCGCATATGTGCACACAACGAAGTTCAAAGGGGTGTTGGATTACGTTTTGGACGAACTCAAGAAATCGTGAAGAGGAAATTCTTTGAAGTGCTTAGAGCGACTGAGTTATTTGCATGTGATTATCAACACTCTAACAACCAACAAACTACGCAGAATTGCTGATCGACTACGAATGGAAAAATATTAGCCATTTTTCAGGATTTGTAGAAGCAATGGATTGGGTTCATGTATGTGTTAAGGTCAAATCTGAATTACAAGGAATGTATTGGAGTCGACATAATAAAACATCGTTCAACATCATGGCAATATGTGACTTGAATATGTTGTTCACATATGTTTGGAATGGAGCACCAGGATCATGTCATGATACTATAGTTCTCGCGATGCCGCAAGAAAGTGAATATGAATTTCCTTTGCCTCCGACTGATAAGTATTATGTAGTTGATTCTGGGTATCTAAATAAACAAGGTTTTCTTGCTCCTTACAAATCTTCACGGAACATGGTTTTCCAATATCATATGTCACAATTAGATAGTGATGATTCTCTTCGGAATAAGCATGAATTGTTTAATGGATGGCACACATCTTCACGTTCAATTATTGAGAGAACATTTGGAGCTTGGAAGAAAAAATAGAAGTTTTTTTGTGAATTTCCAAGATATAACACCGATGTCCAAAAGAGAGTAGTAATGCCTACAATGGGGCTACATAATTTTATCAGAATTTCAAATTTTACAGATGATGATTTTGTAGAATCAATGGGGCAGCCGGAAAATGTCAACATAAATTTTGAGAGTGATTTAGGTGATATGGAAGCAATAGAGAATGCCGATAGAGATCTTATAAAGACCATCAGAGACGATATTGCAAAAACGTTATGGGCAAATCAAAATACTATATATTGAAGATATTGTTTTAACTAGTGTGTAGTATTTCAATTTATTTTAAGTATAATTTTCAAAATATGATCCTATGCATATTTATATTTATTGCATGTATAATTTATATTTTTATAATTTTAATTATGCAAAAATCTTATTATATAAAGCTTGATGCGTCAAACATAATAATTCACAAGATCGCGACACGTGTCAAATCGATCGATCGAGATTTTGACACGTGTCACTTTTTAATAACTATTAATTTTTATTTTATGTTTTGTATCTATCTTAAAATTTCCTAATTACGTTATATGTTTTTGTGATTTCCTTTTCTATTTTGTAATTTGTCATTCTTCTTTTTAAAATTTCCTAATTACGTTATATCTTTTTGTGATTTCCTTTTCTATTTTGTAATTTGTCATTCTTCTTTTTTCTTACGTTATATCTTCTTCGTATAATAAAATAAGATTAATACATGTCTAATAAATTATTTTAGTCCAAATAGATTTAGGTTTACAAATCCAAACTCTTTAAGGATTGCAATATCTTATCTATATAAGGTGCTTCTGTGATTCCTCAATCTTCTCACCAAGCAATTTCAAATTTCAATAATTTATTCACAAAAACTCTTTTTCCATCATTACATAAACAATGGCTGCTCAAATTAAGACAAACACCAATTATTTAACCCTAAACCAGTTAAATAAAAAACGTGTTTATCGTCATATTGTGGTACGTCTCATCAGAAAGTGGGAGGCGAGAAATTTTAATAAAAATAATGAACTCATAGGAATGGATCTTCTGTTACTTGATGAAAAGGTAAGTCTTTTTGTATTTTATGCCACTAAAAATCTTCATCCATAATTAATTATTTGATTAATATTTAACTAGAATTTGGTTTTGTTTTAACATAGGAAAATACTATTCAAGGCTCAGTGCATCATTCGCTTCTTGGAAAATTTGGAAACAAATTATGTGAAGGAACTTTAATTGAAATTTTCAATTTCAATTTGCAAGATTGCAGTAAAAGTTATCGTGTGTCTGACCACAAATTTCTAATAAGATTTAGTGAAAGCACAACAGTTGCTTGCATGGAACATCAAGTTTGTCAAATATCTTTAGAAAAGTTTCGATTTCAAAATTATGATAATTTTGCTAAACTCAAAGATACGCGAGATGATCTATACGGTAATATTCATAACTTTTAAATTTAAATTTTATATATATGAGTATCTATGTCTAACATTGGTTTCTTCCTTAGATGCAATCGGTTATATTAAAAGTATAGAAAAGTCGGATGTCCGTACGCATAATTCATCAACTGTTCGAAGAGTAATTTTGACTCTGTTGTTAGAAAGGTATCATATTACTCAATTTTACGCATCATATTTTTCCAGCATAATTTTACTCAATTCTTTTGTCCCTTTCTGTCGTTACATGTATTGTCTAGCATGTTTCAGCATGATTATTGAATTCTAAACTAACGTTACATGCATGCATTAATTAGTAGGATGCATGTATTAATATATTATTTTCCATGATGACTTTTAATAAAGTAATTTATTCTCTTTTACTAATAAACAGTAGCGTTGAAATACAAGCAACCATATGGGCTGAACAAGCAGAACAATTTGAAGATAAATATCGTGGAGTTAAAAGTGACGACATCATTCTAATCATGACAAGTGTTTTGATTAAGATGTATCGAGGTTCAATCTGTTTGTCAGCATCTTCTGCGACTAAATTCTATTTAAATCAAGATTTTGATTCCGTTGTTGCGTTTCGACAAAGGTATGCTATTAGTAATTTTTCTTTAACAATTTACTCATTAAGATTAAACAAATATATTGCACTAATAATAATTTATTGTATTCATTCAGTTTAAAATACGATGGTGGTTGTTCAATTAATCTTGGCGGCATGATTGAACATCATGAACCGAATAATACCCGTCCTGAAATTCAACACTCAATTAATGATATTTGGGAATTTTACACATCTGCTGAACCTCAGGTAACAACTAATTTTTAATTATTTAGTTATTTTAACCAATTTCCTTTCTAATATCTCTTACTAAATCTTTATAATATTCACACAATTCTAACATATGTGCTAAAATTTAAATGCAGGACAAGATATTTGTGTGTAAAGCAACCATTATTGATATTGTATTACGTAATGGTTGGAATTACATATCATGCTCATCTTGCTCAACAAAATTGCTAAAGTCAACATCTTCACTTAGGTGCAACAAATGTGGTAAATCACAATCTGTAGGAGTTTTGAGGTATTATTCATTGTACTTTTAATTTTTAAATTTACATTGTCCATATATATAAGAATACTAACTAACTAAAACAAATCTATTGTTTTCAGTTTTAGAATTGAAATAATAGTAGATGATGGAAACGACTCTGCAACTTTTGTTTTATTTGATGCTGCTGCTTCAAAAATCACTGGCACAACGGCTGAAGACGTAAGAATTGTTTATATTTATATATATAGTTCTCCACAATAAACTAATTTATACATTAGTGATGCTGACTTATATTTCTACTGACTCTTAAACCATTGTTAACACAGATCAAAAATAATTCTAGCGAGCAAGGATTGGAAGATATTCCCTCAAGTGTGCAGTCAATTGTAGGAAAAACTTATTTGTTCGAGGTTAAAATCAAGAAAAAAGATTTTGAGGCATCCTATCAAAATTTCACAGTTATAAAGGTTCTAGACCAATTAGAGGTGAAAAATATTTTACAACTTTGTCTTTACAAGATATCGGTTCATTCTATTATTTTATTTAACACAATGTTTTTTTGTCTCAACTGCGCAACTTAGAAACTGGTAAGAACCGTTTTTATATATCTAATAAGTAAATCCCAGTTACTACTTTCACATCTAACAAAAAATATATTGCAGGATCAACAACAGAAAAGCAAAGGTAGCTCGCACTAGCAATCAATCAAGCCCATCAAATTCAAGTGCAGATATCTTTCAAGATAATCTTAGAGAAGAATGTAAATCCCACAACAGTTTTGATGGCAATCCAGACGGGGGAAAAAATATAGCCGGAATAAAAGGGCGATGTCTAAGAAAAAAGAGAAAATACAATCGTGGTAAGAATCTCATAAATTAAGTTCCAACAAATTCAAACTAATATTTCTCATTACGAATATTTGTTCTTCCTTAACTCAAATACGTTATTGTTTTAATGTGTGTTATTCTTTGTACAGGGATAAATGAAAACAGTCAAGAAAAAGCCAACAAATTGGTGACGTGTATGTACTGCGAGGCTTTAGTGTGGAAATCAGAAAGTCTAAAACTGAATGGGAAAGAATTAAAATTTTCGATAGGCTGTCAGCAAGGAAGAGTTGAGTTTCCGCCATCTAGGAAACCTCCTAATTACTTAGAGTACTTATTATCACAATCAACGTCGTTTCGTAACAATATACGAGCATACAATTCAATGCTTGCCTTTACATCAATGGGAGGAAAAATTGACAACGATATCAATTCAGGTTATGGTCTTTACTCGTTTCGTATGCATGGTCAGAATTACCATAAACTTGAATCCCTACTACCAAAAGAAGGACATATACCACGCTTTGCGCAGCTATACATATATGATACCCTCCATGAAGTACAAAACCGTCTCACTGCACTAACAAAAGGAAAGGAACATCAACTGAATGAAGATATCTTAAGAGGATTGATTCAAATGGTTGACGAGTTCAACGAGTTAGCTAAAGTATTCAGAATAGCTAGAGATAGATACGAGACTGGAAGAAGTGAAGAATTCTCAATTAGACTCATTAAAAACAAAGAACGTGGCAGACAGTTTGACCTTCCACAAGGAGAAGAGATTGCGGGACTTATTGTGGGTGACATGTCTATTCCAAATTGTGACAGGGATATAATAGTGCATCCTAGAACGGATAAACCTCAATGGATTAGCTTTTTACATCCATCGTACATGCCACTACAATATCCTTTGTTATTTGCATATGGTGAACAAGGTTATAGCGAGAGAAGCATTCCATATAGTTCTCGGGGATCTGCTACCAAGAGATCATATGTTACAATGCGAGAGTATTATGCATACCAAATACATACGAGATTAACATCTCTAGGAACAATAGTTCGTTCAGGTCGCCTTTTCCATCAATACATTGTTGATGCATATACTGCTATCGAACAAGAACGTATGAACTTTTACCATAACAATCAAAAAAAGCTTAGAGCAGATCTCTACAATAATGTATGTGATGCAGTTGTACAGGGGGACGCAGATTCTACAAAACTAGGCAAAAAAGTAATTCTTCCATCTTCATTCACAGGTGGACCGCGATACATGGTAGAAAATTATCGAGATGCAATGGCCATATGCAGATGGTATGGAAATCCAGACCTCTTCATTACTATTACTGCAAATCCAAAGTGGGAAGAAATCAGTGATCATATAAAGAAGGCTGGAAACGAAAATGCAAATGATAGACCGGATATTGAATGTCGTGTATTCAAAATGAAGTTAGAAGAACTTCTTACAGACCTACAAGATGGTGTCTTCTTCGGTCCTATTAAAGCAGGTACAAATATCATTTATAATAATAAAATATAATCAATCTTTACATTTTCTTACACATCATTTTCTTTTCTTATAAACAGTTGTTCACACAATCGAGTTTCAGAAACGTGGTCTTCCTCACGCACATATACTTTTGTGGTTGCAAGATTCAAAACAAATTCCAACTCCAGACGATATCGATAGTTTCATTACATCTGAACTACCAGATAAAGTGGCTGACCCAGAAGGTTTTCAGTTGGTTGAACAACTTATGATGCATGGGCCATGCGGACGAAAGTGTATGGATGATAACAAATGCACAAAAAAATTTCCAAGACCGTACAATAACACCACAAGTATCAGTGAAACTGGCTATATAACCTATCGTCGGAGAGCTGATGATACAAAATATGTCATGAAAGGAGACACTAAGCTTGATAATCGCTACGTAGTGCCTCACAATCTCTCACTCCTAAAAAAGTACAAAGCTCACATTAATGTCGAATGGTGCAATAGATCGTCTGCCATAAAGTATCTATTCAAATATATCACAAAAGGAGTAGACATGGCTACAATGTTGATCGAGAAACTACAAGTAGTGGATCAGAATGCAGAAGATAAGTCAAAAGAAGAGATCAGTGAGATAAAAAACTATTTGGAATGTCGTTACCTCTCTGCATGTGAAGCTGCATGGCGAATCTTTGCCTTCGATATTCATGCACGTAAACCTGCGGTAACAAGGCTACCGTTGCATTTACCAGACCAACAAACAATCATTTACAATGAAGAAAGCGATCTTGAAAATATTATCTCAAAAGATGGAATTCATAGAACAATGTTGACAGAGTACATGGAGATGTGCAAAAGCTGCCCTGAAGCAAGAAAACTTACATATAGTCAGTTTCCTACAAAATATGTGTGGGATTCAGATGCAAAAATTTGGACAAGAAGGCAAAAAGGATTCAGCATAGGAAGAGTAGTGAACATTCATCCAAGATCAGGAGACTTATACTATCTGAAAATGTTGGTAAATATACTCGAAGGTCCGACAAGCTTTGATGATATACTAACAGTAGATAATGTAAAACATACCTCATTCAAAGCAGCGTGTTATGCACGAGGGATGTTGAATGGTGATTCAGAATGGAAAGAGGCTATGGATGAAGCAGCACACTATGCATATCCTTTCCAACTTCGCCATCTCTTTGTGACATTGATGCTATATTGCGAATTAAGTAGCCCTCTTTCTTTGTGGGAGCATTGCTGGCGTCACCTAGCTGAAGACATACCTAATAAACAAAGAAAAACATTCAATTTCAGTGGTCAACAATTCTCCGACGAAGAATTACAAAGTTATACACTCATAGAGTTAGAGAAAATCCTGGCGCAGAACGATAGATCATTAACTGAGTTTGAAGATATGCCAAAGCCAGACAAGGAATTGTTGAAAAAGATGAAAAACTCAATGGTCCAAGATGAAACAAACTACAAAATTCTAGAACAAGAAGAAGAACATTGCAAGTTAATCAAAACGTTAAATGACGAGCAGAAGAACGTCTACGATGCCATTATCGACTCGATTGAGAATAATAAAGGAAAACTATTTTTCCTCAATGGACCAGGTGGAACAGGAAAGACTTACGTGTATAAGACGATCATCTCAAGGCTAAGATCACAGCGAAAAATTGTTTTACCAGTCGCTTCATCCGGAATTGCAGCTACACTTTTACCTAACGGTCGAACTGCACATTCACGTTTCAAGATTCCAATAGATCTTCATCAAGACAGCATGTGTAACATAAGTCGTAATACGATGCTTTCTGAATTACTTGAACAAACAGACCTCATCATTTGGGACGAAGCACCTATGTGCCATCGGTTTGCATTTGAAGCTCTTGATAAGAGTTTACGAGATTTACTCTCAATGTCAGATCCAGATGCAGCAACCAAAACCTTTGGAGGAAAAACAGTGCTCCTTGGAGGCGATTTTAGACAAATTCTACCAGTGATACCGCAAGGCAGCAGGCAAGAAACAGTTATGGCAACAATAAACCGGTCGTATTTATGGAACTATTGCAATATATTCACTCTTGAAAAGAATATGAGGTTGCACCAAGCTGAAAGAGATTTTGCAAAATGGATATTACGAATCGGTGACGGCACCGCTCCTAAGCCTACAAAATATAGGAAAGCAAACAATGAAAATGACATAGTCGAAATAGACAACAAACTGCTTTTACAAAACAGTGGAGATCATGTTGAATGCATTGCAAAGTCTACGTATCATGATTTCGATGTTCTTTTTAAGGACAAGGATTATCTAATTGAGCGAGCAATTCTAACTCCAAGAAACGAAACGGTGGACGAAGTCAATAACTACATGTTATCTTGCTTAAAAGGAGATCTAAAAGAGTATTTGAGTTCTGACAGTATCGGAGACGACAAAGAAGAGGTGGCAAATCAACATATTCTTTACCCCACTGAATTTTTGAATACTTTGAAATTTTCAGGTATTCCTAACCACCAACTAAATCTCAAAGTAGGTGCGCCAGTCATGCTGCTAAGAAATATAAACCAAAGAGCCGGGCTTTGCAATGGTACAAGATTAATAATAACTCGCCTAGGAACAAGGGTTATCGAAGCAGAAATACTTACTGGAACTAATGAGGGAGTACGGGTTCTTATTCCTAGAATTAGCCTCACACCAACAGATGCAAAATGGCCTTTCAAGTTAAAGAGGCGTCAATTCCCTCTTCGAGTCTGTTATGCAATGACGATCAACAAAAGCCAAGGACAAAGCTTAAACAAAGTTGGTTTATATTTGCCCAATCCTGTTTTCTCACACGGACAGTTATACGTTGCGCTATCAAGAGTGACAACAACTGCAGGACTACAGATTCTTAAAGCTGAAACAAAACACTACGACAATAACGTTGTGGAAAATATTGTATTTCAAGAAGTTTTCAACAACGTCTCATCTACAAGACAAACAGAAGAAAGAATTGACAGCGAAGAAAATATTGATTTGTTTTTTTAATTTTGTTTTCTATTTTATTTTTTATAATGACATAGGCTTCTCATACAATTTGTGAGTTTAAATGTTATTAAAGTCTCAAACTTCTAGTAACTTCAAAATCTGACTTTGCTACTTACCGTGATTCACACCAATGTTACCAGTGTTGGAATGCCTTGATACCTTCAAAAAAAAAAACACAAGCAAACAAACTCAGACAGTAACCAAAAATCAATAATGGGCACAAAATTTAGAGCAACACGAATCAAAAGAGAATAAATTTAGAGTTAAACAATAGAAACATTGCAATCTTACATTACGCATGTCAAGTTTCGAGGCTGCCGTTCCAAAAACCAAAGTGGCTGAGCCAAAGATGATAACAGTAGCAGCTGCGAATGCTTTTCCAACCGCAGAAACCAGAAAATCAGGGCTCATAGATTAAGCACACTTTGCAAACACTAACAAATCAGACAAAGACTCTGCTCTGTTCCTACACTAGCAAGAACAAAAGACAATCTCATCTTGGTGGCAGTTTCTACTTTTCTATACACTTCAAACACCTAGGCTTTCTTCTCTAGAAGCCCATTGTGTAACTATAAACAAACACATCAGCAAAACTACAGAAAGATACTTCATAATACTAAAACTATAACCAAAATTGCCAAGAATTGCTTGATTACTTTTCCTCACAGTCAATAACACACACCCAGAATCACAATTTTATCGATTTAGAGAACGAAGACTAAGGAGGAAATGGAAGAAAAGCGAAATCGGAAAATTACTAGAAGCAGCGCCAATGGAGGAAGCGGAGCATCGATCGAAACCCTAGCACCACCGCGACGATTGGCCGAGAGATGGATAGATAATCCCGTCGGCAAAATGTTACATCGACCAAGAACTCTACGTTTTGTTTCTCTGTTGGGTTTTTATGGCTCGGTTACATACGAATATTAGATCTTACTGGGCTTAAAATTAATATCATACTTTCTATTTTCCTATTTTATTAATTTCCCATTTTGATGTCCGTGTTTTATAAAGAGAGTTTTCATGTCCGAATTTTGATCGATCAGTTTTCATAAGCATTGTATGTATTAATTATTGAATAACAATTCATTTAATATTTTAAACAAGATCTTTTACTCTACGATTATCGTTTATAGCTATTTATTGGACAATCTCTCATCTATAAACTTTAACCTTCACTTTTATTCTATGTATTAAACAAACATATCAATAATTTAATGATAAATAATAATTCAAACAACAAACCCGTGCAACGCACGGGTCCTTCACCTAGTCAATTATAAATTGCACATAAATTTTAACTAATATGTACAGTGTTTTGGATCGATTTTTATCTGCTTTCACCATTCAAATATACATTTTGAACAGCTCGATACGCTTTTGTACCGGTTGATCCGCTTGTTCCGTTTGGTGCGCACCGCCGGATACGCTTTCTCCATTCAGACCCTTAGACCAAACCTGGGGGGATGCCCATTATTGGCCAATGACCAAACCTTGTCATATATTCTGGTATTTGACACCTTGGGGATGCAAAGCTACAGTAGTTGGTGTTACGTGGGCACAGTTTAAGATCGAGAACTCACTTACAAACATCACACTTGCTTGCACTACTCTGCGTTAATGGGCTGTTAATTGCGTATCTACTAAAGTTGCGTTTATCCCACTTAACATTAATAAACCATGACGAAACGACTAAATGCAATGTTTCAACTTTTACACTGAATGTATAGGCCGATTATAAAAGGGTTTTGTTTTGTTTTGCAAAATACACATTGAGAATTTGAAAAAGTCACATGAATCCGTGATTGGGCCTAAGCCTAAAAAAGGGCCGAGTCATAAAGTTTGGTCGGTGGAAGCGATACACAAATCGTATAGTGAGTCCATTTGGATCACGTGGGAAGCATGCGGATAAGAGTCCAATTTCCGTTTGGTGCAAAATTGTAAATTTGCGGGACCACGAAAAATCGAAAATCATCATCATCGTCTCCATTTCTCGATGGTGAGGCTACGAATTGCTTTAACATGCGTATTTTAGAGAGACAGAACGGTACACGTCAACTCATGGCGTACGTTAGCTAAATGCATGTCCTTTTTGCTTTGTTTCCCGAAAGTAATCAAGAAGAAGAAGCTCTCACCGATTTCATCTACTCATCTTATCCGATCTCTTGAGCTGCTTCTCGCCGATCTCTCTGGGCTCTTCTCATTTCCGTACGTCGTAGGTAGGTCAATTTCGCGATCTTTTATGGTTTCCTGGTTGATATGTTGCTACGATTTCGTGCGATGTGAATCGGAATGTGTATCCTGCTCTTGATTCGACAAAGATCGGTTTTGATTAGTACGATTTTCAATTTTTTATTTTGAAGAAATCGTCTGGGTTGCTTCCGTGAAGTTGGAATTATGCTAATCTTTTGTATATATATGGAAACTTTTTCTTGATTTTGAAAAATTCCGCTTAAATCTGTTGGAATTACTGTTCAATTTCAGGTTAGTTGATCTTGGGATGATGATGATGCGAAAGGTCTCTCTACCATTGTCTCATGATCTGAATGTTCATAAGATCCAAGAAGCTCCTGGATACCATAATGTACGCATTATTGTAGTGGAATTTTAGATTTTATCGTTAATTCTTGTGTTTTGATTACTTACAGTTTATCTGTTCCTGCAGAGTGTTGCTTGTAGAAATCGTGCGTATCTGACACGGACAGGTCTTTCATCATGTGCCACGGTATCATCTGTGCTCATTGCATAGTTTACTGGTTTAGTTTCTTGCCTCATGCAGCTTATTTTCTTCAAGTAATGTTGGTCTTGTGATGAACTATCCTTTGCTTTTCAATAACTTTTGTACGTATGCTTCTATTGTATTTAAGTTTGTGTTTCCTTGAGTCTGATAATTATGCATAGCTCTCAGTTGAAATTATTAAAATATGTTCTCACGTGAAAGTTCTTAGCTATATGTTTTCTATCTTTCTCGCCTCTATTTATTGTATGCTTCCTTTCTTGTTGTCTTAGAGACAAGACGTATGGAGTCTTCAGCTTCTGGAGAGCTTGAGTGGCCCAGTAGCCCCTGTATCATCTAGGTGTAATGCATTTGTTTGCCGAGCAGCTCTCTTTCCAGGGAATGGAAATCAAGGTCCCATTCTAAAATCAACTGCAGTAATATTCACAAGGTTTTTTGCTTGAACCTTTATTCATTTATACTAATAAAATGACTGAAGTGTGCTTGATTAACAAACTTTACACACACATATCACATGCTTTTGCCTACAACTGAGACCCGAAAAGATCAGTAGTTTGGAATATGTGGTCTGTCTTTCAAATACATTTACACTTTTAGTTATTGAGGCCAATTTACTTAAAATGTTCTTCATTGATATCAGGGCATATGATGCTTTACGTGGGAATCCTTATCTAATGAAACTAATCCCAGCAGTCGGGATTCTTGCATTTGCTACATGGGGTCTTAGACCACTTCTAGGCCTTTCCAGAGGTACCCTGTTTGAGGTGAGATGCCATTCTCTCTTATATATTCACTTTCGGTTCCTGGAGTACTTGCTATAGTATATTTTAAGTGGCTGCAATTTTAATTCCAGAAGGGGAATGATACAAATTCACACAAGAGCACCACGCAATACATAGCTGTGTCATATCTTCAGCCTTTGCTGCTTTGGAGTGGAGCAATCCTTTTATGCAGGTTGACAATATTTTTGTTTCTTAACTATTTAACTATTATGTGTTTTTACTGAAACTGATATGAAAGTCTCTCTCAGAACATTGGACCCAATAGTAATGTCTTCAAGTGCCAGCCAGGCTATTAAACAACGCCTTCTTAGCTTTGCTCGGTCCATGTCAACGGTGTTGGCATTTGCATGCTGTTTATCAAGGTGAGCAAGAGTTTCTTTATATTCTTAACTGTAAGAACACAGCTACGTTAAGCTTGACTGATGAAGTATTTGCTTAAGAATACAAGTCCAAAAGACTTTAGTGACCTTTCTGCTGGGTTGTCAGTCAGTTGGAAATAGAGCTCTTTTGTTTCCGTCCTTGTATATCTGTCATAACTTAGATTTATTGACTTCCAAATGGTTTTTTCAGTTACTGAGCATGTTACACTGTCGTTTCTGCAGCCTACTTCAGCAGGTGCAGAAATTTTTTATGGAGACAAAGAATCCTGCTGATACAAGAAATGTATGTCTCCGTGTCCTTAAAACCGATTTGGACACATTTTTTTTTTATTGCCTGTTCTTGATCTTCCTAGTATACGACATGAAGTGGTAACACAACACCTGCAATTGCCAGTGATGTGTTGAATTGTTTTTAGTATTTACCTCTTAGGAGAAGTTAAGTATGTTTTGTATCACATCTAATCCTTCGTTAGTGATGATGATGTAGTAATATCGTATACTGTACTTCATATTGCGACTTTAATGAACAAATAAGCATTTTATCTCTCCAAACTTGTATTCTTTCTGTGAATATGCATTTTGCATTCATTTAATTTAGTTGTTCTGAAGGAATAAACTCTTCCGACATAGATGTACAAAAATTCAGTTGGCTGATGCACAAGTTTATTCAGAAATATGTTTATCTGTTTATTATTATGCCAGATGGGTTTCAGTTTTGCTGGAAAAGCTGTTTACACTGCTGCGTGGGTTGCTGCTGCTTCATTGTTTATGGAGCTGTTGGGTTTCTCTACCCAAAAGTGGCTAACGGCTGGGGGTCTGGGGACAGTTCTGCTCACTCTAGCTGGTCGTGAGGTGAGATCCCTTCTTTGTGGAAAACATTTGGCATACTAAATCTTTTTTACAGTGGGACAATAATACCTTTTGTGGATGGTGCAGATACTTACAAACTTTCTATCAAGCATAATGATCCATGCTACACGGCCCTTTGTTCTGAATGAGTGGATCCAGACCAAGATAGGAGGCTATGAAGTTTCTGGCACAGTAGAGGTCCGTTAACTTGTCAATTTATCTTTGTTTCCAAATGCTGTGTTAGATTGATTCTATTATTCGTATTCACTACACTGGCTTCAAACACACTAGTCATCTTTTTGACATATGATCTTTGTTCCATAGAAATTGACTTTCCTTCTTTTTCAGCAAGTTGGTTGGTGGTCACCTACAATTATCAGAGGTGATGACCGTGAAGCAGTTCATATTCCTAACCATCAGTTCAGTGTAAATATCGTGAGGAATCTAACACAAAAGACACATTGGCGCATCAAAACACATCTTGCCATCAGTCATCTTGATGTCAGCAAAATTAATGTGAGAAACATCGTTGTTTTACATGTATCCTTTCATTCCTGCACCTTCAAAGTTTGTTGGCTCATTCAATGTAACAAGTTCTTGTTTCCAACTTTGCAGAATATTGTGGCTGATATGCGCAAGGTTTTGTCTAAAAATCCTCAAATCGAGCAGCAAAAGATACACAGAAGAGTGTTTTTGGAGGAAATAGATCCAGAAAACCAAGCCCTTAGAGTAAGAAGATGCCTTCTCTCGACATTTAATAGTTCAATATGTTTTTGTCTCACGTTATCCAGTTTTTGTCTGATATTGTTGCAGATCCTGATATCCTGTTTTGTAAAGACTTCACGTTTTGAAGAATACCTGTGTGTTAAGGTATGCATAAGTTAGCTAAAACGACACGTTTCATAGCTGTAGTGGATTTCTTTTTGGCTGCCGATTGTTATCTTTTAAGTTGTCCATTTATCCTATGAATCAGATGCGATTTCGTGTTCATATTTTAAAGGAGGATACTATAACACTAGATTAGTTTGATAAACTCTTTTCACATTTTTCTTTATTTGATTACTTTCCGATGAAATCATTTTCTGTGGCTATGCGTGTGTGCATCTACATGTGTTTATGTGTATGATGAAGGAATCTGATGATAAACCTTATCAAATGTCATGAGCTTATCTCATAAGAATTTGTATTTTTGAACAGGAAGCAGTACTCCTGGATCTTCTTAGAGTTATTAGCCATCATGGAGCACGACTAGCAACTCCCATTCGCACAGTTCAGAGAATGCGTAATGAGGCTGAAGTGGACAGTGCAGCATTTTCAGACATAGTTTTCAATCAAGCAGCTATGAACCGTCGATTCATGCTGATTGAACCGTCCTACAAAATCAGTAGCGATGACAACGCAAAGTCCTCACCTAACTCAGTGCAGAAAAGTGAAGAAAATGACTCTCAAGGAGAAGCATCGGAATCCGATGCTGAAGCAGAAAACAACGGATCAGTGTCGGTTCCAAATGTCAAAAAGGAGAAAAAGAAAGCGGCTCTTGGTTCCAATTCCAGTACAGGAACTAAGGGCTCACCAACATCAACATCAGACGAGCCAGTAGAACAGAAGTCAGAAGAGAAGAAGAAAGATGCAAATAAAGCAGAGAAGGATGAAGTTTCTGATGGTGAAGGTGCAACAGGGCAGATCTTGAAACCAAAAGCAAGGCAGGGGACCGAAAAGAGCAGCGGAGATCCAAAAGTTCGAGATGGTGGTGGGTCTGGTACTAGTTCATCGCTAGAGGAGAATATTGTACTTGGTGTTGCGTTGGATGGCTCAAAGCGTACACTCCCGATTGATGAAGAACTCGAGGCATCTGGCGTGTTAATGGAGTCTGAAGAACTTGGTATTGGATCGGAGTGAGTGGAAGGAGAAACATGTAGAAGAAATTTGTAGAAAGTAACAATTGCAAATGGAGAAATGAGCGCAACTCTGTTAAGTTTTTTAAAGGGTAGAGCTTTGCGCCATTTCATGTGTAAATAATTACCATACCTGTGACTAATAACTCGAAAGTAGTTTGATTCGAGTGTCTAGTTTGAAGTTCTTTCCTGTGTTCTGAAATGAATGCGTTAGGATCAAATTTTACTTTAAAGTTTAAATAGAATGGGAATACTTTCAAAAAGATAACCAGATAGTGCATATCAAACTTTGAAATTTGAATATCATACAAAAAGAAACATGTTATGTAGTTTCAACACCAACGAAAATACACCAAATCAAACACATTTGAAAAAATTGATAAACGCATCAACAAGGCGAAACTATGCTCGGCGCCAAGGTGAATCAAAGCAAAGAAACACAATAATTGTCATCCATATTACACCGTAGGTGTCTGCGAGGCTCCAGTAGAATATCTCCAAATCAACTGTATCGTCATCTCCGCTTTGAGAATCGGGTTCCTCGAAACCGATAGTACTGTTATAATCACAACTTTTATTTAAGGCTGATCCACAAAGAAGATCATTACCAATGTAGTTGGTTTTATCCAAGGTAGAAAATTTGTTTTGACTAGGAATGGGCCCTGACAAGTTGTTGTACGACACATTGAATACAACCATATAATGTAACTTCCCTAGCTAGATCTTGAGGTATTGGTCCGCGCAACACGTTGAACGAAAGATCAATGCTCTCTATATCTGTTAGATTGCAGAAGCTTTCAGGTATTGAACCTGACAAGGAATTGTGAGACAGATTCAAAGCACGTATCTTCTGAAGATCTCCTAGCTCTCTCGGGATTTTGCCACTTAGTTCATTATTTGACAAATCCAGTCCAAACATGAAGTCAAAACTTCTTTCGTTGTAAGAATCATATCTACTCTTTGATGCAAAATCAACAGTGAACTCCGAAATGCCGGTGTAGTCTGGAGAATACTCGCGTGGTAAAACCAACAACCTAGAATACACCTCTAATGATCTAAGCTCCTTCCAAATGACACCTTGTTGAGATGGTATAGATCCATTCAATTTATTGTTAGCAAGATCCAAGATCCTCATGCTTCTGAGACCACATAGATCAGTAGGAATATTACCCGTTAACGCATTACCCCTCAACAAAAGAGAGAGGACAAACTGGTTGTTGACAAAGCGCGGAATCACTCCAGATAACTTGTTGTTTCGAAGATCAAGTATCAAGACATCTTTTATCAAAGTAGTTGGGATCGTCCCGCTAAACTCCTTGTCGTGGAGGTACAACAAACTCATATTCTGACCGTTGAATTGCGCAGGCAAATTTCCTGAAAACTTATTTCCAGAGAGGTCCAAAATTTTCATGGTAGATATGTTAAAAAGAGTATTTGGCACGGTACCTTCCAAAAGATTATTCGAAACGAAAACATAGGCAAGAAAAAACCTAAAAAACCAGCTTGGAATGACACCTTGTAGATAGTTATTCGACAAGTCGAGCACTCCTAGAGATGTCGAATGTCGCAATCCCAGTAAATAGATTGTTATTAGCAATCAATACGACCAACGCTTCCAAATATGTTGGTTTTGGAAAAATATGACCATAGAATCAGTTGTATGAAAGCTTCAAAGTATGCAATGAATTACAATCAATAAGAAAATTCTTTGGTAGACTTCCAGAGAAATTATTATGAGATATATCCAAGAAACGAATCTTTTTAATCTCTCCGAACGAAGATGGCAAATTCCCTTGAAACCCATTATTCGAAAGCTTCAAGTGTTTCATATTTGCAAGCACTTTTCCAATATTCTCTGGAAGCCGTTGATCTAAAATGTTGGCTGAAACATCCAAAATCAAAACTTGGCAACTCAAATATGGTGAAAGAGTTGTTCTGCAAAAGCAAAACTCGAAGGTTTGGATATTTCTCCAGAAACCAAGAAGGAAATGCATAGGAGAGATTAATTACACGCAAATCCTTCTGATGGCGGAGAAAGCTTGGAACTGTTTCCAAGTTGCAATTCTGTAATTCTATGACACTCAACTGAAACTTCAGCTGCAAGGAGGAGTCTTTCTCTATTTGCAGCAAATTAGATCTTGATGAAAATTTGAACACCTTAAGCTTAGAGAGGTTGGCGATTAAATCGAACGAGAAGAAACCATCAAACTCATTATCTGAGAGAGATAAGTACTCAATACTATTGATAAAAGATGGAAGTGTCTCATTGAGTTGGTTTGAAGAGATATCAAGAACTTGGAGTTGGGTCAAGCTATCAAAACACTGAGGAAATGAACCTGTAAATTTGTTTCGACTCAGATCAAGCTCCCGTAAATTTTTCAATTGACAAAGTCCTGCAACAACCACATGAATAATTAAATGCATAAGAAGATTATATCATTTACGGTCTTCCACAACAACCACATTGACTAACAAATAATTATAGCCTAATTGGCTAACTAACAAAAGGAAGGAGAAACCCCTTGTTGTTTTTCAAAAGAATCACCACAATTTTTGTTATTTCCTTAAATATAGGTAAATTTATTGTTATTTAGCTAATTTACTCTTCAATATTTGAATTCTTTTGTAAACTCTTAAATATAATCCAATCTATTCTAGTCCATAGCCCTAGTGAATTGAGTCTTATTAGATGGTGAATCAACCCAATCCATAAACCTATCATATCGAAATGTGTCAGATTCCGATCCAAACCATTTAATTTAATAAATCAAAAATGATTATACGAATCAATCTATAAATAAATTATGTTTTTGACAGAATTCTTTGACATAGTCGCATTATCTTTGGGAAATTTACGAAATCGTGTATTTAGCGAAATTTTTTATGGGATTATGTTTTTGGCGAAAAATTACGGTACAACGTTTTTGACATGAAAATCGATGGATCACATTTTACAGAATCGCGTTTTTGGCGAGAATTGGTGAATCACATTTTAGCGGGAAATTTCACAGAATCATGTTTTTGGTGGAAAATTAGAAAATCATGTTTTTGACGGAAAACTATGGAATAACATTTTTAACAGAAAATTAACGTAATCACTTTTTTGGCGGAAATTACAAATTTGCGTTTTAGGCGGAATTTTTTTTACAAAATAAGTTTTTTTGGCGGAAATATTGCAAAATTATGTTTTTAGCGGGAAAATTACAAAATCATGCTTTTCGCTTTGAAAAAAAAATTGATGGATAATTTCATTTTCATCCATCAATCAATTTCATTTAAACACACTTTAATCCAATCTATTTGACTCATTAAACCCATTAAGCTATTATTTATGATTGATGGATTGAATTGCGTTGCATAGATCCATGACTTCTAATCCATTTTGATCTTCCTAAGTAAATACCAACATAAACTAATTAAGTTGATTTAAACTAACATATCAATGATTTCAGTACAAACCTCGACTTACCACATACTTGGCAAATTTTCGTAACCTTCAAGGCTTAGACTTAAGCAATAACGAATTTTCTGGAACGCTGCAAGAAGGTATAAATGGCTACGAATTTCAACAATGGTAACAGAGCAAACGTTATAATATTATAATTGGTCTAGGTAAACGTGTTTACGAAAATCAAAATATAATTTTAAATTTCACTTAAAATTGTTAAAATCTGACATGATGATTTTTATGGTTACACTGTTATAATTCGATTATAATAAGTTACCATGCACAATTCATGTCTGTTAAATTATAATTGTTAAAAGTGTTATAATATAATTATTGTTATAAAAGAAAATTGAATAATTGCTCTGAGGAAAAATTTAAGAATAAGTGAAAGATTTATACCCTCGGATAATCAGAACACAAGTAAGAAGAAGAGAGAACAAAGAAAATAATGTTTCTTATTAATGTCGAAGATGTTGTGTATTGTTACAAAATGAAGTCGAAACATTCGTATATATAGAAGGTAAACAGATAGAATTTACTGTGCGCGCATAGTGACAGTGGGGTCCACACAAGAGATAAATCGTACGTGAGAAGATAAATGTTATCTTACTGCAAATGTGAATGCAAATTTCACATGCAGTATATGTTGACTTTCACAACACTCCCCCTTGGAGACCAATGTCACTATGTCTCTTGCGTTATGTCTTTCGGTTGCCTCGTTAAAAACCTTTCTAGGAAAACCCAGTGGGAAAAACCCTAGTAGGATAAAAAGAGTACAACCACGCAAGCTCCCCCTCGAATGATCAAGCATATAGATCTCGTTGATGGCGCATTCCAATGTCATAGACATGCTTCTTGAATATCGAGGTAGGAAGTGATTTTGTGAAGAGATCTGCAGCATTATCACATGATCGAACATATCTCACTTCAATCTCTTTATTCTTCTCAAGCTCTTGGGTGTATGAGAAAAACTTTGGAGGGATATGTTTGGTTCTATCACTTTTAATATATCCTTCCTTCGTCTGGGCAACACATGCAGCATTATCTTCATATAAGATCGTTGGCTCCATGTTTACGTGTAATCCGCTACATGATCGAATGTGTTGACAAATTGACCTGAGCCAAACACATTCTCTACTTGCTTCATGGAGTGCAATAATTTCAGCGTGATTCGAAGAAGTAGCTACAAGTGTTTGCTTCTGAGAACGCCAGGATATTGCAGTGCCTCCAATAGTAAAAACGTATCCTGTTTGTGACCTCGCTTTGTGCGGATCTGATAAATATCCGGCATCTGCAAAACCAACCATTTGATCTTTCGAGTTTTTAGGATAAAATAATCCTAAATCAATTGTCCCTTGAAGATATCGGAAGATATGTTTAATCCCATTCCAATGTCTTCGTGTTGGAGACGAGCTGAATATTGCTAAAAGATTAACAGCAAATGAGATGTCAGGACGAGTACAATTCGCAAGATACATGAGTGCTCCGATTGCACTTAGATATGGTACTTCAGGACCAAGTATTTCTTCATTTTCTTCAGGTGGTCGAAATGGATCATTTTGAATTTGTAGTGATCTAACGACCATAGGAGTACTCAACGGAGTTGCCTTGTCCATGTTGAATCGTTTTAGCACTCTTTTGGTATATGTAGCTTGGTGTACAAAAATACCCTTTTGAGAATGCTCAATTTGTAAACCAAGGCAATACTTTGTCTGTCCGAGATCCTTCATCTCAAATTCTCCTTTCAAATAATTAGATGCTTTCTGTATTTCATCTTGAGTTCCAATTATGTTTAGATCATCAACATATACCGCAATAATCACAAATCCAGATGTTGTTTTCTTGATGAAAACACATGGGCATATTGGGTTATTCGCATATCCTTCTTTCATTAAATGCTCACTGAGACGATTGTACCACATTCGTCCAGATTGTTTTAACCCATATAATGATCTCTGCAATTTTATTGCACATAACTCTTTAGGTTTAGATCGTAATGCTTCTGGCATTTTAAACCCATCGGGAATTCTCATATAAATATCGATATCTAATGATCCATACAGATAAGCAGTAACAACATCCATAAGACACATTTCTAGATTCTCACCAGCTGCTAGACTCATCAGGAATCTAAATGTGATGGCATCCATAACGGGAGAATAGGTTTCCTCATAATCTATTCCAGGTCTTTGAGAAAAACCTTGAGCCACAAGACGAGCTTTGTATCTCGTAATCTCGTGGTTCTCATTTCGTTTTCGAACAAAAACCCATTTGTGGCCAACTGGTCTTACATCTACAGGTGTAAGTACAATCGGTCCAAATACACTGCGTTTATTCAATGAATCGAGTTCGGCTTCCATTTTCCCCAGTCATGCCTCTTTTGACATTCATATACCGACTGTGGTTCTGGATCTTCGTTTTCCTCATTTATTTCTTTCGACACAAGATATGAGAAAACGTCATCCATGAATCCATTTTACTTCGATTCCAAATCTTCCCATTATAAATGTAATTTATAGAAATCTCATGATTTTCTTCAGGCACATGATGCTCTACATTATCATTCGTTTCTTGATGTCTTTCTTCTAAAATATTTTCTGCTATTTCGGGAACATCAAGCTTCTCAGATTCCCTACGTTTTCTAGGATTTTTATCTTTAGAACCAACAGGTCTACCACGCTTCAGGCGTGTCTTAGACTCGCGTGTATCATCTGCCCATCCTTGTTCTTGGGGAATTTCAACCCGAGCAGGAACATTTGCAGCTGGAATATGTGACTTAGTTACCGTCTTAGTATCTGCAAAAGCATCAGGTAACTGATTTGCTATACTTTGCATATGTATAATTCGTTGGACTTCCAGTTCCGACTGTTTTGTATGAGGATCAAGATGTAACAAAGATGGTACACTCCACTCTATTCCTTTCTTACTTGTTTATTTTCTCCCCCTAGAACTGGGAATTCTTTTTCATCAAAATGACAATCGGCAAACCGTGCCGTAAAAACATCACCAGTTTGAGGCTCTAAATATCGTATTATGGATGGAGAATCATAACCAACATATATTCCTAACCTTCGTTGCGGTCCCATCTTTGTACGTTGTGGTGGTGCTACAGGCACATACACAGCACAACCAAAAATCCTTAGATGAGAAATATTTGGTTCATGACCAAACACTAATTGTAATGGGGAGTACTTATGATTTGCACTTGGTCTGACTCGGATAAGTGCCTCAACATGTAAAATAGCGTGTCCCCATACATAGGTTGGGAGTTGTGATCTCATGATCAAAGGTCTTGCAATTAATTGCAAACGTTTAATTAAGGATTCAGCCAAACCATTTTGTGTATGAACATGAGCTACCGGATGTTCAACATCAATCCCCGTTACCATACAATAGTCATTAAATGCTTGAGATGTAAATTCACCAGCGTTATCCAATCTAACTCTTTTAATGGGATAATCCGGAAACTGAGCCCTCAGTTTGATAATTTGAGTTAGAAACCTTGCAAACGCTAAGTTTCGAGACGATAATAGACAAACATGTGACCATCTGCTGGATGCGTCAATTAATACCATAAAATAGTGGAAAGGTCCACATGGTGGATGTATTGGTCCACAAATATCACCTTGAATTCGTTCAAGAAACTTTGGTGATTCTTTATCAATTTTAGTAGGGGATGGCCTCGTAACTAATTTTCCAAGAGAACATGCTACACATGTCATTCTATTCACCTGATAAATCTCTTGGATTGTCAGTGGATGCCCATGAGAGTTTTCTATGATTTTTCGCATCATAGAAGTGCCTGGATGACCAAAGCGATTATGCCATAATGTGAAATCTTCTGGATTTCGTTTGATTGTAAGATGTGATTCTATTGCATTTATGTAAGTATGATGCAAACCAGAAGGAAACTTTGGTATTTTCTCTAAAATTTTCCTTTTTCCTGATTTATCAGAAGTTATGAACATATACTTCTTTCCATTCTCAGTTGCTGACTGAGTATCAAATCCTTGAAGATATATGTCATTAAAACTCAACAAATTCCGTTTAGAACTCGGAGAAAATAAGGCATTACTTATGGAAATTTTTGTTCCATTAGGCAACGTAAAGTTGGCTTTACCAGTTCCTTCAATCAAGTCTACAGGACCCGATACTGTATCAACTGTAACTCTCGTTGGTTTTAAGTTAGAGAAATACCTTTTGTGTTTCAGAATAGTGTGCGTTGTTCCACTATCCGGTATACAAATTTCTCTAACGTTTCCTTTGGATATTGATTTGTTCGTACCTTTGTCCATTTCTGTAATCAAGATAAAACATCAATAAAGGAAAAACAAACTTCATTCATGAAAGAGTAAACACACACTAATTATACATTAGTTTGTTGGTAAAACAACATTATTCTCAAAACAACCGAAAAACATAATATTATACATGGCATAACTAGAGACTATTCAGTAGTCTCACTAGAAGCATTTTAGTCTTCAGCAAGGTCGGTAACTTCGTTGTCATTCTCAAAGTCCGAAGCGTCGAGATGGGTATCACCTTCAGGGTGTTCCATTAGGTTCACCTCCTTTTCTTTGCCTTTAACAGACTCTTGGTACAACTTGCAAAGATGTAAAGGAGTTCGACACACACGGGACCAATGTCCTTTCGATCCACATCTGTAACAGATTCCGTCACGCTTCTGAGTGACATTACTTTTGGTTTCCTTGCCTTTAGAATTCTGTTCAGAGCGAACCCATTTGAATGACTTTCGTCCTTGCGGGTTATAATACTTTCCACGACCTCGATTGAATCGACCACCACGACCCCGATAAGTTTGACCTCCTCTTTCTGGATTTTTCACATCTGTTTTCTCTGGATTTTTCACAACCATAGCATTCACTTCAGGGATTGCTTTGGTTCCTGCAGGCCGAGTGTTGTAGTTTTTGATGAGAAGTTGACTATTCTTCTCCGCTATTTTAAGTGCTACAATCAGCTCAGAAAACCTTCGGTACCTGCAGTTTCTGTATTGTTCTGCTAGAACATAATGTTCCTTATGAAAAGTGAGGTAAGTCTTATTGAGCATCTCTTCTTCGCTCACATGCTTACCACAATATTCTAATTGGGACACGATTCTTAACATGGCAGAATTATACTTTTTTACCGACTGAAAATCCAGAAACCTCAAATTTGCCCACTCATCAAGAGCATGTGGGAGAGTTATTGCCCTTTGGTTGTCAAACCTTTCCTTTAGAGCTTGCCATAGCTCTGCAGGATCTTTTACTTTCGCATAATCATGTATCAGATTTTCATCTAGATGTTTCCTTAGGAAAATAATCGCTCTTGATTTCTCATGGCTAGGCGATTCATTTCCCTCTCTTATAGTATCCACTATATTCATTTCATCTAGATGAAGCTCGACATTCGTGGACCATGCTATGTAGTTTTCTCCAGTGACTTCGAGAGCTGGAATCTTAAGCTTCTCGATATTTGCCATTTATTTCTAAAACGAAAAATAGAAATCATAATTAGAATTTCATTAATTAAGATCAACCATACAAATTAATAATAAAAGAAATTACAAGAAATATTAATGCATAAAACATTCAGATAAGACTCATGATGTACTCTCCCGGAGTAAAATCACCAATAGAAATACCGTAAATACGAGCAAAAATTACAAATGCTATAATGATTAAGAAAAATCGAAACATTTTCTTAGTTTTGAAAAGAGATGAAATAAAATTATGAATGAAATGAAAGAGTGAAAAATAAGTGTATTTATAGATTGAAAATCACTATTCATAGCCGTTAACTAGCCATTTAAAAAGGTAAATTTTTTTTAAATTTTTCTTTGTGACCGTTGTAAATTCAGATGTAAAAGATAAATTAATTTTGAAAAAATTTAATAATCAATCAGATAAAATTTATCGGTTCAGATATTAAATTTATAAACAGTTAATTAATCATTTTATGTAACAACCATAAACACAGATTTAGTAAAAATATGGTGACATAGTCATCCACAGTAAAAACAGTAAATAAATAAGTAAAATAATTAGGCGGAAAAACCGACCATTAACATAAATAATTAAAGCGTTAAATAAATTAAAAGGCGGCTAAACCGACCATTAATAAAAGTAAATAATTTATGGTGCGTGAAGCAACCATAATAAATTAACAGGCGGCTAAACCGGCCATTAACATAAATAATTAAAGCGTTAAATAAATTAAAAGGCGGATCATCTATAAATTCTTCTAAATTCTCTTAATGGTCGGTTTAGCCGCCTTTTAAGTATGAGAAGGGAGCAATGTCTGAGTTGGTATCAGTGGATGCCACTGAGAAGAGAATTGATATTCATGTAAAAGAAAATTAGGAGAACTTTATAGGGAAACAATGGAAGAGAAAAATAAAACGTACGTATGGATTTATTTATGCTGATAAATGAGATTCAATTTTTAAAATACATGTTGAATGTACGTTTCTGCACATTTGAAATTTAGAAGTTATTTGACAATTAATTTGAAATTATTACTGAATATTATGAATTACAAGATTTGAGTAACAATTTTGAATGTGAATATTCTCAAATATAACTGAATATAACAAATTTTGAAGATAGGTTTCAAAATAGTAGGAATTTCAAATCACGTATGTGGTCTAGAAGCAAAATATTAGGGACTTTTTTTTTGAAGATATATGACAATCCATTTTTAAAAGAACAAATTTGATCTATTTTTAATACAAAATTACATTCATCAACAGCCTCCATGAACTCTTCTCCTTCTTTGCTAAACCCATCCAAACATCTCAACTCCACACCCAACCCAACTCCTCATCAACATATCCTAAACAAAACCAAAAATAATCCTTTTTAGAAAAAAAAAAAAAGGGAGAAGCTTTCCGAGAGATCAAACTCTTTGACAAGACCAATAAGCTTAAATGCGTTTCTTTTAAACACAGAGACCAATTTGATTCCTTCAGGTTTTTTGGATTAAATTTCGGTTGTGCAAGCTCTCATGGTGGAGGAGGTTTAGGAATTTAGGGATTGGAATGTCGGGAAAGAAAGAGAAGGGGATTCGAGGGTGATTGTTGGGTGGGCAGATTAATTATTAAAAAGAAAAAAAGATGACACGTGGCAGACTGTTAGTGAGTTTCGTGTAGTGGAAGCTTAAAATATTATATAAGATGTTTCTTGTAGTACGGCCCCACATTAAATTGACGAAATCAGCCTTGGTATCTACACAATACTTGTAACGTAGTACTTAAATCATAAGATACATAGTAATAACCAACAGTAGCTTCTTGCGCACGCTTCTCTTGAAACCCTAATGCTACAATAAATGGTTGGTCAACATAAACACATCACTAAAGGAAAAATCTTTTAGTGTTAAAAAATGCTAATAAGATTTTTAAGTAGGAGGTATCTGGACGCATCATCTAGATGCATCATCCATACGTGGCATCCAAACGCAACATCCAAATGATGTTCGTTTCTGATTTCTATATGTGCATCTAGAAACTGTATCTAGATGCAGTTATGTTTGTTTGGGTTTCTGGATGCTGTATCTGGACGCACTTGATGTAAGATGACCAAACCTCCATGTTTTAATACTGTTATTTTTTTAAAAAATATATTAATCAGTAAGTAAAATGTAGTTATGGTTTTGGCGGAAAATATAATTTTATGGGTTTTGGCGGAAAATATAATTTTATGGGTTTTGTAGGAATATGGATTTTTCTTGTTTTACGAAAGAATGTAATTTTGCGAATTTTAGTGAAAAGTAATTTCAAAGAAAACGATAATTTTATGTTTTTGTGGAAAATTGTAATTTTGCAGTTTCGGCAGAAAACACAATGTTACGGTTGAGAGTAGGATCATATCTAGAGAGGAGACAATCAAATTATGATTGAATCCTCTTAACCCACACAAATAACTCATTCTCAAGATAAAGAGGAGACCATCAACTTGTGATGGAATTCACTGATAAGAGCTTGATAGAACCGAGATTATTAGAGAGTAATTTAATTCTAACAAGTAGAATAGCTCTAGTATGAAGCTAGATTCGTTATAAGTATCACAACACTTGTGGTTTCTTAGCTATGGAGAAAACGAATCTATCAATCATTAACCTAGAGTTAAGAGAATAAATAAGAGGTCAAGAAGAGTTTAGTGAGTGTTTGTGAAGTGATTAGGCTGCCTCAAGGGCAGCCATTTACAAACAAAATCTACATTGAAAGAGATTAAGCAAAATTACTAAGAGAGAAAAGATCACTTCTTATTGATTCAAATAAGATGTGTTACACATATATAACGGAAATAAAGGCATAGATCCGTTACAATGAGATAAGATGTTTGTTGTCTTCTAGTCCTGAAAGTGATGGGTGAGGACCACAATACTTTGTCCTTCAGCCCTTCTCTTATCCACAAACGGCTATAACACATTTCAAACGTCTCTTTTCCTTCTTTTGCACATTCAAATGATCCTCAATACACAATTTTGGCAGGGACAATTTGGCGGTTTTGGCGAGAGATATAACCTTGCATTTTGTAATAAACATAAATTATCAGTTTTGGTGGAAATGTAATTTTGCGGTTTTGGCGGAATTTTTTTTTTGCGGTTTTGTTGGGAAAAATAATTTTGCGTTTTTGTAGAAAATGTAAATTATCAGTTTTGGTGGAAATATAATTTTGCAGTTTTGGCGGGAAATAATTTTCCAGTTTTGGCGGGAAAAATAATTTTTCGGTTTGTGCGGGAAAAATGGAATTTTTCAGTTTTGGCAAAAATTGTAATTTTGCGATTTTAGCAGGAAAACGCGGTTTTGGCAGGAAAAGTAAATATTTAGTTGTTTTAGTGGGGGAAACGTTGTTGCGCGGTGTTGGTGGAAAATATAATATTGTGATTTTGACGGGAAAAATAATTTTGCGGTTTTGGTGAGAAAAATCAATTTGCGGTTTTTGTGAAAAATGTTAATTTTCAGTTTTGCTGGAAAATATAATTTTGCGGTTTTTGCGGGAAAATAATATTTTACGGTATTCATGGAAAAATTTAACATTGAAATGTAGATGAAAAATACAAATTTACAATTTTGAGAAAAATAAAAAGTAATGAATTTGTTATATTTATAAATAAGGGTATTTTTTGACTTTTACTATTTTGGATGAGTTTGAGACTTATCCAAACTCTAGTTTCAAACTCATCCAAAATTTCTTGATATTTTGGATGAGTTTTGTTTCTCATCCAGTTTCTACAACTAGACACACTTCTTAATTTGATCTAAACGAACATCATTTGGATGATGCGTCTTGATGCCACGTTTGGATGAGGAAAAGAAATTTTAGATGAGTTTTGTTTGTCATCCAGTTTCTGCATCTAGACGTACTTCTTAATTTGATTTAAACGAACATCATCTGGATGTTACGTCTGGATGCCGCGTTTAGATGAGGAAACGAATAGCCCCTAGCTATGCTCGTTGTTACTTCTTTCACAAGAAACTAATTACTGTGTTTCGTCATATGCTTTATCATAAGTTCATAACCTGTTAAGTAACACACAACTCTCTCTCTCTCTAAGACATAGAGTTAATGCGACAAGAATATGGCAAGATTCCTCTAGACGACAGCCGAAGGAGCAGATCATTTCACATTATGTCATCAACAAAGAGCATGATAAATGTTGGCTTCCTAATGGACGAACAAAATTTACCATCCGGAAAATGCAAAATTCGACCAGAGGAGTCATATTATTATTTATAACTAGGATTCGAACCTCCGTGAAATCGTGGAAATAAAAAACTTTCCGATTACACTTTTACAAGAACAAAATTATTAGTATCTAGGTTTTGTTTGAATTAGCGAATTGGCTAATTTGTTTTTTGGTGTTATTTCATAAACAAAAGTACAAAACCATCTTCTAGGTTTAAATTGATTTTTTTGCTATGAATTTGTAGTTATGTTTACAAGCAAAAGATATTACAATGAACTAATACAAAAAATAAATCGTGTAGAATAAAAAACACAACAGTTCGAAATAACCATAAAGCGGATATTTTCGAAAAGACGCGACTCTATAAAATATTTTTGAAAAGACGCGATCCTATAAATTCGAAAAGACACAATTCTTCAAAATAACTATACAATGGTTATTTTCTTAAAAACACGACTTTGCGAAATATTTTGAAAAGATGCGACCTTACAAATTCGAAAAGATATAATCATTCAAAATAATCATAAAGCAGTTATTTTTGGAACGGTTTTTTTAAAAGGATGCAGTCTTACAAATTGGAAAAGATAGAACCCTTCTAAATAATCATAAAGCGGTTATTTCTGAGAAGACGCGACTTTACTTAATATTTTTTAAAAGACGCGATCTTGCAAATTCGAAAAGACACATCCTTCAAAATAACCATAAAGTGGTTATTTTCGAAAAGACACGATTCTACGAAATATTTATGAAAAGACGCAACTTTATAAATTCGAAAAGACACAATCCTTTATGAAAAGATGCAACTTTATAAATTCGAAAAGATACAATCTTCGATAATGTTAAATATATTTTTAAATATGTTTTTTTTACGAAAAAACACAATTCTTCGGAAAAACCCACTTTTTACGAAAAGACACGATTTTTCAAGACATTCCAAATACAACTTTTAGAATGCTATAAATATGCAATAAGCATTGTGAAAGAATCAATTTTTCGATTATTTTTTTGAGGATTGTTATTATATAGATTGGTGGGGATCATTTTCTAGAATGACATTTTTTTTTTTACTTTTATTCCGTTAGTTTGACAAAGTAAAAAAAATTCCTTACGTTTTTCTCTTTTAATTAACAAAAAATTTGAATTTGACTTTGAAAAGGATATAGGTCACCTTATTATTAATTATTTTTGAATTTTTGTCCGTTAGACCCATTCTTGATTTTGCTTTTTCTGTAAATTCTTTTTGGTAATGAGAACGGAATTCATTGACTTTCTTCGACTAAATATATACTGTCTGTTTCATATCAGTTGATATTTAAATTTTTGAAGAAAATATTTGACTTTCTATTTTTTAATACAAAAACATATTTTATCATCATCTTTAGTAAAGGTGGCGTATGGTTGTTTGGTCGGTTGTGGTTTGGATTTTTCAGATTTTCGGATTAAGGCTTATAGATATCATTCCGATTTTTGTAGTTTTCAGATCGGGATTGGATCGGATTCATCTAGGTTCAGTTTGGATCTTTTGTTGTATATGAGATCCATAACTTATCCAAACTAGTAATGGATTTGGATCAGTTTCGGTTTAATCTGAACCTAAACAAAATGTGTAATGTTCAAAAAAAAGAGAAGAATACTACAAATGAAAATGAGCCAGAAACACTTATATTTATATGTAAAACACTTGTATCCATGAGCAAAAGAGGTTCCAATGTCAAACAAAAAAGAACACAAAATAAATAACCATAAAAAATAACTAAAATTGAAATATTTTTTGCGATATTCTCAATGGATCAAATAAAAAATCAAATAGTGAATCTAGATTAAGGCAAGAAGAAAATATTCTCAATAATATTGACATATCAATGATAATGGCTTTATTTTCTTTGGATTAGACTCCGGTTTTTGGATTAAACTGAATCTGAACCGAACTCCAAACTTATAAATCTGAAAATCAATTGGATATTTTGCCAAAATCGATACCGACCAAATCCGGTTAATTCGGATCGGATATTATGCCTATTCCTAATTTTTAGAATAACTCAACCAATAAAAAAATAATCAGCATATTTCAATAGTTAAAAATATCAATAACATAATAAATGTTGCATAAAAACTTTAAACATCAGCTTAAATGAAACAAAAAAAACCTCCAAAAATATCAAATAATATAAAATGGATGGAGTATTAGTATTCAACTTGATCATCATCACAAAAAGCTGTGATATGGCCTAACTTCTTTTTAAGTTTTTCCTCTAATCACCAGCTATTAGTCATCAAACCGTGAGTTTCCAAGAAACTTTTTTTTCTTTGACTAATGGCTCCCTCATCTTTTCGTAATTGGGTATACGACGTTTTCCCAAGCTTCAGCGGGCAAGACGTCCGTGTAACTTTTCTGAGCCACTTTGTCAAGGAGCTCGAAAGAAAACTGATATCGCGTTCATAGACAACAATATTGAGAGAGGCCGGTCACTCGATCCCGAGCTAAAACACGCGATTAAGGATTCAAGAATTGCAGTGGTCATATTCTCCAAAAACTATGCCTCTTCAACTTGGTGCCTTAACGAATTGCTGGAGATCGTGCAGTGCAAGGAAGAGCGTGGCCAAATTGTGATTCCCATTTTCTATGGTTTGGATCCTACTAATGTGAGGAAACAAACCGGTGAGTTTGGAGAGATCTTTGAGAAGACATGCAAAGACAAAGCAGAAAAAATGAAAATTCAATGGACGGAGGCTTTGACCAGTGTACCTAATACCCTCGGATATCATTGTTGGGGTCGGATTTCACCCGCTGAGCCTCGACCTCCAAAGTTATGATGAGCAACGCGCATGTTTCAAGCAAGCAAGAGGTAATATAACCCCTAGGTCATTTCACCCACAGAAGAAGGTGAAGACCTCCTGAAAACCCCTAAATCCTTTGAACCTTCTACCTGTTGAAGGAACCTTCGAAGTGGTCTTCGTCTCGGGAGGAGCCATGATGCAGCGTCGGGGAGGTCACAGAGCCAGCAGAAGGCGCTGCAGAGACGAAGACTGCCTGGCACCGATGACAGGCAGTGGTGCCGACGTCACTGCCCAGTGACGCCGATGTGCCTGGCCTCATCGGCATCCAGGCAATTGACATCGGCGCCTGAGCCTTCCCATCGGCTTCGGGTCCTTCAACGCCCGTCAGAACTTCAGCGAGGGTTCTAGAAGGTTCAGCATGTCAAAGCCCAGCAGCGAAGCCCACATAGGCTCGACCGACATAGGCGAAAAAGGAAATCCCTAAGGGTTTAGGAAAAAGGCTTAGCCGACTTAGGGGGTTATATATAGGAATGCAAAAATACTTGTAAAGATACATTGACAATTTTATCACACAAGCAATACAAAGCAATTACAAACCCTAATTTCTCTTTGCTCATCATTGTTCTTCATAGCTTATCTTCAGAAATCTCTGCTTCCTCTCGAAACCCTTACAAATCTAATTGTGCGAATTCTGGCTTCCACAATTTGGCGCCGACTAAGGGGAACTAGAGAATTTCTTACACAAAAAAAAAGCTACGTTACATACCGAATCAAGGATGGTGAGCGGCGAAGAAAACACGTCTCGCAGAAACAACCAGGAGAAACAACCTTCGGTCGAGGCTACTGCTACTAAAGCTCCAGCTCAAGGCGACATGACCGAGGTGAAGAAGATGCTAGATACCTTCCTCACCGAACAGAAGAAGCAAGCCAAGATCATCGAGGCAAATTCGAAGGAGCTGAAAGCTCTTTCACGAAGAAGAACCAGCTCCTACAAAGCGTGCACGCGCGGAAGATGCAGAAGGCGGCAAGCAAGAACAACGCGCCTCTGATACTCAAAGCGCGTCAGGCTCTTCCAAGACAGAGATTGTGAAAGATACCTCGGAGTACACCAACTACTCTAGCAAAGAGCGGAACAAAAAGGAGCGAGAGCGTAGAGCGTTCAAACGCTCTTACGCTGCAGAACTCGCTGCAGTAAAGGCTCAGATGGATCGGGTAACCTCAGACCTAAAGCGTACCCAATCGCAGATACACCACGGAACAGGGAAGGCTCCTGCCATCGCTCAGGTACTAGAAAAAGCAAGGAACACACCCTTCGACGAACAGATCGCAAGAACGAAAATCTCTGATCCCGGAAGAATCAAGTTACCAATCTACGAAGGAACCACAGACCCTTCGGATCATCTGATGGAATTCGAAGTGGCCTTGGGAAGAGCAAACTTCAAGGAAGCGGAAAAAGTCGTCGTCTACTGCAAGTTGTTCGTTGAAAGTCTCAAGGGGCCTGCCCTTCAATGGTTCTATAAGTTGGAGAAGAACTCAGTTCATACTTTTCTCCAACTTTCTGAGTTATTCGTGCAGCATTACAACATCTTCATGGAACGGAAGATCTACGACTCAGAACTATGGAATAACAAACAAGGCGAGACCGAGAGTCTTCGGTCTTTCATGACAAGGTTCAAGAACACGCTGTCAAAGGTCGAAGGTATCAGCAACAAGTCAGCATTGGAAGCTTTGCGAGGAGCACTTCAGTGTCCATCTCCATTCTGGCAAGAGATGAGCCTCAAAACGCCAACAACAATCCAAGACGCCCTCCACCGTGCTGCTGACTTCGCTCGAACAGAGGAAGAAGTCCAAGCCAGGAAGGGCGGAAAGAAAAAACAGGCAAGTGAGCCAGCTCACGCTTCGAATCACGTCTACATCCAATACGAAGGAGGATCCGGAGGGGTCCATAACTACCAAGTGGAGTCATTGGGTTACGAAGGACCAAAGGAGTACGACGAGGAGTTATATTGCGACTTCCACAAGGCAAATGGACACTCAACTGCAAAGTGTTGGGAGTTGGGGCAGCAGCTCATAGCTAAACTGAATGAAGGCACTTTGAAAGGCAACGTCAGCCTGTCAGACTTCAAACCGGAGGAGAAAGCTCCTGCCAACACCGAACAACAAGTGGATACTCCCAGGGGCCAACGTCGCGATTATGGCATGGAAAACGAGGACCAGCATGAAGTTATCAACATGATAATGGGAGGCTCGCAGTACTGTGCTGACAATGAGACTGCGATCGAAGCTTACCAACGCCGCGCTGACGTCTGCGCGAACATATTAGCACCTGCAAAGCCAAGGCTTTCCAGCGACCCTATTACCTTCGACGAGCAAGACACTGAGGGTCTCGATCAACCACACAACGATCCTCTGGTAATCAACTTGACTGTTTACGACTTCAACGTCGCTCGTGTTCTCATTGATACAGGAAGCTCGGTGGATGTCATCTTCAAAAAGACGCTGGAGCGAATGAAGATTGATTTGTCCACAATCAAAGGGCAGCCTAAGCGTATAATAAGTTTCTCCGGAGAGATAATCGTGACGATGGGAACGGTTCGCCTACCCGTCCAAGCTGGAAACGTTAAAAAGATGGTCGATTTTACAGTCTCGGATCACCCAGCCATCTACAACATGATCATGGGAACTCCCTGGCTCAACCAGATGCGAGCGGTGCCTTCAACATACCATTCATGCCTCAAGTTTCCTACACCCATCGGCGTAAAAACGATATGGGGCAACCAGAAGGAGTCTCGTATGTGTTTCATGGCAGAGCACAAGCTGAGGAACACCGAGAAAAAGAAGGAGGAATCTTCACCTCAAGAATCACGAAAGAGGAAAAGGACCAGTTCCGAACATGTCAATGATTTGACCGACCTTCTATAGCAGTTACAGCTCGCAGAAGCTACTGAAAACGCAGAGCCAACGCGTCTGCAAGTAGCAAGGTCTGCAGCATGTCACCACCGCGAGCCTACGTCACCGAAAAACCTCCCACACCACTCCCTAGTGGTTTGCAAGGCACTCGAAAGGTACTGCCACTAGTACCTCTTGAGGCCTCTGGAACGAACTACGAGGCGACTTGATCCCTGCAAAAGGGTATGAGGCAGCTTGTCTCCGGACGAGTTCAGTTGCCCTCCTCCGTAAAAGGAGGGGGGAATGGGGTACGTATACTCGTATACTCCCATCCTTTACTTCCACCATGCTGAAAACATCAAACATCCTTTTCTGGATTTATTAGACAAGTCTCGAGCACTTCGTCTACGTCCTTCTCAGGATTCACTTGACACAAGTCTCATAGACTTCATCACTTACATCCTCTATGGATTATTCAAAGCCTTTTTCAAGCAATTTCATCTGCTACATCCTCTATGGATTATTCAAAGCCTTTTTCAAGCAAGTTCAATCCACTGTCGTTGTTGTTGGCCACAGCAACAATGTGTGAACCTGAACACATTGACATCCATCATCGGATCCTAAGCGCGCTATATAAGTTATAACGATCAGTTTCTGGGCTTTTGACCCCGGCTGATTCTAATGTTCAGATCCTGGGCTGTTGACCCTGGACGTTCATTCAAAAACCCAACAACAGCGTTGGTAAAAAGCAGCTGCCAATGATTACTTAGGTTTATACACCGAATAATCATTCAGAAAACCCAACAACACGTTGGTCAAGTCAAAAGGTGTGATCGCTTCTGAACAGACGTGTTCGGAAAGCACCGCCATTCTACAAAACCCAACAAACAACGTTGGTAAAAATGGAAACCCAACAACAAGCGTTGGTAGGAAAGGACCATAAGCGCACTTGCGATTTTGCTACTCTACAATCAAAAACCCAACAACGACGTTGGTACAAACAGCCAAAGGCGTTTCAAGTGTAAACGACCATCAACTTATACTAAAGGCTTGGTCAGCAAAACAATTATCATTACTCTTATGATCTATCAAAGACAAAACAAAAAAGGCATAAAACGAGAAAGTCAATCAGTCATCGATTTCCTCGTCACCATCCTCATCGTCGTCTGCCTCGACGTCGTCTTTGTCTGTCTCAACGTCGTCGTCGTCTGCCTCGACGTCGTCTTCGTCTGTCTTGATATCGTCGTCGTCTTCCTCGACGTCGTTGTCGTCTGCCTCGACATCGTCGTCGTCGTCTGCCTCGACGTCGTCGTCGTCTGCCTCGACGTCGTCGTCGTCTGCCTCGACATCGTCGTCGTCGTCTGCCTCGACGTCGTCGTCGTCTGCCTCGACGTCGTCGTCGTCTGCCTCGACGTCGTCGTCGTCTGCCTCGACGTCGTCGTCGTCTGCCTCGACGTCGTCGTCTGCCTCGACGTCGTCGTCTGCCTCGACGTCGTCGTCTGCCTCGACGTCGTCGCCTGCCTCGACGTCTTCGTCGTCGTCATCTTCCTCGACGTCGTCGTCGTCTCCCTCGACGTCGTCGTCGTCTCCCTCGACGTCGTCGTCGTCTCCCTCGACGTCGTCGTCGTCTCCCTCGACGTCGTCGTCGTCTCCCTCGACGTCGTCGTCGTCTTCCTCGATGTCGTCTTCCTCGACGTCGTCGTCTGCCTCGACGTCGTTTTCGTCTGTCTCGACGTCGTCGTCGTCTGCCTCGACGTCGTCGTCGTCTGCCTCGACGTCGTCGTCGTCTGCCTCGACGTCGTCGTCGTCGTCTGCCTCGACGTCGTCGTCGTCGTCTTCCTCGACGTCGTCGTCGTCGTCTTCCTCGACGTCGTCGTCGTCGTCTTCCTCGACGTCGTCGTCGTCGTCTTCCTCGACGTCGCCGTCGTCGCGCCTCGACTTCGTCTTCGTCTGCCTCGACGTCGTCGTCGTCTGTCTCGACGTCGTCTTCGTCTGCCTCGACGTCGTCTTCGTCTGCCTCGACGTCGTCTTCGTCTGCCTCGACGTCGTCGTCGTCTGCCTCGACGTCGTCGTCGTCTGCCTCGACGTCGTCGTCTGCCTCGACGTCGTCGTCGTCGTCGCCTGCCTCGACGTCTTCGTCTGTCTCGACGTCGTCATCGTCTTCCTCGACGTCGTCGTCGTCTTCCTCGACGTCGTCGTCTGCCTCGACATCTTCGTCTGTCTCGACGTCGTCGTCGTCTTCCTCGACGTCGTCGTCGTCTGCCTCGACGTCGGAAAAAAAAAAACTTAAGTACGGATGTCATTGACGACAGTAGACGCTATCAGCTCTCGCAAGTAGAGCACGAAGTCTTAAAATCTTCGAAAAACGGAAAACAACGTTTACAGTGTTATCAACACTAACGACTCAAGCCTACGACATCATAACTTTGAACAGCTAAACTCGACACCCAATGGTCCTTAAACTCGACACTGTTATCATTAACACTACCGAGCTGGGGGGCTAACTGTTGGGGTCGGATTTCACCCGCTGAGCCTCGACCTCCAAAGTTATGATGAGCAACGCGCATGTTTCAAGCAAGCAAGAGGTAATATAACCCCTAGGTCATTTCACCCACAGAAGAAGGTGAAGACCTCCTGAAAACCCCTAAATCCTTTGAACCTTCTACCTGTTGAAGGAACCTTCGAAGTGGTCTTCGTCTCGGGAGGAGCCATGATGCAGCGTCGGGGAGGTCACAGAGCCAGCAGAAGGCGCTGCAGAGACGAAGACTGCCTGGCACCGATGACAGGCAGTGGTGCCGACGTCACTGCCCAGTGACGCCGATGTGCCTGGCCTCATCGGCATCCAGGCAGTTGACATCGGCGCCTGAGCCTTCCCATCGGCTTCGGGTCCTTCAACGCCCGTCAGAACTTCAGCGAGGGTTCCAGAAGGTTCAGCATGTCAAAGCCCAGCAGCGAAGCCCACATAGGCTCGACCGACATAGGCGAAAAAGGAAATCCCTAAGGGTTTAGGAAAAAGGCTTAGCCGACTTAGGGGGTTATATATAGGAATGCAAAAACACTTGTAAAGATACATTGACAATTTTATCACACAAGCAATACAAAGCAATTACAAACCCTAATTTCTCTTTGCTCATCATTGTTCTTCATAGCTTATCTTCAGAAATCTCTGCTTCCTCTCGAAACCCTTACAAATCTAATTGTGCGAATTCCGGCTTCCACAATCATTCGGTGATATGGTACGTTTTTATAAATCATTGCTTTTGATTTGCTTATGTAGTTGGTAATTTTTAACCCTACGAGTATATAAACTCAAACTGCGAGTGCAGCACAGTGAGCAAAGGGTTTCTATGGATTTTGATCAATTAAAGTTATGAAAATAACATAAAAGAATCAACTAAAGTAAAAACTCGATAAAGTAATAAATTTTGCCGGTCAGCAAGTGTAAAATTTAACACAAATAGATAAGATAATAAGATAATAAATTTTTCAAAAGTCTTATACAAATCTATGGTCTCATTAATATTATAAAATAATTAATGCTGTATATTTCTTTCATTTCATAGTAAGTGATGTTTTATGAGAAACAAATTGTTTCAAACTATATTATATTTTCAAGTTTTAGTAGATAATTAATTAATTTTTTTATTGTTTTTAACCATTTATATTATGTAATTTGTTTTATCAGTGGTTAAATTATGTTTTATTATGAATATATCAATTAGTTTTTATTTTTAATTGATCTTAATCATTACTCATAAAGTAATAACACTATAAAGTTATAATTTTTTGTGGTCCGAACATTATTATTTTATAGAGTTTTTATTGTACTATTACGCAATAAATTCATGGATGAGTACCTAAAATAATAAAAATAAACCTAGTTCAATAAGGAATAGAAAAGAACTCATTATTTGAAAATATTTAAAAAGAGATTTTTATTATATAAGGAGTTAAAACAATTTAATAATGGTGAGGCTTTTCTATTGGTGGTTTTTCACATTTCTAGTTTTGTATTTTTTTACAAGTTATAAAATTGAAAATTTTAAATAAGATGATGAGAAAGTAATTCAACAAGATAAAAAAGATTGGGCAATTAAAAAAATACCACTTTTTAAGTTTTTTTTCCAAAAATACCACCTTAAAGTTTTTTTTCCAAAAATACCACATTTTTTCCAAAGTTCCAAAAATACCACTTTTTAAAAAATTCATTTTTAACATTCTAAACTAAACCCTAAACCCCAAACCCAAACCCTACCCCCTAAAACTATACCCTAATTTTGGAATAGTTAACCCAAACCTAAAAAATTTAAATTCTAAACTTTAAAAATCAACTTTTTAAAAAGTGGTATTTTTGGAACTTTGGGAAAAAAGTGGTATTTTTGGGAAAAAAACTCCAAGGTGGTATTTTTGGAAAAAAAACTTCAAAGAGTGGTATATGAGGGAATTCATCAAAAAGATTAGAGTAGCAAAATAGTAAAAATGAAATTAATTCCAAAATGAATAGAAGAAAAAAACTAATTACTTTGAAAAGACGTGATCAAATTTAATTGAATATCAAATTAGACAAAAAATCAAGATAAAGAAAAGATAAGTATGAAATATATTTAATATCAAAAATTTCGATTTTGTTTACTTTCATGAGTGGTTTATTTTTTTGTTTTTTCCATGTGTTTGATTTTTCATGGGTTGCAAAATATTTTGTTATCATAAACCCGCATATATGCGGGTCGTTTACCTAGTATGTATATATGTATATATTATAAAGCTTGATGGGTCAAACGTCGTAATTAACACGATCATGACATGTGCTAATTAACACTATTAGATATTGATACGTGTTTCGAATTAAATTTTGTCATATGTCAACAAATCTTTTTTAAAATAGAAAATTATATCAATAAGATTTTTTTTAAGGGTAATTGCATTGAATAATACTTTTTGTACATAAAATTTAGTATCTAACATTATCTAAACTATTATTTAGTAACTAACATTTAAACCACCTAAAATTCCAATTTTACCCCTTTCCAATTATACAACTTTTTGCACTAAAAATAAAACAAAAGAATTAAAAACCCTAATTTTTCTAAATCTTTTTCTTTCCACGCCGTTTTGTTTTTCTTCTCTCCTCATATCACGATAAAAAATTTATCCTTCTTCTTCTTTTTTTATCCTTCTTCTTCTTCTCCTTGTTCTTTCCTCCTCTCACGTTGACTTTGTCCTACCTCCTTCTCCTTACTTATCCTTCCTTTGTGTTCAACAATTCTACATCAATCTCTAAATCATTGCCTATCCTTTGTTGATTTCACATATCTTCTCTTTTTTCCATCAATCTCTTCAATTAACATTTGCCTAATTCTCTTGATGTTGTTGACGAAAAAGGTGACAAGGACCCTTCCGAGATTGAGAATGATGTTACATCGTCTATCCAAACAAATAATACACAATAAAAAGTAGACTTATTTACAACCATATATAGTGAACTATTATTATGAACTATGTCCATTATGTAATTTTATATAGTTCACTATCACAATTGAATGACTATTATTATTGAGATGGTTAACTATCATATTATAAACTATAGTGAACTATTATTATAAACTTGTTGTATTATAGTGAATTATCTTTTTATAATTGAATGACTACTATTATAGTGAACTATTCACCTCTACCTTTGTAAATTTACCAGGAATGGCTGACCAAAGACGTAATGGGTGTTGTAATTGAAATACTTGCCAATGATCCATCACCTACTACCCCCTTTGACAGAGCAAGATGGTGCACAACCTCTCCACAATGAAAATACACAAATAGTGCAGAACTTTAATTTTAATATGCATAGTTCACTATTATATTCATATAACCTACATATTCTGTTTTATATAGTCAACTATATGTAATCAACTATGTGAATGCACTTTAGATACACGAAATAGTTACTAAAATATGTATAATCTGATCATAATAGTTCACTACACTAATTAGTTTTTCCTCAATAATTCACTACATAAATACGGGGTAGTTTATAGCACATGGAAGCCATATAATTCAATTGTTGACGTTCCCTCAAGAACAATCGATACACCAAATTTTATTTAATCCATGAGGATCAATCATAATAAATTTAACACTATTTTCTCTAGCAAAGCTTTGAAACACGTAGAATCTTTAAAGAATGATTTGAGAGATTTTTTACTTTCCAAAATCTCTTTTACTTTCCAAAATCAATTTCGTTATAATTTTCAAATATTTTTCATGATTTACTAATTTTTCTATTTACCAACTTTCCTATATTACTTATACAAGGGTATTTTCGTCTTAGTTTTTACTCTCTCTGTTAATCACCTAAACCTCAAAATCAACATGTTACTCTCTTAATTTCTTTTCCCAAACATATTATTCACCTAATTAACATTTTTTTTACTGGAAGCACATATGGCAAGTTTTTCTTACTAGAATATCCTAATATACATGTAAATCTTACATACCTAAATTCTTTTTTTTCTTTTAAAGTCTTGTGATTTATTATTTAATCAGAATGAAGAAAAAAATATCTTCTGGAAAACAGAAGAAGCTCACAAAACAGAGCCCCTCAAAAACATGAAAACACAACAACTTGTAAAGGAAAAGCATCACAATCCTAAAGAAGGACGTAAAAATTCTATCACCGAGGCTCTCTCATAACACGATCATGAAGCCACGCTGGCCCTCCCATAGCTAAATAGAATTGAAATATTCCATCTCGTAAAACACTCTTGGCGATATCACGAGGGATGCCATTAGCATGTTGTGCCTCCACCTCAAATCCGCAAAACCGAAACTGAGTTTGGAGACCACGTATCTGAGCTAATAAAAGCCGGTATCTCGGCCATTCACACGATTTAGAGATAGCCTCCATTGCTGGTTGACAATCCGAGCTAACTATAACCTCCTGAAGCCAAAGATCAATATCACTTTGCATTGACCAAATCAAACAACAAAGTTCCAACGTGATACGATTGTGTGATGGGGTAAAAGCATCTCTTGCATGATAGAGAACATGACCATGAGCATCACGACCAATCCATGCACATCCTATTAATATGATTAGCATAGTTACGAGTTAGTTAGAATAGTGGTTAGTGGTAGAGTAAAGTTGTTAGTGTTAAGTTTCCTTTAGCTTAATATTGATGCCTATATATATGATGGATTGTACATTACTTCTTAATTAGTGAGAAAACCTCTTTTGATAATAAAGAGTTAATATGGTATCAGTAGACTTTTCTCTCTCTTTCTCATTGAATTTTCTCGGGAAAATCTAGCTTCCGATGAGCTGTATTCTTCATTTTCTTCTCTCAATCATCACAATTTCACCGATTCTCATTGAATCCTATCATCCATCGTCTTTTCTCGACATTTTGAGCTGTGATTTGCGTTCTAATTTATGTTTCTTCGTCTACATTCACCATCATCATCCTTTTGCATCTTCTCGATGTGTTCCTCAAGCTCGTTTTGATTACGGTTGGTAGATTCCTTGAGATTCTCTTCGAAATTCTTCTTGATTGATTTGGTTATCATCGATACATTCATCGATTGTTTCTGTTATCATCGATATCATCATTGATTGATTTTGTTATCGTCATAGTTTAGTTATGGCGGCTCTCGGTTCTTCTTTGATTCCGATTTCAACACTAAGTCCTGATGGTTCACGTGTTTCTGTTGACCAGCATGATAATCCTTATTATCTTCACAATTCGGATCATGCTGGGTTGATTCTTGTTTCAGATCGTCTCTCTTCCGGTGCGGAATTTCATTCTTGGCGTCGCTCCGTTCGAATGGTGCTTAATGTGCATAATAAGCTTGGTTTTATCGATCGTACAGTCTTGAAACCTAGTGACTCTAATCATAATTTTGGTTCTTGCTCACGTTGCAACGATATGGTGGCTACTTGGCTTATGAACTCTCTTTCCAAAAAGATTGGTCAAAGCTTGTTGTTTATCTCTATTGCTGAAGGTATTTGGAAGAATTTAATCTCTAGATTCCAACAAGATGATGCACCTCGCGTTTATGAGATAGAACAAAGATTGAGTACCATTCAACAGGGTTCAATGGACGTTAGGACATACTATACTGAATTGGTTACTTTATGGGAAGAATATCACAATTATGTGGAATTGCCCGTGTGCACTCACTACAAGAAAACAGATCATTAGCGACGCCGAAAAGTGTCACAAAAGCGTCACAAAAGAGTGATTAGCCACTACTTTGTGACACAATTTCGGCGTCGCAAAATCTTCGTCGCTAATTTTTAGCGTTGCAAAAGCGTTGCAACTTAGCGACGCATTTATGACACTTAGAAGTTGTCGTAAATTTGTGACTACTTTACAACGATTTTAAGTCGTCGCTAATTAGCGACCAATAAGTGACACATGTTGGGTGTCTCAAAATTGCGACGTTTTTGAGACTACATAGTTGTGGCTAATTAGCCACGCATGAGTGACATCTTTATTTACGACGACTTAGTGACTGATTTTTCAGTCGTTATATAGCGACGATTTTGTAACGATTACGTCGTCGTACATATGCGACGCATCTGAGACTACTTGTGTTGTGGAGAACGCCTGTGTGTGGTCACTAAAGAGTGAGTAAGTAGTCACAAATTAGCGACGGTTTAGCAACTCTTATGAGCAGGAGTCATTAAAGAGTCACTAAAGAGTCACTAAAGTGTCACTAATTAGCCACAACTTTGTCACTCTTTAACTATTGTTGGTCAGTTATGTGTTGCAAATTTGCTACTAAAATGGAAGTAAAGAACAACCTAAATTTGTGCAAACAAATCCAAAACGAAAACCAAATTAAAAAGTAATACTGAAATTGGAGAAAGAAACATCACATAAAGGTTTGGATTACATAAGAAACAAAAAGCAAAGTAGATAATTATACATAGCATTACTTAAGCCGTTAATTAAACATTAGAAAAAGTGAAGTAAGTTCATTGTTTAGAGAAGGTAGAGAGTTAGAGAAACAAAAGAAAGAAACCTTTTAACTGTTGGAATCATCATTTGCAGCGTCGAGGTATGCAGCGATGCGCGGATCGTCTTTCTTCAAAAAGGAGAGGAGCTTCTCCATTTCAGAGACTCGGGACTGACTTTGCCTTAGCTCAAGCAGTTCAGCATCACGTCGCCTATTCTCCTCATCCCGCTTCTGGTTCTCCTCATCTCGCTTCTGGTTCTCCTCATCACGTCGCCTAATCTCCTCATCGTGTTCAGCTATCTTCTGACGAGCAGATTTCATCTCTTCCTGGAGCTCTTCAAGGTCAACCGCAGCAGAAGATGAGGTTGCATATTGTACCTTTCTTTTCCCTTTGTTGAAGGTCTGAGACAAACCACCAATTCCAAAAGGGTTGCCTTTTTGATCGAACTCAGTACACTGCAACAACAATCACAAATCCAGATTCTCAACAGATATAAAGACAGCAACAGAAAAAGAAAGCAGGAGAGGAAACCAGGAGAGAAAGGTACAATAACCTTAAGGAAAAGCTGATTCTTCTCGTCAACGGTGAGGTTGCGGTGAGTGGAAAGCTCAGAGGATAAGTCAGGGTCCTCTGCTCCAGCGCCTGGGTCTTGTTCGAGAACCTCTGCCAGTCGCATCTCATACGCATCAGAGATTTGCTTCGCTTTTAGATCAACAAACGTTCCATCTGCTGCTGTATGGGTCCTGACAAATACTTCTCCAAAGGAGACAGGTCTCCCTAGTTCTGCCTCCTGTAGAAAAAGAAGTGAGGAAAAAGGTAATTAAGTAAGTAGAGAATAGAGAATAGAAAAAGATTAAAGTCTTACCATTTGTTGCTCAACAGTCAAGTGAGATGTTTGGCCAGAGACGTGTTTGTAGATCCCAAGTCCACCACGAGTAGAGGTACGGGAGTTTGAAGCAGTGTTGCTCTTAGTGATTGCCTCTGGAGTTTTCCAATAGTTGCACATATGTGCCCAAAGCTTGGTACCAATCCAAATTGGCCTAACACCCTTCCTCCTAACCTGACTCACTATTCCTCGCATCCGTTTCGTAGCAATCCTGTTGAAGTTAGCTCTAACAAGCTCCGTGATCCCTATATCCCAGTTGTATTTCCGCTACACAGTAGAAAAGCTCAGTTAAAATCTAAATGAAACATGCAAAAAAACTTAAAACAGAGAGAAGGAGGAGAGTGAAACATTACCGCAAACGTCCGGAAATATAGTTCTTGTTTAACTATTGGAGTGACACCCCAGCTGTAGTATGGGCCATCGAACTTCCGACGAAAGATCCCAGCAATGCAACGGGTCAATATTCCATTGTTCCGAGTAAACCTAGCACATCAGACAAACATACACACTTACACAAAGGCAATGAAAATGGTTCAAATGAAATTCAAGAAAAACTAAAGCAGATGAAAAAATCCAGTCAAACTAGTTAGCTAAACCAGAAGAAAAATACAAATAAAACTTACCATAAGCTATCTCGGATAGGAACCTCACTGAGGAGGGGTAGTCGTTGTCTTCCTGGAAGAGCCAAGACGTTTTCCAATAGTTGTTCATCATCTAGCCCTTCTGGTTCGTGATAACCATCGAATTCTTCAGCTTGGTTTGGTCCACCATCTCCGAAATCATCTGCATCTTCCTCTTCTTCCTCATCTTCCTCATCTTCATTCTCAACCTCTTCTTCTATGTGGCGAGTCTGAGAGGATTGGTGCCGAGGTTGGTCATTCAGGTTGAGGTTAGAGAGGTGGTCACCGGATGTAGCTCTAGCCGTTAGTTGAGCAAACGGAATCCTATTAGTCGTATCTCCGAACTGATGAGGAACAGACCTGGTTCGAGAAACAGAGACGGTCGCCTGAGAGTCTTGAGATCTACTCACCACGGGTGGAGAACGACCAGTCGGGTTGGAGGAATACGAAGAACCACCACCGGTTGACCTAACTCTTTGCGGTGGTGTATGACCGCTCTGTCTGGCAGGAACCTCTCCGGCGCTGTCTATCTCTGGTCTTCCTCCTGTAGTTGTAGCAACCTCGATAACCGCTGCAAGCGTATCAAGACCGCCGGCTCTACCCTTACCCTCTCGCCTACTGACAGGTGGTGGTGCACGTGATGTTGAAGCATGACGGCCGGTTTGTTTCACACCACCAGGAGCTACTTTGGTGCGTTTAGTGAGAGCAGCAGTAGGACCGCTGGGTCCGCTCACACCACCAGTATGACCGACGGTTGGTTTCACACGAGAACCTGAACCGACGGTTTGTTTACCACGGCCTCGCCCTTGTGTACCTCCACGGCCTCGCCCGTTAGGACCTCCGCGACCTCCTCTAGTCGTAACAACCATATCGATTCGTCGAATCGAGAGAAAGAGAGACAGAATTATAGAGAGAGATAGATGAAGATCAGAGAAAGAGACAAAGCAAAAATTGTACGAGATTAGAGAAAGGTTTGTTTAGGGTTTCTGGATTTGGGGATTAGGGTTTGTAATGGAATCGACAGAGAATTGAGAGAGAGAAGATGAACCGACGAAGAAAGGAGAGAAAAAGAGATTGAAAGATCGAGAGAGAGATGAAGCCTCGAGTGAGAATCGAGGAACGATTCACAGAGAATCGTATTCACAGAGAATCGAGGAACGATTCACAGAGAATCGAGAGATACTCGACAGAGAATCGAGAGAGATGAAAGAGAGAGAGAGAAGATGAACCGACGAAGAAAGGAGAGAAAAAGAGATTGAAAGATCGAGAGAGAGATGAAGCCTCGAGTGAGAATCGAGGAACGATTCACAGAGAATCGAGGAACGATTCACAGAGAATCGAGAGATACTCGACAGAGAATCGAGAGAACATGCGAGAGAGATGAAAGAGAGAGAGAGAGTCGAATTAGGGATTAGGGTTTCTAATTTGGGGGTTTTTTGTTTATATATGTAGGTCACGAGTCACAAAAGCGTCGCTAAAGCGTCGCTAATATTTTGTTTGTGCGCCAGACTAGCCCGCGTAAAAGGCCCAAAATTTCCCGGGTTCTAACCCAATTATTTTCGTTTGGAGCCAAACATACGTGGCTAAATAGTCACTTATTTGTGACGCTTTTATGACACATTTGCGACGAAACAGACCCATACCCTAAACCCTAAACATTTTTTACTTATAGATTGATCTTTTCGAATTTACATTTGAAGTTCTAATGTATTCTTATCCATTTAATTGACTTTTTAGCATGTTTTGAGTACTAATAAAGTTTATCTAAAGAAAATCACACACTTTACCTTAAATTTCATTAAAACTCCTTATGACTTTACCTACAATCAAACATTTCCACTTGACTATGTAATTTCTTTATTTTCAGACTTGTTATGACTATTGTGTGTTACGAAAATGTAAATATAGGATAATATACTGTATGTAATTCAACAATGTTGTATAATTTTGCAAAATTCTAAGAAGTAGTTGGAAAGGCGTCACTAAAGTGTCACTCTTTTGCGACGCAGTCGTGACGAATGTGTAACACATTTTTTAATCTGACATCCGATAATCTCAAACTCTAAAGAGTCACATATGCGTTGCAAATGAGCGACACATTTGCAACTACTTAGTGACAACTCTAAGAAGGAAAAATAAAAAATTGTGGTTACACCTGGGCTCGAACTCGGGTCTGCAGGGTGTAAATGAGATACGAAACCATTGGGCCACTGAAGGCATTCGTTTGTTTATCAGAATAAAAGGTATATAGCACGTGATACAAGTAACATTTTCGTGACAATTTTAAAAAAATGTTGTTGTACCTGGGGTCGAACTCGGGTCTACCGGAAGTTTAAGAGAGATGTGAAACCACTAGACCATTGAAGGCATTCGTTTCCTTACCAGAGTAAGAAATATATATATACACGCGGACGAAGATTTAAAAAAAATGTGGTTGTACTGATGCCCGAACTCGGGTGTATAGGAAGTATTAATCAGCTGCGATACCGTTGGACCACTGAAGGCATCTGTTTGTTTCTCTGACTAAAAAATATATATACACGCTCCCGAATTTTAAAATCTAACAATTTTTTTCCACACAATTACAACATAAATTACTACTATATCTAAATTGTGATTTAAATTTCTTCATCTTCGTTCTCGTCTACGTCTTCTTCTGAAGATGATAAATTACATCGAAATTCATCCATTGGATCGCAATCAGCAATTTCAAAATCAATGTACTCAATTGGATGATTTCCATCAACTAGACCATCAACGTTGATGTCTTCGACCGTCTCCGTTACTGCATCATCCTCAGTTTGTTGCAAAATCACAAGCTCATTGTCCTTAAATTTTCCTTCAACACGATTCCTTGGATTAACTTTTAATACTGATAGCCAAACTTTTCGAGGACGTTTAGGATTTGGGTATGGCAAAAAACATACTTGATCTGCTTGAGACGCTGCAATATAATTAAAATTAGTTCCATTATAAGAAAATAGAAGAACAATAATGTATACTGTCTTGTATGTGATGAGATCATTCATACCTAATACATATGGATCGTATGAGTTTGCTATATATTTTCCGGATTGTAGCACGTCGATAATGCCTCCCGCGCTCGTTCGAGTTCCTTTCCCGGGTGTAGGGTCATGCCATTTGCAGTAGAAAAGTACAATTTTCAAATTCAAATATCCTGGATATTGGATCTCAAAATTTTTCCTAATGGTCCCATAAAAATCATCCTCGCTAGCCTCTTCAGAATAATTTTTTCCTCGCACACAAATCCCATAATTCATTGTTTTTTTGTTTTTTCCATAGGCCTTTGTATGAAAGAAATACCCCCTTGTAAAATACATAGGCCATGACCTAATCTTGCCTTCAGGCCCGTTTGCTATATCGCGAACCCACATGGGAAAATTTTCTTTACTTTTCATTGCTTCAACCTATATACACATAGAAGGGTTAAAATATCACTGCGTTGAGCGAAACAATATATTTACGAGCGAAACAATGTATGATGGATACATACATATTGGCGGACCCATATATGAAATTCATCATCTCTTTTTGCTATGACTTCAACATCAGTAAGTCGAGGATTGTCAATTCGAATTTGTGCATCCACTAAACTGTATGTTTTACGAAATACTAGATTATGAATAACTTGGTAAAAAATATTATCAATTCATATATTTAATTTAATAATGATCCTAGCAGTTAAGTTACCTTTCAAGCGGTCGGAAATATGAGCAATTACGCAAAACGTATGAATGTGCGTACTTGTAATCATTCTCCGTTAACCAAGATTCTGTACATATTCCACTAGGACGACCTACTTCAGTAAATATATCTGGTACTTCACAATCGTAGATAGGTACTTCACCTTCATCGTACCGACTTGCCCTGCATAATGAATTTACCAATAATTAATAACAATTCTGCTTACTTTTAAAAAAGCAACAAACATGCACGCTTCTAAATAACATGACTATTAATTACCTTCTTTTGCTAGCTGTAGAAATATGAGGGGCGAAGTAGTGTTGTGAGAAATAAGAAATCTCATCATTAATGTACGATTCAACGATCGATCCAGCTGGATATCTTTTGTTCTTCGCTTTGCCTTTCAAATGTTTAAAAAACCTTTCAAACGGGTACATCCACCTATATTGCACAGGACCACCAAGCTCGGCTTCGTATGGCAAGTGTATGGGTAGGTGCTCCATCACATCAAAAAAAGAAGGCGGAAAGATTTTTTCCAAGTTACAAAGTATCATCACAATGTTCTCCTTCAAAAGTAGGACACGACTTATATCCAACGACCTGCTGCTTAGATCACGGAAAAATGCTCCAATTCCTACAAATAATCGATGTATATATAAGTATTATTTAAAAAGCTAAATAATAACATGATGAAATGACAATTTTTATATATATCTATATACCTGATAATGCTTGGTGCACTTTTGGAGGGAGCAGTTCTGCAAATACAAACGGAAGTAAGCGTTCCATAAAGACATGACAGTCGTGACTTTTCATTCCAGAAAATTTTCCTCCACTAATGTCTGCACAGCTTGCTAAGTCAGCTACGTACCCATCTGGAAATTTAACCTCATTTTTCACCCATTGTAGTAAGACATCTTTTGCTTTTGAACTCAATCTCCAAATTGGGAATGGGGCATTGCCATGATCATCAACATGCAATTCTTTCCGCGCACACAATTTTTCAAGATCTAGTCTTGCTTTGACAGTGTCTTTTGATCTATCTTTAACATTCATAAGGGTATACATGATGTTATCGAAAAAATTCTTCTCGATGTGCATCACATCAAGACAGTGTCGTAGATCAAGGTCACACCAGTACGGTAGCTCCCAAAAAATGCTTTCTTTATGCCAGTTATGCCAATCTCCGTAGCCGACCGGTTTGATATGATGTCCATTTCCACCACAATCAGATGTTCTTGGCGCCTTCGCATACCGGATACGGCGGAGAACCTGTTCTCCAGTTAAAAATGTTGGTGGGTCCTCGTTCATTACAGTCTTCCCCTTCAAAAAGTTAACTTTGTTCTTCCGTAAAGGATGTTGTGCAGGCAAAAATCTTCGGTGACAGTCAAACCAACAAGTCTTCCTCCCAGCCTTCAATTGAAATGCATTTGTGTCATCCATACACACCGGACATGATAATTTCCCATGCGTCGTCCATCCTGATAACATCCCATATGCCGGAAAATCACTTATCGTCCACAACAAAACAACTTTAAGGTTGAAGTTTTGCTTCAATGACACATCATACGCCTCAACTCCGTTACACCATAACTCTTTTAACTCTTCAATCAGGGGTTGGAGGAAAACATCTAGACTGGCTCTTGGATGATTTGGTCCCGAGTTCAAAACGGTAAGAAACAAATACTCTCTTCCCATGCACATACCCGGGGGTAAATTATAGGGTGTCAGGATTATAGGCCATAACGAGTGGTTTTTTGACATTCCAAATGGGTTGAAACCGTCTGTACATAATCCCAGATAAACATTTCGCGTTTCCTCTGCAAAACTTGGATACTTTTGATTGAAATTTTTCCACTCTGCCGCATCTGATGGATGACACATTACTCCGTCTTCTGACTCATGCTCAGCATGCCACCTCATCGATGATGCCGTCTTTGTTGATTGGTACATCCTCTTTAGTCTGTCAGCGATTGGTAGATACCACATCTTGCTGTACGGTATTTTTTTCCGTCCTTGACTTTCCTTGTATCTTGGTTTTCCACAAAACCTACAATGCTCCAACACCGAATCTTCTTTCCAGAAGAGCATACAATTATCTATGCATACATCGAATGTATGATACGGCAGGCCTAGTTTTCGCATTAACTTTTCCGTCTCGTAGTATGAACCAGTCGCCTTATTAGGCTGTGGTAAATACTCTGTAAATGTTTTTGCCCATGAATCTATGCAATTTTCAGATGAATTGTGGTCTGCCTTGTTGTTCATGAACCTAGCAGCTAATGATAATTGTGAATGACCTTCTTGGCAACCATCATATAATGGGGTGTTTGCAGCTTCTAACAAGTCGTAGAATTGTTTCGCCTCATGGGTAGGTTCTTCATAAACATGATCATTTCCACTATGACCATGTTCATCATGATGATAATCATTTAATGGCGTAGAACCATGAAATGCATCATGCACCATTCCAGCGTAAACATCCTCACCACTATAATTAATTGGTTCATTACCACTAATAAAATCATCATTTACGTAATTGCTACTAGTAGGTCCTGCCCCAACTACATTATAATCTTCCCCATGTTCGGTCCACACATAATAATCTTCCATAAACCCATTTTGATGCAAATGATTTGAAACTTTTCTAATAGGTTTCACACTACCCCCATTTTTACATTTCGCACAAGGACAGTAAGTCTTACCGTTGCTGCTGATAGCCAACTCCTGGATACTTGCGAAATTCACAAACTCCTTCACTCCTTCCAAAAATTCGGTCGAGAGATTATACGTCTGCGGATCGATCCTTCTGTACATCCAATCTCTAGATGAGTTCCACATGATTTTTTTCTTGAAAATTTGATTTTTTTTTAAAGAATTTTTTTTTTGGTTGATCGGACTGAATGAGTAACATACCAACCGATGCACTCATATATATAGGTAAATATTTGCCACTACTTTGCAACGTAATTTCGGAGTCACAAATTTGTGACGCCATTGTCACTCTTTTGTGACTCTTGTCTCACTCTTTTGCGACGCATTTGTGACAACCTACATAAGTAGGTGGGCAAGCTAACGCCCTTATTTTTCACGTGTCACCTACTTTATTTCCTTGCCGACATGGTTACCGACATAGCTGGAGTGACTCCTTTCCCATGCTGTTGCCACGCCCAGAATTCGTCACAAAAGCTTCACAGATTAGTGACTCCTTTGCGACACATATTAGTGACTATTGTTGGTGTCACACGGGTGTTGCAAATTTGCGACGCGCGTTATGTTAGTCACAGAAACGTCATTAATGTGCGACTACTCTGCAACATGTTTTGGTAGTCACAAATTAGTGACGTTTCTGTGACTATTGTTTTAGCTGTCGCTAAGGAGTAGCAAAAGCGTTGCAAATTAGTCGCAAAATTTGTGACGGCAAAATCAGTCACAAATAGGCGTCACTAATTACTTGTTTTCTTGTAGTGACTTGTGGTAAGTGTGAGTGTTCTGTAGCTGCTTTGTGGGAAAAATTGCAGCAACGAAGCCGAGTTACAAAGTTTCTGATGGGCTTGAATGAAGCTTTTGAATCAACAAGAAGACATGTCTTAATGCTGAAACCAATACCTCCAATTGAAGATGTGTTTAATTTGGTTGCTCAATATGAGCGTCAGAAGAATATTAAGCCGTCTCCATCTTGCAATGTTGTTTTCCAGGCTTCTACTACTGCTGATCCTATCATGTCATCATCTGCAGAAAATCTTGCTGATGCAGCAATTCAGAACAACAATAGATTTCGTCCTAAATCTAATCGACTAGTGTGTACTTAATGTGGTCAGCTAGGTCATGTTGTGCACAAGTGTTTTAAGAAGAATGGATATCCTCCAGGGTATATTCCGGGTTATAAATCTGGTTCAAGGTCCTATCCCCCAAACCAATCAAGTGGAAGTGTTCCAGATGTTTTTAGGTCCTCTAATCATGTTGTTGCACATGTTATGACTGGTTCAGGGTATGTTCCTTTAGTTCATGCGTCAGCTCCTATGCACTTGGATTTGAGCCAGATAAACACATATCAACTTTAGTCTCTTCTTAAGCAACTCACTGCCCATGTAAGAGGTCCAGAGCCTTCAGCTCCTTCTCCTTTGGTTGCTATTGTCACTGATCATGGTATTATGGCACCTGAATCCACCGCTGGTATTTCTTTACCATATTTTCCTTCCTCTTTTCCTTTTCCTTCTACCTCTATTCGTTATGAAAATGATCATCTTACTTTCCAACATCAATGTTTCACATCACTATCTAACCATCTTCCACATGATAGCTGGATTATAGATACTGAAGCTACTAATCATGTTTGTTTTGATCGATCATTGTTTAGTGAGACTACGGCTATTACTAGAGTCACAGTCACACAACCTAATGAGACTAGAGTGTCTATTACTAACTGTGGCACTGTGCATTTATCTTTTTCTCTTGCCCTGCATAATGTTCTTCATGTGCCATCTTTCAAGTTTAATTTGATTTCAGTTAGTAGCTTGTTGCAGCATAGTAAATGTTCTGCTCACTTTTATCCTAATTTTTGTTATATACAGAAGTATATTTAAGGCTTGACGATTGGTAGAGGAATCCTTATGCCCAATCTTTACACTTTACAACATGAATCATCATCTCATTTCATTGGATCCTTGGCTGTAGATGGACATCTTTGGCATCAACACCTCGGACACCCATCTCCTGACAAGTTATAGCTTCTTTCACATAGTTTGTATGTGTCAAAGTCAAGGTCTTCTTCTGAAACTCCTTGATCTATATGTCCTTTAGCTAAGCAAAAACGGTTACCTTTTGAATCACATAATCATAGATGTTCTTTACCTTTTGATCTTATTCATTTGATGTATGGGGTCGTTTTTCTGTTGAATCTGTAGAAGGGTATAAGTATTTTCTTACCATTGTAGATGATCACACACGTGTAACATGGATATATCTTTTAAATAAAAAGAGTGATGTTTCTACTAAGTTTCCAAATTTCATAAAGCATGTGAAAACACAATACAAAGCTGACATTAAAGCAATTAGGACCGATAATGCTCTTAAACTTGCATTTTCTGCATTCGTAAAACGTCATGGTATGATGCATCAGTTCTCTTGTCCTTATACACCTCATTAAAACTTAGTTGTTGAAAGAAAGCATCATCATATTCTTAATGTGGCTAAAGCATTGTTGTTTCAATCACGAATTCCTCTTTGCTATTGGTCTGATTGCATTCAAACAACAGTTTTTTCTAATAAAAATAGGATTCATTCTAAGACTTTATATCAGATTACGCCATATGAATTACTTACTCATAAGAAACCTGAGTATCATTTTGTGAAATCTTTTGGCTGTCTTTGTTACGTCTCTACTTTGCAAAAAGACATAAACAAATTTAGTCCTAGAGCTGATAAGTGTGTTTTTCTAAGATATTCCTCAGGATATAAGGGCTATAAGGTTTTAGATTTGGAAACACATGTCATTTATGTTTCTCGCAATGTTGTCTTCTATGAAGATGTATTTTCGTTTGTCACTGATCCATAATATATGGATTCTAATTTTTTAACTCTTGGTACAGTTCTACCAGTATCTACTCCAGTTAGTATTGATCCATCTCCTCATGTAGATCCATTTGTTCCTTCATCATCTATCCCTTAGGTTATTCATACTACTGTTGTTGCATATGCACCTTCATCTATTCCTGCACCTGCATCTGCATCCAAATCTATGTATGTATCATCTACTGCGAATGCATCTACCTCAGTTCCTCCATATACATCCATCTCTATGCCTCCATATACATCCATCTCTATGCCTGCATCTTCCACTAGTGCCACAGCTGTTTTTTCCTCTAGTGTCACAAGTGATTCTGTGATTGTATCTGCAACATCACCAGTGGTTCCACTTAACAATGCTAGACCAAAACGGTCGTCTAAAGTTCCAGGTTCTCTTTCAGATTACCATTGTGCTCTTAGCCATCTTACTACTCCTTTACCTAAACTGTTTACCACCCCTTATCCCTTGTCTTCTGTTATATCCTATTCTAAACTCAAGCGTCCTTTTCAAAACTTTATCTTTAACATCTCTGTTGAAATATAATCTAAGACCTTTAAACAAGCCATAATATTTGTCAAGTGGACAAAAGCCATGGATTTGGAGCTTGAGGCTATGAAACTCAATAAGACATGGAGTGTGGTTTCCTTACCTGAAGGTCAGAATGTAGTAGGGTGTCGCTGGGTTTACACAATCAAATATCTTGCTGATGGTACTATTGAGCGTTATAAAGCTCGATTGTAGCTCATGGATTTATACAACAAGAAGATGTTGACTACTTTGAAACGTTTTCCCCTGTTGCTAAGCTTTCTAGTGTGAAGCTCATCTTGAGTCTTGCTGCCAAGAATGGTTGGAGCTTAACTCAAATGGATATTACTAACGATTTTTTGCATAGTGATCTGGAGGAAGAAATATACATGAGTCTTCCTCAAGGTTATACACCTCCATCTGGTGTTACTTTACCTCGTAATGCTGTTTGCAAATTACACAAATCACTCTACAGTTTGAAGCAGGCGTCTCGACAATGGTATCAATGTCTATCACAAGCTCTTCTTGATGCTGATATTTTTCATTCTGAGGCAAATCACACTCTCTTTGTGAAAGTTGTTGGTACATCTTTCATTGCCCTGCTTATATATGTTGATGAAATTCTGATTGTGAGTAACAATGATGAGAAAGTAAAGTTGGTTCAAACATTATTGGCGTCTAATTTCAAGACCAAAGAATTGGTCCAGCTAAGTAGGTTTGGAGATTGCTCGGACCTCTACTGGAATTTCTGTTTGTCAAAGGAAGTACTGTCTGGATTTGTTGTCTGATATGGCATATTGGAGTGCAAGCCCAAGTCAGTTCCTATGGATCCTAAGGTTCCTTTGAGCACAAACACAAGTACTATTCTTTCATATCCTAAGCCATATAAGGAATTGATTGGCCGTCTACTCTATATGTGTCTTACTAGACCAGATATCACCTTTGCAGTACATCGTCTCAGTCAATTCTTATCATGTCCCACTGAAGTGCATCTACAAGCAGCCTTACACATTTTGCGGTATCTTAAGAATAATCCTGCACAAGGACTATTCTATTCTGCTACAACGACTACTTGTTTGAATGCTTTTTCTGATGCAACTGGGCTACTTGTTCTGATTCTCGTATGTCTATCACTGGATTTTGTGTGTTTCTTGGTACTTCTCTTCTTACATGGAAATCTAAGAAGCAGGAAACTGTCAGTGCTAGTAGTACAGAGGCTGAGTATCGTAGCATGCCACAACCACTAAGGAGTTGATTTGGTTACAACAAATGCTTGATGATCTTCATATCCATGTTGAATCACAAGCCAAACTATTATATGATAGTAAATCGGCTCTTAATATTGCGACCAACCCTGTTTTCCATGAAAGGAATAAACATGTGGAGGTTAACTGCCATATTACTCGTAACCAGGTTAAGAAAGGCTTCCTCCAGCTTCATCATGTTTCTTCGGGGAACCAACTTGCAGACATTTTGACTAAGCCTTTGCAACCTGGTCTTTTTCTATAATCTACTTAATTGTCTCTATGTTTCAAGCATGTTCTTACCTACGGATTCTTCGCCTTGAGTGGGGTGTATTAGTATGATTTGTATAGTTACGAGTTACTTAGAATAGTGGTTGAGTAAAGTTGTTAGCATTATGTTTCCTTTAGCTTAATATTGATGCCTATATATATGCTGGATTGTACATTGTTTCTTAATTAATGAGAAAATCTCTTTTGACCATAAAGAGTTAATACATTCACTTAATATGCTGGAATTTCGCCAATTCGAATGGATATTGCACTTGACCACATCAACTGAGAGAGCTTGCCACGTAGTAAATCTTTTAAGGATTACAATATTTTACCTACATTAAAACATTTTTACGTCCTCTCCAATTTTTCACAAAACAATTTAAAAACCTCAATAATCTATTGCATCAACAAAAGTTTTGACTTTTTCACTAGAAAAATAACTTATTTGATAGACGTGATAGAATACAATGACTTACACATATGTCAAAATATTTCTCTATTTTAAAAAAATAATATCTTTATTTTTAAAATAATAATAAAAAAAACAAATCTAGGATTAAATTTTTTTAACTATTTTGAAATATGTGATTTAATTAAAAATATATAATAAAATAAATAAATATGAGAATAAATAGATAAATATTTGATAGACTTCCCTCTAAGTGGTTTTCTATTAATTCTATTTTATTTACTTTACAGTTTGATCTAATTTTTTTCTTCTGATTTTTCACAGGCAATAAAATATTAAAGAGTAAAATACTTCAAATATAAATAAATCTAATTTAAAACATAATATGAAAAAATTAATTTAAAAATATGTAATAAAAATTAATTTACAAAAACATCAAATAAAATGTAATTGTAAATCAATCAGTAGTTTTGCAAACAACATTCTTACTTTAATTTTATTTACTTTAGTGGTTGATCTTATTTGTTATCTAATAATTAAATATATATATATATTTTTAACAGATTTCATAAATATCTTATCTAGTACTCCCTCCGTTTCATATTAGTTGTCATTCTACGCTTTTTATTTTGTATCAAATTAGTTGTCGTTTTACATTTTCAATGCAAATTTATGATTGATTTTCCATTTTTATCCATACACTTTTAGCTAATTAATTACATATATCAAATGAAAAACACATTAATTAGGGGTAAAACAGTATTTTTAAATGTTTTCTTAATTTACGTGAAATCACCTAGAACGACAACTAATATGCAACGAAGGGAGTATCAATTTAGGGGTGTCAAAATGGGTCAAAACTCATGGATTGACCCAACCCAACCCGAACCATCAATCCTAATGAGTTGAATATTTTGACCCTAATGAGTTGTTAAGTCAAATGGTTTGATGGATTAAATGGGTTTGGTTGGTGAAACGACCCGACCCGTTTTTTTTAAGGAATACATTGGACTCGAATTAGCATTCCCATAAATGCTAACCCTTAACATCCAATCAAACTCACAAACAACCAGCGGATAACCAATAAACTTAAATCAAATCAATTCCATTAACCAAACGAATAAACCAAACAATAACCAATTCAATTCCAATATTCCAGAACTAAACCAGAACTTAGCCAGTTCTAACAACAATAACAGAAATAAACCACACAACCGAGATCCCAGATCATCTCCCTCTTCGTAGCCGTGATTCCACAATCACACTTTGCCTTTACCTGCACCACATGGGAAAAAGAGATGCGTGAGTATTATCATAAATACCCAGTGAGACGGTCATCCCATCTACTACTGCGCACTCAGGCATGATGGACCGCTCAGGCAAACATACAAAACACACAACAAATACAAATGGCTTAACACAACCCAAACAGATATGTGTCGATCGACACTACCTCATGTGTGTCGTTCGACAGGCCCCTGGCAGAATCATGGGAACCGATCATAATCTTCTCAGATCGATCCCTCATCTGCGTCAGTACGAAAAACCTGCATAAATAATAACCACAACACAACAACAAGCATACACATCCATAATTCGATCACCACAAGATCAATCAATGCATCCAAACCTATCACCATAACGATCCATCGACCCAGAAGCCCTGGTCACGCACTCACCTTAGGTTTCGAAAGAGAAAAAGGTTGGAATTGAGACTAGGCACGAGATCAGCCTTGATCACCACTAAAATCCACGAAATCCCACTCCTTTTTACACCAAAACACCACAAGAACGATCCCTTTCACGAATCGAACACTAAACCTAACACAAATCTCTAGGGATGCTTATCTCTGATGTTTGCCTCTGTTTTCCTTCAGAAAACACGGCCAAACGACATATAAACGCAACCCCAGGGTTCCCCAAACCGACCCGGTCTAACCGAACGATTAAACATCGAATCTAGAAAACCGACCAATTAAGGCCCTGTCGATCGACACACACCACCTGTGTCGATCGACAGCCACTCGAAACAAACCGGCCTTAAGCCAAAAACCAGGATGTCGATCGACACACCACACTAGTGTCGATCGACACACCTTCCAATTTTCTCAAAATTGGTTCACGGGTGTCACAATTCTCCCCCACCAAAAATTGATTCGTCCTCGAATCCTCAAACACAGCCCACATGGCTAACCACTTGGCCAACCAACCAGTAACACCGGGGACTAGTTCTCCCAGACCCTCTCGAGGCTCACATCCGTCCTATGCATATAGACCCGTCTCAGACATTGATCGCTCATAGCTCATAACTCATAACCACACCGTCTAGCTCTCGGGATCGTCACCCCTCAGTGCCTCGTATCAACCCACCTCAGTCCGCGCAGTCTTGACGGTGTTTGATACCAACCATCTCCATACCCCTCAAACAATCAAGACACATAGTCTATCAAGCTCTCGGTATGCAGGGAACTCATTATCCCTTGGAGAGACGCATCTCTCAAAGATCTGCCAGAGATCGCAATCTCCCAAAACTATCTCCATACCCTCACGCTCTCAGTCCTCGCAGTCCTGACGAATGATCGGTATGCAGGGAACCAACTATCCCCCGGAGAGACGCATCTCTCAAGATCTGCTAGAGACTCATCTCCAAGAAAGAACCAATGTCTCTCTCTCTCTGAGCTCTGCGAGGAAATCGAAATCACCGAACAAAATTAATTTTAGACGTCTATAATGCACCTCTGACCGGAACTACCTCCCAAGGTCTCAACATGATACTCCCAACCCAGAATACCATCACAAACATGGTCATCACAGATCATCTGGACCACTCATCACCCCGAGTGTCCCTGCAGAGTCTCTCCGGAACTAGACAGTTCTAACACCGTAAAACTTATATTCTGAGACTCTCTCTAACACATAACCACACACAATCTGTTAGAGTTCCACCGAAACTGGCAAGTTCTACTCACTATAAACTTCCATTTCGAGGTTCCCTAACCACATACACATGACCCAAAGTCGAAAACATAAGAAATACTCATCTTATTAATCTGGAAAATGTCATAATCATTACAACTCAAATGAAAATATATAGTCCACAACCACAATCCTCACCACACACGGTGACTACAACAAAAAACCGAAAATGGAAACCATAAAACAAGTTCACTCATCGGCTTGCTTCTCAAACCACTTCTTGAACTACGATTTCATCTTAGCCTCTGGTTCCCAAGTCTCCTCCTGAACACCGTCACAGTCCCACAAGACTCTCAACAACGACACTCTCTTCCAGCGCAGAACCTTGATACTCCCCTCAAGGATCCTTACCGGTCTCATCCCAACAGTCAGATTAGGGTGAAGATCTACAGGAATCGTCACTACCACCTCTTCAGATGTATGCAAACATCTCCTGAGCTTTGAAATATGAAACAAATCATGGAACTTCTCCATGATCAGAGGCAGCTCCAACCGATAAGCAACTGATCCCACACGCTCCACAACCCAGAACGGACCCATGTACCTTGTACTCAGCTTATCCTCGGATATGGACCTGTTCATACCCCACATCATAGCTATCTTGAGATACACTCGATCTCCGACTGCAAACTCCAACTCTTTTCTCCTCTTATCGGCATAACTCTTCTGCTGATCGTGAACTTCTTTCATGTTCAGCTTCACAACAGGGATCTTCTCCGTTCTCTCCTGAACAAAATCAGCACCATTAATGCTTCTTTCCCCCACTTGGGTAAAACATAGCGGTGTACGACATGGTCTCCCATACAAAGCTTCAAAAGGAGTCATACCAATACTCGCCTGAAAACTGTTATTATAGGCAAACTCCACCAAACTCAAGTGATCCGCCCAATGACCACCCTAATCCAGATCGTCCTCTCGGACTGCCCATCCGTCTGAGGATGATTAGCTGTACTCATATACACCTTAGTGCCCATCTCAGCCTTGAATGCTCTCCTAGAACACTGAAGCAAACATCGGATCTCTATCCGACATAATGCTCGCTGGCACTCCATGCAACCTCACAATCTCTTTCACATACTTCTTAGCCAAGACCTCAGCTCCATTTGTCTTCTTAATGCCCAGTAAATGTGCTGACTTAGTGAGTCGATCAACAATCACCCAAATGGCGTCATAGGTCCGAGAAACCGGCAATCCTACCACGAAATCCATGGTAATCATGTTCCACTTCCACTCTGGAATGGGTAAACTCTGTAACAAACCACTCGGAACCTGGTGCTCAGCCTTCACTAGCTGAGAAACGTTGCAAGTTGCAACCCAATCCGCCACATCTCTACTCATCCCGACCCAGTGATAATACCATTTCAGATCACGATACATCTTAGTCGCTCCCGGATGAATCGAAAACTTGCTCGCATGAGCCTTTCTCAGAATCTCCTGCCTCAAGTCCTCATTGGACTCGAATTATCAATACCCGTTTTTTTTAAGCAATACATTGGGCTCGAATTATCAATATCCGTATAAATATAATCAATGCATCCAAACCTATCACCAAGAATCCCTAACGATCCATCGACCCAGAAGCCATGGTCACGCACTCACCTTAGGTTTCGAAAGAGAAAAAGGATGGAATTGAGATTAGGCACGAGATTAGCCTTGATCACTAGTAGAATGCACGACACCCACTCCTTTTTACACCAAAACACCACAAGAACGATCCCTTTCACGAATCGAACACTCAAACCTAACACAAATCTCTGGGGATGTTTATCTCTGATGTTTGCCTCTGTTTTCCTTCAAAAAACACGGCCAAACAACATATAAACGCAACCATAGGGTTCCCCAAACCGACCCGGTCCAACTGAACGATTAAACATCGAACTAGAAAACCGACAAATTAAGGCCCTGTCGATCGACACACACCACCTGTGTCGATCGATAGCCACTCGAAACAAACCGGCCTTAAATCAAAAACCAGCCTATCGATCGACACACCACACTAGTGTCGATCGACACACCTTCCAATTTTCTCAAAATTTGTTCACGGATGTCACAGTTGAAATGGGTTAGACTTAAATGGGTCGACGGATAACCCATTTTAATCCATTAATTTGTTTTTTTTATCTAACTAAAAACTGGCAAATATCAGTAACTACATCTATCAGTAACTACAATTGATTATTTGACAAAAATTATATTAGTTTTATTTAATAAATATTTTATCCCACGTAAAACGTGGGTACTATTCTAGTTAGTATGGTAATATACCATAATTGAACAAAATTATGCACGCAGTCTCGACCCAGAGGATAGGCAGACTAGGCAATGGCCTAGGGCCACCAATTTGTTTTGTTAATTTATGGGCCACATTTTTTATAAAGGGAAATTGGCACCAATAATAGGTTTTATGCCCATAATTAAGAATCTAATAGTACATAAAATATAATTAGGTGAATAACATTCAGTTCATATAAAATGTCTATAATACCCTTAATTAATTTACATCTTTTATAAAAAAAAATGAAATTATAACAATATTAAAAAAGGAAAACCATAGTCTTTCTTTATTCTTCTTCTTCTACCGTAGCCTCTTTTTTTCTTTTCAATTGTTGTTCTTTTTTCTTCATCCTTCTTCTTTATTTTTTTCTCTTCTTCTTTTTTTTTTATTTTTTTACACAAATATCATATATATCTCTCGTGATATACAAAACCAATTCTCAATCACTTTGTTTTATATCAAATTCATTGATCTAAAAAATTCCATCATAGATTAAGATGATGTTTATTTTCTCAGTTAAACTCCACACTATTATTCTCTCTTTTCGTCAAATTGAATCGTTGTTGGTGATCATCAATATAGTTAACTATGTTCGAAAATCAGGTAACTAACTATATTCCTTGAAAATAGCTAACTAGTATGTTATTATTTTTAATTATATAAATGAGAATATAGGTAACTACGTTATGAAAATAAGTAACTATGTTTGTTTAAATAAGTAACTATTACAACAATATATTCATGTAGTCAACTATATTATCAAAACGGTATAATAGACAACTATGTTATGAAAAAGTTAACTATACTTTTAAGATCAATAAAATATGTTGTTTCAGCAATAGCTAACTACATATTAACATAGTTAGCTGTTATAATTAACTATATATTAAAATAGTTAGCTGTTATAAATATGTTTTTCCGACGCTTGTTTTTCTAATCCAATTTTATTTTGTTTGCAGGCTAGTTATATATCTACTGTTTCATTTTCAAGAGATAAAAAATATAATATTTTTAAAGATTTTGTTTTTAGTTGTCCATAATTATCACATTTAATGGTAATTATCACATTTAATATGGTGATTGATTATTACAGATTCAGATTTCCATATTTTTCACATAAAATTAGCCCAATTAAATAGGGGCAAAATCGTCATACAATTGCTTCTTAGAGTTACACACCTAAATATAAATCACGTGATGTTATATAGCTAATTTTTTCCCAAAAACCTATTATTCAGCTAATTCACCCTTTTATAAAATATTCATTTAAGTCAATTTATGCGCTACATTTTTGTAAAAATATTATCTAGGCTACACACAAAAATATTTTGGGCTACAAATAAAAATTGTTTGTGACTATTATTAATATAAAATATATCTGGGTTTATATTAAGATTATACTTTTATAAGTTAATAATATTTTTTAAAAATTAAATAATAAATATTTTAAGAAAAGTATAAAATGTTAAACAAATATATTATATTTTAACGCTTTGGTCATATCAACCAGTCGATCGTTTGGTCATATCTTTGACTGAACATTAGGTGTTGTTTATGCCATCATCCTCCATTTTCGCATCATTTCTTGGTCGATCCTCGATGGAACCTTGATCTCCAAATTCTGCTAGACCTGAAAAAAAAAAAAAAAACTCTACAAGAACAACGTATATACTATTAAGGATAACATAAATACAGTTGGACATCTAAACACAATAAAATACTAATAAACACAATGGAAACGTAAATTATGTTTTGGATAAACTATGGAAACGGAATATATCATGTATTTTTATCTTGAATTAGTATTGTTTCATATTGTAAAATTATACATTTTTTACTTTTTAGGGGTAAAGAAGCAAAATTGATTGAAGAAATTGTCGATGATGTTTTGGATAAACTACTTTTAACTACGCCGAAGGATTCTAACGACTTTGTTGGTATGGAAGATCATATTGCTGAAATGAGTGCATTGTTACAGTTGAACTCCGAAGAAGTGAGGATGGTTGGAATATGGGGTTCCACGGGGATTGGTAAGACTACCATTGCAAGAGTTCTGTCTAAACGACTCTCTCGACACTTCAAAGGTAGTGTATTCATAGACAAGTATTCCATATCCAAGAGTATGGAAACTTATAGCAAAGGCAAGCCGGATGATTATAACATGAAGTTGCACTTGCAAGAATATTTACTCTCTAAGATATTAAACAAAGAGGGCATAAAAGTAGATCACTTGGGTGCAGTGAGAGAAAAACTAAAGCACCAGAAAGTTCTCATCATTATTGATGATTTGGATGATCTAGTGGTGTTAGATGCCTTGGCGGGTAAAGCCGATTGGTTTGGAAGTGGAAGCAGAATCATTGTTATTACAAAAGATAAGCAATTTTTGAGAGCCCATGGGATTGATCATATTTACGAAGTTAGTCTCCCATCTACAAACCAAGCTCTTCAAATGTTCTGTCGATCTGCTTTCAGAACAGACTCTCCACCTGTTGGTTTTATGGAGCTTGCTTCTGAAGTTGCATTGCGTGCCGGTAATCTTCCTTTGGGTCTTAACGTGTTGGGTTCATCTTTACGGGGTATGGAGAAAGATGACTGGATTAGTATGTTGCCTAGCCTTCGCACTAGGCTAAATGGAAAAATTATGAGCACACTAAGAGTCTGCTACGACCGGTTAAATAACAAGAAAGATGAAGCGATATTTCGTCGCATTGCATGTATTTTCAATGGTGAGAAAGTCAAAGATGTCAAAGAGTTGTTACCAGATAGTGATAGTGACCTGGATGATCAGGATGTTACAATCGGGATTAAAAACCTTGTTGATAAGTCTCTCATCCATGTAAGAGAGTATATTGTTGAGATGCACCTTTTGCTACAAGAAATGGGGAAGGAGATCATCCGTACACAATCCGATAAGCCTGGAAAGCGGGAATTCCTCGTCGATCTTAAGGATATATGCATTGTCCTAAAAAATAACATCGTAAGTTCGTGCTCTTTCCATATATTTCACTCTATAAAGATAATAGCATGTCATTTAATAAACCATGAACTACACATGTTTGATATGCTAATGAGTTTTGTCCTTTTTTATTGTAATTATAATTTCAGGGTACCAAAAAAGTTTTGGGAATAGCACTGGACTTAGATGAGAATGATGAACTGCATATACATGAGAGTGCCTTCGAACAGATGCGTGGTCTCCTTTATTTAAAATTTCACACTAAGCGGAAGAAAGACGTAAGATGGAACTTACCGGAAGGCTTCGACTATTTACCCTCTACGCTAAGATTACTGAGTTGGGAAAAATACCCATTGAGACAAATGCCTTCTAAATTTCTTCCACAGAACCTTGTCAAACTCCAAATGCAGGAGAGCAAACTCGAGAGATTGTGGGAAGGAGTTCATGTAAGTTTTATCGTGAGATGAGAATGCTTAATTATTTTTATTTTTAGATGGCTTGCCTTTCAAGTGATGTGTAACTTGTTTATATTCTAGTCACTTACAGCTCTCAAGGATATAGATTTGAAGAGATCTGAAAGTCTTAAAACAATCCCAGATCTTTCCAGGGCCACTAATCTTGTGACACTTGATCTTTGCGATTGCTCGAGTTTGAAAGAGCTTCCTTCCTCTATTCAATATCTCAATAAGCTGGAGAAGTTGGTTATGTCAGGTTGCAGTAATCTGGAGACTCTTCCAACTGCAATGGACCTCCATTCTCTTCGTGGGCTTGACCTCAAACGATGTTCACGGTTGAGAACTTTTCCTGATATCTCATCCAACATAAGATCGCTCAGTGTAAGCGAGACAGCGATTGACAAATTGCCGTCTAACTTGCGTCTAAAGAATCTTATTCTTCTTAGCATGAATGAAATGAAGAGTGAGAAATTGTGGGAAAACGAACAGGTATGTACTTATAAGCCAAATTCAACAATTTAAATAAAATAACACTAATCGAATTTGCGTTTAGCCAAATGAGATCAAACGTAATATTCACATTTCCATGTCCGAACAATAAAATCATATGTCAAACTAACGAATTAAAAACTAACCATAAACAAAGGAATATGACTGTGAATCAAATATTCTTTCTTCCATATTTACCCAACTTCCCAAGTATTTTTGTGAACAATTTTTTTTAGAATATGTATAATAATCTATCAGTAACTAAAACTATAGTAGAACCTCTCTAAATTAATACTCTATAAATTAATAATCATCATAAATTATTAAAATGTTATGGTCCCAAGTCGGACCAATGTAAAAATTAACGAAATTCGATAAAATGATAAGATAATTTTTTTTTTAAAAACTTCTATGTAAAATATGGTCCCAGTAATAGAATAAATTAATAATTATATATATATCATGTATATATATATATATATATATATATGATAATGTACTAAAACATGATTTTAATGATTTTTGTTTTGAATTAAAATTGAAATCTCTTTAGAGCGTATTTTTAACTTTATTTGTTGCATCCAAAACTTTTGGGATTGTTTTCTCGATATGTATCTTAAACTTGTGAACAATTTTAGACAACATAATTGATTTTTTACACATAACTCTTTTAAAATGTTACATCAACATTAAAGGTAATAACCATGATTTTTTCTAAATTTTATACATAAGAACACATATCATTTTATTAATTAGATAATCTATTATGATATTAACATTCATTCTATTGCGATAATCGAAAATTTTACTCATAATTTGAAGTTAATGTATGTCATTTTTGTAAATGACTTCATTAAATTTCTAAATATAACATCATACGAAAAAAGTTCAATAAAATTATTGCCTAAAAATGATATTCTCTCTATAAATTAATAACTTATCGATAAATTAATATCTCTTTAAATTAATAATTTTTCTAAGTCCCAACATTATTAATTTATAGAGGTTTTACTTTATATTAGTTTTATTTGATAAATATTCTCATGCGTCTAACGCGGGTACTATTCTAGTATTTATTGATTAAACAGACATTTGGTAAAAACAATTAGGCGTCTATAAGATTTTAAAGAACACATCATTTTAATAAACTAATCAAAACATTTCATTTAAATCTTTATACCATGGTAGAAATCTCTACATATCTTATTAATTTTATAGCATAAACTCATTAATACATGTGTTTACAAATTTAAACTCAACTTAATTAATACATGTGTTTTTGACCCCAAAAAAAAGTAATAATAATACATGTGTTTAAAATCAATACATCATGTGGTAAGCTTAAAATATTACATTAAGTTATATATATATACATATATTTGGCATATATAATACCGTTGCTAAAATTATTTAAAAAATTTAAAGTTGATATCTTTAAAATATTAATATAAATGCCGTATTTTTCAAATTCAGTTTGACATTAAAAAAGAAAATTAAAATACGATATCTTTTTGCTATAGAAGGAAGCAGGTATCATCAATTTCTTATAATTTAAAAAAAACTATGAACATCAAAATATATATGTTTGCTAGGTAATAGAATACTTTGAAAATTTATAGTTAAAAAAGAGTGTAAATTTCGCTTGTTTAATGTGTTATAGCATTATGTAACTTCAAACAACAAATTATTGAAAAAATAGTTGATCTAAATTACATTTAACAATTCGAATCTTGGGTTTTAATAGTATTTTGATGGTTTACAAAAGACAAAATGCCATCATGATTTAACCCAATTGTCAAATGATTTTTTAAATGTGATTTTGTAGTAGAAAAATCATTAATTTTAAGAATGAATATATATAATTTGAAAATAAAATATAGAAGCATGATTGGGGAAATTACTGAGTACATGGAGTTATTTCATATCTAAATTGTTTTGTGGTTTTTTTGTTCAGCCGCTTACACTCCTTATGAATATGGTTTCTCCTACTTTGGAGATGCTATTTCTGTCGGATATTACAAGTTTGGTGGAGCTTCCTTCTTCCATTCAGAATCTCCCTCAACTAAAGTAATTGCAAATTAAAAACTGCATAAATCTGGAGACTCTTCCCACAGACATTAACCTTGAATATCTAGGTTTCCTTGAACTAAGTGGATGCTCACGGTTGAAGAGTTTTCCTGATATCTCAAAAAGCCTTCAATATCTCTATCTACGCCACACATCGATTGAAGAGGTTCCTTGGTGGATTGAGAACTTCTGTAAGCTCAAATTCCTAATCATGAATGGATGCAACAAATTACACAGTGTATCCCTACACATGTCTAAACTAAAATATCTTGAAAAGGTTGACTTTGCAGATTGTGGGGCATTGATTGAGGCTAGCTTGAATGGCTGTCCGATTGCGGTCACAATGGAAACAGAAAATATCCACTCAAAGTTACCAGTCTTTCGAGAGGCTTCACCTTCTCTTCCAGTTCCAGTTGGTCATTTCCAAACAGTCAGTTTGGATTTCTTCAACTGCTTCAAGTTGGATCAAGAAGCTTTGATTCAAAACCAATCAGATCTATGCAAGTCGGTCATGTTTTCAGGTGAAGAAGTGCCTTCATATTTCACTTACCGTACTACTGGAGCCTCTTTGATTATCCATGTACTTGGCACCTCTCCTTCCCAACAACTCTTAAAATTTAAGGTTTGCGCCGTGGTTGAATGCTATTCTATTCCCGATGAGCATGAATTATTCAGCATCCAGATAGGTTGTGAGTTCATAGACAGACTCGGGGGCCACTTTGCTTTAACTCATCAGCCACTGATCATCTCAAACTTGAAGTTCGGTAGTCAACTTGTTATCTTTGAGTGCTCTTTCCTTCTAAACCAAGACAATGCTGAACTTAGCTATGGTGATTCCCCGTTATCTGGTTATATACATCTTCAAACAAGTCAGGTCTACTCTGACAACAAATTATTAAGACAATTGGGTTTAAGAGAACCTCCCCGACACGAGGTCTTTTTCAAATTAAGAAATATTTGGGGTAGAGAAGGACCTCCTCCGCGACAGGAGGTCCAATTCAAATTAAAAGAATGGGGTATACGAGGACCTCCTCCCCGACACAATGTCCCGTCGTTTTCCATTGGTTCTGTCACTAGTGCACCTAGGCAATGAATTTGTAAAGATTAGGGTTACAGGGTTTGTCGGAGGATCAGCAAGAGGGAGCTGCGTTTTTCCTGGAAATGAATATGGAAAAGGGCGAAGTCCATTTGTACGAAAAATAATGATGCAAATTGGGAAACAAAAATTAAGTGGAAAAATTGATGTGTGTGAGATAGTGTTTGTGTGGTATTTTTCAATTTTTAAAATTATAAAATTTGTATTCATAAAATTGTTCTTGTCCAAGAGTGAACATGTGTGTATGTAAGCATTCGAAATCATCCAATAAGAAACCATTTCCTTGTCTTCCCTTTCTTACCAGCTCATTCTCCTTTTTCGTGTTTTTTTTAGCTTGTTTCAACCTCAAGCAACCTCCGATGACTAAATGCAGCCAATTACAATGTGTACCTCTGAATATTCCAACCTCTGTCTCTGTGAATATCCTTAATTGAACTTGGATTGTGTTCATGGATCATGAAATTTTATATAATATGATTTCTTCACTTATATAATATGTTTCTTGTAGCTTCAGTCCCATGAAATTGACGAAATAAGCCTTGGTATACTACTGTAGGGTAATTCACAAGTCATAAGTAACAAAGTAATAAACCAACAGTAGCTTCTTGCCCACGCTTCTCTTGAAACCCAAAGGCTACAATAAATGGTTGGTCAACATAAGCACATTACTGAAGGAAGAAGCTTTTAGTGTCAGAAAAAAGCTAATAAGATTTTTCACTAGCTATGTTTGTTGTTACTTCTTTCACAAGAAAGTAATTACTATGTTTCATCAGTTGCTTTATCATAACCTTGTGAAGTAACACACAACTCTCTCTGTTGGTCTGATTTTTGAGGGTTTCCAAGATTTGATTTCTGCCACTTTCTTCAAAATGGATTGTTGGGCTCAGGTTTCATCCGTAGGAGATCGTTTTGTGAAAATGATAGTATTTTGACTTAGTAGAATTTAGCAACCTGATTGACGAAGTCGACCTGGTGATACTGCCACATTATGTAGAGATACGAGGTGAACTGCTAAGTTCTGCAGAGGTCGATCTGGTGATACCGCCGTGTTCTGCAAAACAAATAGTGGAGGAGTTTGCTTGACTATTTTGGACCTTTCCTTTAGTTGCAAAACAGAAGTTAGTCAAAAATTAAAGGAATATTTCTCCTATAACGAAAGACAATTTGGAAGACAAATTAAATTTTTCGTAGTGATAATGGCTCAAAGTTTTATGTGCCTCTCATCATACTTTCATGACCACATGAAATTGTTCACCAAACATTGTGTGTTGCCACACATCAAAAAAATGGACTCGTTGAGCAAAAGCATAGTCTTCTCCTTAATTTTGCAAGAGCTTTAATGTTCCAAGGTAGTATATATATATGCCTATACGGTTTTGGAGAGAAGCTATTTTGGCAGCCGTTTATGTTATTAACCACACACCTAGTTTATGTCATCAAGGTAGGACTCCTTATGAACTTTTATATGGTGTTGGTCCTTCTTATGACCAATTTTGAGTATTTGGTTATGGGTGTCATGTACACATAATAGCAAAAGATACGGATAAATTTGGTCCACGTAGTCGACATGTGTATTTCTTGGCTATTCTTTGGGAAAGAAAGGATGGAAAGTTTAAGATATCAAAACAAATGCGTTTTTTTTGTTTCTCGCGAGAGAATGTGTTTCGTGTGGACTCTGTTTCGTGTTTGGCTTAGGCAAATGGGTTTAAGTGTTTAGCCCACTAACGCATCAGAAGGAAGGAAAAGGGAGAGAAGTGTTTGGACCCTGCTTTGGTTCTAAGCCCATCATGGGTTAAATCTGTTATAACAGATTTAACTAACTTCAACAAGGAAGAGGAAGAAGGAGAAGCTATATAAGGATCTAGTTTTTGATCGATCATCATCATCACAATATACAATAAGTCTTCTTCAAGTTACAGAGATAATCACCTTCTCATTTCTCTCTGTATCTTCCTCTTTGTAATCTCTCTCTAATCTCTCTCTTCTAAAGAACTTGTACAAACCCTAGCAACTGCCATTGAAGGCGTGTGTAAGTTCTTGCGTTTCTTTAGTGGATTTTGGGAGCTGCGATCTCCCACGACCAGCCTCAGAGCTTTCGTCCGAGTCTTTTCTTTCAAAGAGGAGACGTACTATTGAAATACCTCGCCAAAGGGCTTCCGGTCCTTTGGAAAATTTATCAGTTTGGGTTCCTCCACGTCATGACAATCGTTGGTCATTCTCCCATACTGATGATGAGTTACCATTAGTTTCCTCGAACATCAAGATTGGGGTCGAGCCGATAAGGAAAATTGGTGGGATCGGGGTCAAGTTTCCCGCAAATCTCGAGGACCTCCTCGTACGAGACCTTCTTAACGTTTGTCCCCCACTTAAATCCTTTTCGAATCATATATTTCCGTGGCATGATTTGATATTTTTTTTATGCAGATAATCAACTCGAGGAGTCGTATTGTCGGTGCGTATGAAGCAGTGGTTGCCGAGAAGGAGGAACAAATCAAGTCCTTGCTGGCTCGTACTGATGTTGATGCAGCTCGGAAGGAGCTAGATCGCCAGAAAGATCGTGTTGATTCCTGGGAGGTTTCTGCCACCGCAAATCGACAAAGTGTGGACGATTACGCGCCTAAAGTCGAGGTGCTGAAGGGATAGAAATAGAGGTTGGAGGATGAAGTGAAAAAAAGAGATGTTCATCTCCAGGCGGCTTCTGCCGAGATAGCTGAGCTTCGAGCTAATGTGGAGAAGTCTCACCTTATAGAGGATCGTCTCAGGAAGGAGCACGCCCCCGAGCTGATGAGATCGCGGGTGGCTGTTCTGCCCACAGTGCGAGACATTCGTCTCGTTTAGAGCGGATACGTTCGTATCTCGTAGCTCTTCACGCTCAAGAAGAGGTAAAGGCTCAACTCTGTTACAGGGGCGGTACCCGAATAAGCTTGGAGAAGATGGTGGAGGCTGAGTATGAACTCTCTCCTGGTCTTCTTGAGAATTATGCTAAGGAAGAAAAAGAGTATCTCGCTAAGGTTGAGTCCCTCGCTGCGGACTCCCTTGGCAATGATATTCTGTTTCCGACGCCGCCGCCTCCTCCTGCCGGTCCGCCTCAGAACGTTTCATCCCAAGTTCTAGAAGGAATCAGCGACCACGGGTCGTTCCTCTCTCCCCAAGATAATCAAGACGGTGACCAAGTCTGAGCCTCATGTGGCTCGTAAATCTTTTTTTTTATGTCGCTTTTGAACATGGTGCCCACTTTTGTGGGTTTTAATTTATTTTTGTAAACATTGTCCTTTTTCCAGGGTTTACTTTTAAGTATTAGTACTTTGCCTGCGATCTCGTTTTAGGAAATTGGCTTGTTTATTATTTCGTAAATACTTAGGAAGTTTTCTTTTTCTGACGATTTCATTGGAGATCGATTTTAAGTATTTTCTTAATACTTTTCTTTTTATTTCTTGCGATCTAACGAGAGATTGGCTTTTAGTATTTCATAAGACTTTAAATTTCTTTTGCGATCTTAAGGAAGATTGACTTTTAGTATTTCATTATACTTTGATTTTCTTTTGCGATCTAACAAGAGATCGGCTTTTAGTATTTCATAATACTTTGATTTTCTTTTGCGATCTAACAAGATATCGGCTTTTAGTATTTCAAAATACTTTGATGCAAATCACGTAGCTAGACTGTATTAACACGTTTCGCTTCTAAATAAGCTTAAGTGATGGCAAGCTTGATAGAGTTACTTTCGTAAGAACCCTTAATTGATTGCGAGCTAGGAAACTCGGCTTAAACACTAAGCTTGCTTTCAGAAGACTCTTTAGTGGATGCGAACTATGTAATTCGGCTTATTAGAAGTAAGATTCCTCCAAGACTCTGCTGCTTACCAGCTCGGTAATGGTTCTTAGAATCTGCACTTAGGTACGAGGCGGGCTCGGTTCGGAATCTGAGAGTGCAAAGGACTGGTGCTTTGGCTTAGCTCAACTTTTGCCTTAGGACGAAACTTGAATATGCGATCGAGAGCCGGCGTGTAATTTACTTGGTTGTCCTAAGTGCGAGGTGCGGACCTGGATCCGACTTATTAGAGTTTGTGGATTATTTCACCACGACACTTATGGTAAGAGCGTTGAATGTCGGATACCTGGCCAGGGCACCAACGTGAGTAATCACAGTCTGAACGAAGTGAGTTTTGATTTTTGTAAGGGCATGCGTTCTTGCATCCGTCCGACTTTTGAGGGTCGGATTGGTTAGAAAAAGTTTATTTTCTTTAAAAACTTAAAGTTTTTATTTAGGGTGTGACAGCGCTTTTGCAAGGAGCTGCCTACGTATCCCCAATGAGGAATCAAGTCACTCGTAGTTCATACATTTGTATGGGCTCGTTTATAACGAGTAGTTTTATTTTTTACGACCTGAAGTAATCATATCGGCTTTCATGCTTGACTCGTCGTTATAGCTCGGACTTTCTTGACTTCCTTTTCTTTCGGAACGTCGACCTCACCATTCTTCAAACGTGCTTCAGACTCGGCCTTCAGTCGATTCTTCTTTTCAATGGCAAAGCAATTGCGAGCTTCCTTTTGGTTGCCCTTGATTGTTTATGTTCTGCTATCAGTAGGAAACTTGACACATTGATGATAGGTCAAGGCCACTACTTTCATGGCGAACAGCCAGGGTGTAGACTCCAGGTGGCAACTGCTTTGGCTGGCCCTGATCATCTTCGCGCTCTGCCGAGTTTGCTTTCCCGGGGAAGTTCTTCTGAAATTCCATATCAGGAACTCTTCCGGCTCGGTAGCGTTTCATTAACACGTCCAAAAGGTGACAAAATTGGCCTGTCGAATGCCCCGATGTTTGGTGAAAGTCACACCAGCTCCGGGTATTACTTTCCTCCACGGGTCGGCTACTTCTAAGCTAATGCTTCTGTGTGGGTTCCTCAGCGTCCTCGCTGATTTGGAAACTTTGTCCCTTCCTTCCGCGGCTTGGTTTGTCACAGTCTTTGACCTCGAGCCGATCCTCTTCTAACTCCATAAAGATCGATGCTTTGTGCAAGGCGTGTTCTTAGGTAGCGGGTCAGTTAACGGTCAGTTTGTTTTGGAACAAACTTTTCAGGAGTAACACTTTCTGAAGCGCATCGACTGCGGCATCGTCTGCCACAACCAATTTGGAAACGGTTCCTTTGAACCTTCCCATGAGCTCTCTCAAAGGCTCTTCCGGTTTCTGTTGGAGGGCCCAAAGATTGACAGTTGAGAAAACCTAGCTAGAGCGCCGCCAGTGAGGGGTTCTACAAACAGCTAATAGTAACTGGCCTCTTTTTCCTCGGGAGGGAAGTGAGCTCAGACCATAGCGATGGTAAACGCCGTGAGATGCTGAGTTGGATCGGTCTTTCCTTCGTAGAGCGCGATCCGATTCTTAGCATTGGGTTTGACCAGAGTATTTACAATCCGGGTGGTAAAGGGGGTCTATTTTGTTCCCTCAAGGACTTTATCGAGCTCGGGAGTCGAGCTTACTACGCGATGCATCCTTGAGTTCATTAAACGGATGGTCTCTTTCATGGTTGCTATCTCATCGTCTCTTTCCTCCAAACTTTGTGAAGGCGGTGTGACATGAGTCGCAGATTGGTCTCCCACCGATAAAACTCTAGGCGTTATCTCGGTTTGAAACAGATTTCTATCAATTTAAGTTGTCCTATTCCGGGAACTCTGATCGGTCTTTCCCATGATCGCTCTACTGCTTATCGCACTTTTCTTGTAACGATTTTAGCTCGGCTGAAACATCAAGTTCCGTATCTTGGATCAAGATTACCTAGGGGTTCGATTTCTCAGATCGGGCCTCCGATTGTTGATCTTTCTCCAGAATAGGGATCTCCAGGGTAGGACCCTGTTTTTCTGATGCTTTCAATGCCCCTTGAGGATCGCTTCCATTGGTTGGAATCTTTTCCGTTCCGGCTACGTTCGTAACAGGTGGAGTCAGAATTTTTTCTCCGGACATCTTTAAAAGAGTTCTCTCGTGAAAGTTACGCAGTAAACCTAATCAGTCCCGTTAGTCGGCGCCAATTTGGTGATACCGGATTGAGCAACAATCCGAGATCGGTCCAAAGAATAGAGGAACTAGGTTTAAGCGTAATATCACAAAGAAAAGATCAAGTAAAAAGATGTGTATAGAATTCTCTATTGAAGGAGATGTCCTCGTTTTGGAGGAATACATCAAGTATTTATACAAGTACAAAGTCGGTCAAAATAACCCTAAACGATAAATAAAAATCTCCTAAAAGATAAAAGGAAGTTATAATAATTCTAAGTATTTCTTTTTATTGGAGGTAAGTCTTCCAATTTGCTTGTATTCACCAAGGTCAGATAACACTCCTTAACGGGCCCAGACGTCTACATGGATCCTCGCTGGCCCATTTCTCCGAGATGCTTCCCAAAGCTCCAGGTCGAATCAGATATGGGTCGGGTATGGTAATGGGTGCTAAACCCGGTACCACCACTACGGCTACACCGCGCATATGTTTTGGCGGCATGCTCACTCCATTGTTCTTACACGTGGGAATCGATCTCAATGATTTCGTGCCCTTACAAGAAAGACATTGATTGATGTTCAATATTTGATTGAAAAGGAGACTTTGGGAGGACCATTTGGGTTAGGACACTATTATTACCGGTTCTTCGATGACGATGGCGAGCAACTTTGTTGCTACCTTCCATTACCACTGAAGTTTGGGAAAACTTCAAGCAACCGTGCCCTCCGATTCAATCTACCTCGTCCCCTAACCTTCACTCCACCTCCACTAGACAACCATTGATTCCAAGGTACCACTCTATCCATTGTATATACCATTTCATTTACGCATCTTTAGTTTCATTTTCTATTTTCTTCCTTCTTCGGTTTGCTTCTTTATCGAGACGATGAGAAGTAAGTCCGGGGGAGGCGTTGCTAATGCTCATTTTAGTTATTTTGTTTTTCTTTTATCATATTTTGAGTCTCATTGCATACTTCATATGAGAAAAGTATGAAAAATCCTAAAGAAATTTAAAATTTTCAATAAAATCAAAAAGATTTTCGTTTTTCATATAGTTGCATTTCATACATTGATTTGGTGAATGTTTTGCTGAGCAAAAGAAAGAGTGTTTGATCGTAAATGAAAAGAAAGCCAAAAAAAGAAAAGGAGTTGAGCTATTCTAGGGAAAAGTTGTTATTGTTAAAGTTTAAAGAAAGAGTCTAGTGTTTGATTATGAATAGAAATCCCCTCTATAAGCTAGAACCCCGAAAGGACTAGAAGAAAAGTATAAAAGGAAATCTTAGAGGAAAAGATTTAAGTAAAAGAAAGAGTCTAGCAAGTAAAGAAACCTCCTAGAGTAAGTTAAAAAGTTTAAGGAAAGATTCAAATGGCTTAGATCACCAAAAGGAAAGAGAGTTTGCAAAATCATGGGTAGAATTTAGGAGTTCTAAATCATATGGGTTGGGTAGAATGGAAGCACTAATTTTGTATGCATCAATTGTTCCATTTCTTCCTTGCTTTTATGATGTTTTGCATTACTTTTCCTTGAGTATCTTGTCTTTCGTTCTCGAAACCGCCTTGTCTTTCGCACTTGAAACCTTCTTTTACTGAGCCTTGAATATTGTTTGATAGTTGATAAGCAAGACCATGCATTAATCCTTAATGAATGTTAAAGAATTGGTGGCTAGAACGGTATGTGAATGCTTGATCATTGAGTCTAGAGGCAAAAGTTTGAAGTAGCGATAAATTGCAAGAAGATTGATTGAGTTTAAAGCGCTTAGCGATAGCTTTGTATTATCTTAGGTGATGGTGTTGGATGCTTTGTTTGAATCTCTTTGTTTTATTTTCTTTGTTTTCAAACCTCTCCATCGGTTTGTTCTCTTTATTTGCTCGAGAGCGAGCAAAAGGCAAGTCCGGGGGAGTCGATAAGTGCATAAATTGCCATTTCTTATCAAGCATTTTATTTAGATTTTGAGGCATTTAGCTTAGGTTTTTACATGTTTTATTGCATATCTTGTTCCTTTTAGATTAGATTGAGTTTAGAGTCCAAGTTCTTGTTTTCTTACATTTGCATGCATATTTTGTCCATTTTAGGTACAAATGGAGCTTTGGATCAATTATGAAACAAGTGGAGAGAAGAATCAAGATTCAAGAATGAAGAACAAGGAAGTGAAGATCGAGAAGGCCTATGGATCGGCCAGAATTCGGTCTCTTGATTGATTCATAGGTCGTCCCTGTGGAGGCCGGAAATCGCACAATTAAATTTGTAAGGGTTTCGAGAAGAAGTCAAGATTTATGCGTTAAGCTACGAAGTAGAAAACGATGAGCAAAGAAAAATAGGGTTTGTAATTGCTTTGTATTGCTTTTGTGAATAAAGTTACGGATCCCTTTTTCAAAGGATGTACATCGATATATATACTCGACTAGGTAGGTTTAAGGCTACAACGAGATAAAGGAAACTATCCTAATTCTTCGGGACTTTGCTTGATGTTATTTCCTTATCGAGTTGATATTCTCGAAGAATCCGGAAGTTTTTCTATTTCGCCGATGATCTCTTCTTCTGAAGGCGGTTACCTTTGTGGGCTTCTCCTGATGAGCTAGATTTGTTCTGGACCTGTCGGCCCGATGGATTTGCCACGCTTAGCGACTAACCTATTCTTCAGAAAAGATTTTCCTCGCCGAAATGTAGTTGATCCCGTTTAACCCAAAATCTGCAAGGCATTTTGGTTAGCAGATTTCGCCTAGGCAGTTAGCAGATCTCGCCTAGGCAGTTTGGCTGGCAGATTTCGCCCAGACCATTAACAGATTTTGCCTAGGCAGTTTCGCTGGTAGATTTCGCCTAGGCAGTTTGGCTGGCAGATTTCGCCTAGGCAGTTTGGCTGGCAGATTTTGCCTAGGCCGTTAACAAATTTCGCCTAAGCAGTTCAGGCTGCTCGGCCAAACTGGATTGGGCAGGTCGGCCAAAATGAACTAAGCAGCTCGGCTAAACTGGTCTCGGCAGCTCGGCCAAACTGGACTGGGTAGCTCGGCCAAACTGGACTGGGCAGCTCGGCGAAACTGGTCTGGGCCGCTCGGCAAAATTGGTCCTGCTCGGCCAAATTGGACTGGGCAGCTCGGCCAAACTGGACACTGCTCAGCTCGGCCAAAGTGGACACTGCTCAGCTCGGCCAAACTGAGCTGGGCAGCTCGGCCAAACTGGACTGGACAGCTCGGCCAAATTGGTCTAAGCAGCTCGGCGAAACTGGTCTGGACCGCTCGGCCAAGCTGGTCCTGCTCGGCGAAACTGGACTGGGCAGCTCGGCCAAACTGGACTGCTCAGCGCGGCCAAACTGAGCTGGGCAGCTCGGCCAAACTGGACTGGGCAGCTCGGCCAAACTGAGCTGGACAGCTTCGGTCAAACTGAGCTGGACAGCTTCGGCCAAACTGAGCTGGACAGCTTCGGCCAAACTGAGCTGGACAGCTTCGGCCAAACTAAGCTGGACAGCTCGGCCAATTTCCCTGGTTCGGCTAAACTCTTCCTGGCTAGGCCAAATTTGGCCTAGCTCTCGAATTTGGCAGCTATAGCGTATTTGGCCGCTCGGCTAATTCGCCCGCTCGACGAATTAAACCTTATCACAGCGCTTTCGTCATTTCCGACTGTTGTTCTCGGGGGAGAGACTTCCGACCCCAACAGTTTGACTTCTCTTGGGGTGAAGATAGCTTCGAAGGTTTCCTTGCCAGGTAAAGGGAACTTAGGGAATTCAAGAGGTATTCACCCTTTTTGTAGGTGAAATAACTTAGGGACCATATTATCTCTGTCTGTCGAAATATGCTCGTTGTTATTCATAACTTTGTACGTCGAAGTTCAGCGGGTGAAATCCAACCCCAACAGTTAGCCCCCAACTCGGTAATGTTAGTGATAATAGTATCGAGTTAAGGAGCATTGGATGTCGATGTTTGCTGTTCAAAGTTATGATGTTATTGTTAGCGTGGTGATGTAGGCTTGGGTCATTAGTGTTGATAACATTGTAAGCGTTATCCTTTCGAAGATTTTAAGACTTCGCGCTTCGCTTCTCGAAGCCGATGATGAAGTTTTAAGACTTCATGTTTTTGTGAAGATTTTAAGACTTCGCGGTTCGCTTGGATGGAGCAGACATTGATGTTGCGGGAGTTGCTTCCAAGGAGAGAGCAGGCGATGAGGATGCCGCGTGATTTCTCTCCCTCTTTATTGCTTTCATGTTTAAGTCTTTGAATGAATTTGTAGTGAAGCGATATTGCGAGTGCGTTTATGCTTTCACTCTACCAAAGATGTTGTTGGATGATCGCTTTGGTTTTACAAATGCGTTGTTCTTTTGAACACTCTGCTTTGATAGTGAACACACATCCATTTTTACCAACGTTGTTGTTGGGTTTAGTTTACATTCACGACGACGATGACGTCGAGGCAGACTAATGATACTCGTCGTGGACGTGTAAGGATTTCAAGAGTAATGATACTCGCTTTGTTGACTAAGTCTTTAGTACAAGTTTAGAGGTTGCTTACACTTGAAACGCCTTTGGCTGTTTGTACCAACATTGTTGTTGGGTTTGTGATTGTAGGGTAGCAAAATAGCATGTGCGCTTTCGCTCCTTTCCTACCAACGCTTGTTGTCGGGTTTCCGTTTTTACCAACGTTGTTGTTGGGTTTGTGGATTGGCGGTGCTTTTCGAACACGTCTGTTCAGAAGCGATCAAACCTTTTGACTTGACCAACGTGTTGTTGGGTTTTCAGAATGATTATTCGATTAACAAACCTAAGTAATCATTGGCAGCTGCTTTTTACCAACGGTGCTGTTGGGTTTTTGAATGAACGTCCGAGGTCAAAAGCCCAGGAACTGAACATTAGAATCAGCCGGGGTCAAAAGCCCAGAAACTAATCGTTGTAATTTATATAGCGCGCTTAGGATCCGATGATGGATGTCAATGTGTTCGTGTTCACACATTGTTGATGTGGCCAGCAGCAACGACAGTGGATTGAACTTGCTTAAAAAAGGCTTCGAATAATCCATAGAGGATGTAGCTGATGACATTGCTTGAACAAGGCTTTGAATAATCCATAGAGGATGTAAAAGAGGAAGTCCATGAGACTTGTGTCACGTGAATCTTGAGAAAGATGTAGACGAAGTGCTCGAGACTTGTCTAATAAATCCAAAAAAGGATTTTTGATGTTTTCCAGCATGGTGGAAGTAAGGGATGAGAGTATATGAGTATACGTACCTCACTCCCCCCTTTTTTACGGAGGAGGGCAACTGAACTCGTCCGGAGACAAGCTGCCTATGTACCATTTGCAGGGATCAAGTCGCCTCGTAGAGGCCTCAAGAGGTACTAATGGCAGTACCCTTCGAGTGCCTTACAAACCACTAGGGAGTGGTGTGTTGGGTTGGTCGGTGACGCAGGTTCGCGGTGGTGACAAGCTGCAAACCTTGCTACTTGCAGACGTGTTGGCTCTGCGTTTTCAGTAGCTTCTACGAGCTGTAACTGCTATAGAAGGTCGGTTAAATCTTTGACGTGTTCGGAGCTGGTCCTTGTTCTTTTTTATGATTCTTGAGGTGAAAATTCCTCTTTCTTTTTCTCGGTGTTCCTCAGCTTATGCTCTGCCATGAAACACATACGAGACTCCTTCTGGTTGCCCCATACCGTTTTTATACCGATGGGTGTTGGGAATTTTAGGCATAAGTGGTATGTTGAAGGCACAACTCTCATCAGGTTGAGCCAAGGAGTCCCCATGATTATGTTGTAGATTGCTATCAGAGACAGTGAAGTCGACCATCTTCTTAATGTTGCCAGCTTGGACGGGAAGGCGAATTGTTCCCATCGTCATGGTTGTCTCGCCAGACAAGCCTGTTATAGGTTTAGGCCTCCCTTTGATTGTGGATAGATCGATCTTCATTCGCTCAAGTGTTTTCTTAAAGATGACATCCACCGAGGTTCCTGTATCAATAAGAACGTGAGCGACGTTGAAGTCGTAAATGGTCAAGTTGATTACCAGGGGATTATTGTGCAGTTGATCGAGGCCCTCGGTGTCTTTTTCGTCGAAGGTGATGGGGTCGCTGGAAAGTCTTGGCTTTGCATGTGCTGATATGTTCGCGCAGACGTCAGCGCGTCGTTGGTAAGCTTCGATCGTAGTCTCGTTGTCAGCACAGTACTGCAAACCTCCCATCATCATGTTGTTAATTTCGTGTTGGTCTTCGTTTTCCATGCCATCATCGCGTCGTTGGCGTCTTGGAATATCCTCTTGTTGTTCGGTGTCAGTAGGAGCTTCCTCCTCTGGCTTAAAGTGTGACAGGCTGACGTTGCCTTTCAAAGTGCCTTCAGTCAGTTTGGCTATGAGCTGCTGCCCCAACTCCCGACACTTTGCAGTTGAGTGTCCATTGGCCTTGTGGAAGTCGCAGTATAGCTCCTCGTCGTACTCCTTCGGTTCTTCGTAACCCGATGACTCCACTTGGTAGTTATGGACCCCTCCGGATCCTACTTCGTATTGGACGTAGGCGGCATTCGCAGTATGAGCTGGCTCTCTTGCCTGTTTCGCCTTCCCACAATTCGTAGCACTGACTTCCTCTTCGGTTCGAGCGAAATCAGCAGCACGGTGTAGAGCGTCTTAGATCGTTGTTGGCGTGTTGAGACTCATCTCTTGCCAGAACGGATACGGACACCGAAGCGCTCCTCGTAAGGCCTCTAGGGCTGATTTGTTGCTGATACCTTCAACCTTTGACAACGTGTTCTTGAACTTTGTCATGAAAGACCAAAGACTCTCGGTCTCGCCTTGCTTGTTATTCCATAGTTCGGAGTCGTAGATCTTCCATTCCATGAAGATGTTGTAATGCTGCATGAATAACTCAGAAAGCTGGAAGAAAGTGTGAACCGAATTCTTTTCCAGCTTGTAGAACCATTGAAGGGCAGGCCCCTTGAGGCTTTCCACGAAAAACTTGCAGTAGACGATGTCCTTTTCGGCAACCTACAAGTTTGCTCTTCCCAAGGCCACTTCGAATTCCATTAGATGATCCGAAGGGTCTGTAGTTCCTTCGTAAAATGGTAACTTGATTCTTTCGGGATCGGAGATTTTTTTCCTCGCGATTCGTTCGTCGAAAGGCATGTTCCTTGCCTTTTCTAGTACCTGAGCGATGGCAGGAGCCTTCCCTGTTCCGTGGTGTATCTGCGATTAGGTACGCTTCATATCTGAGGTTACGCGCTCCATCTGAGCCTTTACTGCAGCGAGTTCTGCGGCGTAAGATCGTTTGAACGCTCTGCACTCTTGCTCCTTCTTGTACCGCTCTTCGCCACAGTAGTTGGCGTTCTCCGAGGTGTCCTTCACAACCTCAGTCTTGGAAGAGCTTGACGCGCTTTGAGTGTTAGAGGCGCGTAGTTCTTGTTGGCTGCCTTCTGCATCTTCCGCTCGTGCACGCTTCGTGGGAGCTAGTTCATGTCCGTCGGAGATATCCACGACACGTTCAGGAGACTTTTCCGATTCTCGACGCAGCGGTGGTGGTAGTAGGTCCTCTGGATTTCCCCGAGTGGTACGAGGCGCTGAGAAGTCGAGGCGTTGAGGGTCGACGCGCGCCCTAAGTCTTGTTGTGTCGGGTCTTCCGCGCTTTCTTCGCGAAAGAGCTCTCAGTTCCTTTGAAGTCGCCTCGTTTATCGTGGCTTGCTTCTTCTGCTCAGTGAGGAAGGTTTCTAGCATCTTCTTCACCTCAGTTATGTCACCTTGAGCGGGAGCTTTGGTAGCAGTAGCCTCGACCGAAGGTTCTTTCTCCTGGTTATCTCTGCGAGACGTGTTTTCTTCGCCGCTCACCATCCATGATTTGGTATGTAACGTAGCTTTTTTGTGTAAGAAATTCTCTAGGGTCCCCTTAGACGGCGCCAAATTGTGGATGCCGAAAATCGCACAATTAGATTTGTAAGGGTTTCGAGAGGAAGTCGAGATTTCTGCGTTAAGGTACGAAGTAGGAAACGATGAGCAAATAAAAATAGGGTTTGTAATTGCTTTGTATTGCTTTTGTGAATAAAGTTTCGGATCCCTTTTTCAGAGGATGTACATCGATATATATACTCGACTAGGTCAGTTTAAGGCTACAACGAGATAAAGGAAACTATCCTAATTCTTCGAGACTTTGCTTGATGTTATTTCCTTATCGAGTTGATATTCTCGAAGAATCCGGAAGTTTTCCTATTTCGCCGATGATCTCTTCTTCTGAAGGCGGTTACCTTTGTGGGTTTCTCCTGAAGAGCTAGATTTGTTCTGGACCTGTCGGCCCGATGGATTTGCCACGCTTAGCGACTAACCTATTCTTCAGAAAAGATTTTCCTCGGCGAAATGTAGTTGATCCCGTTTAACCCAAAATCTGCAAGGCATTTTGGTTAGCAGATTTCGCCTAGGCAGTTAGCAGATTTCGCCTAGGCAGTTTGGCTGGCAGATTTTGCCTAGGCCGTTAACAGATTTTGCCTAGGCAGTTTGGCTGGCAGATTTCGCCTAGGCCGTTAATAGATTTCGCCTAGGCAGTTTGGCTGGCAGATTTCGCCTAGGCCGTTAATAGATTTCGCCTAGGCAGCTTGGCTGGCAGATTTCGCCTAGGCCGTTAACAGATTTCGCCTAGGCAGTTTGGCTGGCAGATTTCGCCTAGGCAGATTGGCTGGCAGATTTCGCCTAGGCCTTTAACAGATTTTGCCTAGGCAGTTCAGCCTGCTCGGCCAAACTGGATTGGGCAGCTCGGCCAAAATGAACTAAGCAGCTCGGCTAAACTGGTCTCGGCAGCTCGGCCAAACTGGACTGGGTAGCTCGGCCAAACTGGACTGGGCAGCTCGGCGAAACTGGTCTGGGCCGCTCGGCAAAATTGGTCCTGCTCGGCCAAATTGGACTGGGCAGCTCGGCCAAACTGGACACTGCTCAGCTCGGCCAAAGTGGACACTGCTCAGCTCGGCCAAACTGAGCTGGGCAGCTCGGCCAAACTGAGCTGGGCAGCTTCGGCCAAACTGAGCTGGGCAGCTTCGGCCAAACTGAGCTGGACAGCTTCGGCCAAACTGAGCTGGACAGCTTCGGCCAAACTGAGCTGGACAGCCCGGCCAATTTCCCTGGTTCGGCCAAACTGAGCTGGACAGCTCGGCATAGGTCTCAAATTTGGCAGCTATACCGTATTTGGCTGCTCGGCTAATTCGCCCGCTCGACGAATTAAACCTTATCACAGCGCTTTCGTCATTTCCGACTGTTGTTCTCGGGGGAGGGACTTCTGACCCCAACAGTTTGACTTCTCTTGGGGTGAAGATAGCTTCGAAGGTTCCCTTGCCAGATAAAGGGGACTTGGGAATTCAAGAGGTCTAAGGAAGTTAATGTCTAAGGAGTTTAGTAAGCTTATATGAACATATCCTTAATGATTCTTAGCCAATGGAAGTTAATGTCTAAGGAGTTTAGTAAGCTTATATGAACATATCCTTAATGATTCTTACTTAATCTTTAACAAGATGGAACTTTGTGTTAGATTTTGATTAAGGAATGGATTAGTACCATGGAAGTGGGTAAATCTAGATTAAATAGATTCATGTTTTGAAATTAGCTATCTTTAGTTGTTGTGCATCACTATCTTGACTTGTCTCAACCTAAATCAATCACCTTTACTCAAGATCCATGCTTTAATCTAATTGATCATCAAAGTTGACTTTTGTTGACTTTCCCGTTGACTTTTGTTGACCTTTAGTAAATTGCATGTTTAGTTAGTTTTACTTTCATTTATGCATTGCTTTTCTTTATTTTAGTGTTTTACTTTGTTTAAACTTACATTTTACTTATTGCACCATTTCATATTGTCATTTAAATTAGGTAGAAATCGAAAATCACACATTGAATTTGCATTCACCTAGCTTTATTAGTTTCTTGCATTCCAATTGCTTAACTATCATTAATCCTTGTGGAAGAATGACCCTTGATTACTATATTGATTGCACCATGCACTTGTGGTTAGTTAATTGAGGTTTAGAACTCATAGCACATCTAGGTTGAACATTCATTTGCATTGTTCATCTCACTTTTGTGTGCATCAGAGGGCAACTGAACTCGTCCAGAGACAAGGTGCCTACGTACCTTTTGCAGGGATCAAGTCGCTCCGTAGTTCGTTAAAGCACTTACTCCCCATCCCCTTTTGACGGAGGAGGGCGACTAAACTCGTCCGGAGACAAGCTACCTACGTACCTTTCGCAGGGATCAAGTCGCCTTGTAGTTCATTGCGAAGGCCTCTAGAGATACTATAGGACGTTGGTAAGATCTTTGACCTGTTCGGAGCTGGTCCTTGCTTTCTTTCCTGATTCTTGATGTGCGGAGTCACCCTTCTTGTTTTTAATGTTCCGCAGCTTGTGCTCGGCCGTAAAACACATACGGGAATCTTTCTGATTGCCCCATATAGTTTTCACGCCAGTAGGCGTTGGAAATTTGAGGCACAAGTGGTACGTCGAAGGCACAGGTCGCATCTGATTCAGCCAGGGAGTTCCCATTATCATGTTGTATGTTGCTGGATGATCAGAAATTGTGAAGTCAACCATCTTCTTAATGTTGCCAGCTTGGACAGGTAGACGAACCATTCCCATCGTCATGGTTGTCTCTCCGGAGAAACCTGTTATATAGGCTTAGACTTTCCTCTGATTGTAGACAGATCAACCTTCATTCGCTCCAGAGTATTCTTGAAGATGACGTCCACTTAGCTTCCTATATCAATGAGAACAGGAGCGACATTGAAGTCGAAGACAATTAGGTTGATTACCAAAGGATCGTAGTGTGGTTGGTCGAGACCCTTAGTATCTTCGTCGTCAAAGGTGATAAGGTTGCTGGAGAGCTTCGGCTTCGCATGTGCAGATATGTTAGCGCAGACATCAGCGCGACGCTGGTAGGCTTCGATCGCAGGATCGTTGTCAACACAGTACTGCGATCCCCCCATAATCATGTAGATGTTATCCAGCGGGTCTCCGTCTTCTGGATTGTCATTGCGACGTTGGGGCTTGGGGTTCTCCTCCTGCTGTTCGGTGTTAGCAGGAGCTTGAACCTCCTCTGGCTTGAAGTCTGACAAGTTGATGTTGCCTTTCAAAGTGCCCTCAATTTGTTTGGCTATGAGCTGATGCCCTAACTCACGACACTTTGCAGTTGAGTGCCCACTCGCCTTGTGGAAATCACAGGATAACTTCTCTTCGTACTCCTTTGGTTCTCCGTAACCCGACAACTCCACTTGGTAGTTATGGGCCGCTCCGGATCCTCCTTCGAATTGGATGTAGGCGGGATTCGCAGCGTGAGTTGGCTCGCTTACTTGTTTAGCCTTTCCACCTTTCCTAGCATGGACTTCCTCTTTGGTTCGAGCGAAGTCAGCAGCACGGTGGAGAGCGTCTTGGATCGTTGTCGGCGTGTTGATACTCATCTCTTACAAGAACGGGGACGGACACTGGAGTGCTCCCCGTAAGGCTTCTTGTGCAGACGCATTGCTAATACCTTCCACTTTTGACAGCGTGTTTTTGAACTTTGTCATGAAAGACTGTAGACTTTCATTCTCGCCTTGACGATTATTCCATAGCTCGGAATCATAGATTTTCCGTTCCATGAAGATGTTGTAATGCTGCACGAACATCTCAAAAAGCTGGAGGAAAGTGTGAATATAATTTTTGTCCAGTTTGTATTGAAGAGCAGGCCCTTGAGACTTTCCACGAACAGCTTGCAGTAGCCGATGTCCTTTTCGGCTTCCTTGAAGTTTTCTCCCCCTAAGGCCACTTCGAACTCCATCAGATGGTCTGAAGGGTCTGTAGTTCCTTCGTAGATTGGTAACTTGAGTCTTTCGGGATAAGAGATTTTAGTTATAGCGATCCGTTCGTCAAAAGGCGTGTTCCTTGCCTTTTCCAGTACATGTACGATGGCAGGAGCCTTCCCAGTTCTGTGGTGTATCTGTGATTGGGTACGCTTTAGGTTGGAGGGTACTCGCTCCATCTGAGCCTTTATCTCAGCTAGTTTTGAAGTGTAAGATCATTTAAGTGCTTTACGCTCTTGCTCCTTCCTGTACTGCTCTTCGCTGGAGTTGTCGGTGTACGGAGGTGTCATGCATAATCCTGTACGGGCTCGATGCCCCGAATGTCTCTGCCTCGAATGTCTCTGCCCCGAATGTCATTACTCCGAATGTCTCTGCTCCGAATGTCTCTGTCCCGAATGTCTACCGGAGACATTCAAGCTTGAAGCCCCGTACGTCTTCTGAAGACATTCGATCTTGTCGACTCAGATGTCTTCTGGCCGAAGCCTAACATAGGAAGTCTTTATGGCTTTTGGAGTCATTTCTGAGAAGACTTCATGACTTCATGACTTTATGGTTTCATGGTTTCTTGTTACGAGCCAGTGAATACTTCCTTTTCACAGACGGACAAGACTTAGCGTCGAATGAGACTTAAGTTTGGAGGAGACTTAGCTCGATTCTGAAAATGACTTAGGAGCCACATGATATATGCACGTTGATAAGAATCGGTGTCTACGAGTTATGTTTGAATAACTTTGAACGTCAATGTCGAGCGGGTGGAATCCGACCCCAACAGTAGGTTCATATAAGGTGCACATCAATCCCACAATGTTTTCCCGTTTTGGTTTCTATGAACTGTTTTTATATATTTGTTTTAGCTACTTTTGTGTTTTTTATATTATGAAGGTGCATGTATTTTTTTATGTTATGCGTATTCTATTGATTAAGAACTATGTTATAAATGTGTTATTCTATAAACTATTATTACAAATTCGTCTCAAAATTAAAATCATGTAAACTAAAACTATAAACATAATCATATATTTGTAGTTCCTACAATCGAAACTAATCAATTTCAGCTTACTACAAGTAAATTCTATACAAGCCTTATCAATACACAACACACACAAACAATGTATGTTGTTACAAAAGTCATATGTATGTAGTTCCACTAATATTCAGTCAAACTACAATACTCCAAAATAATCGATTTTTGTTTACTACAACAAAATTATATACAAAACTAATCAATACATAACATACACACAAAAAAACATTGTTTCACAAAGTGTGGGTCAAAATCTAGTATTCTATTACGATGATTGTCATTGTTATCATAATACGGAATAAAATAAATATGTAAGTAATAAAATATATCAAGATAAGGAAAACCTTTTACAAAAATTGTATGAATTTGAAATGAAATTTTTAATTTAAAATAAAAAAGGTTTTTTATTGGACTAAGACAGTTTCTTACTTATTAATTTATCGATTAATTCATCATTTTATAAATTAATACATTTTTAAACTCTCAACATTATTAATTTCCGTTTATAGATGTTCAAATAGCATGCAAATTTGTTGGAAACAAAACACCTAACACTTGAAAATCAGATCTATGTAATTGTATTATGAGGCGTTTTTTCTCTCTCGGACGCTATTCCCCAAAAAGGTCTTTAGCCGCAAGTAACTTGCAAAAGTCAATTTTCACCTTCGATTCTTAGCAATCCCTTTCCTATTGTTACAAGTTTTTTCAAAACCCTTAAAACCTCACCAACTTTCCTTTACCAAGAATAGCTTTACGGGGAGGAAACTAACGGTTATTGGCCGGATCAAGTGATGTGCTTGTAGAAACGAATCTAAGATCAATCGTAAGTTTGGCGAACCACGATATGCAATAAGTATAAGCAAAGATGAAGACTCTTCTAGACTCTATTGAGATTCCTATTTATTGATTCATGTTAATAAGTCCTTAAGAGACACCCTTAAACCCAATAAGACACTGAGGGTCTTGATCAACCACACAACGATACCCTGGTAATCAACTTGACTGTTTACGACTTCAACGCTTGCGTTCTTATTGATAGAAGAAGCTCAGTGGATGTCATCTTCAATAAAACACTGGAGCGAATGAAGATTGATCTATCCACAATCAAAGGGAGGCCTAAACCCATAACAGGCTTCTTTGGCGAGACAACCATGACGATGGGAACAATTCGCCTTCCCGTCCAAGCTGGCAACGTTAAGAAGATGGTCGATTTCACCGTCTCCGATCATCCAGCAATCTACAACATGATCATGGGAACTCCTTGGCTCAATCTAATGAGAGTTGTGCCTTCTACATACCACTTATGCCTCAAATTCCTAACACCCAACGGTATAAAAACAACATGGGGAAATCAGAAGGATTCCCGTACGTGTTTTCTGGCCGAGCATAAGCTACGAAACATCGAGAAAAAGAAAGACGACTCTGAGCCTCAAGAATCACGAAAAAGAACGAGAATCAGCTCTTAGCAGGTCAAGAACCTGACCGACCTCTTATAGCAATTACAAATTGCAGAAGGTCACGTAGAAGAAGAGTGACCCTCCTGCAAACCTGTAGTGTCTGTATGCATTAACGAGCAACATCCCGAAAGATGTGTAGAGATCGGAGCCACGCTTGTTGAAACACTTAAGAAGGAGCTGGTGGCTTTCCTCCACAAGAACATCAACACTCTGCCTGGACAGCAGAAGACATGCCTGGGATAGACATCAGCATCGCTAGCCACAAGCTCAACATTGATCCGACTTTGAAACCAATAAAACAAGAAAGGAGGAAGCTCGGTCCCGACCGAGCAAAAGCGGTAAACAACGAAGTCGAAAGGCTCCTGCGCGTTGGATCAATCACCGAAGTCAAGTACCCCGATTGGCTCGCTAACCTAGTCGTGGTAAAAAAGAAAAACGGGAAGTGGCGTGTCTGCGTGGATTTGACGGATCTGAACAAAGCGTGCCCGAAGAACAGCTTCCCTCTGCCTCACATCGACCGCTTAGTAGAAGCAACATCAGGGAATAAACTCTTAATGTTCATGGATGCCTTCTCAGGCTACAACCAGATTCTAATGCACCCTGAAGATAGAGAGAAGACCGCCTTCATCATAGACCGTGGAATCTACTGTTACAAGGTGATGCCCTTCGGCCTAAAAAACGCTGGAGCTACATATCAAAGGCTCGTCAACAAGATGTTTCAAGATCAGCTAGGCAAGACAATGGAGGTGTATATAGATGACATGCTCGTGAAATCTCTTGAGGAGGAGGACCACATCTCTCACCTGGAGGTGTGCTTCAACCAGCTCAACCTTCACAACATGAAACTAAACCCAACGAAGTGCAGATTTGCGGTAACATCCGGGGAATTCTTGGGATACTTGGTCACTCATCGTGGCATCGAAGCTAATCCAAAGCACATTGACGCGCTCATCCATATGGCATCCCTAAGAAACAAGCATGAAGTACAGAGATTGACTAGACGAGTGGCTGCGCTCAACCGGTTCATCTCACGATCAACTGACAAGTGCCTACCTTTCTACAACACGCTGCGAGGAAACAAACAGTTCAAATGGTCAGACAAGTATGAAGATGCTTTCAGGTAGCTCAATGAAGATTTGGCAACACTGCGTATCCTTGCTAAACCAGTAACTGGAGAACCTCTCTTCCTCTACATCGCTGTTTCCGAAACAGCTGTCAGTGCTGTGTTAGTACGCGAAGAGCGAGGCGAGAAAAAGCTTGTCTTCTATGTTAGCAAGACCCCCACCGACGCTGAAATAAGATATCCCAGCTGGAGAAGCTAGCACTTTATGTCGTCATGGCATCAGGAAAGTTAAGGCCTTACTTCCAATCTCATACCATCATAATTCTAAGCACCGTCCCTTTGCGTTCGGTCTTGCATACTCCAAGTCAATCTAGCAGGTTGGCTAAGTAGGCTGTAAAACTCAGCGAGTATGACATCGAATATAAAGGGCGAACGTGTAATAAGACACCAGTGTTGGCAGACTTCCTTATCGAACTCGCAGAGGACCAAACCCCGAAGGAGGTTTGACCAGGGATCTGGGAACTACACGTCGACGGCTCATCTTCCAAAAATGGGTTCGGAATAGGGATACGCTTAGCATCACCAACAGGCGAGATCCTTGAACAATCGTTCCGTCTAGGCTTCAAAGCCTCCAACAACGAAGCATAATATGATGCTAAGCGTATCCCTAATAGATCCTTTGTAGAGGATAAGCTTTGTCGGTGGTTTTTGGGTTTGTTCCGGGTGGTGGAGCGAGTGGGACTAGTTGCTTATCGTTTGGAGCTACCTCAGATTATGCAGAACTTTTTCGAGTGTTTCATGTGTGGATACTCAGGAAGTGTCTACATGAGTCTTGGGAGGAAGTGGTGAGAATTCCTGCAGATCTTTAGTCATTTTGACTATTGAGTTGAGCCCGGTAAGGATTCTTGAGAGAAGTGTCAAGGTTCTGCGCCGAAAGAGGGTGTCGTTATTGAGAGTTTTGTGGGAACCATAAGTTAAGATGAGATAAGGTTCGAAGGTGGTTTGTGAAGCAAGTCGGGAAGTGAACTGGGTCTCATGGGTTCCAATGTCTGGTTTGGTTGTGATCACCTGGTGTGGTGATGTGGTTGGAATTGTGTATTTTCGTTTGAGTTGAAACGATTATGACATTCTTCTGGATTTATAAGATGAGTTTTTCTTATGTTATGGTTGTGGTGGTTGTGGTAGCCTTGAGTGTTGATGTTATGGCTGTGTAGACATAAGGTTCTTGCGTTTGAGAGTTGGTTGCCTTGAGTAGGTGGTTAGAGGATCTCGAAATAGAAGTTTTATAGTGGGTAGAACTTGTCTATTTCGGAGAAACTCTAGCAGGGGCACCCTGTGTGGTGGGTTGCCCAGAAGTCCTGGGTATTGGTCATGAGTGTGTGGTTAGAGGACCTTAAAATGGAAGTTTTATAGTGAGTTTAACTTGCCAATTTTGGAGGAACTCTAACGGATATTGTGTGGTTATGTGTTTAGCGAATCTCGGAATAGAAGTTTTACAATGGTTAGAACAGTCTATTTCCGGTGAGACTCTGTAGAGACATCTGGTGTGATGGATGGTCCCAATGATCTGTGATGATCATGTTGTGATGGTATTTCGGGTTGGGAGTATCATGTCGAGACCTTGGGAGGTAGTTCCGGTCAGAGGTGCATTATAGACGTTAAGAGTTGATATCGTTCAGGGATGTCGATTTCCTCGCATAACTCAGAGAGAGAGACATTGGTTCTTTCTTGGAGATGCATTCTTCGGCTGATCTTTGAGAGATGTGTCTCTCCGGGGGATAGTGGATTCCCTGCATACCGATCATTCGTCAAGAGTGCGAGGACTGAGAGCGTGAGTGTATGGAGATAGTTGGTTTTGGAGATTGCGATATCTGGCAGAGATGCATCTCTCCAGGGGATAGTGAGTTTCCTACATACCGAGAGCTTGACAGACTGTGTGTCTTGATGGTTTGAGGGGTATGGAGATGGTTGGTACCAAATACCGTTAAGACTGCGGGGACTGAGGTAGGTTGGTATGAGGCACTGAGAGCTTGAGGGGTGACGATCCCGAGAGTTGGATAGTGTGGTTGGTTTTGAGTTATGAGCGATCAATATCTGAGACGGGTCAATATGCATAGGACGGATGTGAGCCTCGAGAGGGTCTGGGAGATGTAGTCTCCGGTGTTACTGGCAGGTTGGCCAGGTGGTTAGCCATGAAGGGTGTGTTTTGAGGATTTGAGGACGAATCCAGGTTTAGTGGGGGAGACTTGTAACACCCGTGAACCAATTTCTGAGAAATTGGAAGGGTGTGTCGATCGGCACTAGTGAGTTGTGTCGATCGACACTAGTGAGGTGTGTCGATCGACACATGTGGTGTGTGTCGATCGACACAGTTTTAAATGAACAGTTTTCTGATTCGATTAAGTCGATTGGTTTACGCGTTGGTTTGGGGAAAACCCTAGGGGTTCATATATAATCTGATTGGCCATGTTTTGAGAGGAAAATGGCAGAGAATCAGAGTTATATCCTTTCCCAGAGAACTTTTGATCGTTTCCAGTGAATTGTGTGCGTGTGGATTCGATTGGCTTGTGTTAGAAGTCGGTTTTGGTGCGTATGGAGTGTAAAAGGAGTGGGATTTCGTGGATTCTAGTGGTGTCAAGGCTGATCTCGTGCCTAGTCTCAATTCCATCCTTTTTCTCTATCCGAAAACTCAAGGTGAGTGCGTGACCATGACTTCGGGGTCGATGGATCGTTAGGGATTCATGGTGATAGGTTTGAACGTGTTGTTTGATCATGTGGTGATTGATTTCGTGATTGTGTGCACTTGTTGTGGTGTTTGTTGAGTTTTATTTGTAGGTTGATGGCATAGAGAGGCTCGGAATCGGACCAAAGAGGAGAAGGTTTAATTATGCCGAGTCTGTGAGTTGTGTCGATCGACACCAAGAGGGTGTGTCGATCGACATAAGTGCTCGAGGGAGTGAGTCGGTCGACACCTAGAGGGTGTGTCGATCGACACCAGTGAAGTGTGTTGACCGACACTGGACCAGTGTGTCGACCGACACTGGACCAGTGTGTCGATCGACACCTAGTGGTAGTGTCGATCGACACACGTCTGGTTTATGGCTGTTGAGCTGTTTTGCGTGCTGTGTGATTTGTGTGTTGCCTGAGCGGTCCATCGTGTCTGAGTGCGCAATCGTAGATGGGATGACCGTCTCACTGGGTAATTATGATAATACTCACGTATCTCTTTTTCCTATGTGATGCAAGGAAAGGGAAAGTGTGATCGTGAAATCACGGCTACGAAGAGGAGGATGATATGGGATCTCGGTTGTGTGTTTTATTTTCTGTTGTTGTATTAGAACTGCCATAGGTTGTTGGATAGTTCTGGAATATTTGGATTTGATTGTTGTTGAACTAGTAATTGTTCTAATGGATTGAAGTTCGTTTGGTTTAATTTTATCCGCTTTTATCGAATGTTTGGTGTGCTTGTTTGGTCGTTGAGGATAGTATTTATGGGAATGATAGTCTGAGACCAAAGTTTATATGCTAAAAAAAAAAAACTGGTCGGGTCGTTTCACTGAAAAAAGAAGAAAAGGAGAAAACTAGAAACTTCATGATCGATCGAACAAATATTGTGACCGATCGATCACCACCCTTACCTTTTCGAGACAGTTCACATGAAGCGATCGATCGATCAATGCCCTCGATCGAACATTTACCTTTCAGAAAACCACCAACCAGATTTTTCGAAGCAAATTTTTTCTTAACTTCACATTTAAAATATTTTATTTTACCTTCTCAGATGTAATTTCGCACCGGGACAGTGCGAGTTAAGTCTGAGGGGATTCCTCGTTATGTGACGATTCTTTTTTCTTTCTTATTTTTTACTGACATGTTTTTCAAAAAAAATTCAAAAACGTTTTATTGAGTCAAAACTTGTAGGGAATGATGACTTTTCCTAGGAACAAAAGCTTGGTTTCCGCGACCAATAAGTTGTCTCGACAAAGCCTTTGGATGGAGCATTTCAAAACCAAATGACAATTCTTGGGGGGATTCCTCGTTAACCGACGATTCTTTTTTCTTTCTTATATTTTACTCACATGTTTTTCAAAAAAACATTCAAACTTGATATTTTTCCAACACGTTTTATTGAGTCAAAACTTGTAAGGAATGACGACCTTTCTTAGTTTCCGCGACCAATAAGTTGTTGCGACAAAGCCTTTGGATGGAGCATTTCAAAACCAAATGATAATACATGGTCCCCTCCTATCACGGTTTGAAAGAAGAATTAGCCCAAACTCCGAAGTACCACACTTGATCATTCTATCTCAGTATTTCTCTTTGGTGATGTCAATATAGTAAACGATCCAACATTTAGGACTTCTTATCCCTTTTATCACTTTTTGTTGATCTTGAATGATCAACTCAATTTTAATTGGTACCCAACCCTTAACCCTGACATTCATTCAAACCTCATCCATATTTCTTTCCCTATTGTCATTTATGCAAGCATGTGTAAAAACTTTGGAGAGAAAAAAGACCAATACAGTCGTTAATGCTATTACATATTTTTTATTTGGTTTGAATTCGTATACTATGTATTGCGTTTTTCACGCATAATAACCCTTGTTTTCAGTGTTTTATCAAGTCTTTTCTTTGGTTTTAGAGTCTTTGCAGGTGAAAACATGTTTGGATGGAGTCTAAGGAAAAGAGCAAGGAATGCAAGCAAATGTGTAGAAAAGTCAGAAGTTTGGCATCCGTTGACAAACTTTTCACCGATGGATGGACTTGAAACTTTGACACGAGCTATAGAATTGAGTTAACTTTCATTTGGAGGTGATTTGAGTACATTTGAACGGTGCGATCGAGTGTTATGATGGTTTTAGGGAAGGCGTTCCAATATGGCAAATCAAAGAAGCATGTGTAGAAAATTCATTGCCAGCCTGATCAAGCTAGTAGCTAGCCAGAGCCAGCCGAAGACGGAAACAACTAGTAAAAAAACAGGGACCTTCGCCCGATCAGGCTAGTAACCAGTCAAAGCAGGCTAGTTCCAGACTAAAATAAGTCAATTCTAAAGTTTCCTGTTTTTCCTTGGAATTATCCCAACTTAAGAAAAACGTGTTTTACCATTATATATTGGATTTTTGACTCAGTTTTTAGGTCACGCTTTAATTTTCATTGGATCTTTTTGCTTCTATACTTGTAAGCTCCAGGGAGACGAATCTCTGAGTCTACGATTACTGAGAAGATTTATGAACCCTTTTGGATTTCTTATTTTATTGATCATGAGTTTTTCTTTATCTCCTTGTTGTTTCTTTACATCGATGTCTGAGTAGATCCATACTTAGGTTTTAGGGTTTCAAGGGATTTCATGAGTTGCAAGAACTAGATACTAATAGGGATTTGTAATTGTCTTCATTTATCGTTGTTCTTATTGCTTGAATTAGACTGATCACCTAGTTCTTGATGTTAGGTGGTTTAATGCATCAAAAGTGTTCGATTAAATGCTTGAACTAACATAGATGAGCAAATTGTTCTAGCCAACGAAAGGTGATGTTAAGGCGATTTGTGAACATATCAAACCAATTCGTTAATGCTTGTCTTCAATTTTAAATTCAAACGACATTTTAGAATCTTAGGTTGTTAGATAAAGTCTCTAGTGCCACGACATTGGATTAGTTATACCTTGATGTTTGAGTTCTAGATTGAGCTGAGTTGTTCCTTGAATAATTAAATGGTTCGCGATCTCTGATTTCCAGTGAAAATCCCTAAAGCCTAACGCCTTTTAATCCATAGTTTACATCGTTTTATTTCATTCGCATTTACATTATTGCATACAATCACTTTTTATATCATCTTAGCTTAATTTCTATTCATATAGTTTGAAGTGTAAACTTGGTTCTCGTGGATTCGATCTCATAATTACTACAACAATTAATGTGCACTTGTAGTGTTAATTTGGGTTAAAACTCCGTCTACCAAGTTTTTGGCGCCGTTGCCTGTGACCAATTGCTTTTCCTTCAAATTTTGAATTGAAATTTAGTCTAAGATTTAACTTTTATTTTATTTACATTTGTATAGGTTTTTGTAGTTGATAGCCATGAATTACAATGATGGACCAGAAGAAGAGGACGATGAGCCATATCTGGAGCCACCGTTTGATGAGAATGTGCTTACACCAGGACAACTAGTGAAGAAAATCTAACTTTAACAAAGAGAGACTTAGCAGCTATGATCCGGTTGAATATCATCTAACACCGTGCCTTACTTGAAGGAGATAATGGTAGCTCATGCTCTTGAAGAGGTAATATATTGGGTTCCACCATGCCAACTAGAAGGTACATATGACTCATCCTTTGAATTTCATGATAATGAGGATATTCAGGTGCCTTGTTGTGATGATGTAGCTTTTAGTTCACCCACTCTCATGCTTATTGATGATTTTTATGATTTGATAAGTGAGACTCAAAGGCTAGATTCTCTAAGAATAGAAAAGCTTGCTAGAGATTATCATGAAGTATCTTTTGATATCAACTATCTATGTGCTTCAAGTATTCATGATATCGAGTTTAAATTTTCAAGTCTAGAGGAATCTAGAGTTTTTCTTGAAAATCTTACCTAGGGGATGTGGTTGATATAGAGAATCTCTTGATTGAGATAGAGGACCCTAAGGTAAAGATGAAATGTAGGAATGAGAACATTGTGTTTTACATGATTGATGGGCAAGAAGTTAACTATTTTGTGATGAACTCGTTTAAACCTGAAGTTTAACTTTATATTTCCATCTAATGCATTTGATTCTCATGAGCATTTAGCCAAGTAGGATTTGAAGATATATGCTACATCTGTAGTAAGATCCCTTGATGAGAGTTGGATGTGTCCTCTTGCATATGTTGTTCATTGTCTTAACAGGAGAAGGACTAAAGGTGCATTGGCCCAACCTTTTGATTCTTACGATTAACCCATGTGTTTATAAGTCAAGCTAAAGACTTAAAACAAGCGCTTGATGGGAGGCAACCCATTGGTAAGTTTACATATATTTTGTTTTAAAAAAAAAAAAACAGAAAACGTGTGAAAACCAGGGAGGTCAGCCCGCTATGGATGGTAACTACTCTGATTAGGCCAAAGGTACGTTTTCACAAAAAAAAAAACAAAAAAAACTTTTCATTTATTTTCTTTCTTTTGTGTCAATTTTATGCATTTCTTGTGATTATCTTGAGATCTGACCGTCGAATTTGGGCGAATGAATATTCGTTTTGAAGATCCTTCTCTATCTTGTATTAAAATATGGGCCCCATTCCTCAGTGGGATCATCTCCATATGGGCCGCAACATTTGATGATCAAAGACTATTTTCTCTAAAAATGCTTGATTTCTCCATTTTAGGTCCATTTCACCATCTTTTCCTATAGAGACTCATATCCACGAAAAAATGCTAGAAAATGTAATGAAGTACTCATATAGATAGTTATTCATCGAATTATAATGCAAAATACATAATAAAAAGTAGTAAAATATGGTCTACATCAGATATGAAGGTGACAAGGGTGCTCGATTAGTCCTCGTCGAGCAGTGGGGGTGTAAAGGAGTATATGACAAACATGAGTGGTTGATCGAACAGACCTCTAAAACGAGCGATCACCTTGAATATTGGTGATCCGGAGAATTTTCAGAGGATTCATGACCGATCGGTCACATTTCATGACCGATCGATCACCCTGAAAAATGAAGGAAAAGAGAAAACTAGAAACTTCATGATCGATCGAACAAATATCGTGACCGATCCATCACCACCCTTACCTTTTCGAGACAGTTCACATGAAGCGATCGATCGATCAATGCCATCGATCGATCAATGCCATCGATCGATCAATGCCCTCGATCGAACGTTCACCTATCAGAAAACCACCAACCAGATTTTTTGAAGCAAATTTGTTCTAAATTTCACTTTTAAATCCTTTATTTTTCCTTCTCAGATGTAATTTCGCACCAGGACAATGCGAGTTAAGTCAGGGGGGATTCCTCGTTATGTGACGATTCTTTTTTCTTTCTTATTTTTTACTGACATGTTTTACAAAAAAAATTTCAAAACCAATTTTTTCAAAAACGTTTTATTGAGTCAAAACTTGTAGGGAATGATGACTTTTCCTAGGAACAAAAGCTTGGTTTCCGCGACCAATAAGTTGTTGCGACAAAGCCTTTGGATGGAGCATTTCAAAACCAAATGACGATTCTTGGGGGGGGGGGATTCCTCGTTAACTGACGATTTTGTTATACTTTCTTATATTTTACTAACATGTTTTTCAAAAAAACATTCAAACTTGATTTTTTAAACACGTTTTATTGAGTCAAAACTTGTAAGAAATGACGACCTTTCTTAGGAACAAACGCTTAGTTTCCGTGACCAATAAGTTTTTGCGACAAAGCTTTTGGATGGAGCATTTTTAAAACCAAATGATAATACATGGTCCCCTCCTATTACGGTTTGAAAGAAGAATTAGACCAAACTCCGAAGTACCACACTTGATCAGTCTATCTCAGTATTTCTCTTTGGTGATGTCAATATAGTAAACGATCCAACATTCAGTACTTTTTATCCCTTTTATCACTTTTTGTTGATCTTGAATGACCAACTCAATTTTAATTGGTACCCAACCCTTAACCCTTACCTTCATTCAAACCTCATCCATATTTCTTTCCCTATTGTCATTTATGCAAGCATGTGTAAAAACGTCGGAGAGAAAAAGGACCAATACAGTCGTTTATACTATTACATATTTTTTATTTGGTTTGAATTCGTATACTGATGTATTGCGTTTTTACGCATTATAACCCTTTTCAGTGTTTTATCGAGTCTTTTCTTTGGTTTTAGAGTCTTTGCAGGTTAAAACATGTTTGGATGGAGTTTAAGGCAAAAGAGCAAGAAATGGAAGCAAATGTGTAGAAAAGTCAGAAGTTTGGCATCCGTTGACAAACTTTTCACCGATGGATGGACTTGAAACTTTGACACGAGCTATAGAATTGAGTTAACTTTCATTTGGAGGTGATTTGAGTACATTCGAACTGTGCTATAGAATTGAGTTAACTTTCATTTGGAGGTGATTTGAGTCAATTCTAAAGTTTCCTGTTTTTCCTTGCAATCATCCCAACTTAAGAAAAACGTGTTTTACCATTATCTATTGGATTTTTGACTCAGTTTTTAGGTCACGCTTTAATTTTCATTGGATATTTTTGCTTCTATACTTATAAGCTCCAGGGAGACGAATCTCCAGTAGATCCATAGTTAGGTTTTAGGGTTTTAAGGGATTTCATGGATTGCAAGAACTAGATACAAATAGGGATTTGTAATTGTCTTCATCTATCGTTGTTCTTATTGCTTGAATTAGACTGATCACCTAGTTCCTGATGTTAGGTGGTTTAATGCATTAAAAGTGTTCGATTAAATGTCTGAACTAACATAGATGAGAAAATTGTCATTAGCCAACTAAAGTTGATGTTAAGGCGATTTGTGAACATATCAAACTAATTCTTTAATGCTTGTCTTCAATTCTAAATTAAAACGATAGTTTAGAATCTTAGGTTGTTAGATAAAGTCTCTGGTGCTCTCTGGTGCCATGACATTTGATTAGTTATACCTTTATGTTTGAGTTCTAGATTGAGCTCAGTTGTTCCCTGAATAATTATATGGTTCGCGATCTCTGATTTTCTGCGAAAATCCCTAAAGCCTAACGCCTTTTAATCCATAGTTTACATCGTTTTATTTCATTCGCATTTACATTATTGCATACAATCACTTTTTATATCATCTTAGCTTAATTTCTTTTCATATAATTTGAAGTGTAAACTTGGTTCTCGTAAACTTGGTTCTTTTCATCTTAACATGTACTTGCAGTGTTAATCATATACTAATTGGCAGAGCATTAGCATGAAGGAGCATTAGCATGTAACAGCTGTAGCAGGAGCATCTGACCAAAATAAATATTTTAAGTGATTGGTAGAGCGTTGAAAGATTAGATATAAAATTAAAATAAAATTATTTAACTATATTAATTTATATGTATTCTAATACAATATATATATATATATTAGTAATAAATTAAAACATCATTTAAAAAAGAGAGAATTGCAATACTGCCACTTTTGAATTACCAGTTTGCAAGCCTGCCACGTCCAAAAGTGGTTTCACAAGAGTGCCACAATTTTTTTTTTCTTTCTCTCTCTCCCTTATCTTTATTTCTCTCTCTCTCTTCTCTTTCTTTCTCTTTTTTTTCTCTCCAACAATGAAGATTATTTCTCTCCAACAATGAAGATCTCTTTTTTTTCTTCTATGAAACTCAAAAAGGCAAAACAAATTCGAAATCTCTCTCTCTCAAATAGATCCAGATCTAGATCTAATTTTGTTAGTTTTGTTGTAAATTTGATTTTATTTGATTTTATTTGATTTGTGCCTCTTTCTCTATGAGGTTGAAAAAGGCAAAATAATCCAGATCTAGATCCGATTTTGTAACTTTTTGTTGTAAATATGAGTTTATTTGATTTGTATCTCTTTCTCTATGAGGTTGAAAAAGATAAAACAAATATGAATATATCTCTCTCTCTTTAGATCCAGATCTAGATCCGTATTTTGTCACTTTTTGTTGTAAATTTGGTTTTATTTGATTTGTGTTGAAAATCGTTTTTGATTCGATTTTGGTAGAAATTAGGGTTTTAGATCTGATTTTTGATTATTTCTGAGTTTTTATGTTTTTTTGTCACTGGTCCTTATAATCTTTTATAAGGTTTATAAACCTATTTGTATGGTTATAAGCATTTTGTATGGTTTATAAGCTTTTTGTAAGGTTTATAGATGTTTTGTACATTTTATAAGGTTTATAAATCTAGCACATTAGATCCAGATCTAGATCCGGATTTTGTCACTTTTTGTTGTAAATTTGGTTTGATTTGATTTGTGTTGAAAATCTGCGTTTTTGATTCGATTTTGGTAAAAATTAGGGTAACCATGTTTACGTTTTCTTTGTCATTGGTCATCATAAGCATGTTTTTAACCCTATTTGTATGGTTTATAAGCATTTTCTGTGGGTTATAAGCATTTTCTAAGGTTTATAAACGCTTTGTACAGTTTATAAGCGTTTTAAAAGAAATCTATAATATAGTTTTAAAATTTTCAGAATGTCAATAAAAACCCTAAACTCTAATCCTACCCCAAAAACTATACCCTAAGTATAAAATAGTTAACCCAACCCCAAATATCTTAAAACGTTTTTGTGTTGCGTTTGAGTTTGCATATGTATTTTTTTTTATAAAAAAAAAATTTCTTTTCAAATTCAGTTGCATATTCATGTTTCTTTTACCATCAATTTATTCCAAAAGTTTCATAAAGATGAAGATGAAATTTGGTTTAGTGAGAGAGAGGAAGAGAAAAGAAATTCAGATGGAGAGAGAAAGAGAGAAAAAAAAAATATGGTAGAAAGAGAGAGGAAAGAAAAAGAAATATGATGCAGAAGAGAGAGAAAAGAAAGGAAAAAGAAAATCTGACATGTGGAAAGAGTAATAGAGAAAAAAACAAAAATCTGACAGAACAATCATTAAGGGTATTCTGAGAACAGTAAAAAAAGGTTGTGCCAGTTTTGTGAAAGTGCTTTCACCCGTGGCATTTTTGTTATGTGACATGTTGAAATAATATAACAAGTAATCTGATGTTATATATATAAAGTTTTAATTTTAATAGAAATATATTTATATATTCAAAAATTTAATATGTTAATATTTTATTTATATTTTATTAAAATTTATTTGAAAATAATAGAACATATAAAACAATGACGGTAATTTTAATATATATGTATATGCTTTACAATTAGATCATGTATATTTATTTTTATTGAAATGCATTGTATATATATTATATTTGTAAGTGATAACATAATTTTTTTTTTATCTTTTCAAATTTAAATTACATTTAATTGATATATTATATTATTATAATATTATTTTAAAGTATAGAATAAATAAAATAATGATAAATATGTATTAAAGTAATTAAACATTTATATAATTCGTTTTTATATAAGTATAAAATAAATGAGTTGTATAATTTTATTTTTAATTTTTTTTATATATATTAGAGGTAAATGCTCTGGAATAACTCTATTGGAAAGCATTGAGGCTGAGAGCAGTTGAGGGCATTTGCATTTACTAAATACTCTTTTAATGCTTCGTTAACTAAACTTGATTGGATAATAAAAAGCATGATGCTCCTTTAAATGCTCTGTCAATCAAGCCCTAACACGTGGTAGCATTCGTAGAACCTAACAGATTACCAATTCTAAATCATGAATTATTTTTTAAGTAACTATTTTTGTTTATTATTGTTCTATTGTTTGTTATATATTTACGTTTTCAAAGTCAATAACTCACAATATTCTATTCAATTTTGAACCCAGACACATATTCTACTAGTTGTATTTGAAACCGTACATGTTTTACTCGGTTTGAATTCATATACAGACATGTGGTAGCATTCTTACAAACTGTTAGATTACCAAGTATTTGAAACCGTACATGTTTTACTCGGTTTGAATTTTTTTGGGTAACTTTTTTAGGCTACAAGTATAACCGTACCTTTTAAATTGTTATTGTTTTATTTTTGATTATATATTTTAGTTTTTACAATCAACAACTCGCACGAATATTCTATTTAATTTTGAAATATCGAAAAAAAGCATGACAATGTTTGGGAATATCACGTTGATGAGGAATTTTTTTTTGTTTTTTAATTGTTAAATTTATTAATCAACAAAGTGAACTTATATACCAATTTGTTGCTTGAATCCTGGTGCAACTCACTTTTTAAGCTTAGTCACAACCACTATGCCTTGGTTCGAATTGGTGTTATTCATGTTTGAGGATAACGTGTGTCCTAATGCACTAAAATTCGTATACGAGGAATGAGTCCCGAGATCACATTACTTTTGTGTCCATACAACTTCAAAATATAGAAGTTTTTAACCCAAAAAAATTGGCGTATCGCCACCTATGTCCTTTAATACCATTCTTATGGAGCACAGTCATAGTCGCTAAACAATGATGCTCTCAATGATTTTCAAGATCGTCTTATCCAAACGATGAAAACCACTTTGACAGTTAGTACCAAAGCTCATATATGATGATAATAATTGATATATCATGGTTTTTACCAGTTTTCGACCATGATATAAGTCCTTTTATCGAGTCTTTTCACTGCTTTTCGAGTTTTTTTAGTGTCTTAACAGGTTATTGCACGTGGGAAGCTAAATGGATGATTACGGTATGTTTTGGAGCGTAAACTATATTGGAGTCCAATTTACAAGCGGAGAAACAAAAATGAAGCAACCTGTCGATTGACACGCATGGTGGTTGTCGATCGACAGTAACGTTAGTCACCTGTCGTTCGACACACCATGCGGTTGTTAATCGACAGACACTTAACAGAAGCCGACATAATACGTTTTGAAGAAGGAAAATTGTCCGTTAATGGGCCAGAAGTTGCCAAAGTCATCAAGGAATCCCACCACGAGTTTTACCTCTATAAATAGTTTATTTTAGGTTTTTAGATCATAACTTCAGATATTATTGAACAAAGTTTAGAGAGAGCTTTTGAGAGATTTTAGGGAGACAATTCCACTTCGTATTTTGAGATTCTTCGAACCGTATTGTACTTATTCTTATTCTCTTTCTTTATGCAGTATTATTCAGTTATGATTTGCTTTGCTTCCATGTCTGACTAGTTTGCTAGTTAGGTTTAGGGTGATTCGAACGGATTGATGATGAATTGTTAGGTTAAACTGACTTGTTAGGATTATCTATTTGGTTCTTCACCTAGATTGCTTTAACTCTGATTTAGGATTCACGACCCTGAATTTGGATATCTTAGGTTGATAGATTGACACGAAAGTGTAACTGATTAGCCAGAACTAAATCTTAGGTGAGCAAAATTATTTATTCGCAAATAAATTTGGTTTAGGAATTTTGTGAACAAATTGGACTTGAATTTAAAGCTTGTTTAAATTGATTGAATTAGCAAAGAAATTTGGTTTTCTAGGGTTTAGGCATAGTTAATTTTCGCAACGACAATTGGTTAATTATATCTGAGTGTTCCAAGTTCATGAACGGTTCTTAATTAAATCTTGAATTTTGTTTAATCTGCAATTCTGATTTATCCTGAGAATTACCTGAAAACCTAGCTCTTTGTTTAATTGAATTTGAAATCAACAATCTTACCTGTTTGGAATTACTTTTGTCTTTAATTTACTTTATTTTGCTTAGCTAAATTCGAAGTCAATATTCGTATTGTTTGATTTGACTCCCAGTGATTCGACCCCTACTACGACGATCTCTTAATTTGAGAGAGTAGCTCAGGGTAAATTTGAGCATATCAGTAATCTAGATAAAAAAATCACACATTTTCACGCTTTGTCCACCGCTCTTTGTTTCTCCATAATGCTCTAATATTAGAGATACTGAGCTTCAACTTGAGTCCTACATCTAGTTTTGTACATATTGGGTCATAGATTAAACAGGGAGAGATCCTCTATTTATGTAGGCTACACATTGTTCTTTTTGACTATCACATGTGTTTGGGATAATTATAGTACGTTTGAATATATAGTTCTACGGAATGATGAAATATTATCGCTTTTTATTGATGAATGATCTTTAAAAACACAACTGAAATCTACAATAAATCGAAAGTGCTAAGTAGCTACTTGAAGAAGATCTTTGGTGATTCATAGGTACCGTTGAATCGTAAGTGGTTGTTGGGGTCGGATTTCACCCGCTGAGCCTCGACATCCAAAGTTATGATAAGCAACGCGCATGTTTCAGGCAAGCAGAGATAATAAAACCCCTAAGTCCTTTGAACCTTCTGCCTGTTGAAGGAACCTTCGAAGGAGTCTTCGTCTCAGGCGAAGTCATGAAATGCAGCGTCGGAGATATCACGGAGCCAGCAGAAGGCGCTGCAGAGACGAAGGCTGCCTGGCACCGATGTCATTGAGAAGTGACACCGATGACAGGCAGTGGTGCCGACGTCATCGCCCAGTGACGCCGATGTGCCTGGCCTCATCGGCATCCAGGCAGTTGACATCGGCGCCTGAGCCTTTCCCATCGGCTTCGGGTCCTTCAACGCCCGTCAGAACTTCAGCAAGGGTTCCAGAAGGTTCAGCATGTCAAAGCCCGGCAACGAAGCCCACATAGGCTCGACCGACATAGGCGAAAAAGGAAATCCCCAAGGGTTTAGGAAAAAGGCTTAGCCGACTTAGGAGGTTATATATAGGAATGCAAAAACACTTGTAAAGATTCATACACAACCCTAATTTCTCTCTGCTCATCATTGTTCTTCATAGCTTATCTTCAGAAATCTCTGCTTCCTTTTGAAACCCTTACAAATCTAATTGTGCGAATTCCGGCTTCCACAATTTGGCGCCGACCAAGGGGATTTAGAGAATTTCTTACACCAAAAAGCTACGTAACAACTCAAATATGGTGAGTGGCGAAGAGAACACGTCCCGCAGAGACAACCGGGAAAGAGAACCTTCGATCGAGGCTACCGCTGCAAAAACCCCTGCTCGTGATGACCTAACCGAGGTGAAGAAGATGCTAGAAGACTTCTTCACTGAGCAGAAGAAGCAAGCCAAGATGATCGAAGAGAACTCGAAGGAACTGAAAGCTCTTTCGCGAAGAAAACGCGAAAGACCTAACACGATGAGACTCAGAGCGCACGTCTACCCTCAACGCCTCGACTTCTCAGCGCGTCGCACTACAACGGACAAGTTCCCCGAACGCGTCGTAGACGTCTCCGACGGAGAAGAACCAGCTCCCGCAAAGCGTACACGGGCGGAAGGTCCAGAAGGAAACCGACAGGAACCATGCGCTCCTGACACTAAAAGCACGTCAAGTTCTTCCAAGACAGAGATTGTGGGGGACACCGCGGAATACTCCAACTGCTCTAGCGAAGAGAGGTACAAGAAGGAGCAGGAGCGCAGAGCATTAAAACGCTCTTACACTGCAGAGCTCGCTGCAGTTAAAGCTCAGATGGATCGAGTGACCTCAGACCTAAAGTACACCCAATCGCAGATGCATCAGGGAACGGGAAAGGCTCCTGCCATCGCCCAGGTTCTAGAAAAGGCGAGGAATACACCCTTCGACGAACGAATCGCGAAGACAAAAATCTCCGATCCCGGGAGGATCAAGTTACCCATCTACGAAGGAACCACTGACCCTTCGGATCATCTGATGGAATTCGAAGTTTCCTTGGGGAGAGCGAACTTCAAGGAAACGGAAAAAGACATCGTCTACTGCAAGCTGTTTGTGGAAAGTCTCAAGGGGCCTGCGTTACAATGGTTCTACAAGCTAGAGAAAAACTCAGTCCACACTTTTCTTCAGCTTTCCGAGTTATTCGTTCAACATTACAAATGGAACGGAAGATCTACGACTCAGAACTATGGAATAATAAGCAAGGCGAGAACGAGAGTCTTCGATCTTTCATGACGAGGTTCAAAAGTACGCTTTCAAAGGTTGAAGGTATCAGCAACAAGTCAGCCCTGGAAGCCCTGCGACGGGCACTTCGGTGCCCATCCCCATTCTGGCAAGAGATGAGCGTCAACACGCCGATAACAATTCAAGACGCTCTCCATCGCGCAGCCGACTTCGCTCGAACCGAAGAGGAAATCCAAACCAGGAAAGGCGGAAAGACCAAACAAGCAAACGAACCAGCCAAAATCGCTGCACCTAAGAAAAACAATCCTACCCACGTCGAATACGAAGGAGGATCCGGAGGGGCTCACAACTATCAAGTAGAGTCATCAGGTCGCGGACGCGGAAGAGGCCGTGGGCGCGGTCGTGGCAGAGGAACCTTTAACAACACCTGGACCAGAGAGTCGAAGGACTATGACGAGAAGCTATATTGTGATTTCCACAAATCTAATGGACACTCAACCGCAAGGTGCCGAGAGTTAGGGCGACAACTCATAGCCAAACTCACGGAAGGCACCTTAAAAAACAACAACAGCTTATCGGATTTCAAGCCAGAGGAGAAAGCCCCCGCTAACGTCGAGGAACAAGCGGATACTCCCAGATGCCGACGCCGCGATGACGGCATGGAAAACGAACACCAATACGAAGTGATCAACATGATAATGGGAGGCTCGCAGTACTGTGCTGATAATGAGACTGCGATCGAAGCTTACCAACGCCGCGCTGACGTCTGCGCAAACATATCAGCACCCGCGAAGCCAAGGCTTTCCAGCGACTCAATCACCTTCGACGAGAAGGACACCGAGGGCCTCGATCAACCACACAACGATCCCTTGGTCATCAACCTTACTGTCTACGACTTCAACGTCGCTCGCGTTCTCATCGATACAGGAAGCTCGGTGGATGTCATCTTCAAGAAAACACTTGAGCGAATGAAGATCGATCTATCCACAATCAAAGGAAGGCCTAAACCCATAACAGGCTTCTCTGGTGAGACAACCATGACTATGGGAACGATTCGCCTTCCTGTCCAAGCTGGCACCGTGAAGAAGATGGTCGACTTCACCGTCTCTGATCATCCGGCGATCTACAACATGATCATGGGAACCCCGTGGCTCAACCTGATGAGAGCCGTACCTTCGACATACCACTTATGCCTCAAATTCCCAACTCCCATCGGCATAAAAACAATATGGGGAAATCAGAGAGATTCCCGTACCTGTTTTCTGGCTGAGCATAAGATGAGAAACATCGAGAAGAAGAAGGAGGACCCCGAACCTCAAGAATCACGAAAAAGAGCGAGAACCAGCCCCGAGCAGGTCAAGAACTTGACTGACCTCTTATAGCAATTACAGATAGCAGAAGGTCGTGTAGAAGAAGAGCGACCCACCTGCGAACCTGTAGTATCTATATGCATTGACGAGCAACACCCCGAAAGATGTGTTGAGATCGGAGCTACGCTTGATGAAGACATTAAAAAGAAGCTCGTGGTCTTCCTCCAGAAAAACATCAACACCTTTGCCTGGGCAGCGGAAGACATGCCTGGAATAGACATCAACGTGGCCAGCCACGAACTCAACGTCGACCCGACCTTCAAACCAATAAAACAAAAAAGGAGGAAGCTCGGTCCCGATCGAGCAAAAGCAGTAAACGACGAGGTAGAAAGGCTTCTACGCGTCGGATCAATCACCGAAGTCAAATACCCCGATTGGCTCGCCAACCCAGTCGTGGTAAAAAAGAAGAACGGCAAGTGGCGTGTCTGCGTGGATTTCACAGATCTGAACAAAGCATGTCCGAAAGACAGCTTCCCTCTACCTCACATCGATCGCTTGGTAGAAGCAACAGCAGGAAACAAACTCTTGACATTCATGGACGCCTTCTCAGGCTATAATCAGATTTTAATGCACCCCGAAGATAGAGAGAAGACCGCTTTCATCACCGACCGCGGAATCTACTGTTACAGGGGCAACGTATCAAAGGCTCGTGAACAAGATGTTCAGGGATCAGTTAGGCAAAACAATGGAGGTGTACATAGACGACATGCTCGTGAAATCCCTCGAAGAAGAAGACCACATCTCTCACCTGGAAGCATGCTTCGAACAGCTGAACCTTCACAACATGAAGCTAAACCCCACGAAGTGTAGGTTTGCGGTAACATCAGGAGAATTCTTGGGATACCTAGTCACTCGTCGTGGCATTGAAGCAAATTCGAAGCAGATCGACGCGCTCATCCAAATGGCATCCCCAAGAAACAAGCGCGAGGTGCAGAGACTAACTGGACGAGTCGCTGCGCTTAACCGTTTCATCTCGCGCTCGACTGACAAGTGCCTGCCTTTCTACGACACGCTGCGAGGTAACAAGCAATTCGAATGGTCTGACAAATGCGAAGACGCTTTCAAACAGCTCAAAGAATATTTGGCGACGCCGCCTATCCTTGCTAAACCAGTCACCGGGGAACCTCTTTTCCTCTACATTGCCGTTTCAGAAACAACAGTGAGTGCTGTGTTAGTTCGCGAAGAGCGGGGCGAGCAAAAGCCAATATTCTATGTTAGCAAGACCCTCACCGACGCAGAAACAAGATATCCTCAGCTAGAGAAGCTAGCTCTTTCGATCGTCATGGCATCACGAAAGCTAAGGCCTTACTTTCAATCTCATACCATCGTGATTCTCAGCACTTTTCCTTTACGTACGGTCTTGCATAGTCCAAGTCAGTCTGGCAGATTGGCTAAGTGGGCTATAGAACTTAGCGAATACGACATCGAGTATAAAGGACGAACGTGTAACAAGTCACAAGTGTTGGCAGATTTCCTTATCGAACTCCCTGAAGACCAGTCCGCGAAGGAGGTTCGACCAGGGATCCGGGAACTACACGTCGATGGCTCATCCTCCAAAAACGGTTCCGGAGTAGGAATACGCCTAGCATCACCGACAGGCGAGATCCTCGAGCAATCTTTCCGTCTAGGCTTCAGAGCCTCCAACAACGAAGCAGAATACGAAGCCATCATCGCTGGAATGAGACTCGCCCAAGGACTTAACATCGAGCACGTTCACGCCTTCTGCGATTCACAACTGGTCTCCAACCAGTTCAGTGGCGAGTACGCAACCAAAGACGATCGGATGGAAGCTTATCAAAAAATAGTTAAGGACCTCGCCTTGACATTCAAAGAGTTCACACTGACACGAATCCCCCGAGGAGAAAACGTTGACGCAGACGCCTTGGCAAACCTTGCCTCTGCTTCGGCTCCACCAAAAGATCCAACCTTGAAACGGGTTATCCCCGTAGAGATCATCGAATTCCCGAGCATCAAACAAGATATGGCGCTCGCTATATCGACGCGATCACAGACTGCTAAACAGACTGAAGCCACTACTGAAACAAGGGTCAATGACGTCGAAATGACGGAAGCTGAAGCAAACACAGAACCTGCGCCCTTATCCACGCCAGCACCTGACACCGATGCCATCGGACCCGAAGTCATCGGGGCCGATGTCGCCGAAGCCGAGGGCCCCGAAGGCCTAAGGCAACTCGAAGAGTCCTCCACGCAGAACCTTCCGCTTGAGCCTACAGACAAAGGCATGGCCGTCCCCATGGACACGGATGAAGAACCCGAATACGGTTGCGACAAACCCTGGATGAATCAAATTCGCGCTTACATCGTTGGTGGAGAGCTCCCTAAAAGCAAGTGGGCAGCTCGCAAGGTACAAAAACAAGCCGCCCGGTACGTCCTGTTTGACGATAACATCTACAGGCGGGGATTCTCCGGTCCTTTGCTCACCTGCGTAGAGGGACAAGAGGCCAGACAAGTCATGGAAGAAGTACACAGCGGATCCTGCGGCAATCACTCAGGAGGCAAAGCCTTGGCAATCAAAATTAAGCGACATGGCCACTTCTGGCCTACCATCGTGAACGATTGCATTAAGTTTTCAGCCAAGTGCGAAAAATGTCAACGTCATGCTCCCAAAATTCATCAACCAACGGAGAAGCTCTCCTCCGTCACTTCTCCTTACCCATTCATGAGATGGGCGATGGACATCGTAGGACCTCTGCATGCGTCAAAACAAAAGCGTTTCCTACTTGTTTTAACGGATTATTTCTCAAAGTGGGTGGAAGCTGAAGCTTACTCAAGTATCAAAGACGCCCAAGTCGAAAGTTTCGTCTGGAGAAATATCATATGTCGTCACGGAATTCCATTCGAAATTATCACCGACAACGGTTCTCAGTTCATCTCAAACAGGTTCGAGGCCTTCTGCGCAAAGTGGAAAATTCGACTCAACAAATCTACTCCTCGTCACCCCCAGGGAAATGGACAGGCAGAAGCAATGAATAAAAAGATTCTCGATGGCCTTAGGAAACGCCTGGACGCGAAGAAGGGTCGTTGGGCAGATGAGCTGGAAGGCGTTCTATGGTCCCACCGCACCACTCCCAAACGCGGAACGGGAGAAACTCCTTTTGCTCTTGTTTATGGAACTGAATGTGTCATACCCTCTGAAGTGACTTCTCCAGGACCGCGACGACGTCTCTTACCAGAAAACGAAGAACTCAACGATTCACTCCTCTTTGATGAACTGGACTTCCTTAGCGAAAGGCGCGATCAGGCACTCATCAGAATAGCCAACTATCAGAACGCAGCCGCACGCTACTACAACTCCAAGGTTCGAGAACGACGTTTCCGCGAGGGTGACTTGGTCTTTCGCGAAGTCTTCCAGAATACAGCAGAGCGCAACGCAGGCAAACTAGGAGCTAACTGGGAAGGACCTTACAAAGTCACCGCTGTAGTCCGTCCCGGCGTCTACGAGCTCGCCACCATGGCTGGCACGCCAATACTCCATTCATGGAACGCGAAGCACTTGAAGAGGTACTATCATTAGTCCTCTTCTAAGGCCCTTGCCTTGAACTACGAGGCGACTTGATCCCTGCAAAGGGTACGTAGGCAGCTTGTCTTCGGACGAGTTCAGTTGCCTTCCTCCGTCTCGAAGGAAGGGGAGTAAGTGTTTTAACGAACTACGGGGCGACTTGATCCCTGCAAAGGGTACGTAGGCAGCTTGTCTTCGGACCAGTTCAGTTGCCCTCCTCTGTCAAAAGGGGGGGGGAGTGGGGTACGTATACTCATAATACTCCCATTTTGTACTTGGTATTTGCTTAAAGTAATAGGCATTTGACTCAAGTCTCTTGGACTTCTTTTGTGATTACTCGAAGCTTTGTTTAAACAATATTACCAATTACATCCCCCAGGGATTCTTCAAAGCCTTTTCAAAAAGCAAAGTTCAATCCGCTGTCGTTGCTGCTGGCCACAGCAACAATGTGTGAACCTGAACACATTGACATCCATCACCGGATCCTAAGCGCGCTATATAAGTTATAACGATCAGTTTCAGGGCTTTTGACTTTGGCTGGTTTTGATGTTCACTTCCTGGTCTTTTGACCACGAATGTTCGTTCAAAAACCCAACAACACCGTTGGTAAAAAGCAGCTGCCAATGGTTACTTAGGTTTATACACCGAATAATCATTCAGAAAACCCAACAAACACGTTGGTCAAGTCAAAAGGCGTGATTGCTTCTGGACAGACGTGTTCGGAAAGCACCGCCATTCTAGAAAACCCAACAGCGAACGTTGGTACGAAAGGAGCAATTATATTACACTTGCGATCCTGGACAACACAATCACAAACCCAACGACAAACGTTGGTACGAAAAGCCTAAGGCGTGCTATGGTATGAACAACCTTCAACCTATGACAAAAGTTTCGGTCAACGAAACAGATATTATCACTCTTAAAAGTTCTATCAAAGGTAAAAGCACGAGGAACAATCAAGACAAAATCATAGCAAAAGCGTTACAATGCGAAGCAAGCATGGTCTTAGGTTGGATACAAACCATCCAAAGCTTACGAGTAATCATGTCCAAATATCATAAAACAAGCTAAGTCCGAAAAACATAGACAAGTAAGATCAGTCATCAGCACCCTCGCCGCCTGTTGCCTCGACGTCGTCCTCGTCTGACAACTCGACGTCGTCGTCAACAACGCCAGCAAGAGCCGTGGGGATCTCCAGAACCCTCCGGGCACTAGCAAGGAGGTCTGCGAACGCGTCATGGGCATCGTAGATCGGTTGACGCCGCTGGCGCAGCGTCTCGATCTCCGACGGGAGATCTGGCGGATCCGATCCCTGAAGAAGGCCGATGAACTCCAAGTTCGCATCGATCTCAGTAAGGTTCAACATGTCGTTCTGGGCCTTCCCGCCAATCTCCGCAAGTAGCCCGGCAACCTCGCTGGTCCGCACCACAAAACTGCGAGTCATCTCGTCTCTGGTCTCTGCAACGGCAGCGTCGATCCTGGTGCGCTGAAGGTCGCTAGCAGAGCTAAGCTCACCCCTCAGCCGAACTGACTCACCCTCGGCCTTAGCACACCGCGACTTGAGCTTCGATAACTTATCTTCATAATCCTTCTTGATCCTCTGCAGAGCAAGAGCATCGCGCTCGAGAGCGTCGTTCCGCTCCACAGTCTCATTCAGCCGCGACTGAAGAGCAGCATTGGCCTCTTTGGCCGCACTAAGCTCGCTACCCCTAGAACGAACGTCCTCATCATAGTGTCCAACCAAACGATCAAAGAGAAGGGAGAGCTGCAAGAAGACGTTATATAATGTAAAAAAAAAATATTAATATTAAGGCGTAGAAAGTGCTAAAGAAAGGAATGCGGAAGGAGAGGGTCGAACCTCGGAATATCTCGACTTCACTACCGCGTAAGCTTCGGCATGGAGCAACCCGTCGCCACCGCTCGGAGACGCCTCTCCGCCGACTGCTGCTGCAGGAAACGCGTCCGCCCTTTGCCTCTTTGAAGGGGTCATACGGTCGATGCCTTTTCCTTTGCCACTAGAAATGCGGGCTCTCTCCGCTGACAGCCTGCGAAACTCTGCAACGTCACCCGAAGAAGGAGGAGGAAGAGTGGTCTTCGGTGCGGAAGGTCGTGAGGTTCTCGCCCGCGTCGACGGAGCAGGCGGAGTCGAGGTCGTCGGCGTCGCCACCATCGGTGCGCCGGTGCCCGAAGACCCTCTGGCCTTCGCTGCTGCCTCGAGCGCAATCTGCTCACGGAGAGACAACCTCGCCTGGCCTCGCCCAAGAACCTTCCTCGGAAGGATATCAGCAGAAAGTGCTCTCTCGATCCTCTTTCGGCTGAACGACCTCCTCCAATTTCCATTCCCGGAGGAGAGTTCCTTGTGCATTCCAGCGAGGAACTCCTTCGAGACTTTAGGCATCGTCGGCTTCACTGCAACGGGTAAATTCAAACGGTTAGTAAACGACGAAGCTAACAGTAAAACAAAATCACTAAGAGTTAGTTACCTCGTCTTTCCCATCTCGTCTTGACGAGGTCGATACAATCCGCCTCGACGGTCCTCTCGGAGATCTCAGCAAAGAAGAAGCGGTACTCGAAGTGGTCATCCTTACTTGGAAACCCAGCGATGAGTGCCATCCCCGATGAGTTGGCAACACTATACTTGAGCTCTTCGCTTATACCACGAGTCCTAAAATCTGTCAAGTAGGATAGGTTCTCGATGCTAATGTCAACGCCGCACTCTCTGCTCAACACGTAAATACCGAGAAGATGTCTAATGCCCCTGGGGTTAATCTGAGCAAGACAGACACCATGAACCGCTAGATAGCGCATGAGGAAGCGGGGCAGCGGAAACCAGAGCAGGCACTGATCGAAGTAGTTCTCGAACAAAGTCATGTATCCCGCAGGCGGGGCGTCAGCTCTATCAGCAGGAGTGGGAGCAACTAGCACGATCTCCTCTGAAATTCTGCAGTGCCTACGGAGTCGCCTCAACGACTTCGGATCTGAGAGAGAAGACCCAGGAGGGTCAGGACAAACTTTCACCCTCGCGGTCTTCTTAGCCCTCTTGGTTTTCTTTGGCCGCTCGACCTCATTGAACGTGTTTTCGTCATCGCTTTCGTCGTTGGAAGACTGTGAGCCGGACGAAGAAGAAGAAGACGACGCGAAAGCTTTCCCTGAAGGAAGGTTAGGATCCTCGTCATTTAAAGGGAAAGTCTCGTCTGCAACCTCGGTATCATTACCGTGAAAAGCCTCTAAGCCATCTACACCGGTTCCAATACCTTCAATCCACATCGGGGACCTGTTTCTGGGAAATGCATCAGCGACAACGGGATCATCCAAGCCCGTGAGCCGCCTTGTGACGTCGTCACTTGTCGAGGCTACCATTACAGCGACATGAACGGGACGAGATAGCTTCGGTACGAGTGTGCCCGACGACGTTTGAGGGGCACCGAGGATCAGGCTCATCGGCACGTCCACCCGAGACGTTGGTGGTGGCGGCATCGGGACATCGCCACCCAAGAAGGACGACGTCGGCCCGTCGTCAACACGGGTTGACCCCGATGTCAACAAGACATCGGTATGTACTGATGACTTCGGAGACATCGGGGTCCCATCGTCGTCGGAGCACCTCATCGGCGTCGGTGAGTTCTGATCGACGGGAATGGGGGCACCGGTGGGTGCGGAAGCGACGGCTTCGTCCGCACGTTGCTCTTCCATATACACAAGTTACCTACATCAAAACCAATCCAAGGATCAAAATCAAAGATCTTCTCTCATTCCCAAGAACACCAAGAGCTACTTCATCCCCAAGAGACCAAACATCCAAAATTGGTTTGATTTCCAACAAATCAAGAGGTCATACACAAAACCCAAAGCTAGATTCATGAAGTAAATGACAAATCCAAGAGTATTATCATAGATCTAGCAACTTAGAAAAGCTAGGGAACCCACAACTCTTGATGGTTGAAAAGCTTTGGGGAATTGAAAAACCGTGGATGAAGATGAACACTCACCAAAGCAATGGGGGACGTCGGTGATCGGAGGAGAAACGTCTTGGCCGTCGGTGGGCTTGGTCACGGCGTCGGAAGAGAAAGGGAAGAAGAAGAAGATAACAAAAAAAAGCTAAAGGAAAAGAGTTAAAGAAAAAAAAAAAGGAATCTTTTCCTTTTAAAAAAAAAAAAAAAAAAAAAAAAACGGGTAAAGGCTTCTCTTTCCCTCAGCGGATCCCAAAAATCTTCGGAGAAATTTTCATTCTCGGAATTCGTCTTTTCCGTTGCAAAAAACATCGTTGACATCAACAAACGCAACGCGGAGTTTTAAAATCTCCGGGACAAAAAAAACTTTTTCTGCAGAACTTCAACACGCGCAGAGCGAAGTCTTTAAATCTTCAGCAAGGTCTTAAAATCCTTAAGTGTAGAAATCATTGTCATCAGCAGACGCTATCAGCTCTCGCAAGCAGAACGCGAAGTCTTGAAACCTTTGAAGAACAAAAAAAAAAACGTTTACAGTGTTGTCAACACTAAAGACTCAAGCCTACGACGTCATAACTTTGAACAGCTAATTTCGACACCCAATGGTCCTTAAACTCGATACTGTTATCATTAACACTACCGAGCTGGGGGGCTAACTGTTGGGGTCGGATTTCACCCGCTGAGCCTCGACATCCAAAGTTATGATAAGCAACGCGCATGTTTCAGGCAAGCAGAGATAATAAAACCCCTAAGTCCTTTGAACCTTCTGCCTGTTGAAGGAACCTTCGAAGGAGTCTTCGTCTCAGGCGAAGTCATGAAATGCAGCGTCGGAGAGGTCACGGAGCCAGCAGAAGGCGCTGCAGAGACGAAGGCTGCCTGGCACCGATGTCATTGAGCAGTGACACCGATGACAGGCAGTGGTGCCGACGTCATCGCCCAGTGACGCCGATGTGCCTGGCCTCATCGGCATCCAGGCAGTTGACATCGGCGCCTGAGCCTTTCCCATCGGCTTCGGGTCCTTCAACGCCCGTCAGAACTTCAGCAAGGGTTCCAGAAGGTTCAGCATGTCAAAGCCCGGCAACGAAGCCCACATAGGCTCGACCGACATAGGCGAAAAAGGAAATCCCCAAGGGTTTAGGAAAAAGGCTTAGCCGACTTAGGAGGTTATATATAGGAATGCAAAAACACTTGTAAAGATTCATACACAATTTTTACCACACAAGCAATACAAAGCAATTACAAACCCTAATTTCTCTCTGCTCATCATTGTTCTTCATAGCTTATCTTCAGAAATCTCTGCTTCCTTTTGAAACCCTTACAAATCTAATTGTGCGAATTCCGGCTTCCACAGTGGTTTCGGAGGTCCGATTAGCAGGAATCAAAGCTCTCTTGAGATCTCCTAGCTTATTCTTGGAAGCTGCAAGAGAATAGTATTTAGGGTTTTCGTAGGTCTTTTTGTCATGTCCTGTTACCTTCGGAAGTCCATCTTTTTATAGGTCCATATGTCGGTTCTCGACTTACCTTTTTCAAAGATTTGTATCTATCATTATATGGAAATTTGTATTTATCCCGTAGAATTCGTAGCTCTTCAATCTTATGGGATTCGGACGTCATATATATCATGCAGCCCAGGTACAAATGACATAGGTCCAACTGTTATAGCATTGGTCTTATGATATGTATGACTTCCAAATCCCACATGATTGAAGAGCTACGAATTCTACAGGATAGATACGAATTCTTATATAATGATAGATACAATCTTTGAAAAAAGGTAAGTCGGGAACCGACCTATGGGCGAAATTCTCACCGACCTATGGACCTATAAAAAGAGGAACCTCCAAAGGTAACATGAGTCGGCAAAAAGACCTACAAAAATCCTAAATACTATTCTCTCGCAATTTCCAAGAACAAGCTACGAGATCTCGAGAGAGCTCTGATTCCTGCTAATCGGACCTCCGAAATCACCTACGATTCAGCGATACGTCTGAATCACCAAAGATCTCCCTCAAGCAACTACTTAGCACTTTCGATTTATTGTAGCTTTGAGTTGTGTAGTTAAAGATCATTCATCAATAAAAAGCGATTATCTTCCATCAATCCGTAGAACTATATACTCGGACGTACTAAAACTATCTCAAACAACATGCCTTTCAGATTGCCAAAAAGTTTGAATACTTGCAAATCCCTTGAGCGAGATATCAGATCAAGAGCATCAACACCTAGTTTTTTTGTAAGTATACAAACTCTCTCTCTTAATCTAATAGGCATGTGACAGTCAAAAGAACAATGTGCAGCTTATGTAAACAAGTGCTAACTCTCAGTTTAGTCCATGTTCCAGTCTCTATAGAACTCAACCTTGTTCAATCTTTTTAGTACAGAAGCCTTATCGAAAAACAAAAAACGGTCGCGCAAAAAAATGTTGTACTAGGTACCTAGATTGCTATAATCATATTTGACTTTTGGAACTAAAATCCAAAGAGGCTTCCATCGTTTGGACCAAACGAGCTTGACAATTAGTGAGATCACCTTTTTTGGAACAAATCCAACTATACCATTCACTTGAAACTATTACGAATATTTGCCGAAGTTTGTGCGTATTGCTGCTCTTGCGTGCGTGTTATTGCTCTATGACATTCAATGATCCTTTTCAAGAACCTTGCTTTTTTTATAAAAGATTTCCTCCTTAACCCAATTTCTTTGGAAATATAATTTTAGTCTTTAACCCTAATCCACGTGGGTTTGGGGGTTGATTTTTCATGCGCCTTGCACCACACATTTTACATGATATGGATTTTACTGGATTGGACCCAATGTAAATATTATTCAGACACCCCCCCTGTTTTTCTTTTTCTTTTGACGTTTCATATACTTTGTAATTGGTCTACACAAGTTCTGCCTCCGAGGAACAACTTCCCTTTCTCACCAAGTTTCTTGGGTTCCAATGTGGCCTTGGGGTTTAACTTTTCACTGGAGCTTGATACTCCACATTAAGCGGCGCGGAGTGAAGGTATAGTTTTAACCTCCTTATTGTGCTTATGCTTTATGGCTGCAATAGTTTTAGTTGTTGGGTTTAGTGGAACAACTAAAACTATTGCAGTCAGAAAGTGTAAAGCCAATAAGAATGAAAAACTCTACTTTCACTCCTCGCCTCTTCCTGTAGAGTATCAAGCTCAGGTGATAAGTCAAACCTCAAGGCCCCATCAGAACTCGAGAAGCTTGGCAAGAAAGTGGAAGTTGTTCCTCATTTCCAGAGCTCTTCTAAACCAATTACAGAGTATTGGAAATGTCAAAGAAAAAATAAACAATGGAGGGGGATGTGGGGGGGGGGGGGGATTTGTTGGGAGGAATTTTTACATTGGGTTAACCAAATAAAAGTCCATAGTAAGTAAATGTATGCAATGTGTAGAAAACTAGGCATAAACCACGGAAAAACTCAAATTCACGTGGTTGGAGTTTAAAAAATGACATCCTATTTTCAAGGGAATTAGGATCAAGGTGAAAACCCTTTACAAAGAGGTGGGAATATCTTTGGAAAGGGATCATTGAAAAATTATAGAGCAACAATAAGCACGTAAGAGCATCTATCTTAATGCCGAGAGATTCTTACCCTTGAGAAATCTCTTTGCACCTTGCGAAATTGTATTGCCATGTTCTTCGTCTTTCGCGACGATTGAATATCAATAAAAACTCTCATATTTTTGATGTTGTGTTCACTGTGGGGCAATAAGCTTTCCTTTCGAGTAGAGAATGGGGTTTCGGATAGCTTCACCTATCTGTTTGGATCATTGTAGATTGTTTTCCAAATTCTCCTACAACTTTTATTGGGAGATATTCTCCTCCAAAAATATTAAGTGTTTCACTGCACCCTATGATAAAAGCTCTCATATTAACTTAAATCTAAGGAGATTATTTTATCTCTCAAATGTAACAAAGTATATATATAATTTATAAGATTTTTTTATAATTATGTTTTTATTGAAATTTTCAGTTATATTAATTTTAGACATTTTGGATTTTAATAAATTCAAAACTAAAATTGTAATTTATTTTCTAACTACAAATTAATTTTCATTTTTAAAATAGATGTTTGGAATTTCTAGATTTTAAAAAATAATTTTTTTGCTTCATTTTAAAATATCAATATTAAATTATCACAAAAAGAAAAAATATAATGAATGTTATCTACCGTTAGGTCGAGGGTGTTGAATGAGTATAGTTTTGAAACTGATGTATTAAAATGAGCAAATTGATTAGTTGGAGTGTATAAAACTAGTGTATATAACAAAAAAAAGCTTAGGTATTTTAAAACTTAAGAATTTAATTGAGATATATATGTGGATCAAACACACAAGATTCTAAAACTTAGTTCATGTCGCAAACACTATATATGTGTGTTAAAGAACTAAGATAAGCTTTTAAAATGTTTATATTATAAAATAACATCATACATGTATAAGGTATGCATTTAAAGGATTCATATATAGAGACCCTAAAATTTTACTATTCGGATTCGACATATCCCAATTTTATAACATATAAGAGTTCCGATTTAGATAATAATTTCATCCCTAACCACGAAAAATTTCACACGAGTTCAATCTTCTTCATATAAGTTTTACACTAGTTTTTTCAACACATTTAATAAAACAAAAGAAAGAAGAGGAGCGCATCATACCTGTAATTGGCATCTCAAAAACCGGTTAAGATTTTCGAGATTGGTCCACTCAATTTGAGAAAGCGAAGATCTCTGCACAACAAGTCTCACAATATCAATTCGAGTTCTCTCTTTTGTTTGAGAAGTTTCAAAACTAAAAGGAATAAATATGATTAAAAAGCTGATTAGATTGGTTGGTTTCATGAAATATGTATATATTGTAATGTGGTGTATTACACAATTCTTATAACTAAAATTTTCTTATGATTGATTATATGAGGAACATCAAATATGTATATTGCAATTACCTTATGATTTATCGGTTGCAACTGTAACCAATCACTTTCAAGGATTTGAATTGGACTCGAATTCATCATATGTCATAACATGATAGAGAGAGAACAAAAACGTGAAAAAAAATACCAAAACGTATTGCCTTTATGGTAGTGAAAGGCATCAAACGGAAGACAAATCGTAAAGAGAAAAGTTGACGGCGATCCCTGTGGAGAGATGCTCAAAGTAAGTTTTTAGGGTTTTTTCTAAACACCTTACTCATGGTTTTATAGATTAGACTGGAAGATGGGAGAGCAATAGTGTCCACATAGATGGTGCATGAACCTAGGTTGGTAGAGATATATTCCATTTTTAAATTACTATATATGACTCGTCTTATCTTTATAAGTTTTGTAATAGTTGACTGAAAAAATTAGATAATTAACTATCCATAATTGTATATTAGATAGCAACTAGATAAAAAATATTCCAATTGTACTGATAACTCTCGGATAAATACTGATAACTCTCGGATAGAGTATTAGAACGGAAAAATCCATTAGAAGTGATTTTCTTGCGTATTCTTGATAAACCAGCGTTTATATATAGATGTAGGAGCGATTTCTATTTAATCTATTTAAACCATGATCATAAGCAAGTACATAAATATACTCCCGAAAAAAAAGTTAACTATGGATATGATGCCGGAAATAGACCAATTTTATATCACCCTTCAATTCAAATTAGCAAAAGCATATGGATCACTAGAATAAATGCCGTAATTCACGAACTGGGGGTAATCTATACTTATAATCGAACCTAGGTTGGAATAAATATTCCATGTTTAAACTACAACGTATGACTGGTCTGGATTTACAGAAACTACATGTGTAAACTTTATTTAAACAGACATATTAAAAGATGAATAGTGTTTGTTGAAAAAAACATGGAAATGACATTAAAAAGAAGCAATTAACACATAAGAGATCGAGATTACAAATTAAACAGAATATAAAAAATCAAAAGCATATGAGGCAAGATCTCTAATGCATGCTTGGAAGGAGAGTCGACACGACAAAGAAGTAACCAATTTGAACAATCGAGACGAGTGATATGAATTTAGGAAGCTATTATCCATTAGAGGTGGTCAATGTATAGTATATTATTTTAGTGGTAAATATGTTCAAGTTTAAAGTTGAGACTTGAAATGATTATGCTATATTGTTACATGTTCTCTTCTGTTCATCCTCATCATCATTTACAACAACCTCTAAGATATGCTTTTGGGATTAGAAGTTATTTGATTGCTTGCTGGCTAAACGATTAAAGCTCTTTGATTAAAGTCATAATCACAATTGTTTCACTGGTTGTCTATTTATATGTTTATTTATTGCTTCTTCGCATTGATCATCTCATTACCAAATAATAGATATCTTTTTTCATAAGCTTACATGGATCCCGAACTGAACCCAAGTAGATTCCTAGACTCTTGGTTTACGAATTAAGAATGAAAAGAAAGTCCTTCGCATTTTTTATTAACGAGTATAAGAGCATGTCTCCCACCTATACAATACAATGTAACATGATATTATCCAGGCTATGAATCTGTAAGACATGAATCAATGAATATATATATTCTGGTTGAATATTGCATACAATTTGGTACTTGTGTTTTATGAACCTACATGTACACGAATAAGTAGTAACATCAGATTCAAGACGAAGTAAGATCAGACTTAAGTTAATATTCAATGACTCAAGCCTAAGGCTAAGGTATCAGAAGTGTCGACGATTTTGATTTTCTACATAACCTTGCAAGTATCCAGTCTGTGGGATGGATATTGAGACTAACCAGAGCATCCACACCTCGAAGATAATCCATGGCTAAATTTTATGTAGTAAGCTTTGCCTCTTCATAGCCATATCTCTTTCTTAAAAAACTACAAGCATAATTGGACTAATTGAAATTTTCACCATTTTCTTGCTCTTGGAATTTTGATAAGAGATTTTGAAGTCTTAAGAGTATATATTGGAAGCCCAATTTTACCTTACCTCTAATGATTTAGAACACTAGTCATTCAAGAGTAAGAAAATCTTCTTATGATATGGCATGGAAATGGTGATTACTATGTGGAAGCCTAGGTTGTACAATTTTGTGGGTTATGTAGATATACTGAAATATAGAATTATTTTCGAGATCACATGAATTTTTAATATAAGTTCCATGAGATTTAATCTAGATCTACTTTGAGTAATAGCTAACTCAAATGAAGGTTGGCAAAATACCTTATTTCTTCGTAATGCTAGTAAGATGTGTGAAGGAGTGCCAAGACTTTGATCTTTACAGAAAGTATGTTTTTCTCCTATTGCAAATATATGCCAGTTTGCAAGAGCTCATGTGTAAATTAATCAAAAACTGTGTATGCAAATTTAGAGAAATTAAAATAATCTTTAATGACTAACGTCATGCATTTCCATCACACTTCTAACCAGTATTCAACTAATCTTCAATTGATTTAGTAATTTAATCATCGCCATTTCTGGTCCTAAATATCATGTAAATATAACTTTCTACTAATTTCAAGGAAAAAGTAGTTGTAACAGAATCTTATATTTCAAAGGGAAAAACTTGAATAAAAACCTTAAAATTACGAAATTTTCATCTATATATATATATCTTGATCCGAATTTATTTTTTGATAAAACAAAAAAAACAAACACAAAAATAAACAAAATTAGTCCACAAAAATTGTTGTAAACATTTAAACTTTATTTTTGTGCACCACTTCCTTTTAGTTGTGTTTTTTTTTTAATTTTCTTTCTAACAAAATAAACTGGTGTCAAGGTAAATAATAATTGAATTTTTGTAATCTTAAGATTCCTTCTGAAGTTAATTTATTTTAGATTCGGTATCAAACCACGGATGTAAAATTCTCCACTTTCGTCACTCCGATTCCTATGTTTTAACACTTTAATAGACTCAACTATCGTAGGTTATTACAAGATGAAAACACCCAATAACAAGGTCAAAATTTGATTGTTCACTAAACTCCTTAGCTAACCTATGAATTGTTAAGACTTTAAGCTCATCAAATATTAGGTCAGGAGAGATAACAAGCTTTTGGAGAGTATATCAAACTAAGATCGATTACTAGTTAGCTACTCTAAATCAAGCATTGAGCGGAAACAAAGATGAAGAATCTAGTAGAACAAACCCTAAGATGCAATTCAAATACCTAAAAAGATAGAACTTTGATAGCCAGTAGGTCAACATTTGGTCAATGCAGTGTATGCTCCACATGAAGAAGATGGAAGTAGCTTTCGCAACAGACGGTTTCGAGTTGGTGAAGATGATGTCTACACCGATGGAGTGGTCGGTGTTTGGCCTACAATTAGAAACTCTAAAGACTTTGCAAGAAAAGTTCATATACTTTTCACTCACGCTCATCCCGCGCACGCAGAATTCCAAGGCCGACAAGCTGGCAAAAAGTGCATGCATGCTTAATTCACATATTTCTTTTGTAAACACATCACCACAAAATTGGGTTCCCCATCAGTAGTAAAGTAGTTTATTATGTTGTCGAACAAAAAGAAGTAACAAAACGCAGTAATGCTTTCGAAGATGATTAAGGTAGGTTCATACAAGGTTCAGATCAATCACACAATGTTTTTTCGTTTTGGTTTCTATGAACTGTTTTTATATATTTGTTTTAGCTACTTTTGTGTTTTTTTATATTATGAAGGTGCATGTTATTTTTTATGTTATGCGTATTCTATTGATTTTGATTAAGAACTATGTTATAAATGTTTTATTCTATAAACTATTATTACAAATTCATCTCAAAATTAAAATCATGTAAACTAAAATTATAAACATTATCATACACTACAACAAAACACAGAATTTGTGACGCAGCTTTGTGACGAATTTTTCCATCACTTACTTTTGTGACGAATTTGCATCGGAATTGTATCGTGTTTGTGACGCCAATTACGATCGTCTCAAAACCGTTGCAAATTTATGAGGGAAAAAAATGTCGTACTAGAGTCACAAATTTGTGACTCTTATGCAACTAGACTGACGGCGTCGTAAATTACGGACGAATTAGTGACGTTTTGGTGCATCGCTAAAAGTGTCGGCAACCAAGAAAGTGGGTGAGAACGTGTTTAATTCGAGTTTTAATACTCACCTAACTCTCACCTAACTTTCAATTGGAGTCGCAAAAGCATAACAAATCCGTCACAAATTTGTGACGATTTTGCATCGTCGCAAATCTGTCACAGGATATTTCAGCCTGTAAATACAAGCACTCCTCACTCTCATTTCTCACAAATCAGAAAGAAAGCAAACATAAGAGAAAGAAAAAAAAGAGGGAAAAACTTTTGAGAGGGAAATTTTTTTGGGAGGAAAACAAAATGTGGCATTCGTCCCGAGAATGGATGTACAACCGGATCGATCCAGGCACCAACAATATATCAACCGACTATTTGGATGGGGTGCAACAGTTCATCGAGTTCGCGAGCAACCAGAACTTTGCCTTGAGGAATAATGGTAAGTTTATATGCCCTTCTTCTAAATGCAAAAACGCAACTAGGATAAGTGATATATCATGGTTTTTACCCGTTTTTTACCATGATTTAACCCAGTTTTATCGAGTCTTTTCGATGTTTTTCGAGTGTTTTAGAGTCTTTGCAGGTTTTTGTACGTGGAGCTTAATTGATGATTATGGAACGTTTTGGAGCATTGTGGAAAGAGGAGCTGAAGTCGTTAGAACGGATTTTCAATTGCCGTCAGATTGGCGTGTCGATCGACACACACAACCACTGTCGATCGACAGGCACTTTTCTAAAGCCAACCTAATACGTTTTAAAGAAGGAAAATTGTTCATTTTCGGGCCAGAAGTTACCAATAAACCGTCATAAAAGCCCACCACGAATTTTACCTCTATAAATAGTTTATTTTAGGTTTTTAGATCAGAACTTAGATTTTACTTAACAAAGTTTAGAGAGAGATTTTTAGGGTTTTTAGGGAGACAAGTTTACTTTATTACTTTGAGATTCTTCGAACCCTATTGTAATTCTTCTTTTACTCTTTCTTTATGCATTATTATTCAGCTATGATTTGCTTTGCTTCCATGTCTGAGTAGTTTGCTTGTTAGGTTTAGGGTAGTTCGAATGGAATGATGATGAATTGTTAGGGTAAACTCACTTGTTAGGATTATCTGTTAGGTTCTTCACCTAGATTGCTTGAACTCTGATTTAGAATTGATCACTCTAATAGCTATCTTAGGTTGATAGATTGACACGAAAGTGTAATTGATTAGCCAGAACTAGATCTTAGGTGAGCAAAATTACTTATTCGCAAAGAAATTTGATTTAGGGATTTTGTGAACAAATTGGACTTGAATTTAATGCTTGTTTAAATTGATTGAATTCGCAAAGAAATTTGGTTTTCTAGGGTTTAGACATAGTTAGTTTTCGCAACGACAGTTGGTTAATTATATTTTAGTGTTCCACTCCAGATGCGCCTTCTTGGAAAGAAGCAGTCAATAGTGAGATGGATTCCATCATGCAAAACAATACTTATGAAATCACCAATCTGCCACAAGGGTGCAAAGCTCTTGGAAACAGATGGATTTTTCGAACAAAAATGAAATATGATGGAGCAATAGACAAGTACAAAGCTAGACTTGTAGTTCAAGGATTCAGGCAAAAAGAAGGCTTGGATTTCTTTGACACGTATTCTCCGGTCACGAGAATAACCTCTATCCGAATGATCATAAGTATTGCTGCATTACGAGATCTTGAAATTCACCAAATGGATGTAAAAACTGCTTTTCTAAACGGTGAGTTAGAAGAAGAAATTTACATGAAACAACCAGAAGGGTTCATTATCCCCGGACAAGAACACAAAGTGTGTCGACTTGTAAAATCTCTATATGGTCTTAAACAAGCTCCTAAGCAATGGCATGAAAAGTTTGACAACGTAATGATGTCAGATGGCTTCAGCATAAATGAATGTGATAAATGCATATATTACAAGAGTACTCAGACAGAGTATATCTTGTTGTGCTTATATGTAGATGATATGCTTATCGTTGGAAGCAACAAAGATATCATCACTAGAACAAAAAACATGCTCAAAGGGAAATTTGACATGAAAGATATGGGATTGGCAGAGGTAATTCTAGGAATACGAATCATAAGAACTTCTGAAGGAATTACATTATCCCAAGATCATTATGCTGAAAAGATTCTAGAAAGGTTCAAGACTTACTCAACTGGAACTGCAAAAACTCCAATGGACTCTCAAATTCATCTGACCAAGAATTCAGGTGAACCAGTGTCCCAAGTGGAGTATGCAAGAATAATTGGAAGTCTAATGTACTTGACAAACTGTACTAGACCCGATTTAGCACACTCTATAAACGTCCTCAGTCGTTATAAGAGTAATCCCGGCCATAATCATTGGAAGGCTATAACGAGGGTATTGAATTACCTTCAATACACCAAAAATTATGGCATAAACTATGGTAAAGAACCAGCGGTTCTAGAAGGCTATAGTGATGCCAATTGGATTTCGGATTCTAGAAACTCGAAATCAACAAGCGGATATATCTTTACGCTTGGTGGTGGAGCCGTATCCTGGAAATCTTCCAAACAAACTCTACTGGCTAGATCAACCATGGAGTCCGAGTTCATAGCTTTAGACAAAGCTGGAGAAGAAGCAGAGTGGCTTCGCAACTTCTTGGAAGATATTCCAATGTGGGAAAAACCAGTGCCAGCATTACGTGTACACTGTGATAGTCAATCAGCGATATCAAGGGCACTGCATAACCTATACAATGGTAAATCTCGTCACATCAGAAGGCGACACAAAACCATTCGGCAACTGATCTCAACTGGAGTACTCACGATAGACTATATCAAATCGGCAGAAAACTTAGCTGATCCGTTCACCAAAAGTTTGCCTCGAGATCAAGTTGTTAAATTATCAAAAGGAATGGGTTTAAAGCCTATAACTTAAGATGACGTTTGATGGATACCTCACCTATGTGACTGGAGATCCCAAGATCTAGGTTCAAAAGGGGCAACAAAATCAAACTGATTCAGAATTGTACACTGTAAGACTATGTCTATACCCAGTTCCTAAGATAATATACAGTGTTACGCGTGTGTAATAAGGTTAAGCTGTGGCTTTTAATGATTCATTAACTTTGAGATATCTGTGGAATGATACAGAAAAACATCTTAGAACAAAGTTAATGACAGATCACCTAGTGAGTGTGAAATGGGGCCGTTTCTAGGAGAATGAAGTTCAGGCTATATTCTCCAAGTTCACTCATGATAACCAGGACATGTTCAAAGCCAAAATGTACACAATAGAGAACTGAGCTCTACGAGAAAATGTCGCTATGCGATTTCTGTTGTCTAGGTTGACATAAAAATCTGGTTGGTTCAAGACACCATGTTCACCAACTGGCCAAGTAAACCCGACAGATATCAAAGATGATTGGTTCAAAGCTGGAAAACGCTACCTCTCAGATATAGTTGCATTTTCGCATACTCTCGAATGTCGTCTAGTCTAGTCCAGTCAAGTCTAGTCTAGTCCAGTCATGTCTAGTTAAGTTAAGTCGAGTCTTCATTTGTATAAAGTCATTTCTATTCATGTGGGGGATTGTTGGAACCAATTTATTGCTTAAACAAATGGGCCTTGTATTGAGCATTTGTCTAACCCAATTTTGGTAGAAAAGTGAATGAGAAAAGCCTTTTGGCTTAAGTGAGTGATATGCAAAAATCTCACATCTAAAGTTTGTAAACTTTTCAAGTGGTATATAAGGAGCCACAAATATACCTTTGTTCAAAACATAGCAAAGGCTATATACCGTAAAAGAGAGGAGGGAATCCCCACACGCGCGACCGACCGACCGAACCGAACCGGGCCGGGCTCGGGCTTTGACTTTGGCTTTGGCTAAAGGGCCGTTGCTGGCCCAATTAAATATCTTTTTGGACCATCTAAATGGGCTGAAAAAAGCCTTTCATTTTTTGGGCCCAAAACGCAAGCCCATCTCGTTTTCGACCCAAAACGCTGCGTCGGTTCGTCTGCGGTTTCGCTAAACCGGAAACCGCTAAACCGACGACAGTTTGAAAACAAACCGGAGATAACCTCTCTACGGTTTTCAAACCGCCTCTCCGTATCTCGACTCCACTCTATCCATCTGATCTCTTCCCTTAACGGTTTTCTTATCGCGATCCATCTCCAATCACGTAGTGTGCCAAATTCTGGTCCTACAGATACAACTGCAATTACCTCTGTTTTGCACAACTCAAGAACAGAGTCTAACGAACGCTAGATTCTGTGTTATACTCTCAGACACCGAAATAAAATAAAATAAAAAGAAGTGTGAGAGATTATTGTACTTGTTGATCTTTGATCATGTTGATGATCGTATAATTGTGTGTATTCGATTAAATCATCAATAAGAAGGAGGCTATAGCTTCTCTTATATAAGCAAATATGACAACGTTTATAAGCGTATGAGTCATCAAGGGAGAGGAGGAATTTAATCTCACCATAAATATTTCAACGTGAATTAATATTATAAGTTACAGAATCACAATTGAATTTGTACTTAATTGCCATCATCACGTTAAAACTAATCATTTGAAGAGATGTATGTTTGACTTGATCAACTCTTAATTCAAAAATGAATTTAGGCTAAAAGAATAAATCTTATCAAGCCTCTCGAAGCTCAAAACAAAGTTTGATCCGAATATCTCTTTTTCCACTTTATATATTTAAGGATTTTATATCCAAATTTCCAATGTGGGATATTGTTAGTTTTTACACTTAGCTAAATTTTAAAGCTTGAAAAGCTTTCAAGTCATCCACTTTGGACCTCCATTTCTTATTCAAATCAACGTCGATTTTGACATGTGATTACACTATGTTATAGTGTTTACAGCGACGATTATATCGTGCTTATCATTCGGTCATTCCAGATGGACGTCTCCATCGGAAATCTCACCGGAAAATGGTCGTAAACCATTTTGTCAAAAACGAGTTCCAACAATACTTACACTATTTACCTTACAACATGACAATATCCTTACCTAAATATACAACTTCACAGTTCATAAGAACACATAGTATTCAAAATCGAAATTTTAAACTCTTGACTTGATAGAGGAAATTCACAATGATAAATTCACCAAGTAGAGTTAAACAAATATACCAGTCTCAAGGAAACTAAAAACTAATATACAAGAAAACCACAAACATGATATCCTAAAAGTATGAGTGAAGCACATCTCTAATTTCCACCGGTTCAGAGCAAATGGAGCATAACCCACACTTATTTTTGCCCGATTGAAACCACACTTATAGAGAAATCAACAGTTTATCACTAATTGGAGATTATGAGTACAAGTTGAATACTATACCTCCACTCTTTATCCTACGACATGACAAAATCCTTATCTACTTATAGAGTTCATAACAACACATAGTATACAAAATCAAAATTTTAAATAAAGATAGCATAACCAGAACAAAAATTACAGCATAACAATTGAAGACAACCAATAAAACTGTAAATTGGATAAATGACCGGCCAAAAAACGCCGACCAAAAACAACGGAAACAAATAAATTAATAAACAATTATTAGATTATCTTAAGCAGTCCAAATTAGCCGAGTGAAACCAAAGAAGCCCACAAAGAAAAAACCCAACAGAAAATATAACTAACACCAAATTAATTACAAAACATAACCAAAACCCAAAAGACAACATCGGCAAGGATAACATTAAAACACATACATTTATTTTCAAATCATGGCTACGCCAAAAGTCAGGCTCACCAAATATATCGATAATATTACTACACTTACAAAAAAACAACAAAAAGAAAACCATACTACAAAATAAACGACACAAAGAAATAATGTAAACAAAATTTACAAATAAAAAAAACTCACCATAAAGAAAGATTTAAGGTAACGACCTCAAATAAGATTTCGAGGTTTAGGAGCTGAAAATAAAAGGAGATGAGATCAAAACTCTTATGGAGAAGATCAACAACATCGGGGTTAGGCTACAATTATCGTACCAGAAACTAAGAGTAATCGTACATGTACTAACAGAGAAAGAAGAAGTTTGTACGAAAGAAGAACCTAAGCATTTAGAAGAACAAGCATTGCTAGAGAAAACTCTCACGGTAACACATAAATCGAAGTATGATCAAAGAGATATGAGAGAAAGTGAACATAACATTAGAAGGATTTCAATCCATGCCGGAAAAAGTTACGAAGAAGCAAGGAAAGTATGAGAAAACAATAATGGAGGCATCGAAGATAAACGACGAATTGGGTGGTAGAAAGGAATCACGAGAAAGAGATAGAGAACAAAGAGGAAGAAGAATAGAAGTTTGGACATAAAGTAAGAGGAGATGTAAAAGAAAAGGAGAATATGAAAGAGATTTTGATGGGATTTGAAGAGAAAAGAGAACCAATAACGCAATTATGTGTTTGGATTATCTCAACATAGAAGTTAAACCCGAGATTATGAGTATTTTGAATAGATTTTGTGAAAAACCATCGTGACTCGAGGCTTACTACTTAAACCCGAAAGCCTTACTGAAACAATATTACATAAAAAACATCACACAAAAAAACTCAAATTTGAAAACATAAAATCAAAATGTATTAAGTTATTAACTACAAAACCTGCACGTAGTGCGGGAGAAGCCCCTAGTACATATTAAAAAGTAGTAAAAGATGGTGTACATCAGATATGAAGGTGACAAGGGTGCTGGATTTAGTCCTCTTCGAGCAGTGGGGTGTAAAGGAGTATATGACAAACATGAGTGCGATCCTGGATCTTGGCACTCTTCTTACAAAGTCTTATCGATACTATCCAGAATATGTTCATCAGTTTCTCGATTTTTTTGCGGTGCGCTTCACTAAGCCAAAGAGTGCAGAGATTGGAGTTAGGCCAGCGTGGGCACGCTTCACTACTTGATTCAGGGTGATCACTACAACATCTACATTCCTCAACTCTGTGAGCTTTACGGTTTTGATCCCATTGTGGAAGAAGTCTTCTTCCCTGAAATCAAGCACAACAACACAATTTAGAACTTTATTGCATCAAGAAACTACAAGTTTAGCGTCGCCAAGCAGTCGAGCGTCACGAACCCCGCCATTCGATTCATGGCAAGAGCTCTCAGCAACACCATGATCGCCAAGGACGAGTCCGATTGTGTGAGAGCAGAGGAGCTCCAGATGCTGCATTATGTCATCAGGGCAATGGTTCATGACGCTTTCGCTGACTCTGTTCCCGCGGTTCCTGGAGTGAACTTAGGTGCAGCTTTTGCTCATGTTTTAGTAGAGAAGAAGTTCAGAAGCTAAGGAACGTAGAGATGAGAAAGTTTGCAGCTTGAGTACACCAATCCTCATCCACAACCGCATTGAATGCCCAACTAGTGATAAGCTCCGAGCTACTGAGGATATGACTCTTCAATACTTCGTTCACAACAAGTTAGTCAAGAAGAATAACAATTACATTTTCAAGGATAGAGATGGTTGCGTTTATGATTGTGGTCTGTTAATAGACGATTTCGCCATGAACAATAGAGAGGACATTGAGTTCCTCCCATGACACGTTGATTTCACTCCTATTCTCCAAGCGAACGTCAAGGAAGATGCCCCCAACAACCAGCCAATGCATGAGGAGGATCAAGGACATTATGAGATGATGATGCATCCGCTGACCTCGTATTTTGACCTTCCTCTCCTGCCTACAGATCTTTCAGATGACATGGCTTACCGCAAGTAGACAGTAGAGGGGATTCATAAGAACAGTGGTATGTTACATTCAGTTTGGAAGGCGCTCTCCAAGGTCCAATACAAGGTAGGATGTATGAGTGCACAACCTACACAGGAGTTCCACACCGCTTCAACTCAGACACAGAACGACAGTGAAGCAAAGCCTTCAGGGTTCAGAGATGATTGTTTGCCACGTTCTAGGAGTCACTCACTATAGTGCAGCCCCAACACTTGGAGCACCACTCTGTTTATCCTCCACTACTTTTATCTCTCGAACCACAACTCTTTAATTTTCATGCATTTTATTCTTCATCTCTTGATTGACTACTTTCACTTATGCAAAGCAAGTTTGGGGGAGAGCACTATCTGCTTTGAACTCATTTATGTTAATCTAGTACTTTGATCTAACTTATTGATTGTCTAACATCAATAACTAGTATTTCACGATAAGTTTTTTGAGAACTTAAAATGGCGACTGATCGAACACACCTCTAGAACGAGCGATCACCTTGAAAATTGGTGATCTGGAGAATTTTCAGAGGATTCATGACCGATCGATCAGATATCGTGACCGATCGAACAAATATCGTGACAAATCTAAAAAAAAAGAAGAAATGAGAAAACCAGAAACTTCATGATCGATCGATCACCACCCTAACCTTTTCGAGACGGTTCACCTATCAGACAACCACCAACCAGATTTTTCGAAGCAAAATTTTTCTAAACTTCACTTTTAAAATCTTTTTTTTTTCTCTGAATAGGATTTTTATTAGCAAATATTAGAGTTATCACAATGTAATACAGTAATGAAATATGTACTTGACTTCTAATGATAATTGTGTTGTCGCCAAAATGTGCGCTGGTTTGTTAAGATCTCTTTGAATCCCCGAGAACTTGACCTCTTCAAATCTTGATTTCCAATGTAGTACATCTTTGATTCAGTTGTGAACCCCAAAATTAGTTGAAACTCCATCTAGAATGGTTTTGATCTCCTTGCAATCTCCTTCAAATATGACTTTTCTGTGACCATGACTCCATGCGTTCTGCATAGCAACTATTAGAGCTTGAATTTCACTCTCCAAAACTGTTAAACCTTGCTTTCCTCTAGCCTGCCCACCTCCTTTGAAAGTTCCATAACAATTCCGAAAAAGCCAACCAACTTTGGTTGTATGACCTTGTCGAGTACAAGAACCATCATAATTACATTTGATCCAATCAGTTGGCGGAACTTGCCATCTGTGAGAGATAGGTGACATTTGTGGCTGCCCGTGTATTGAATAATCCTTTCTGGTAGCCATAAGACTTGTACATAGGTTCCATTCCTTCAAATCGTTCTTTGTGAGCCGTAAAGTACTAGACCAAGAGAGATGTCTTTGTTGAAATACCAATAAATTCCTGCTCTTCCAAAGTCTCCATAACAACCAAAGACCAAGTTGTTGATGATTGGAGGATATAATTGTTGAATTTGTAGAAAGAAGTACCTCCATTTTATCCTCAAGAGATGAGCTCAAATCATGGAAAATTCTATTCGGGATTCCAGAGGCTCGCCAAATTCTTTGAGCATAAGAGCACTCAAAGAAAAGATGGAGGATTGATTCGTCACGTTGGCAACATCTTCTACAAACAGAATTGTTGTTGATATGTCTTCTACGCAGTTCATAGCATGTAGCTAAAGCACCTGAAAGCATCTTCCAAGTAAAATGCATGATCTTTGGGGGTATCTTCATCTTCCACACGATGTTTTTAAGGCGTGCATTCCCTGGTGGAGGTATTGTTTCTTGCTGGCGAGAATGAGAGGCTAACCAATAAGCTGATTTGACTGAGTATAAGCCATCCTTTGTGTAGTGCCAACCAAGTAAATCATTTGGAGCATTGGCAGAGAGCTTGATTGATAAAACTAAGTCAACATCTTCTTCTACAATCAGTTCTCTAACTTTTTCTTCATTCCAACCACAGCCAGTAAGGTTGAGAAAATCACTTATCATAATAGGTTCCTGTAGTTCATGATTAGCTCTTGGTGGACGAGGCGGAGGCAAGGGAAGCCAAGGATCTTGAAAAGTACTGATTCTAGTGCCATTACCAATGACAAATCTCATACCATCATTAACCAACTCCTTACCTTGAAGAAAAGATTTCCACATGTAAGAAGCCTTTCTCTTTGGAGTAGCATTGAGAACATTAGTATCTGCAAAATATCTGCCTTTAAGTATCCTAGCCATTAAACAATTGGGCTGTTCAAAGATTCGCCATATCTGTTTTCCAAGCAAAGCCAAATTGAAATTTTCAATATCTCTGAATCCCATGCCTCCTTCTTTCTTTGGTAAACCCATACGCTTCCAAGAAAACCAATGCATACTCTTTTTTTCGTCGCTCGAACCCCACCAGAACTTTGCTAAAACTCCATTGATCTATTCGCAAATATCTTTGTTTAGCTTAAAGATGTTCATTGCTTACACTGGCATGGCTAATGCCACCGCCTTTAATAGCACTTCTTTACCACCTGGTGAAAGAAATTTCTTGTTCCATCCTTGAGTCTTCTCTTTGACTTTCTCCACAATGTAATGAAATAGTTCTGATTTTTTGATTGCAATCTGTTCCGGTAGTCCTAGATATTTTCCCATCCCTCCTTCATTATGGATACCTAACTCATGTCTAATCTTCGTTTTGATTCTATGATTAACACGAGAGCCAAATAGGATCGAAGATTTCCTTAAATTCACCGCTTGGCCAGAAATTTTCTCATAGTTGGTGATGACTTCTCTAATAGCTTTACAAGACTTACTATTTGCCAATGTAAAGAACAATGAATCATCAGCAAATAGCAAGTGCGAGATAGCTGGGCTAGCATTACTAACCTTTATGCCTTGAAGTTTCCTTTTCGCTTCAGCCATGCACATCATTTGTGATAACACTTCCGCGCACAAAATGAACAGATAAGGTGAGAGAGGATCACCTTGTCTAATGCCTCTTGATGGGGTTATTTGTCCTTGTGGAACACCATTGATAAGAATCGAATAACTCACAGTGGTGACGCATTGAAGAATCCAACCTATCCAAGTGTTATTGAAACCCATTCTTCACATAGTTTCTTCCAAAAATTCCCATTCTAAGCGATCATATGCTTTTGTGATATCTGTTTTGATCGCCATATAGGATTTAGACTGCCTTTTCCTTGACCTCAAAGCGTGGAAAACCTCTTGAGCAATAATAATGTTATATGTGATCATTCTACCAGGGATATATGCAGCTTGATTCTCAGTAATAATGCCGGATAGATGTTTCTTCAAACAATTGACCAAAACTTTGGAGATGATCTTGTAACTAATATTGCATAATGCAATGGGACGAAACTCCATCATTAACTCTAGTGCAGCTACTTTTGGTATCAAACACAGGTTTGTATGATTGTGTATTTGTTCCATTGCTCCTTCAAAAAACCGTTGAACTTCAGTGATGATTGCAGGGTTGATTTCTCTCCAAAATTGTTGGTAAAAAGCACCTAAAAACCCGTCTGGACCAGAGGCTTTATGCGGTCAAATACTAAACACTGCAGTTTTTAGTTCTTCTATATCAACAGGTCGTGTGAGGTCGGCATTCATATCTGGAGTTACCGTAGTCTTGAAGTCTTGAAAAACCTCTGTAGTAACATCAGCAGGTGTCCCTTGCGTTGTGTACAATTCTTGAAAGTATTGTATAGCCACATCTGTTATGTCAGCATTCCCTCTTCGAATTACACCGTTTTTATCATGAATAGCCAGAATCGTTGTCTTTTCTCTCTTGGTTTTGGCTTGATTGTGGAAAAACTTGGTGTTTCTATCTCCTTCAGAAAGCCAATTATTCCTACTTTTGTCTTTCCAAAAAGATTCCTCATCAATATAGGCCTGTAATAATTGTCGTTTTAAATTTGTTCGCTCTGTTGATAATGATCTGCCAGAAGTCATAGCACGATCAAGTCGGAATCGGATTGAATCAATACTTTCTGCAGCGTTAAATCGGTTTCTTCTTTTCCAAATGGAAATTTGTTTCCTGCACCCTTGAATTCAGGAACTGAGTGATTGAGAAAAACTCTGAGGTGAAACATTCCAACCTCGAAGAACACTTTCTATGAATCCATCTTTACTTGTGAGTCTTCCATCGTATCTGAAAACAAATCTCTTTTCTTCAACGATGTCTGATATATATGTTATCAACGGTCGATGATCAGATTCTGAGAATTCTAGAAATTCAGTCTCTGAGGTTGGGAAAAGGCGTAACCGTTCCTCATTGGCCATTGTTCTATCTAGACACACTGTAATGGTTAAATCTTCTCTTTGTCTCACCCATGAAAATCTATTACCAACAGATTTAAGATCTCTAAAGTTACAAGTTCTGACCATTCTTCGTATGTGTTGAAAAGATGCTTCTGTTCTAATATTCCCACCATTCTTTTCACTATTATCCATCAGTTCATTGAAATCCCCAAGAGTAAACCAAGGTTGATTCCTTCTTGTAATAGTTATTCTCTCAAGTCTTTCCCAAAGGTGGTTCCTAAAACTTACGTTTGGATGACCATAGACAAAAGACAAATAGAAGCTAAATCCATTCAACTTAACAAAGCAATCTACAAGATTTGGAGAATGAAAAAGAACTTGTAATTCTACAGATCGTTTCCAGAAGATGACTAAACCACCGCTATGTCCTATTGGTGGAACTGTTACATAATTAAGAAAGCATAGTTCACAGCCAGTGTCTCGAATATAGTCATCTTGTTGTTTGGTCTCGGATAGGCAGATGATGTCCGGGAGATATCGTCGATTGATCTCCTTGAGGCGTCGAACTGTCAAGTCATTGCCTAGACCTTGACAATTCCAACAAGTTGTCCTCATGGCGGAAGAGGTGGTTCAGGGCCCACCGCGCCTCTCACATAGGTTATCGGAGAAGAGAAAGATGATCCACTACTTTCCCCTATCTCTCGAATTGTGACTTTATAATGACCCATGTCTGCGTTCTCCTCTTCAAACTTTCTTTTTCGTGATTCTTCATTATCAACTTGAGCCTCGTCATAGAGAAACGGTCCTTTATCACCAACAGGTGCAGTTTCTTCATTCTGCATTTGTTGATCGTCAGATGGATCAAAATGTGCTGCGTCTTTCGTAACTCCAGCCTCATCATGTATCTCTTCAATGACTACCCCTAGATTGGGAACAAATTCTGGTATATCTGCACCCTCATCATCATCATCTTCACCATCAGAGTGATTATCAAGGCCACCATTCTGTATCAAACAACTTCCTGAATCATGAGTTAGTGCACCACAGACTGCACAAAAGCCACGCAAACGCTCATATGAAAACCGAAGCAAAGTGTTTTGTCCCATAATAAACTGGAAGTTTCTTTGAAATTTCAAAAGATTGTCAATGTTCCAATTCAGTTTGACACGAACGAACTCCACTCTAGCCGCTTCCTGTGCCACATAGTCTGTCTCCACAAAGTTTCCTATTGCTTCACCAATAAAAGTGATTACAGTGACATCGATAAATTGGACAGGGATACCTCTGATTTGAACCCAAAAAGGAATGGAATTCAATGTCAAAGGATCCATTTGAGGAGTCCAACGCTCCAGAACAAGCATTCGATCCGCAAAAGTTCAGGGACCTCTTCTCAGAACCATTTGGAGTGATTCTTCATTTGGGAAGACGAACTGGAAGCAACGTCCTTCAACAATTCTTCCAAAAACAAGGCCAGATTGACCCCAATAATGTGGCATAAGAGCCACAATCGAGCGCAGATTCTGTTTGCGAGGCATAACCGGTTTGCCTATGAGAATGAATCTGTTTTGCTCTGCCGCTTGATTAACAACCGCTGCAGGAAGCAAGATTGGAGCATCATCAATGCCTAAATCAATGTCTTGAATACCTCTCTTGAGATTGTCTGCCATGAGAAACCACATATCGAAATACCAAAACGGGTATCGAAGAAAAGATGAGATTTGGAAGAAATAGAGTATTGAGATCGAATACTGATTAAATTGCTTGTACTGCTCTTTAAATAAAGAGAAATTCGAATCAGAAACCGCAACATCATGATCAATCTCGGCATTAATCATGGGGATAACCGTCAGAGAAGTGCCTACATCATCGGAACAACCACCGTCGTGTTGAGAAACCGTCACCCATAGGGTGAGTAATTGCCTGAAAAGCAACTGTAAAATCGCTTTTAAAATCGCCATTTTTGGAATGATAGTTGTTTTTACCTTCTCACGTGTAGTTTCGCACCGGGATAGATCGAGTTAAGTCTAGGGATTCCTCGTTATGTGATGATTCTTTTTTCTTTTTTCTTTTTTACTGACATGTTTTTCAAAAACAATTCAAATTTTTTTTTTTAAAACATTTAATTGAATCAAAACTTGTAGAGAATGATGACCTTTCCTAAGAACAAAAGCTTGGTTTCCACAACCAATAAGTTGTTGCGATAAAGCCTTTGAAAACCAAATGACGATTATGGGGGGATTTCTCGTTAAGTGACGATTCTATTTTCTTTCTTATCTTTTCATGACATGTTTTTCAAAAAAAAGTTCAAAATTTATTTTTTCAAACACGTTTTATTGAGTCAACTTGTAGGGAATGACGACCTTTCTTAGGAACAAACGCTTAGTTTCTGCGATCAATAAGTTGTTGCAACATAGCCTTTGGATGGAGTGTTTCAAAACTAAATGATAATACATGTTCCCCTCCTATCACGGTTTGAAAGACGAATTAGACCAAACTTCGAAGTACCACACTTGATCATTATCTCAGTATTTCTATTTGGTGATGTCAATATAGTAAACGATCCAACATTCATGACTTCTTATCCTTTTTATCACTTTTTGTTGATCTTAAATGACTAACTCATTTTTAATTGGTACCCAACCCTTAACCCTTACCTTCATTCAAACATCAGCCATCTTTCTTTCCCTATTGTCATTTATGCAAGAATGTGTAAAAACGTTAGAGAGAAAAAGAACCAATACAGTCGTTTATACTATTACATATTTTTTATTTGGTTTGAATTTGTATACTAATTGACAGAGCATTATAGAGCATTAGTATGAAGGAGCATAAACATGTAACAGCTGTAGTAGGAGCATCTGACCAAAATACATATTTTAAGTGATTGGTAGAAGAGTGAAAGATTAGATATACAACTAAAATAAAATTATTTAACTATATTTATTTATATGTATTAAAATACAATATATATATATATATATATTCGTAATAAATTAAAACATCATTTAAAAAACTATTAGTTATTAAACTAATTTATTATGATATTATTAGACAAATAATATGACAAGTAATCTAATGTTATATATATACAGTTTTAATTTTAATATAGATATATTTATAAATTCAAATATTTAATATGTTAATATTTAATTTATACTTTATTAAAATTTATTTGAAAATAATAGAACATATAAAACAATGACAGTAATTTTAATATATATATGTTTTATAATTAGATCATGTATATTTATTTTTATTGAAATGAATTGTATATATTATATTTTTATGTTATAACATAATTTTTTTAAAATCTTTTCAAATTTAAATTACATTTATTTGATATATTATATTATTATTTTAAAGTATAGAATAAATAAAATAATGATAAACATGTATTAAAGTAATTAAATGTTTATATAATTTGTTTTTATATAAGTATAAAATAAAGGAGTCGTAAAATTTTATTTTTAAAATTTTTATATATATTAGAGGTAAATGCTTTGGAAAAACTTTATTGGAAAGCATTGAGGCTGAAAGCATTTGAGGGCATTTGCATTTAGAAAATGCTCTGTTTAATGTTTCGTCAACTAAACTTGATTGGATAATAAAGAGCATAATACTCCTTTAAATGTTCTATCAATCAAGCCCTAACACGTGGTAGCATCAGTAGAAACTAACAGATTACCAATTCTAAATCATGAATTATTTTTTAAGTAACTATTTTTGTTGATTATTGTTTTAATGTTTGTTATATACATATGTGTTTTCAAAGTCAATAACTCACAATATTCTATTCAATTTTGAACCCACACATATTCTACTAATTGTATTTGAAACCGTACATGTTTTAGTCGGTTTGAATTCATATACAGACATGTGGTAGCATTCTTACAAGGGATTCTTTCATAAATAGACCTTTTTTCTTAGTCAATGGCCAAATCTAAACCCCTTTTTAGCCAATTTGATATTTTGCCATTTTTAACAAATAAACCCATCTCTCCTTTACATAATCACAAAAATATCCGTCTATAAGTCAACGCAGAGGTTAGATTTGCAATTGACCATTTCTAAAAATATCCGAAGTAGACTTCAAATGCAGTCTACGTGTTCTCCTTTGGAAACAAAAAAAAACATGTGTAGACTTTATTTGAAGTTTTCGTGAACAGAAGTTAGTTTTGCATTTGACCAGAACTTTGACTTTTTAGAGTATACTTTATTTGAAGTCTACTTAAAAAAGACTTCATATGAACTCTACTTTGTAAAAAAAAGGTCAGTTTTGCAATTGACTGAACTTTGACGTTTAGGTGTAAACTTCATTTGAAGTCTACTTTGACCGAAAATGTTAGTTTTGCATTTGACCAAAATTTCGAACATTTGGCCAGGAAAAAAATAGTTTTGTTGACTTTAAATGTAGTCTGCTAAGTAGTATAATTCAAACAAAGTCTACAATTAGAGATTTTGGTCAACTACAAAAGTAACCTGTTTTTCTGAGTAGACTTGAAATAAAGTCTACAACATGAAGTAAACTTGAAATGAAATCTACTCTTAAAATTCAAACTTCGATCATTGGCAAATGTAGCCTTGTACTTTTTGCGTAGATTTACCATCAAGTCTATTTTATGATGTAGACTTTATTTGAAGTCTACAAAATTTTGACGGTTTTCCGCGTCTAATTGTAGACTTTAGATGCAATCTACATTAGAAAATCAAACATGAGTCAATTGCAAAACTAAACCCCTCAATTTTGTAGACTTAAAATGAAATCTACTTTTCAAAAGTCAAAGTTATGGTCAATTGCAAAACTAAGCTGACTTTAACGGAGTAGACTTCGTATGAACTATATTTTCGTTGTAAACTTCATTTGAAGTCTATTTCGTGATAGCCGTAATTGCAAAAGTACACCCCTTCCTTTTGTAGACGTTATTCGAAATGTACATTAAATACTTCATTCGAAGTATACGTCGTAGACTAGAGACAAAGTGTACAAACAAGAGATTAATAAAAGTGCATTTACATCTTTTTAATAATGAATTTTTCAGAAATTTTTGTTCTCACATGTGTGGGAGTACATTTGTTTAATTTTGTATGAATTGGACATGTTTAGGTTTAATATTTAGAGGATAAATCACTTTTTTTGTTTGGTGACTATTTAACTTAACTGTGGAGACGTCGTATGAAGTCTACTCGGTGGAGACTTCGTATGAAGTCTACTCGGCGTAGACTTCGTATGAAGTCTACTCGGCGTAGACTTCATACGAAGTCTACTCGGCGTAGACTTCGTATGAAGTCTAATCGGCGTAGACTTCGTATGAAGTCTAATCGGCGTAGACTTCGTATGAAGTCTAATCGGCGTAGACTTCGTATGAAGTCTACATTTTAATGTTTACTAAAAATGCATATTTATCTTAAATTTTTTTTTTTATAAATTTTTGTTTTCACATGTGTGGTAGTTATTGTTTTTACTTATATGTGTTATTGTTTAATAATTATGGTATAAAAACTAATTTTTTTGTTTGGTTAGCACTTAGCTTATTTTATGGAGATTTCATCTTAGATATATTTCATCTCAGACAGCACTAATATTATTGGTAATCCTGATTTTTTCTTGGTTTTGCCTTGGGATAATTACATGTATTTTAGCTTCAAATAGGATTTGGTTCATCTAGAGTCATAACTAAAAAAAGTGTTTATGTTGCGTTTGGGCTAATCGAAGACAAGTAAGAAGACAACAAACACTTGACATTTTCTAAACATCATAGAAGGAAAAATCAAGAGACAAGCAGAAGTAAATGTATAAACGTAAATTAAATGATTCAATTGCTTATGAGAAACCGAACTTGGAGCACCCATTTCACTTTAACAGAAATGTGCAATCTTCTCTTCAAACAAATCTCCATAAATTACAATATCATATACGAGGATATGTCCACGCGTTGCGTGAATTTAAAATTTTCAGATCGTATAATATACAACAATTGTTAACTTATTGACTATTTATATATTTAATATTACAAAAATTTGGTGTTTATAATAAATAATTATCTAGGTTCACATACTAAATATTTGTACAAATTATTGGATATATAAAATGTTATTTGTAGAAAACAAATTAAGATGGAACATTCTTGATATATATATATATATATATATATATGTAGCTAATTAAGTGATGTTTAAGATTTATGTTCACAATTTATAATTTTAGTGAAGTTAAGATTAAAAATTAAACAATAATTTTAAATGATTTTATGTGAATTATTTTCAAATATATAAAACTCTATCATATTATTGTAAAAAAAAAAGAATATGTATTAGAATTTGGTTCTATTAGAATATGGTTTTATATATTTGTAGCTTCCTCGCTTCTTATTGGTTTTCTCATGTTGGAAACCCCTAAAACAAGTAGTGAAAATTTTCAATGAGTAATACAAATATAGAACAAGTCGAAGTGACCAAACCGAACCAAATCAAATAACTGAATCAACATCCCTAAGACCATCATTGTCAATGCATAACTCTAGATATATAAGAAGACCAAAGGCTGAGAAGCTTTACCTTCCTCGCACTTGCCCTAGAACCTCTCGAGATTTAGCACTATCGGAAGAAAACAGACAGAAGAAAACTTCAATAAAGGCATTGACAAATAAGCATTGTTGTAAAAGGAGTAATCGAAATTATATAGAACCTTTGCTCAATAAGAAACAAGCGTGTGCAAATGAAATACTAGTATATGCACATGTACCAAACACACTTCAACTATAATTTAAGATGTTTAAGAGCATAGAATATTACTGAAGAAAGATATAGCACAATCAAAGAACGACCAACAGAAAAAGAAAACAAGAAAAATTGTGTAACAAATCAGTGACTTACGATTATGGTAAGAACGTCCATCTTCCTTCCTTTCTCGTTCCCCTACATTTTCAAAGTGAAGAAAAATACTATTAAATCAGAGAATAATACGTTAATATACAACGAAGGAGAATTACACTTTATCAAGAGACATTTTAAAATGAGTTGATAACTTGATATTAATGAGATCATTCAGGCAAGAAAAGGAAGTTAATAAAACCTCATTTTTTACTCTGCAAATAAAAAATAGTCTTAAACAATGACTAGTCAATACACAGAAATACTATCAATTTATCGTGAAACAAGCAAAACTTCCATAACAACTCAACTAACCATGAAGTTCAAACCCAAGTAATTGTACGTGTTCCTCATATTTGAGGTAGTATTATCCTTTAATGTGTTTCCGGCATTTTCAGGTAGTTAATGCGTCATCAAGAACACAGATCTGAAACAAAGCAAAAAGACTTTGCTCATCAAAAAGAACCTGGACCTGGAGTTACTGCTTTAGAGATTTAGCTAAACTTTCCTTGCCTTCAGATCTGAAACAAAGCAAAACGCAAAAAGGCTTATAATCTTTAAGAAAGAGACCGAAGAGAAACCTAAGAGGCTTTGAAACGGTGAGAGTATGCTCGGAGAAGAGGTTTCATTCCTCGACAGTGAGTTTGACTCTGTCCACGGCTTTGCGAGGATGATGCTAATACCGCCACCATCTCACTGCGTTGTTAGATCTATGCTGGTTCTACCTGCTAGAGAAAGAGAGATTAGATATAAAAAAAAGCGACCGTAAGAGAATGAGAGAGATTTTCGCATCAAAGAGGGGAAAGATTATACAGTGAGAGTTCGAGTGTTCTTTACCTCTGCCATGGAAGCAGAAGCGACGCAGATCTGGGAAGGTGGAAGCAGAAGCGCTGTGAATCTACGAACAAGATGCGTCGGCGACAACGAAGGTTAGCGGCGGCGAGTGATGAAGTTTCCGATTTCACCCATGGAGAGAATCGGCTAGGGTTTTCAGTTGTTTTCACCAAAGAAATAGAGATTTTGTCTCTTCAGTTTTTATATGTAGGTTAAAATTCTTGGTTCAAGAGTGGTTATAGTCGGTTAGGTGAAAACCGCATTTCGACAGTTTTATTTATACACGGTTTAATTTTTTAATTAACACGGTTATAGTCGGTTAGGTTAAATATTTCGATTGTAAACTTCAAACAAAGTCTACGAAACCATACTCTAAACAAAACCCTAAATGCTAGGTAGACTTAACTTATAGTCTACAAATTACTATCGACTTCACAAAAGTCTACTTTTCGAAAACCTAAATCGAATATTCTCAATAGATTATTCAAAACCTAAATAACAACTTGTATCATACATTAAACCATTTAATATATTCACAATTTAACACTTTTATGCAAATTTCACATTTTCAGTATAAAAATTATAAACCCTAAGTCTAACCCTAAATATCAAAACATGCTTTTTTATTTCTAATGTGAAACCATTAACCATATTTCGGACTAGTAACTTGGAAACATATGGAAATTACATACATAACTCAAAGTTTACATCACATTATAGTTAACTCAATTTTAAAAATTGAACACTACTCTATTTTATCTAAAAAATTGTTTACCATAAATCCTAAACATGTACGGTATACGAATACTAATATTTAACCATTACAACCATAAACTCATAAACCATTATAACCATAAACTTATAAAACTTGTAATAACTACCAACATGTGATATTACATCAATATCTCAATAAATGGATTATAGAGTAACTTATTTGGTATCTCATGTATTTCTTTAGTATACTTTTTCCCATTTACGATCTAATTTCTATTTGTTGGTTTACTTTTTTTCAATTTTATAAAATTTTATTTTTGGAACTTCACAAATGTGTATAATATGGTCATCCACATAAATATTTAATCAAAACTTTTTTTGTTAATTTTTAAATTTAAATTTTGTAAAAAATTATAGAGTAGATTTCGTTTGAATTCTACAAAAATACATAGTAGACTTCATTTGCCGTCTACTATGTACACTTCTAGCTGAAGTCCACATAGTAGACTTCAATATAACATTGTAGACTTTGCGATGGTTAAATTCGTAATTTGGTGCAGCATTTTTTTTTGGACATTAAGGCTGTTTTAGTAATTTCACTACCCTCATTGGGTTAGTTTTGCCAAACATCACCTAAGGAGTATAGATTTACATTTAAATTTTTTTTGGGTCATTTTTATCAATTTCCCCATTCTTACAAACTGTTAGATTACCAAGTATTTGAAACGGTACCTCCAAAGAGGGACCTATGGACCTATAAAAAGAGGGACCTCCAAAGGTAACATGAGTCGGCAAAAAGACCTACAAAAACCCTAAATACTATTCTCTCGCAGGTTCCAAGAATAAGCTACGAGATCTCGAGAGAGCTCCGATTCCAGCTAATCGGACCTCCGAAACCACCTACGATTCAGCGATACGTCAGAATTACCAAAGATCTTCTTCAAGCAACTACTTAGCACTTTCGATTTATCGTAGCTTTGAGTTGTGTAGTTAAAGATCATTCATCAATAAAAAGCAATTATCTTCCATCAATCCGTAGAACTATATACTCGAACGTATTAAAATTATCTCAAACAACACGCCTTTCAGATTGCCAAAAACTTTGAATACTTGCAAAACCCTTGAGCGAGATACCAGATCAAGAACATCAACACCTAGTTTTTTTGTATGTATACAAACTCTCTCTCTTAATCTAATAGGCATGTGACAGTCAAAAGAACAATGTGCAACTTATGTAAACAAGTGCTAACTCTCAGTGTAACACCTCAAATTCTAGAAATGCTTGGTGCATTGTCTGAGAATATGTGGTGCATGCGGAGAGGCTTAAGAGAATTTATTTGGCTACCTATGTTACCAAAGTTCACTTATCTTTTCGGTCACTTGTCTTGAAAGAACTCCAGAGTTAATCGTGTTTGAGCTGGAGCAATCGAATGCTGGGTGACCTACTGGGAAGTCATTTTCAGTACTGGACGAGTGAGGCCAAACTCGGGGAAAGATCACATGGTGATTATAGGGTCAGTAAACATGCATTTCGAGCCTCCCGTACTTACGCACCGACCTCGGAGAAAGTCTTGGCATGCGAGCCGAGAGTGTGTGTGGGGCCCACGGCAGGGCGGTAAGGGCATTATAAGTGGTATCTGAGACAAACCTTGACAAGTGTGGGATAGCACTATCAGGGTGACGATCTTGGTACGCGACGAGGACGTTGCGCGCTATGAGAGGGGGTGATTGTAACATCCCAGATTCTAGAAATGCTTGGTGCATTGTCTGAGAATATGTGGTGCATGCGAGGATTAAGAGAATTGATTTGGCTACCTATGTCATCAAAGTGCATTTAATTCGGTCACTTGTCTTGAGAGAACTCCAGAATTAATCGTGGTTGAGCTGGAGCAATCGAAAGATGAGTGACCTACTGGGAAGTCATTTCCAGTACCGGGCGAGTGAGGCAAAAACTCGGGGAAAAATCGCGTGGTGATTGCATGGTCAGTAAACATGCATTTCGAGCTTCTCGGACTAACGAACCGACCGTCGGAGAAAGTCTCGGCTTGCGAGCCAAGATTGGGCCCACGCCAAGGCGATCGGGGCGTTATACTCAGTTTAGTCCATGTTCCAGTATCTATAGAACTCAACCTTGTTCAATCTTTGTAGTACGGGAGCCTTATCAAAAAACAAAGAACGGTCGACAAAGCGCTAAAATATGTTGTACTAGGTACCTAGATTGCTATAATCATATTTTACTTTTGGAACTAAAATCCAAAGAGGCTTCCATCGTTTGGACCAAACGAGCTTGACAAGTGAGATCACCTTTTTTGGAACAAATCCAACTATACCGTTCACTTGAAATTATTACGAATATTTGCAAAAGTTTGTGGATATTGTTGCTCTTGCCTGCGTGTTGTTGCTCTATGACATTCAATGATCCTTTTCCAAGGACCTTGCTTTTTTTATAACAGATTTCCTCCTTAACTCAATTTCTTTGGAAATAATTTTTACATTGGTCAACCAAATAAAAGTCCATATTAAGTTTTACATTGGGTCAACCATATGAGATTATTTTTGTTCTTGCTGTGTAGCCTTTTGTGTAGTTGTTGTTGGTTCTGCTGGGAAACAGATTCCAATGGCCTTTTTGGAAAGAGTGAAAGAAGATTTAAACAAGCGATACGGTGAAGGGAAGGTTGCAACTGCTCAAGCGAACAACTTGAATAAACTGTTTGGCTTATTTTGTTTTTAATTTTATAATTAACTACGTAACTAATTTGTGTATTTTATACTATTTTGTGTATTTAACTAATTCTACGTTTTTCTTTTTGAGATGAGTATTGTCTAACATTGTCTCTTTTTGGTATTATTTTTGTATGTGTTTCTATCCTAACATATGTCTTATGTTCTTATCGATCTGATTGGTTATTAATGGTATATATCCTTCTTTTTTTTGCTAAACAAAATGGTATATATCATGTTATGGTGAATTCACTAAATGACGCTTTACCAAGCCATTCACGTAATCTTAATATCTCTTCTTTTCGTTTAATTTAGTACATTTACCAAACCATTCACGTAAATCAAAGACACTTAGTGGAACGCTTTCTGTCTAGGAACGTATGACGCTTTCGTGGTATCAAGATTTTCTTCATATTTGAGGTCGTATGGTTCAATGAACGTGTTTGTCGATGGCTTAGTGAACGTGTTTGTCGATGGATTTAATCTTGATTATGAACAAGAAAGACTTGCCAACGTTTCTCTTGAATGAATGTGTTTATCGATGTGTTATCTGGAGATTGTCTTGGGTGGTTTTACGTTTATAATTTCTTTGATTTATTTAAAGTTCATCTCATTATCGATCTTTGTAGTCTTTTTGGCAATATTTATATATAACAATGTGTCTTAACAAAACTCAACTCTCAAAACTCTTTTTTGAATCACATACCTTAAGATCTGTATGCTTCTCTCAAGTCTCAACGATTGCCAAAGAAAAGAAAAAGTTGGAAAGAAGCTTTGTCTCTCATGGATGCATCTCTTCGGTCTAGAATCCACATTATTTAGTCTTGGAAAATAAATGTTTCCTTTACCTAAGAATGCTTCTTCTTCTTCGAAGTGTAAAATTAACTCTCCATCAACTCTTTGATATCAACATGGTGGCTCATTTTTTGTTACTTCGGAGGATACAAAACATGCGTAAAGGATTCGTCTTATAGTTTTAGACATATATACAAAAAAAAAGTAGTAGATTATTTTAAAAAGATTATTCTTTGTAAGACTTTCATTATACATTTTCAGTATACGTCTGGTAGACTTCATCACAGACGTTCTTCATTGTATATTCGATATAAATGTCGTGTCTGAATTATTTTATTAAAATATGTATTATTGAGAAATGAATAGGTAATAAAAACTATTTTTAAGTTTAAACTAATGTATTTATTTACCTCGCGGGGCGTAACCTATTAGTTATAAAATACAATACAATATTTCAATAGCTACAATATAAAAAAAAATCATGTATTTATTATTTAGAAACTATTTCCTCCCTTCCTTAAAGATAAATGTTTAAGGTTAATACACTTATTAAGATAACGCATTGATTTCTAAGACATATAGGTTCCAATAAAGTTTAGTGAATAGTGTTTTAGTATTTGTTTTGAAATTTGTAAAGTGCATAGAAAATATTAAAAAATCTATCTTTATGAAACAAAAAAAATTTGTAAAAAAATTATCTTTCCGTAACAAAGAGAGTATTAGATAATCTAACTACTATGTTTCAGTTTTGTTAACATATTAATGTGTTAATATAACATCATTTGGAAAAAATTAATAAAATTATTACCTAAAGAAAATTATTATAGATAAATTAATATTTTCCTAAAAATCGCAACATTATCAATTTATAGACGTAAATGGAGAATCTATTTATCGGAGGTTCAAATATGAATAGCCAATGGCATGTGATATTACAAAAGAAAATGAATGGGATTGGATTGGATTATTGGCAGGTTGATATGACATGTGACAAGGCAGTGAGAGACGTATGTTTATAACTTTTCTTCTTCTCTGGATAAGCATTTGCCACCTCCTTTCTTTTTCCTTATCATATTTCATGTTTAATGAAGACGAGTAAATAGTAATTCAATCCATATACTAAAAAGGAAAAATAATACAAAACCAAATATCTAACACATATACTTAAACAATAAGATCAAAGACCTTACCAAACTTAGAAAAAGTCTATTCCGCATTTTTCAAAAAAAAAACGAAAAAAGAGACTATTCCGCAAAAATGGCGTTAACACTATGTGAGTTTTATGATCAAAAGCTGGTCACAGTTCATCAGTTAAACCAATTTCTCCAAACTTCATCGTTAACTTCTATGCATGTTCAGGTGGAAGAGCTCGTCGATTAGTCTCTGCAACATCAGTTCATAAAAATGGTTTTCTGCACAGAGTGAGTCCCACACCTTTGATCTTTCTTAAGAACTCATTTTTTTTCCACGATTCTACAATGGTTTATTTAAATAACAAGTTTTCACAATTTAATGCAATTCAATAGAAAGCCTTTTTAAGTTTCAATTTACTTGTTGAAGCTGCAGCAAACGGGATCGGATCGATTTCAATTTGGTGAAGCAAAAGCAATCAGATTATTACCCAGGTAATAAAATAGAGTTTGGTATTTGTTCTTCATAGTTGCGTTTATATAAAGCTAGAATCTTTGCAATTAAATAAGTTTAAAAACGGTGAAATAAACTATGCGAATAATTAGAGAATAAAGACAGAGATTACTCTGTTTTTTGGGGATCGTAGGAGGACGAACATGGTTCAAGAATTGGGAAGTAGAGATAATTTTTTGCAGCACAACAGAGAAATAGAGACAAGTTATGATTTTCTGGGTGAGATGAGACAAAGATTTCTGAGATTCAAGAGACAAAAGTATCTGTAAGCAATAAACTCATGTTCTTAATTCTTAGCCGAAAGGATAAACCACTCTTTTTTTTTTCTGTTCTTTTGTAATTAACCTTAAATTTGATGGATGAAATCCAAAAACCAGACCAGAGATAGAAAAGTTTCAAGCTTTGGCCATAGCTCAATCACCAAAGGTGAGCATCAGCATCAAAACTATTCCAATTCTTTTTCTTTCTAACATCAAAATTGCGAATTATGGGTCTAAATGGTAAAGAAATTATCGCATGTTAAACCAAACTGACAAGGATAAGAAACAACAGGTTATGGTGATAGGATGTGCAGACTCAAGGGTGTGTCCATCCTATGTACTAGGATTTCAGCCCGGTGAAGCCTTTACTATCCGAAATGTCGCCAATCTCATCACCCCAATTGAGGTGCATTTCACACTTAATCCTTTTTGTCCTCATAGTTACGTCATAAAAAACTCTAAAACGTTTTGATGTTTTCCTCTATTTCCAAAGTACGGGCCAACAGAGACCAATTCAGCTCTTGAATTTGCAGTCACTACTCTCCAGGTAAGGTTATACATATAAAGAGTGAAATTTGCAAAAGGAGTGAAGATTGCAAAAAGAGTGTATATCTCATGCCATTTCTGCATAGGTGGAGTACATTATAGTAATGGGTCATAGCAATTGTGGAGGAATCGCAGCGCTTATGAGCCATCCAAACCACCAGGAACAAAAGTCTAGGTAAAGATATCTAAACAAGTGATATTTTTAATTTAAAAAATCTTCAAAACTGTGTCTTAATTGTTGCAACATTTTTTGTGCGTGTAGTTTAGTAGAGAGATGGGTTATGAATGGGAAAGCCGCTAAGTTAAGAACACAAGCAGCTTCATCACACTTAAGCTTTGATGAACAATGCAGAAGATGTGAGAAGGTAAACTAATTCTAAACGTGTACTCAATTGCTTCAGGTCACTTGTACTTGTAGCTGATTTGTGTGAGTTTTTGTTTGGTTTCGGCAGGAATCTATAAAGGATTCAGTAATGAACTTGATAACGTATCCATGGGTAAGAGATAGAGTAAAGAGAGGTGAACTCAAGATTCATGGATGCTATTACAATTTGTCAGATTGTAGTCTTGAAAAGTGGAGACTCAGTTCAGACACGATTAACAATGGATTCTGTGTTTCAGACAGGGAGATATGGGCTTAAGTAAATATACAACAACCCTCGGCTCTAATATTCAGATGTATCTTTTGTACATATGAAATGATATTTACACAACTGGAAACTAACAACATGAGCGTTTCATCCTCCAATACTTGATGGAAAAACTAGATTAGTATTGTCATTACTCACCAGCGTTTTAATTTTGAGTTGTGCATATCATAATAGATAGTAGTACACCTTTTTTTATTGCTTTTCTCCATCGACAACAAAAAAATTAAAAACCTTTTTTGTTTAGTCTCTCGTAGATAAATGGACAATCTATGTTCTTGTGCTCTCGTCTGCAAAAACAGGATAGTTCAAGCTGATCCAAAGCTACGTTAGAAATACAACTATGGTCCATGAACCAACCAATGTTTCCATAGTTCTTCGCACTAATTACCAAATGCGAAGTAAACTAGAAAACTTTAGATATTGGATCCAAACATCTTCACTAGCAAGCTCATGCTCGAACTGTCAGATGGAAACAAGACCGATTCGAGCAAGTACTTTGATCTGCGAGTTTTCTAATAAGATGGTAGGAGAAGTGGAGAAGGATAGTGAGAGAAGTGGAGAAGGATAATGAATACGTGTTTGACACATATCGCAGTTTATTACTCCACTTCAACCTTTCGTAAGCCCTAGACGTGTCAAACATGTCTTTATTATCCTCCTCCACTTCGCATCCCATATTACCAGAAAACTCGTTGATGAACGTTCTAGCTAGAATCGGACTTTCTCCAATCTTATAGTTCGAGCCTACTGAACCAAATATGGAAGATTTGAGCTTCTGGTAACCTTCACCATTTGATGTTCCGATTGTGTACCTACATGCCAGTGACTGACCTCCAGACATACGGGATCATACATGACATGTCCACGATGTGGTTCACCAGAAGAAACGATTTAGTTTTTGAATGTCCGCCAACCTTACAAGTTTGGACGTTTTTGGACTTTATGTCTTATACGGGTTTCTTTCCAAGTTCCTCTTTATTCCGAAATATGGATTTTCTGTTTTCACGAACATACGAGATCAGTCTATCAATCCTCTAGTATATCAGGAAAACAAGAAATGACAAGGTCTTCAACGGAAAGCAGTATCCTCACGCTATTTTTTTTTTCTAGACATCGACCATAGAGGCAGAGAGTCGGAGTACCACAAACCAAAGATAAGAGGGAGAAGCAGTGGATGAGTTACGCCATCAGGATGGTCCACAAGTATCCCCCACACGAACCCCCAGATCTTGATATGCAGATCGATGCACCTAATTGGATTGATCATGGTCTGGTTAATGGACTAGGTTGGTGCCTAAATGACGATACATGCCTCATCACTTATGGTATGAGAGGATGTAGACAAAGTATCTTGGCACTTCATGCCGATTTTAATGGACTGCTTTGAACGATGGAGTGTCTAAGCGAGATGAGACTCTTTTCAGTGGAGATAGAGATAGATTGTGCAAGCCTTATTTCTATGAGTAGCTGATTACACATCCACTAGATTGGCCAGCTATTAGTGCGGATCTTGAACATGGGTGGTAATGTCTAGGCCAACTCCCTTGCAAAAGGAGCTCATGGGGCTATATATTTTTCCATCTAAGTCAGACATTTTCGATTGGGTTTGCCCATTAGGAAAACCACCCAAACGGTAACACTTGATTTGATATATGGACTTTTTAGGGTTCTTGATGTTTGAATAAAGGCAAATATGCTTTAAATTTTCAAACTTAAGTGAAATTGGAGTTTGAATATGATTTTTCTTAATCAAATACCATTGAGCTTGTGTATTAACTAGTATTCACTATAATGTTGAAATTCATTCAATTTTCAAAGCTTTGGGATTTGATATAATGTTTATGGTACGATGGATTTGGAATACATTGAATGAATAATTATATGAGTTAGCTACTTGACTTGTTATTGCCTTTTTGATATGTTGATCAATTGGTTATCCATATATGCTACCAAACTTTGATATTCAATTTCATAAGTGGATAGATTCTTGTGCTTTCATTAGTTGAATTATTCTCACTAGACAATTAGTTTCTTTGTAGGATCAACATACAAAGCAAGGATTATGGCGTCTACACTACAAGTAACATATCAAGGTGACAACACCTTTGATAGATGGTGTGATGAGTCAAGGGACGTTTAGTCGTGCTAAACCGAGCAACATTCGAAGCTACATGTTTTGCTTTCCCATTTACCTTGGGTGCAATGAGACTTAGTGAGAAAGTTGATGAACTATTGTCAAGAATGCACTTGGAAGGTTTAGCTCACATGAATTATGCTACACATACCGAACCAACCAAGCAATTCCTAGCCATTGTCACATATAAACAAGACAAATGGCATACTAGCGGTGATTTCTTATTCATGATTGGTCCAAGGAAGTATGTGATACCGTTTAAAGAATTTTGTGAATTATATGGGTTCATGCCGTCTAAATATGAACACACTACCGTGTTCAATGGAAAATCCTTGGTGTGGCGAAACATAGCACTAGACAAACAATATTTGCCAACTGGTTCCGTTTGTACAAGGTCAAGAACCCAACCATCTGTTATGTTCTTCGCCTTCTCGCCAACACATTTTATGCAAGGCCTTCACAAGGGTCCCAACTTCCAATGAGCTCAAGCTTCTCTACATTGCTATAAACTGCTGTGTCCAAGACTACCAAGGCCAACAAATGGAGATAGACCATGACTACTATGGTTGGGAAATAGGGTCCATGTTCTTCCATCAACTCTCTCAATTCCGTTTTCGCCTCTCAACCACGGATACACCATATATTTTCTTTTGGTGGTATGCTTACTCCGTGCTTTCAACGTGTTAGAGTGGATCTAAGTGCATTCACACCTCTCCGAGAAAGACCTTTGATAACCTCTCCCATTTGATGGACAACTACTCACTAGTGGGTCGGTTTGGTTCTTACCACTTTGTGTATCGCTTCAGTGATGATGACAGGGAACTGATTTATTGCTACTTACCTCTACAGAGTTACACCAATACTTCTATCAAATGGGACCTCCGTTTTAACCCACATTGTCGTCTTACTTTATTATCGCCTTCTTCCGACCAAGATTGATTCCATGGTAACATCTTTATCCTTTGTTTATACGATTTAGATTTTATATCTTTCGTTATGCATTTTTAGCTTGATTCTCTTTGATCTTCCCGTCGGTTTTGCTTTCTCATCAGGACAATGAGAAGTAAGTTTGGGGGAGGGTTAAATGCTAATGATCATTTTGGCAATTTTGCTTTACTTCTGCATTTCTTGAATCTCATGCATTACATTGCATTGTATATATGACAAAAACACAAAAGCATTAAAGTTTTTTAAAATTTTCGAAACTACAAAAAATATTTTTCCCTTTTCATTTAAATGCATTGCATACACTTGTATGTTAATATAGGTTGCATTGTACATATGGAGAAGAATGATTGAATTGCCTTGTAGAGATTTTTAGTACATAGCACTATTTGAATGTCTTGATAATGCTCTCTTTGGCTTGATATAGAATTTTACCTACGTGAGTTCGGATACCGAGTACCACATTTCATATCCACTCCGGATCTGGATATTCGGGTTCGAATATGTACGACCCACTCAAGTGTTTTGCTTATGCTCCTCCTGACTTTGCAGGCCACTTGTTTGACCGCTTAGTCTGTTATGCTGGATTGTCACTCTTCGTAGTATTGGTAGCGCCTGTTACGGCTATTTGAGCGTTGGGGTGCTTGTCTACTGTAACCTGCTTTTATCACAGTTTACATCATGGCCTATGATACGTAAGGTAAACAGAGTTTTCACCTATTGGGCAGTAATTCAAATGTTAAAAGAGAGAGGGAAAGCGATTTTTAGCGCGTAGAGAGAAGATTATTTACCCTTTCCGGTCTCATAGCGCGGAAACAAGGGTTTATTACTTACATTTATTGTTCGAAAATGCGCTAGGCATGAGTCGGACGCTCGGTCCGGGCCGAGCAATTTTTTCAAAACTCGGATATAAATCGGATAGTAATTTTTTGTATAGTTTAATATTTTATTATACATTTTAATAATTCTAATATGTCACATACATTTATATGTGCTTAAATTATTAAAATTATAATCGTTTTATTATTTTATAGATATATATGTTCAATTTGAAATATAAGACGTTAGTTATCCCATTGGAAACAAATTTTAATCCTCTAATGATGGTAAATAGAGTGTAAATATGAAGAATTTAGAGAATTTTTCTAAATTGACCCACATTGAAGTGGTCTTTGTCCCAATGACCGTTTCATTTTTTGTGTCAGTTTTTTTCCTACATTATCTTTTAACAAATATTGAAAATTAAAAATAAATGGTTTTTAAAAAAATTTAAAATGAGGAAAATAGAAAAACATAATGAAGAAAGCATATATATTCATGTTAAGTTTTTTTCTCATAAAAAACAGTTATAGAAAATTATTTATTTTTTCTGTCTACCTTACTTGAATCGAATAGTAGATTTCGCTTTCTACAGAATAGTATAATTCTACCAAGTGTAGAAGGGGAGATTCTACTAATTGCTTTCTTTCTACGTCATGAAGAAAGTATGTTCCACCATTTGCTTCATTACTACCAACCGTAGAATATGATTCATCTACCTTTTACTCTATATTCTGCCGGGATGGTAGAAGTTATATTCTACCAAAAGTAGTTTAAATTCCCTAAATTTAGGATCTTATATTTCGAAATTATCTACTTTCCTTACAAAAAAAAATTAAAAAAAATTCCTAAATCTATTTTTCTTCTTTCTAATCTTCTTCCTCACGTTCTTTCTTCTTCTTCGCTTCTTTTTTTCTTTTGACGTGTTTTGAAATTGATCTTCCTAAATTCCTTTGATTTTTGTGGTGGTTACTATGTTACATATTTATGTAACTTGTGGCGAGTGGATATATTCAGCCGAGAATCGATGGAGCTTTGTTGTTGATGTAGAAAAACGAGCTAGGTTACTTGCTTTGGAATCTACAACTACTCTTAAGGAACTAAAGACTATGGTTTCAGAGGACTACGATATTGAGCGACGTGATGTTAAGATTGAGTGCAGTTTCCTGCCCGATAAGATGATCAATAAGTTAGGAGCTCCGCCAGTATTCATCTCAAACGATCGCCAAGTAAGAAATTTTGTTGGGTACGTGAAGAAGAATTCATCGATACAATTGTGTGTTACATTTACACCGATTGTTGATAGTCAAACGAATAGGGTGTGTGTTGATTCGAATAACAAGGCTGAAAGTTCAGAAAATGTTCATGGTAATATGCCCCGAAAAAGTAGAGAAGATGATGGCAATGTGGCTGAGAAAATCGAAAAAATAGTGCCTCATGTTAAGGCGAATGCTCAGTTGAAAACCAATACCCAATCAATTGATGTTGATAGGGACAATGGTGATGATAGTGATGATGGCTTGATGGCTAAAAATGCAGATCAAAAGAGGGAGAAGCTTGAACGCTTATGTTTAGAGAGTGCTATAAAGAAGCATCAACGTTTCGAAAGCAAACATATTTTGAAAGAAACATTGGAAATGTGTGCCACGAAGTTCAACTTTGACTACAAGGTTCATAAATCCACTCCTCAATTGTGGACTATAGGCTGCGTAAATTATGTATGCAAATGGCGTCTTCGTTCAGTGTGTGTCCCAGGGGCAAACTATTTTACTATCAACAAATATGTGGGTAAACATACATGCGCTCCTTCAAACAAAAACAAAGTTGCGAAGACAACTTCATCAAAAACCATTGGCAGGTTAATTATGCATAAATATGTAGGTGCCAAAGAAAGACCTAAACCGAATGATGTGATCCAACTTATGCATATAGAACATGGAGTCGAGCTGACTTATTCTCTAGCATGGGATGCACGTGAGTATGCAGTTAACGCGGTTAGAGGTATACCAGAGAAAAGCTATGGAAAAGTACCAAAATACTTGTATATGCTAAAGGCAGCAAATCCGGGCACGCATTATCATTACGAAACTGATTGCGATGATAGATTTGTGTACCTATTTATCTCTTTTGGTCAATCTGTATGAGGCTTCTACAAAGGCATTCGGAAAGTGGTTGTTGTTGATGGCACGTTTTTGAAGAATAAATTCAAAGGAGTTCTACTTGTCGCTACATCATTAGATGGTAACTCTAACTTGTATCCAATTGCATTCGGAGTTGTTGATTCAGAGAACGATCGTTCATGGGATTGGTTCATGAGGCAGCTAAAGGTTGTTGTTCCGAACGAGCATGGATTGGCTTTTGTGTCCGATAGACATTCTTCAATTACTAAGGCACTTGAGAACGTTTATCCGCAATCTAAACATGGAATTTGCATTCACCATTTAATAAGTAACGTGATCAAAAATTATGAGGGAAAGGGTTTTGTTGGTATGATTGCAGAGACTTCAAAAACGTATAGGGTTCCTGACTTTCAGAAAAAGTTCACTGCTCTTTGCAAGGCTAGTCCAAGTATTGGACTATATCTCATTGAGGCTGACGTGCGAAAATGGGCTCGTTGTCAATTTCTAGGTTTCCGGTATGATGTTAGGACCACAAACCCTGCTGAATCGATTAATGCTGCATTACGATCACCTAGAGAGTATCCGATAATTCCGTTGTTGGACAGCATTAGAGAAATGCTAACCCGATGGTTAAATAAGCGTAGAATAAAGAGCACAAATCATAACCACCCTTTAACCATTGCAGTGGAGAGAAAGATTGAAAGAAGAATTGAGAAGGGTAAAACATTCCATCAAAGCAGCACTATTTGTAGGAAGGGAAATACATTCACTAACCGATGAAAGGTACACAACTGAGGCATGGAGATCCTTTTATGAGGAAAGTATTAATCCAATAGCTTCTCCTGGGGATGCATGGCGTGTTCCACCACACGTTGAAGTTGCACAAGTTTTAGCACCTCTATCATGAAGAGCTGTCGGTAGGCGAGGAAAACGTAGATACGAATTGGTGGAAGATAAGATAAGATCACAAGGATCTAAGCGACGTAAGTGTGGACGGTGTGGAATCGAAGGCCATAACCGAGGCACAGGTGATATGCCATTGTAGAGATGGTTCAACTCGACGATTCAGCGCTACAGGTATGTTTTAAAATTATTTTATATAAATTGTTTCAATTTCGTTACATAGAAGAGAAAACCATCGAATGTTGCACCTTGATCACATCTTCTTCTTTGTCTCTCAGGTTCGACCATTGGAGAAATTCAGAACAAGGAAAAGAGGAAGAATGTTGATGATATGATCAAGTTTTATTGCTTTATTTATCGTATAAACTCTGAAAACAATAGTTTTGGATTTTATTGTCGTCTACTATATTTTCTTTTTATTAAAAACCTGAGAATTTTCTTTTAAACTAAAACGCAAGTAACGATTGTTTAAGCTTGTTCAAACCTAGAATAAACGCAGGTAAATAACATTTCTGAGTAAAACATGAGTGGTCACTCATCTTCTACTCACATAAATAGAAAAAGAACATTTCTGAGTAAAACATGAGTGGTCACTCATCGTCTACTCGCAGAAATAGAAAAAGAACATTACTGAGTAAAACATGAGTGGTCACTCAGTTTGTACTCAGAAAAATACAAAATGAACATTTCTGAGTAAAACATGAGTGGTCACTCATCGTCTACTCACATAAATAGAAAAAGAACATTACTGAGTAAAACATGAGTGGTCACTACTCAGAAAAATACAAAATGAACATTTCTGAGTAAAACAAGAGTGGTCACTCAGTTTGTACTCAGAAAAAATACAAAATGAAAACTTCATTACTCACTTTATGAATGCAACAAGAAGCTAATGACGATTCAAATGAAGAAGAAAATAATGATCATTGAAGGATGTATATCATAAAAACTGAAGCTACTCGATGGAGGAGAGAAAGAGTCAAATATAAAAAAGCAGAAAATAATTGTGCAACAAAGGTTTGAAAACAACAAGAGTCTACTATCCTACTTAACGTCTACAATTTCGTGGTCAACATGAGCAACAGGAGGTTCGTACTTAGATATACGTTCAATGAACTCCGAATCATGCGCCGCTTCGAAAATATCACATGCCATCTTAAAACGACCCCATTTGATGTTGCTATTGTCCATCAGAGAGTAATCGAGTCCAAGCAGGTGACATTCAATATACTTCAGCGCATAAGGTCCGCAATGACAATGGATCTTATTGAGTCCATCAGGCATTTTCACGTAGGTGACATCATATGGAGTAATGTTCATATGTCTCTGCACCGCCGGTGAGTGAATTGCCTTAACAATATGCGGGATGATGACTGAAAACGCTTCCACTTCCTGAATACGACTATGGCCATCACAATCAAATACCTCAATTGTTTTACGTTTGAAACTAACGCACAGCGAGACCCAGTGGTTACGATTGACATTAAGTGGAATGTAGATATGGTCGACATCCACATCCCACTTACTTCTTGTCTTTCCATAAGCTGGAAGATCACCGTTTCCGTAAGATAGTAAAATACCGCTCAATTTGAATGCTTCCTACTCATTCCTCAATTGTTCTCGTGCATTTTTAATGTGTGTACAAAATGAGCAGGTCATGAAACCAACATGTTCTGGCTTCCATCGTCGCAAAGATGTCTTCTCTCTGAATAATTACATGACCGCATCAATATCCTGAGAGAAGTAATTCATTCTTTAGTAATGTTTTAATAAAAAAATATCAGATGGTTCTATTAATATGACTCATGGAAGAAAGATTTAACAAAGATTCATAAATGCAGAAAAAAACAGGTGCTCTTAATATTTTGATAAAAAAATCAGGTGGTTCTATCATTTTATGTAGCAAAAAATGGATATACTTACCCCAGAGAGAAGCCATTTGTGTGCATCCATAAAACGATCTGCGCATGGATAATCAAACTTTAAAGGGCCAAAAGTTATTGTTGGCGGCTCCCTTGAAAAAAAACAAAAATTTACGTAGAATTGTGACAACAAATTTTCATCATTCAAGAAATGTAAGAAAAATAGGTACAGTACTTACGGGGGTATCATAGACCAGTCTTCAAATTTTGTGAATGCTTCCTTTTCATAGAAAATCAAAGGAGCATCAATCAAGTGTCTTCCTACTTTAGACAACTCTTTATCAGACAACTCTAATCTTTTAGACTTTTTACGATATGTCCTCTTTTTTTGTTGTGAAGAAGTGGTGGATTTCGCATTTTTGAGTGACTTTCCGGCTTTTGAAGTTGGTGTTGTATTAATACCAACACCGAACGAGGAGGATTGAGAAATTTTTGCCAAAGTTTTCCGTAAGAACTCTTGTGTGCCTAGTTCGAGTCCAATATCGAAAGTCTCATCTACGTCTATGTCATGTAGATTCTATAACAATACATTGCATGGAATATCATCTACTTGTTGAGCCTGTTAACAGAGAAAAACCACTTATTTAATTATAAGAACAAACAAAATACAATATAACCATAGTTTACATCGTTACATAGACAATATCCGTTTTCTTACGAGTTACATATACACTTACACACCAATATTACATAGCCGGTTTTAAAGAGATACATATATAGCCAGTTTTTTACTTTTGTCTTGTGTTTACCTTTCGTAGTGGCTGGACACGGATATCCGCCTTCTCCTTGGAGGGTTTGGCAGCATGAGATGGTTCTCCATTGTCTCTTGATGTTGTAGCTTCACGCACTTCATGTCTGAGACTCGTAATCTCACTTTCCATCTTCACAATTCGATCACCAATTTCATTCTTAATCTGCTCCTTAATCTTCTTCTCCAAAGACTTCTCCATAGAACTAAAAGAAGAGTTAAAGAGATCTTGAAAAAAAGACTTCATCTCTTCGGTGACACCAACTAATTTTTCAGACGCTCTTTGACACAACAATTTTTTCTTCCTTCCCTCTGCACCATGATCAGAAACCTTCTTTCTAACACGCTTCGAACGGGAAGCAGGCGTGTCATGAACACTTGGAGTATAAACATCACCAACATCATGGTTCTCATTCTCCATCTCTGTCTCGTCTACCATAGCCGGCTGCAAAGGCTGAGGAGGTTCTTTAACTCCCCAAATATGCCAACTCCAGTCTTTTCCCTCGTTAATAGAGCTTCCAATGCAATCAAATTGTTCGTCTTTCATATCGGTGCGTAGGTACTCAACAGCCTCAATTATATCGAAATTTCCAGTTTTACAGATGTATGGATACAAAACACTCTACAAGAAAGTTAATTCCAATTAAGATTAGTATGTAAATGATAAATAAATTGACAAACGAAAACATTAAAAAAGAAAGATTAGTAAAATTCATTACTCATTTGAGAACGAAATGATGACTCTAGCTCGTCGATTTCATCATATGATACACTTGCAGCTCTTGACCAATTTGAACATCTAGGAAACATAATGTCATCCTTGTTTACGCCCAACAGACTCCCAATATCAAGAATGGCTTCCATAATCCAAATCTGCAAAGCGTATGTGAAACCATGTAGAGGATAGCTCAACGACTGCGTTAATTTATCTCTTGATTTCTTGATAGCTGACACTAGATGATCATATGAGTCTAAACCCCAATGATAAGCCCGTAGCTTACTAAGATCCATCGCCAGTTTGGTTCTTTATGTCGACAGGACAAATATGTTTTTTTTTTATTTAGCAAATTACTCCAGAAACCGTTGTCATCAATCCATCCCTCAATTTTCAAGTTGTCGGGCTTCACGTAATTGAGCCAAGTCACTGCATGAAATTCTTGAAGGGGAAATCGAAGAGGCTGCCTAGCAAACACAAATCATAGCTCATGTCGCTTCGTAGTAATCAGTTGCTTACACATGAAGCTGCGTATCAATTTCCCTGAGTAGTGAAGCGAATTATCATGGATTGCCAAAATATGCGCAAAGACCGGGTCTCCCTTCACTTCGTCGTACTCCTCTGGCAGCAGAGCCTTCAATTTCTTGACGAGAGACGTTCTACAGCTATTGTTGACCTTCTCAACTCTCGGTTCGTCACCTTCATTGAACAACCTCTTTGGTAAACCTAAATCCATACCTACAAAAAATGAAAATCAATAAAAGTACTCAAAACACAAAAACTCAAAGATTATATACCTAAAATGGCCGAAAGAGGAGAATTAAAGATGGCCGAGAGATTATTCAAGATGTGTAATGGGTTTGTTGAGAGAAGGTAATAGATCAATATATAATCAAATTGAAGTTAAAACAAATCAAATGAACACATATCTCTAAACTGATTTACACAAATCAAACATATCAAAAACCAAAATGAGCTTACCCTTTCAACAAATTGATGACCAAGAAGACGGAGAAAACGAGGATGGTGTGACTCGCTGTCAATGATGAAGGTGACATTTAAAGTTTTGTTTGGGAAATTTTTCTGGGAAAAGAAGAAAGATGGAGAAAAGTAAGATGAGTAGTCGAGTGAAGAAGAAATCTTCCGGCCGTGTTGTAGCCGGAATCGTCTCACTCGACGGAATAATCGCCGGAGAAACAAATCGTCACTTTTTCTTCTCTCTGGGGCGATATGAACAAGGGGGCAACAAAAACAAGGGATTTGAGAAAGTTAGGGTTTGTGATAAAATGTTTCACAGAAAAAACAGAGTACCTAAATATATGATATTTAGCTTTGTAACATTGTACAAGTTAACACCCATAGAGCACTTGGTTATACATGTACATATAGTGACCACAAGTTCACGAGTTTGATGCCATATGGTGACGCATCTTTTTGTCCTTTTTTTTTGCCCAAAAATAGGAAATTAGGAAAGCAAATTTTGTAAGTTAGGAAAGATTATAACATTTATTATAACATTTCCGAAAATTTGTAGTGATTAATGAGAAGATATATCAAATTTTTTTTTTTTTTGAATTTCCAAGGTTAAACTTGGGTTTTAAAAATATCAATGGTTAATGAGACAAGAAAGTATATGGTAGAAAGTCATTGGGACAAAAAACACTTTAATGTAGGTCAATTTGGCAAAAATCTCAAGAATTTATTGGCCTGCTTTGAAAGTTAAATAAGCCAAATCGCAATACAAAATTAATAAGTAAACTCACGTGAATATCACGTGTAAGAGATCTTCTTCCTCCTAGAAATCTAAGGCCATCATTATTGGTAACATTTGATGAGTGTCTTACTTGATTAAATAATAAAAATAAATAAAGAAGCATGAGAGAAAAAGAGACACTTCCCTAAAGTTTCCACCCGACGAAATATTTTTTCAGTTTTAAAGACACTTTTTGCCATTTGTCATAGTTTAATTAGTTGATTTTATTTTTTATTTAAATAAATAGTAAAATTAAATTTAAATGATTAACATAACATATCTTGTAACACTTATCAAGTGTAACCAATGATTATGCATCAAGTTCTAATTCCAGTTGTCGGCTCTGCATCTCGAAATGTTTTTAGAATTTTGGACACTCTGTTTTACTTATTAACCGCAGATTTTGGTTAAACCACGGTACCGACGGTGAAAACTCGGCCGTCGAATGTCAACTCACCCGTGTTTTTGAACAAGGGTTACATACTAGGTGTCGTACTCGTACACGCCGTAAATGGGCTTCCTACCTTCCCCGGGGTCTTTTTTACATGATAGTTAATTACCCATGGATCACAGGACTCAAGTTAGTACTTGGAATTTTCATGGCCCAAGTGGGTGTGGATCATATGTTTCGTCAACACCCAAAGAAATATCTTATCCTCAACATACTTGATGAAAATTCTAAATATTTGACTTTGAATCATTTTTATATAAGCTAATTTATATTGATGTATATTGTATACAAATTGTGTTGTTCCATTTCTTTTAAATATTATTATTGTTATTATTATTATTATTATTATTATTATTGTTGTTGTTGTTGTTGTTTGTGCGTCTCTAAAACATACCTATTTCTAATTTTTTTTAAATATGTTTATCCGGTTTGTAACATCTCGTTTTTCACGTATCCGTTTTCGATTTCATGCAACTTACTTTAAAAAAAATGGTTACACGCATATACTATGTAGAGAGCTTAAAAATATAACCCAAACAAAAAAATTAATGGGTAGTTATCAAAAATATGACATTTTTAACTTTATTCTATAAAATATTACGAGATTCTTAAAATACCATTTTAGTTTTGGTTTTGTGAAAATAACACTAGACTAAAATTAAATTTTTATAACTAAACCTTAAACTCCAAAACTTACCTCCTCAAAATTATATTCTCAATCTAAAATAGTTTATTCAAATCCAAAAAATTAAATTAAAAACTTTTGAAAATCAATTTGTGTTTGTGGTGTTTTTAGAAAACCAAAAGTTTGGTAATATTTTTGGAACATTAAACTAATAATGATATTTTTGGCAATAAAATTGGAAAGTGTGGAAATTTTTTCAAAACTAATTAAGAATCAGTAGTGCGAAACATAACAATTAATTTAAACCATAGTCGGATAAATTGGCAAAAGAGAAAAACGAAATACACGTATCTAAGGGAGATTGGTGAAAGTGACTGAAACAGTGTCCACCACCACCATATGAAGAGAAAAATAGATAAAAGCTGATAAACAAAAAAAAAAAAAAAATCAGTAGTGCAAAACATAACAATTATACTCGACAACAGCGTTCCCTGTCTTGAGTTGAAAATCATGCGTTCTTGCCTGAACATAACCCCTAGCAAATCGGAAAAGGCCACTTCCTCCAATCACAGGCATCTCCCTCACCTTATCAAACACCGAATTTCTTCCAAACACAGTGATTGTGCTTCCCTTATATTTCCCCTCTGAAATCGCGAAATTCATAGACATCAACAATCCCACCTCTTCTTTAGATGCGGCTGCATAAAACCCTTGTGCCCTTCCCACCATTTTGGAGCTTAGTTTTGGGGTGAGCGTTAACGGGTTATCAATCATACGCATGAGACCGAACCCTGTTGGCTCCGTGTAATTTATCGGAGGATTCATGATTAGTACCGAAGTCGGGTCTTGGCCATCCAAGATGTCGTGCCAATATACTCTGAAATGAGTTAGTTTCTCTGTTTTGGAACGCAAGAAATTACGTTCAAGGGTTTCTCCTGTGACCGAAATTAGGACGAGGGATAGAGTTAGAGAAGAGAGGACAAAGAATGAGAGAAAAGTGGCCATGCTGCACCGATGACTTTAGTGGGTTTCGTGGCTACTGATTCCTTTTATTGGTTAATGTTTTGTAGAAATTATCATATATATATGGAGGAGGACATTCTAGAAAGTGAGAACGCTCGTTCTGATGTGTCGGTATTTGGTGTACCTACTCCAAACTCATTGAAAAATATGTCGGTATCTTTATGGAGAGAGTTTTTAAATAATCTACTCCTTCCGTTCCACTAAGAATAATGTTCTATCTTTTCTTTTTGTTCCACAAAAATCATTTTCTAAATTTTACATATATTTTTATTAAGTAATATTAGTAAATTGTAAACTTTAAAAAATATTAAATAAAAAAATTTAAATACTATTGCCAGTAGTAATATATTTTTACTGTAATTTTAATGCATTTATTACTGTAATTTTAGTTATTCTTAATTGACATGAAAACTCTAAAACAACAATTTTTGTGGAATAGAGCAAGCTAGTATAACGCTACGCACATAGAAAATAATCACAGACAAAGAAAATGTGATGAGAGGATTTAAGCATGCAATGCAAAAGCATAACAAATAAAAACCTTAACAAGCTAACAACCTAACTCATAATTCAACTGTAGTAAGGCAAGAGATCGAACACAAAGAAGCATGGATACAGAGTATTAGGCCATATAACTTTCAACTTACCCTAAAGCAATAATAAAGAGAGTGGAATTAGTCACAAGCGAGTAAGTAAAATACAAAAAATGTAAATGTTTAAAGCTATATGAGATGGGAAGTTGAGCTTCGGGTTAGCAACTAACTGGGGGTTATAAAGGTGAGTTTAATGGAACTAAAGGCTTCTAATTTAAGCTCCTCCTTGAGAATGGGTCACAGATACAAGCTAGTCCACTGTCGTGGCGCACAGCTACTTTGTAGAGCTCCTATCTTCGTTTTACTGTCGTGGCCAAGCTTAGGTGCTTTCCAAGCGTAATAGCTCAAGACCCACTAAGCTAACCTAGCGCAATTGCATCAGTGTCATGACAGAGGACACTAACCAAACTAAAGGTGGTTCAGGCATTTCCACAAACACCTTTCGGGAGGGGACGTACCTAAAGATTCGAGTGATCAATCACAGATCAAGCATTGAGCTCACCTAAGCTTGAGGATCTAACCGACTAAGCCTAAGGACGATTAAAAACTTCTTCTTGAACCCCTAATCTACTAACCAGCCGCTCAAGAAAACGACTACTCACTCACGACTATAGAAGAAGCCAAGACTGAGCTTGATGCGAGTAAAGATCTTGAAAGCATAAACACAAGAACAACTCAAATGCAAAGATCGAAAAGTTAAACGCGATTACTACTAAAAACCAAGTACTTAATACATTCAATGTTTGTAATGTACACTAAGGAATCTTATAACTTTGAAAGAAACTAAAAGGAAGCTCTCTGTTCACAAAGCCATAACGATGAATTTATAGCTTGTGAAAAGTACTCGGGTCAACCCTAGTCAACACGGATCAAGAAAAATAAAGCGGTCCAAAAAAGTCAACAACAACATAAGGTATCTGTCACACCAGATGTGCTATGTGACCGATAAGTTGTGTAGTTCATCTTTAGTCCGAGCGGTCAGTAGCCGGTCTATACTATGTCTGGTGCAGTACATCGGTCTTCACCGATACCATGGGATAATGGTTATCTTCTCTATCGGGTCCAACCGATAAACCATTTTCTCGTACGGCCACTTCATACGTGGTCTATCAATCTTAATATATGCTCAGTTCCCGATAACCGCTCATCTGCTCTAATCTTCAAGCTTATCGATCCTTTTGCACCCCGAATAAACTCTTTTGCAACCTCCAGGCTCTAAGTAACCAAATATCACCAAATATGCATAGATATCACCTGGAAAAGGGTAAAAGAGAGAGAAATATGTACATACCCTATTCTAAAGTCCTAAGATGGGAATCTAAGCTAATATAAGATAAATGTGCTCTAATGGATGCTCAAAGATGTAGAATGATTGATAAAAAGATGGAAATATATAAGTATATCATAATGATATTCCATCCTCAATTAATATGTCACTAGAGGAGAGTACCCGTCCGGTCCCCGAGCGGTGAAAAGTTATTTTTGTTAAAATTGTTGGGGTTACCAAATTGAAGAGCAGGTATAGGCATCGGTAGTATAGGTGTATATGCGAGAAGGTTGGAAGAGTATATAAATTTGTTTTTAGTATTATCTCATGCGGTACCGTGGGGCAGCAGCGGCAAAATATTTACGTATTTGAAATCATAATTTGATACTTTGGTGTAAAAGAATTATCAATCGAAAATAGGAATGAGTATAAAATGGTAATATGTTGTTTTATTATGGTTTGTATCATTTGATTAGATATTGGTTTGTAGTTGGTTAAGATATTGTCATATGGATTCCAAATTAAATTTTCTTGTGTAAGACCTTATATTAAAATTAAATTCTAAATCATAACACTTTACTATCCATTCGGTCCCCGAACGGAAAAGAGAAAATTTTGTTAAGATTTTTGATGTTACCAAATCCCATGTCCCTCCTCATGTAAGATGTATACATCTTGTATTTTTTTCATCTTCGTTCTCGTTCTCTTCGAACAAATAATATTTTCATCTTCGTAACCCTCTTCTTCATTATATTCTTCACTACACTCTTCTCCCTCCTTGTCTTCTTTATAATATAATGTATTTTCCCTTATATTCATCTACCTCATATATATGTTTCTTCTTCCTCAACCTCTTATTTTCTTCCGTGTCATATTCATTGCACTCTTTATTTGTCTCTTCTTTATGGTCATCTTATTCCTCCTACTCTTCCTCGTAACCTTGTTTTTCTTTAAGAATTCTTTTTTTATATAACTCAGGTGATCCGGTTAACCAGACACCATGAGCTCCGAGTTAGGTCGCGCAGACGTTTTTTACTGTCTACCTAATTCTCGGATCAACGGGCCATGAGATCCAACTAATCCCGGGGCACGGAGCGGCCATGTGAATGCTTCGGCGGCCATGTGAATGCTCCTACTTTTAGAATTCTTCTGTTGGCTTTGTTTACAATTTCCTCGTAATCTCTACTCCACTATCTTTGTCTCTTCAACATCGCATTCTTCTTACAAAAAAATCAATACATTTACCCCAACCCTCATGTATTTTCCCTCCTTTTCTTTTCTTTGCTTTCTAAAACAGCACATCTCAAGAATTAATCAACCGTAATAGAAATTCAATAATGTCGTATTCTTGCGAATTGTCAATAGACTTCTTTGCCAGATATATAGTTTTGTCCTCTAGAGCAATATTAATCGAAATCACTTTTTTGCACCATTCGTTTGACCTTGGTAGGGTATTTGTGTATAATATAATCAACGGTTTCTTGCTATAGCGTCATCATCATCACTTCATATTTGTTGTCTAAAACTAAAATTAAAAGATAAGCTCAATCGATAAACTAATCATCATGATTCAGTTGTCTTTTTGTACGGCGAGTGATACGATATTACTTGTTTTGCTATTTTTGTTATGATTTTTTTCTATGACTTTTCTTCTGGATCACATGTCTATCCTCATATAAGATGTATTCATCTTGTATTTTTTTCATATTCGTTCTCTTCGAACAAATACTATTTTTCATCATCTTACTCCATCTTTATATTCATCTTCGTAACTATCTTCTTCATTATATTCTTCAATACATTCGTCTCCCTCCTAATCTTCTTTAGTGTTTACGTTTATAAAAATTGATGAACGTAAATCTAAAAATGGTGGCCACTAACAAAAATACGATAAGTTAACACTATTTTTATTTTGGAGATTTATTAGTTCTCTTTATTTTAAATTAGTCACAACAAATACTTTCTCAGCTAATTATAGGGAACCACTATATGTTTGATTTTTTTTAATGAATATGTTTGATTTATAAATGCATTATTTTGATATAAAAATTAGAAGTTTTGAATGGAGTCGAGGTAAGAGGAAACCGAGTTAAGTCAAGTGTGAACGAAACCAAAGGAACAGAATCTGTGAGGCTAAAGAGGGCCCCACTCAACTTTCAGTTACTCGATTATGCCATAATATGTTATACACACACGTCTCATCCATATGTTTTTTGGGAAAATTTTTTGAACATTCTCCATCTTCCATACATGGAGACGGCATGTTAGCAGCACCACATGGACAATGAATAGTCATGGACAATGAATAGTCATATCCTTGACAACTTCATAAATTATCTTGTCAATATCTTCTAGAGTAGTAATTTTAGACTTTTTATTCATCCATGTCAATATGTGAGCATGCGGAAGACCTCGCTTCTAGAACTCAATAATATATGTTACTGTAAAAAAAATTTGACATTGAAATACATAATCAATAGAGTATATGGACATCTTAATATATGTAGTAAGATATGATGTAAACAAATACTTACAACAAATTGTCTTTCCAAACATATATGTTTTAGTAATATCGTCCATAATAGAGTCCAACTTCATCTTGAAAATCCTAGAAATAATTTATGGTCTGTCTTCAGACTTCATATTATGCTCTTCGCATAATCTAGTGATCTCAAGCCATTTCGGATTGCATGTAAAAGTGATGAACAAATCCGGAAAACCATATTTCTTACATACGGCCATTGCATCTAAGTACATATTTCTCATGTATATAGATCCACCTACGAAAGTTCTTGGTAGATAACATGCTTTCTTTTGATCATTCAGGTCAGTATTACCTGTCTGAACAGCCTCAACCAATATTAAATCGTAATTCGCAGCTCTAATACCTGATTGATTCAACTTCAGATATGAAAGTCGGTTGTGAATGCATCAACTAAAAGCTGTTGGAATAGCCTTTTACTACGTATTAGGAGATGAGACTCGTTTATTCTTTCTTGTATCTAGAATGCAAACCACTGTCTCATACTTAATGTCTTATTTTTCTTTCCATCTCCTTTCAGAATGTACGGGGTAAAACCATTTTCACCTTTAGCAAATAATAGAGGATACTGCAAAGCAAGACACGAAGCATTAACCTCAATTATCCTCTGGAACGCTACAACTTTATCTTGAATTAAAATATCAAGAGTTAGCATTTATAGTCTAAAATCTCCAAGAACTATTGTAGCAACTTTAGACGTTATGGGTGTACTATATGTTCTTCCATCCTTTTTAGGATCACTAACTATTTTCATATGGAAAGTTTCTTCCGAATTCATTTTCAACTTGTTCCTTGTAGACCTGAAAACTGATACATAATGATTCACTTCGTCTAATATTCTAATGATATCATCAATGATTTCCTTTCGCAAAACTTTCTTATTTTTGTACTTTTGAACTGAGACTGCGTTGCTGGAATGTGATGCGCACAAAATGATGAATGCAAATGATGCAAGTGCTCAAAGATGTGCTTAATGAGTTCTAAAAACCTTAATCAACTAACCACAATTGCATAGTGCAATCAAAGTAGTAATCAAGGGTCATTCTTCCACAAGGATTTAAAGAAACTAAGCAATTAGAATGCAAGAAACTAATGAATTTACGTGAATGCAATTTTCAAAGGTGGATTTGGATTTTTACTCAATTTAAATGACAATGATGAAAGGTGCAATAAGTAAAATGCAAGTTTAAACAAAGTAAAACACTAAAGTAAAGAAAAACAATGCATAAATGAAAGTAAAACAAACTAAAAATGCAATTTGAGAAAAATCAACAAAAGTCAACGAAAGTCAACAAAAAGTCAATAAAACTCAAACTTGAATAACAATAAGATTAAAGCATGGATCTAGAGTAAAGGTGATTGATTTAGGTTAAAACAAGTTAAGATAGTGATGCACAACAACTAAAGATAGCTCATTTCAAAGCATGAATCCATTTCATCTAGATTAATCCACTTCCATGGTACTAACCCATTTCTTAATCAAAATCTAACACAAACTTCCATCTTGCGAAAGATTAACTAAGAATCATTAAGAATATGTTCATAAAATCTTACTAAACTCCTTAAACATCAACTTCCATTGGCTAAGATGAGTAAAGCATGATTAACGTTCTTCTAGACATTTTCACAAACACCTTCCGGGCATGAAAAGACCATGATCTAGATTTGGGGTAATTACTTTCTAATCTAGCATTAAGAGCTCTTTAATCAATGAAATATTAAAGACTAACAACCTAGCATCACTAATCTAACATGAATCAACCTTAATCTTCCATACTCAAGATCCATTAAGGAAACTACTCACTAATCATAACTAAAACACATAAAGCATGATTAAAATGATGCATAATGAAAAGCTTTTAAGTAAATAAACAAGAAAACTTCTTTTAAAAATAAAAATATGAAGACTTTAACCTCAAATCATCAAAAACACATAGGTTTTAGGTTTTACACAAAGTATAATAGAAGAGAGGCTAAAGCTTAGGGTTTTTGATCATAAGAAGGGTATTTATAGAAAACTAAAAAGTGTACCCGGGTCAAACCCGGTCAAACCCGGTCAAATGAGGATAAGATTGAAAATAATGCAGAAAGAGGGTCCTGGCCCGACCGCCAGCCCGAGTTGTTGGTCGGGCCGGACACCACCCAAGAGCTCCCCATTGTTTCGTCTGGCTTCTGGCCCGACCAGCTGCCCGAGTTGTTGGTCGGGCCGGACACCACCTGAGGCTTCTTCTTGTTGTTCTTCATTCTTCCATCTTGATTCTTCTCTATACTTGTTCCATACTTGTTCCAAGACTCCATTTGTACCTAAAATAGACAAAATATGCATGCAAATGCAAGAAAACAAGAACTTGGACTCTAAAACTCAATTTAAGCTAAAGGAACAAATTATGCATCAAAACATGTAAAAACCTAAGTTAAATGCCTCAAAATACTACAATAATGCATGCTAGGAAAGGGAAATTTATGCACTTATCAACTCCCCCGGACTCGTCTTTTGCTCGCCCTCGAGCAAACAAAGAGAATAAACCGAATGAGAGTTTTGAAAACAAAAGAAAATAAAACAAAGAGATTCAAACCAAGCATTCAACACCATTACATAAGATAATACAATGTTGTCGCTAAGCGATTTAAACTCAATCAATCTTCTCGCAATCTATCGCTACTTCAATCTTTTGCCTCTAGATAAGGTGATTAAGCATTCACATATCATTCTATCCGCCAATTCTTTAACGTTCATTAAGTATTTAATGTGCGATCTTGCTTATCGACTATCAAACAATGTCCAAGGTTATGTAAAAGAAGGGTTTAAATGCGAAAGATAATGCGGTTTTGAAAACGTTTTTAGGTGACTCACACTCAAGGAAAGGTAATGCATAACTTCATGTAAAAGCAAGGAAGAAATGGAACAATTGATGCATACAAATTAGTGCTTCCATTCTACCCAACCCATAAGATTTAAACTCCTAAGTTCTACCCATGATTTTGCAAAAATCTTCTTCCTTTTGGTGATCTAAGCCTTTCGGATCTTTCTTTAATTTTTTTAGCATACTCTAGGGGGTTCTTTACTTGCTAGACTCTTTCCTTTACTTCTATCCTTTCCTCTATGATTTCCTTTTTATACTTTTCTACTGGCCCTTTTGGGTTCTAGCTTATAGAGGGGATTTCCATTCACAATCAAATTCCAGAGTCTTTCTTTAAACTTTGATAATACACACCCTTTTCCTAGAGTAGCTCAAATCAAACACTCATTCTTTCTTTGGCTTCCTTTTCATTTAAAATCAAACACTCATTCTTTTGCTCACCAAAACACTCACCAAACCCAACCCATAAGAACAACAAATCCTAAGCTAATACTAGTCTTAAAACGAGACTAGCTCTAAAATGAAAGCACTTCTTTGTCGTTCCCATCTTTCAAGATTTTACTTGCGTATGCATTTTCAAAAATGAGGCCTCACTCAAGAAAATACATGAAGGTTTCAAAGAAGGGTTAAGGTTATGCAAGGTAAGGGAAACCAACCTCATTCACATTAGATGTCGTGAATCGGGAAGGCCATTTAGACTAGCAAAGAGTGCTAAAATGGGATAAAGAAAGTCCAAATGTGTATATGGTTACTTTGAACAAGCATATCAAGTCTCTAAGCAAGAATTTAAAGTCAATATTAGGTTCAAGTTGATAGAATCGGTTTCAAGTCTAATATGCTTCAACCTAATCACAAGTTTTGCGCGAAGAGATCAAGATGCAAAGAAGAGATTTCTATAATTCACTTTGCAATATCTAGCATTATCCTAAAGATCATATTGAATGCTAAGTCACAAATCCCAAAAACAAATTAAAACATGTTCAGTGTAACCTAAATGATCATACAAATGTATGAAATGCAATTATATGACAACTGAAAATCTTTTTGGATTTTTCGAAAATTTTAAAAAAAATTAGGTTGTTTTTTTTTTCTTCAAGTTTTTCTCATATGTACAATGCAATGCAATGTATGAGACTCAAAGGATGATAAAAGGAAAAACAAAATAACTAAAATGAGCATTAGCAACGCCTTCCCCGGACTTACTTCTCATCGTCTCGATGAGAAAGAAAACCGAAGAAGGATGGAATAGAAAATAAAACTAAAGATGCATAAATGAAAATGAAACGGTATATACAATGGATAGAGTGGTACCTTGGAATCTCTAGTGATCAAGTGGTGGTGGAGTGAAGGTTAGACAACGAGGTAGATTGAATCGGAGGGCACGATTGCTTGAAGTTTTTCCAAATTTCGGTGGTAATGGAAGGTAGCAACAAAGTGGCTCGCCATCGTCATCGAAGAACCGGTAAACATAGTGTCCTACCCCAAATGGTCCTCCCAAAGTCTCCTTCTCAACCAAATATTGAACATCAATCAATGGTCTTTCTTGTAGAGGCACGAAATCACCGAGATCGATCCCCATGTGTAAGAACAATGGAGTGAGCATGCCGCCAAAACATATGCACGGTGTGCTTGTAGTTGTCAAGCAAAACCGAAACTTCTTCAATTTGGCAAAGAACATCGCGCCAAGCTCACATCCATAGTAATTGTGGTTCATCTCCATAGGTTGACCATCGAAATCATTCAAAGCGGAATAGATTCCCATGTAGAGTAGCTTGAGATCGTCATTTGTTGGGAAATCGTCGTTACCTCTTGCGTTGAAAGTGTTGGCCAATAAGTGAAGAACATATCGAATCGTGGGATTCTTGGCTCTTGTTATGCAATTGGACACGGCCGTGTAGCTCTCCTCGAGTGCTATGTTACGCCATAATAGAGTCTTCATGTTGAAGTCCGTGGTTTCTGCAAGTTTCCCCGGTGGAAAACCATAGATGTTGCAAAAATCCCTAAATGTGACCATATACTTCCATCCGTCTATCTTGAAACAAATGAGGTAAGTTCCTAGACAATCATTGAACTTGCACACCATTGTGGCTATGAATTGCTTGGTGAGCTCGGGATAAGTAGCGTAGCTCATTGACGATAAGCCACTCAAATGCATTCTTCCTAAAAGCTCATCAAATTTATCTTTAAGTCTACTCCTAGCCAAAAACAATGGACACCCGAACCTTGTAGCCTCATATGTCGCTTGGCTCAAGATACCAATTCGAACCTCGTCAACGCTCAACGCGAACTTCTCAATTCTAGTAGTCATTGTTGCTAGATTGATCCTACAAAGAAACGATCCAACATAAGAACCATTTTCCTATCAAAGCACAACATGTCTAGCCAATTTGTCAAAGATTCATCAACAATTGATATTATATAAGGCTAGACAATGGATCAATCAATCTAACAAGCAATATTCAATGACCATTCTACTCATTTTTAAACAAATTCTAACTTTTCCATTCTCTAATAAACCTATTTACCAAAGCTCAAATCTTGAACTTGATAAATTTTCAAAATTCTAGTGAATACTAGGTACCAACAAGATTTAATTGCAATAAATGATTAGCAAAACTCATAAATAAACTCAATTTCATCTAAAGATTTAAAATTTAAAGCACTTTCAACTTCAAGAACTCTTAAAAGGATATAAACTCAAATTCAACCATAAACATTCCAAATTTGTATATGGAATCATCTATCTAAGTAATTGTAACTCATATTAAACATAAAGCAACTCAATTCATAACACAATGATAGTGAGTTCCACAAGATTCTCATGTATGCATCCATGAGTTTCAAGAGTAATTGAAATGGGTAAAGGAAAGATAGCATACCTTGTGATAATCAAATATTATGGTAGAGAAGATCCAAGAAAAATGTTGAATTCAAAGTTCTTTAATAGTTTAAGAGAGAAAATAGATCTTGATTTTGAAAGTTTTGAAATTCTCTTTAGAGAAAAGAGTAAAGTAAGAGAGAGAGTGTTGCTAAAGATTCTTTAAAGATTTCAAAATAATTTTAAAAAGAGGGGAGGGGTTTTAAAAATCTGATTTTCAGAGACTACCCCGGCCAAAATTGATTGAAAACACTTGAAATAAACCGGTTTGGACCAAAATTGGACCGAGTCAACGCGCAGAGAAAAAGTTAAACCTTGAATTTTCGAGCAGGCTCTGGCCCGATCGCCAGCCCGAGTTGTTGGTCGGGCCAGTGACCACCAGAAACTCTTCTGGTTTGCGGGTCACTTTGGCCCGACCAGACGCTCAACCTATTGGTCGGGCGATGGGTAGGCTGAAGGCTTGTGGCTTCTTTTCACCTTCAAAACATGTCTTAAGTCCTCTCCAATCCTCTCTCTTGAGTTCTACACCAAGATCAATCTCCAAAAACATACTAAACATAATTAAAAAGCATAAGATGTACGTACAAAGGATACCATAGAAATGCCTCCCAAGCGCGCTTGTTTTACGTCTCTAAGCTTGATAGTTGGTAAAAGCGCTAGTTGGAGATCAATGGAGATCATCAATCTTGCTTGGTCCCCAATCCTCCAATTCAATATCAATGGCTTCTTTCATGGCCTTCTTAGACTTATCAATCTCTTTTTTGTTCATACCGGTGGGAAAAACGATCCTACCCTTATATCAAAGCGCTAGTTGTTCTTGACTTCATCTTTAGGCGTTTCGGAGCTCTTACCATTGGCTCCATTGGGCTCATTAGCTATGGCCATAATCGTATCTTCAATCGTTTCAAACATCGTACCAATACCACCACCATCAAACAAATCCAAGCTCTCCCTGTAATCATCTATCTTTGGAGCTTCTTTCTTAAACTTAATGACCTCTTCACTAGTCTCTAGGCTCTTCATTTCTTCTTTAACATCTTAACTAGAGACCATACCACAATTACCAACTTCGATGGGCTCGATATCGTAGTAAGTGTAAGGGTCGACATTCCCCAATAGAGCTTTCATGTGGAGAAAGTCTAGACTAGCTCTGGTGGTAGCCAAGAAAGACGTACCAAGAATAAGCGGGAGCGACTTAGCTATATCCATTTCCATAACCATAAGATCCGTCAGTATAATGCAATTACCGATCTTCAAAGGATAATCTTCAATGACTCCAAGCGGTTGCTTACATGTTGCATCTCCAAAGATGAGAGTGCAAGGGGTCTTCTTGAGCTTTGTGATCCCTAGATGGTCCATCATCTCACGCGAAATCACGTTAACATTAGACCCGGAGTCACACAACGCATCGTTAATCTCCAAATCTCCAAGTGGGCAAGCAATCGTAAACTTTCCGGGGTTAAGCTTCTTCTCAAGGGTTCTTGGTTTATCCCTTTCTCCTTTAGCTTGATACTTCATCATAACCTCTCTAACCTTTCCTTGGTTAGTTAGCACATCCGTAATAAGATCCCGCTCTTTAGCTATTCGCTTGTAGTCATCTTCCTTTTGAAACTTAATACCAATATCCTCCATATTCTTCTTGTAACTAGCCAAGATCTTCTTAACCGCCTTACTGAAATCCGGTATTGGAAGGTCTAGCTTAGGCTTGTGTTGCCTATCTTCATAGGTTGGAGTTTCCATAGCTCTTTTTCTAACTAACTCAATCCTCCTTGAATGCTCTTTCTTCATAATAACATTCATCTCTTAAGGAGGCTTCAATAGGTTACCCAATCCTTCTAAGTAGGGCTCATATTCTTCAAAATATTCCTTAGTCAAAGGTCCATACCTTGATCTCCATCCTTTATCTTCTTCTAAGATCACCACATTGCAAATGTTGCTTCTAGGATTAGACACGGGTTTACCCGGTAGAACACCGCTTGGTACCTTTGAGCTTGAAGCGAATTGTGCTAGTTGCACATCAATGGTCTTAACATGACAAGCTAAGCTGGTAATCTTGCCATCCAACTCTTGATACATTCCATCAATCCTAGTGTTTACCTCATGAAACCTCTTCGCGATATCCGCATTGCTCTTGATTTGTCCATCTAAAACCCGTTGAACCAACGCCTTGAGCTCTTGGTCTTGAGAAGCAGGTTGAGTAGAGGTAGTAGCTTGATTGGTAGGAGCAACTTGATTGGAATAGTATTGTTTCTTAGGATCAAAAGCTTGTTGAGGAACAAATCATTGAACTTGTTGAGGAATGAAAGCTTTTGCTTGGATGGATAGACTTGGTCTTGGAGATTCTCCACATTAGTGCTTCTATAGGACAAGTTAGGATGAGATCTATAGTTGGGATTGAATCCCTTTTGATAATACCCTTGACCTTGAATGTAGCTTATCTCTTCTTGTCCTTCTTGGACTCCCTCAACAACTACTTCTTGATTTCCATCGAAATCTCCAACATAGTGGACTTGCTTCATGCTAGCTATGATGAGCTTATCCAACTTGTCACTCATCTCCTTAATTCGTTGGTCTTCACTCTTGAGCTCATTCTTAGGTTTCTTGTAAGACCTATCGTATTCTCTATTATAACTTTGGTTACTTTGAGCAAGGTTCTCAATAAGCTCTTCTCCCTTCTCAATAGTCAAGCTTCCAAAGTCTCCATTACTTGCTATATTTAGAGCTAGGTAGTACTTCTCCTCTATTCCTCTATGAAAGATCCCAAGAAGAGTTTCCATAGGAACTCCATGAAGAGGACAAGACCTAGTATAACCTTTCAATCTTTCCCAAGCTTCGTAGAGAGCCTCATTTGGACCTTGCTTGAAGCTTGTAATGTCGTTTTTAATCCGTGTGGTGCGTTGATTGAAGAAGAATTTCGCCAAAAACCGCTTTTTACACTCTTCCCAAGTAGTGATGGAAGATGTAACTACACTCTTCTCCCATTGACTAGCTTTGTCTCCCAAAGAGGATGGAAACAAAGTAAGCTTCACAACATCAACGGAAACGCCATTCATCTTCACCGTTCCGCACAAGCTATCGAAGTTGTCAAGATGCTCAATTGGGTGCTCCAAGGATAAACCAAAGAAACGGTTGTTTTGTACCATATTGATCAAACTCGATTTGATCTCTCAATTGTTGTTAGCGCAAGGTGGTGGGCGAATACCGACTCTTGTCCCATTAGTGAGTGGTTCATCGAAATCTTCAATCCTCCTTTCTTCTCTAAGAGCATGAACGGGTATTCTATTACCATTATCATCCACATTTCTTCCAACTTCTTCAACTTGGCGATTACCGCCATTACCATTACCAACGTTAGCTTCCATTGCTACACGTTCTCTTTCCGTTCTTGCTAATCTAGCTTGCTTCTCAACTTGGCTAAAATCAATACGTGGATCAAAGTCGTCTAAACTCTTGCTCCTTGTTATCATGCACCTACAAACCAACCAAAAACAAGAGACAAACAAGATAGATTGAATAACAAACAAAAATAAAACCTAGTCTACAAAAGATTCCAAATCTAAATGCTTAATTAAACTTTATATCCCCGGCAACGGCGCCAAAAACTTGATGCGCACAAAATGATCAATGCAAATGATGCAAGTGCTCAAAGATGTGCTTAATGAGTTCTAAAAACCTTAATCAACTAACCACAAGTGCATGGTGCAATCAAAGTAGTAATCAAATGTCATTATTCCACAAGGATTTAAAGAAACTAAGCAATTAGAATGCAAGAAACTAATGAATCCAAGGACAGACATACCGCTCATGCGCCAGACGAAAACAGTGGAAGCATCTCTTCCTAAGTTTCTCATATTCATATGATATCACTATAGATCCTTCTTTAAAGTTCAGATCTTTACTGGTTCTAGCCCGATTGTTGATATCAAGGATGATTCTAGCTCTGATGTATTCTTTTTTCTGTGAAACCTTCGGGTCATACGCAATTTCTTCCACATGCCCAATCGCTTTTCCAAGCTTGAACATCGTGTCTACTGTATAATAATCCGACGGGATGTTGCGAATTCTTACCCTAACCTCCAGCATTGATAGGAAATTTGGTGGAGGATTAGGAGTCCACCTTTCCAGCAGCATCGTCCAGTGGTTATACGACCAAGGTCTGTCATTGAGAACACTCTGGAGATCTTCCTCGCGTTAGAAGATGAACTGAAAACGCTCACGTGAGAGAGCAATACCGCGGACTCTGTCATAGACTCTCCATACCCGAGGCATATTGTCAATCATTCTCGACATTGATTGACAATTAGGGTTCAATAGTCGGCCCAATAAGCTTATCGAACTTTCATCAATGACTCTGAAACGGGGACTATCCGGTAACGTGATCGGTTCGTCATCCTCTAACGACATAGCGTTGATTGCAGTGTGGAGGTTGTCCGCCATTGGTGACGTGAAGGAGAATTTCCAGTGAGAGACCAATAGAAGAATGCTGTTTTGGGAAGTAAATCAACAGAGAAGGTGGTGAATTTGCATTTATGAATGCAATATTCATACCATGTTTTATGGGAAATCATATCAAGTGACTACGTGATTCACAAGAAAGTTGAGAAAATGGAAGGTTCTGTGACGAAAAAGGAAGATATGGAGAAATTATAGGATTGTTAGATATTTTAGTTTTCAAAAGAAAGAGATACTAAAATATATGAAATTTTCAAAAACAGAAAAGACCGTACCAATAAATGTCGTCAAGGAGGAATAACACGGCAAAGCAAACCCTCTAATACAACTAGAGAGGCCTAAGCAAAAAGTGGGTTCAACTTTGTTATCAAGATGGGTTTTTTTGTATAAACTAATTCTACTATGAAATTAATTTGCGAATCCGATGTGGGACATTTGTTACACAAATTTTCGTATGGGCTTTATGAATGAACCTAGGATCAAACCATCGTTCATTTATAATCTAATATGATTGGGCTTTGATTCATTTTAGGCTAATACTTCAGATTTCTAAAATTGACTCAGTAATTACGAATATGCCATTAATGAATCCGGGTCCCAGCCGGGTCAGAGAGGGTCCGCGCATCCTTTAGTGGGTCAAAATTGGCTCTTTTGTGTGCTGACGATTTTGCCCCTCTCTATTTCAGAAATGTTTTTAGAAAATCGATTTTTGAGGGGCATTTGACATAATATAAGCTCAATTTCAGCCCTTTTATTAATATCTATTGCTGCTTTAATAGTATAAATTTTCCAATATATAAAATAAATTTTATAAATTGTTAAAATTTTAATTAGTCAGAATATATATAATCCCTAATATATAGCTATTATATTGTATAAGAATGTTATTCCTTGGTATCAATATTTTCCATTAAAAAAAGAAGGAAAATCAATGTTAAGAAAGCAACAAATAATCAAAATCAAACTAGAGAGTAAAAAAAGCTATCGAGTAACTAATGTTTTTTAGCTTTTCATACTGTGAAATGATATTGGGATTAGCTTCAAAGAAAAAAAGTTAGAATAAAAATGAGTCATATGTCATTTTAAGAATCCATGTTGTTACCGAGTACTAGTAGTTGGTGATCTAGTAGTTTTGAGGTATGTTTCATGGAAATTCCACCTGAAAAACGAAAACTTCTTAGAAACGCAAAAAAAAAAAAAGCCACAGAACCGTTCTCTATTTTGGTTATAATTCATATTCATAAAAAACAAAGTTGTTGTTCCATTTCTTTTAAATATGATTTTGATGTTGTTATTTATATATATGAGTGTATGTATTTCCAAATGTACATGTTTCCTAATTTTTAAAGAAAAAATGTTTGTCTTTCCAACCGTTTTGTTTCCGCGTGTCTGTTCCCAATTCTATGCAACTTAGGTCTTGAAAATAAATACTCAAAGGTCATAAGTTCAACTCCACTTAGGAAGAGTGATTACACCTTAAACATGGTATTAACGGCTGACTCCAAACACATAAGAAAATTATAGATCAAAGATTTGGAACTTCCACTGTTTATAAGAAGAAAAAAAACCCCATGATGTTTTTGTGCTTGCCAATTTGCCATAGTATAAAAGATCATAGAAGGTTTTCTCATGTGGTTCATTGCAGTGATGGAAGTTTCACATGTAAATTCAGTGTATACCCAACAAAAGGAGAAACATGGGTATTCTTTAAAGTTTGCTACAAGCCTGCTCGCCACTGGGACGTTGATTGGTCAGCTATCCCGAGTCTCACATTAAATATCACTATTTATTTGTAGAAATCTTGTTAGAACATGAACACGGACCTTCACGTGTTGGATTCTTGCATTAAGCTAAAGGCTTTTTAAGTAATTTTGTCGCTTAACCGAGGAAATTGAGGCATGTTGCATTCATCGTAATGGTAGTTATCAATTCACCCACCGTGTTCCATCATTCAAGATAATAGGAAATGAAGTAGAGTGTGTGCCAAGAGGTGGTTATGAGCCGGATCTCACAGCATTACCAGGAAATATCTAAGAGATTGACGTCCTTTTACATATGCTATCAGGGCCTACAGTGTCAAATTCTGTGAATCATACACAATCGCAATGCCTTTACTTTCCTAGTAAAGAAATAACTTTTGAAACTGGCCGAATCTGGTCATTTTGCAGTGGCGATGACCACTTGCCTGCCTCAATACTATGGCAAGATTCACAAAATCTCGTTTATTTAGGCGTTTGAGCAGGATATGGTGGTGAAATTGCATGTAGGTTGGCTAAAGGCTACACCTATGATCTTGGCGTGATGTTTTGGGCTATCTACAGAAATTGGATTAATGATATCCAAGTCATTGATTTGCAATACCAGACTTATGATCTTGAGGAAGGTCTTGGTGATAAAATTCACTACAAGGTTTTGTTGCTGGCACCTTATGGTGACTATAATAAGTTAGCCAATTCTGCTGGCGTTGGTTCGAGTATACGAATGCAACAAAGCATTGGATTGATTTCGCCTATGTGAGATACACAATCCCAAAATATGAAGTGCTTAGATTCTCGCACCAGGTTCCTACATTGAGAGTAACCAAAGAGACACACGGAGTTATGCACTAACAATGAGACATTGCCCATTAATTTGATTCTATGAATTTAGAGCTGAAACAACATAGCGGAAACGAAAAGGGAGAGAGATCAATAGAGTACTTAATAGTTTAGAATAAGATGATAAATTTCAGTGCTTCGGGTTTAATAGTCCCTTGATTCATTGTTAGTACTCTTGTCATGAAGTAGCAATATATGTAGTTTGGTTTGTCTTTCTTTTCTTGCAAAAATATGCTTTTGAGCTGAATTAACTACCTTCAGGTGATTTCAACAGCTCACTGGTTTACCTCAATTAGGAACTAAACTGGATATTAAATCATTGATTAAAAGAATAGCCAATTAACACAAACTTGCTTATTAGAAAACTCATATGATCATTTGATCTTTGCTTTTTTCAAATTTTAGGTTTGTCTTGTTGTGAGATTTGGGTTTCTTAGTATAAAGACCATTCATTAATTAGGGTTTCTAATTACCAATAAATTCGGATTCAAAATCCTTACAAAGAATGACCAAACTCGCCGTATTCTTTTATAGGAACCCAAAGAGAAGGAAGTTGTCTTGCTCACTAGGTTCTCAAGTTTACTTTTAATCCAACTCCCTTATTGTTTCTTTGTTAGATGACATATATCACCATGAACGGTGCTACAGAGACTTGGGTTCATGAGACTTCCAGTGGCATTCAAAAGTTTTGGACCATGTATCCATTTTGTGCCTTGAGGTACAAATTACATATAGAGGCTTCCTCAACAAACCCACAGATTGTCAATATTGCAAACTGGAATTCACCGCGCTTGAATCCCCTTCACATCAAACAATAACCATAATTAGTAAGTTAATTAGGTGGAGTATTGTTGTTAACATATGAAAAAGGAGAAGCTCTATTTTTTCCAGACCAGGCCAAGCAGTCTGCCTTCAACTTGATGGTGCGAGATATCAGAGACGGAAAATTGGGAAAACATGACTAGCAAAACCCTGAAATTTTCATAAAGAATCGCAAATGCTGGCCACTCCTCCGGTGGTCAGATGATGTCGATCATATCAAAACAATTCGTCTCAAAATCCTGGGGATTTCAGCCGATTCCCCCATGAACTAAGAATTCCTTGCAAATATATACATGACTTGTTTACTTCTGTCAAAATCGACATGTACTATCCAATAATTTGTATTTACTACATAATTCTTTGGAATCTGATCAATTCCCACAAAACCGTTAACGGAGTCAGTTTTCCGTTAACAAATACTGACGTGGCTTAAAACGTTGACCACATGACGGATCCGGTTTATAATTGACCAAATTTAGAATTAAAAAAAAAATAAAACATATAACACACAAAACGACGTCGTTTTATAATTGGGGAAAATTCAAATTAGGGTCCTCTTCTTCTCTGCCAGTCAAGTTTGTTGGTTAGAGAGAGAGTCGGAAATTTGATATATGTACAGAGATAGAGAGACTGAGAGTGAAACGACCCGACCAATTTTTGTTTTTTTTAAACATACAAATTTTGGTCTCGGACTAGCATTCCCATAAATGATATTCTCAACAACCAAGCAAACCAACACAGACAACACAACAGTGGATAACTAAACAATTTAAACCAACCAAGTAACTAACTCCATTAACTAAACCGGTTCAACAATATCAATTCCAAAACAACAGATTCCACAATCCAGCAACCTAACAGCCGTTCTAAACGATTAAAGAAAACATCACGAAATACGAGACCCCAGATCATCTCCCTCTTTGTAGCCGTGATTCCACGATCACAATTTGCCTTTACCTGCATCACATAGAAAAAAGAGATGCGTGAATATTATCATAAATACTCAGTGAGACGGTCACCCATATACAACTGCGCACTCAGGCACGATGAACCGCTCAGGCAAACATACAACATAAACAACACACAGAATGCAAACACAAAGGCTCAACCACAGCCAACCAGACAGGCTGTCGATCGACACTATCACTAGGTGTCGATCGACACCTTCTGTGCATGCTTGTCGATCGACACCTTCTGTGCATGCTTGTCGATCGACACAACCTCTAGGTGTCGATCGACAGCTTGTCAATTGGCTGTCATTCGACACACCTTAGGTGTGTCGTTCGACAGCCTCCGCGTTGGTCTTTCGTTCGATAGGACCTGCGCAGAATCCTGGGAAATCGATCATAATCCTCTCGGATCAGTTCCTCCTCTGCGTCAACACGAAAACCTGCACGAAAACAACAACCACACACAACAAGCAACAATCCACAACCACAATCAATCAACACAAACTCAATACACACGACCAATCAACCCTAACGAATTCACCGGCCCAGAAGCCATGGTCACGCACTCACCTTGGATTTTTGATAGAATTTTATGGGAATTGAGGCTAGAAACGAAATCAGCTACAACTACCACGAAATTCCACTCCAAATCGATCAAGAACGAAACCCTAACTCACAAACCTATCAGAAACAAGTGGACTCCTCACAAACTCTTTTTCTGCTGATTTTGAGACTTGGTTCCGCTCAGAATGCGGCCAAAAAGCGTATATATGAACCCTAGGTTTCCCCCAAACCGGCCCGGCCCGGTTCCTTAGGCACACAGACTCGTCCATGCAACAGGATAATTTTCTTCGTGCTTCCTCAACTGCCTCGAAGCATATGCAATCACCTTACCCTGCTGCATCAACACACAACCCAATCCAACTCCCGAAGCATCTATATACACCACATAAGGCTCACCTGGTTCAGGCAACGCCAATACTGGTGTACTAGTCAACATCGTCTTCAGCTTCACGAAACTCAGCTCACAATCAGTAGACCACACAAAAGGAACATCCTTCCCTGTCAGCTTCGTCATAGACTGAGCCATACTCGCAAAACCTTTGACAAAACTCCGATAATAACCTGCCAACCCAAGAAAACTCCTGATCTCAGTAGCATTCCTCGGTCTAGGCTAATCTCGGGTAGACTGCATCTTCGCCGGCTCCACAGAAACTCCTTCTGCAAAAACGATGTGACCCAGAAATCCCATCTCTCTCTGCAAGAAACTACACTTGCTCAACTTCGCAAATAGCTTCTGTTCCCGCCAACTTCTCAAGAACTTTCCTCAGATGTATCTCATGCTCCTCAAGACTCTTCGAATACACCAGAATATCATCGATGAAGATAATCACGAACTCATCCAGATACTCCTGGAAAACTCCGTTCATCAACCTCATAAATGCCGCCGGTGCATTCGTCAACCCGAATGGCATTACTACAAACTCAAAATGCCCATACCGAGTCCTGAAAGCAGTCTTCAGGACATCTGCCTGGTCGATAGGAATCTGGTGATAACCGGATGCCAAGTCAATCTTGGAGAACCAAGTAGCCCCTCTCAACTGATCTAACAACTCATCAATTCTCAGAAGAGGATACTTGTTCTTCATAGTGACTCGGTTAAGCCCTCGATAATCGATGCACAACTAGAAACTACCATCTTTCTTCTGCACAAACAACACCGGTGCTCCCCACGGTGAAGTACTTGGTCGAATAAAGCCCTTCTCCAATAAATCCTCCAACTACTTCTTCAATTCTGCCAACTCTGCTGGAGCCATTCGATAAGGCGCCTTAGACAACGGCGTCGTTCCGGGCTCTAACTCAATCGTGAAAGGATCAGACCGAGACGGCGGTAATCCCTGCAACGACTGAAAGACATCCTCGAAATCCCGAGCTACCCAAATATCTTTCACAGCAACCCCACCAACAGCCTCTGGCATTACAATCGTAGCCAAGTAAGCCTCGCAACCCCTCTCAATCATCGCCTCAGCCTGGACAAGAGAGATCACGAGACTACCTGAAGTCGGTCTCACTCCCTGATAAACCAACCTACCACCTTCACGTTCAAACACCACTCGACCCCGGTGACAATCCAGATTAACTCTGTACCGATTCAACCAATCCATACCCAGGATAACATCGTACAACTCCACCGGACTAATCACCAAGTCTGCTGGCATCAACTCGCCTGTTACCCGAATATCCACATCTTTCGTCCGACCATGCGTAGCTAGAAACTCCCCTCCAGCAACCATAACCGGTCCAGTCCGCTCGCCAGCGTCACCTCGAATACCACTTCTCTTAGCATTATCCGGAGTAATGAAGCAATTCGATGCTCCAGAATCAAACAACACGTGGGACTCACACCCGCCCACAAACAAGGTCCCTACACAAATCTCATGTGCTAAACAACCTAACTTTCTATCACAAGGCAAACAATCCAAAACAAACGCTACCAATTCTACACTACTGAATTTACAAAGTCTGAATTAGAGAGTTTACATGTGATCGACCTCGAACTCGGCTCACCCGGCGCTATAATAGCCGGCGGACGCTGCATCGCCGCAATCTGCTCAACAAGCTACATTGTCCCATACTGCGCCACTGGCTGCACAACTGCCACTGCCATCTGCTGCAACTTGGGACAGTTCAACCTGAAGTGCTCCGGCTCTCCACACTGATAATACGTCCGAGCCGCTCGAGCCTGGCTCTGCTTAGGGCAACTCACCTTTTTGTGGTCTAAACTCCCACAGCCAAAGCACCCTCCGCCACTCTGACCCAATCTCGAAGTGTCATCCCACTTCCTCTTATGTCCCTGTGCAGGCTTGCCGCCTTTGCTAGGTCCTACCTGCGGCACCTGCTGATGTGGCCTCCGAGGCTGAACAGCTGGAACAACTACCGCAGCCTGCTCCCTCAGATCCTCCTCGATCTGTGCAACCATCTCTACCAGCTCCACTCTAAACTCAAATCTGATGCCTCTGCACCGAGTCCTCAAATCTGGTCGAAGTCCCCTCACGAACCTCCGAATCTGAGCATGCTCATCCTCCAGACTCCTTCCAGCATAACCCAAGAGTCAGTTAAACTCCGCGTCATACTCTCGAACCGACATCGAGCCCTGAGTCAACTCCAAGAACCTCGCCTCGAGCCTATCCAATGCCTCCTGAGGGAAGAACTTGGCGTTAAACTCCGCCACAAAGTCTGCCCTAGATATCACAGTCCGAGCACGCCTCGCTACAACACCCCTCCACCAGAGATGTGCATCACCGTCCAAATAATGGACTGCCAGATCAACCATGTATCCCTCTGGACACCTGATCGAGCGAAAATTCCACTCCAACCTCATCCGCCACTCATCAGCCTCCTCAGGCGTAGTACCTCCTGCAAAAGAACCCGTACCGATCCTCTGCATTTGCTCCATCATCCGGATAAATGACGGAACCTCCTCAGTAATCGCAGCCCTCGGCTGCACCTCTGCCACTCGTGGCAACACTGGAGCCTGCACTGGCACCGCACCCGGTAACCGCTCCAACAACTGCCTCAACAGGTGAGCCAGATGATCATCACCAGCCGGGGCTACACCCGCGGCCACACCCGCACCCCCAGCTGCGCCAACACTACCAGTACCACCAGCCTCAACGGGACCCAAACCAGCCCCTACAGGACCCAAACCGTCCCCCACACTGGCAGTCACACTGGCAGATTGACCATCATGCAAAGTCTCCTGAACTGTCGCAGCCCCTCGCGTGGAACTCTGAGCCTCATTCAAGACTGGCTCATCCACAAGTCCACGACCTCTACCTCGGTCTCCACGACCACGCCCTCTAACAGTCCTACCATCTCACTGCACTGACAAGCAGACAAGCTAAGCACTAGAAAGACCAATCACACTACACAAAAACACACTTACCGTGGAATCTCTTTGAAGGCTCGAAGGAAGATGATCAAGAACCCTCAAACTCACAGAATTGTAATTTTACCAATTTCAATCCTAGCAGTTCTAGCCCGTCCTAAAACCGTATCGCTCTGATACCAAACTGAAACGACCCGACCCGTTTTTTTTTTTAAAACATACAAACCTTGGTCTCGGACTAGCATTCCCATAAATGCTATCCTCAACAACCAAGCAAACCAACACAGACAACACAACAACGGATAACTAAACCATTTAAACCAAACAAATAACTAACTCCATTAACTAAACCGGTTCAACAATATCAATTCCAAAACAAGAGATTCCACAATCCAGCAACCTAACAGCCGTTCTAAACGATAAAAGAAAACATCACGAAATACGAGACCCCAGATCATCTCCCTCTTCGTAGCCGTGATTCCACAATCACAATTTGCCTTTACCTGCATCACATAGAAAAAAGAGATGCGTGAGTATTATCATAAATACTCATTGAGACGGTCATCCCATCTACGATTGCACACTCAGGCACGATGAACCGCTCAGGCAAACATACAACATAAACAGTACACATAATGCAAACACAAAGGTTAACCACAACCAACCAGACAGGCTGTCGATCGACACTACCACTAGGTGTCGATCGACACCTTCTGTACATGCCTGTCGATCGACACAACCTCTAGGTGTCGATAGACACAACCTCTAGGTGTCGATCGACAGCTTGTCAATTGGCTATCGTTCAACAGCCTCCGCGTTGGTCTGTCGACCGACACACCTCGTGTGTGTCGTTCGACAGGTCTTGCGCAGAATCCTGGGAAATCGATCATAATCCTCTCGGATCGATTCCTCCTCTGCGTCAACACAAAAACTTGCACGAAAACAACAATCACACACAACAAGCAACAATCCACAGCCACAATCAATCAACACAAACTCAATACACACGTTCGAAACCTATCACCAATCAACCCTAACGAATCCACCGGCCCAGAAGCCATGGTCACGCACTCACCTTGGATTTTCGATAGAATTTGATGGGAATTGAGGCTAGCAACGAAATCAGCTGCAACCACCACGAAATTCCACTCCAAATCGATCAAGAACGAAACCTTTAAGGCACTTGTCGATCGACATACACCACGTGTGGCGATCGACAGCCCCTCCATTTTCCTCAAAAATGGTTCACGGGCGTCACAGAGAGAAACTAGAGTTATATGTGAGTTTGAAAGCAAATCGATTAAATAGGTGGTTTGCACAAAGATTTGAGTTCTGAGTTTCGACAATGAGGTAAGTCGACTGATTTTTGAAATTTTTTGAGTTTTGATTATACATGAGGTTGTAGATTATATTATTTTTCGTGTAGCATTCAGTCATCTAAGCTTCGTTTGTCAATTTTGTTGGAATTTCATGATGATAGAATTAGATTGTAACATGCCTACCAAGTGTTTGATTAAATGTGTTAAAGAGTTTAAGTTGGTTTTAATTTGTGTTACTTGTTACGTGTATTTCAGTAATGACGATGAGTTACTGGTCACCTTCGGCTGTTACTATGGTGGAGAGATTACCATGGTTGCTGGCAAAGAACTATACATTGGTGGAGGTTATCGAATTATTGAAGCTAAACCATCTGCATTGTTTGAAGAGCTCATGAATAAACTGCCTGTGAGTTTGTATGGCCAGAGAGTTTAATATAAAGTTCCTTTTGATGAGATAGAGGATCGAAGATTGTTGACAAATGGTGATGGGAACTTTAAGAAGATGTGTCACTCTTCACTTTGGACGAAATCAATTGATATTTTCGTGGAGCCTAACACCGAGAGAATGCAAAGTGAGAGAGATGAGGTTGAGACAGTGGAGAATGAGAGAGGTGAGTGTGAGGCAAATGAGAATGTCACACAAGAGCATCGCTTTCCTGAAGAAGCAAGAGTTAAAAGAAATGTGGCAAACTTTGTGGATGAAAATATTGATGAGTATGCAACACTTGTGTGCTCAGATGATGAAGATGAGAGAGTGAGTTATATAAGGTACAAGAAAGGTAGTGGTGAGCTGAAGTTACAACAAACTTTTGATAGTATACTGACATTCAAGAATGATGTGCTAGATTATGTATTGAAGAATGGGTGGAATGTGAAATATTCTCGCTGGGATAAAGATATATGTGAGGTTATATGTGGTAGTGTAGCCAAAGAAGGAGAAGAACAATGTTTGTGGATGATTTATTGTTCTTATGAAAAACCCGCACAGAAATGGATGGTCAAAACATTCGTCAAGGATCACACTTGCATCAAATATGGGCGTTCAAACTAATTACTCAGGAGGTTATTGCTAAGTTGTTTCTAGATGATGTAAGAGACAATCCGCTAATAGGGCCAAAACACATTCTCGAAGAGGTCCAGAAGCGTTGAGACTTGTTGGTAACCTACGATCAATGCAGAAACGCAAAGGATAAGGCATTGGAACTTATCCAAGAGGAGCATGACTTACAATTCTCCAAGCTTAGGAACTACAGACTTGAGTTATTGAAGTAAGTTTACTGGTTTGTTTTCTGTTATTTTTTTATTTTTGTCATTATACATATAACTTATTTGTGCTTCTTTTCATAGGACTAATGAAGGGTCTACGGTGGAAATAGACACATACCGAGGAGATGATGGTAGTGATATATTCCACATATTTTATGTATGTTTTGGTGCATTGAAGAAGACATGGACCTCTTATTGTCGACCTATATTTGGTCTTGATGGTTGCTTTCTTAAGTGCACCACAAAGGGACAATTGTTAGCAGCAGTTGGGAGAGATGCAAACAACCAGATGTTTCCCATTGCTTGGGTTGTTGTCAAAGTAGAGAATGAACCAAATTGGAACTGGTTCATTATGAAGCTGCAAACATATTTAAATCTTCAAGATGGGCATGGCTTTACTGTTATCTCATGTAGACAAAAGGTAAACACATGAAACTTTTCTAATTATACAATATACGTACTCAGTTTCATTAAGGATTGGTGATACTTTTGCAAGGTTTGGTGAATGTTGTGGCAGCCCTTTTTACCAAAGGTTGAGCATCAGATGTGTGCAAGACACATCTACGCCAACTTAAAGAAGAAGCACCCTAATAGAGCGGACATGAAGGGCTTATTCTAGAAGGTTGCAAAGAGCTACAACTTGCCACTGTACAAAAGGAGTTTGGATGCAGTATAAGCGTATGACATGGATGTCTAACACTCCATGATGATGAATAATCCCAAAAACTACAGCCTTGCTCACTTCTTACCTACAGCTACTTGTGATGATGTAAGTAACAACATATATGAGGCTTTTAATTTTGCAGTTGACTCTGCAAGGTCAATGCCACTTGTGGAAATGTTAGAGACGATTCGTAGAAGAGCAATGTTGTGCATGGAAGTAAGAAAAGCTAAAGCAATGAGGCATAGAGGAAAGTTTAGTATTAAAGTTGTAGAAAAAGTGGAGGAGGAGAAGAAAAAGATTAGGAACTCTACTATATATCCCTACGGTCATGATTGTTTTGAGGTGAAGGAGAGAAAGTATGGTTACAGGGTGAAGATGCTTGAGCGCACTTGCACTTGTAGGAAGTGAGAAATGTCAGGATTGCCTTGCCGTCATGCTCTGAAAGTCATTTTAGTGGAGAAGCGGAAAGAAGAAGATTAAATTGGTGATTGTTATCTTACTTCTAGGTGGAGAAAACAATACCAAACATCACTTAAGGGAGTAGATGGTTCAAACTTTTGGACTGCGAATGATGATGTGGATGAGGATGTGATTGTACCACCACCACAAGAAGAACATGAAGAATCTAGAGGAAAAAGGAAAATTCAGAAAAGGATCAAAGAAAGGAATGAGTCTCCAAGTAAAAACGAAATCAAAGGTAAGTAATGAGGTTCGAACCAAAGTTTCAAGGGAAAAAAGAATTGTTCATTGTGGGAAATGTGGAGCAGCTGAGCATAACACAAGAAAGTGTTACAATCTTGTTCTAACAATGCATCGACCACCAAAAAAGAAGAAGATCTCACAAGAAACACAACAATTTGGTGAGGGATCAAGCCAAGTAGTTGACTAAGAGGAAGAAAGTCTCTATTTTCTCTTCTTCTCATTTTGTTTGGTTTTTGTTCTTATTAAGCTTTGAATTTGTTATGTTTTTAGGAACAAATGGTTAATGTCAACCTGCATTATGTTTCGGATGTGTTATGTTTTTAGGAACAAATGGTTGTTGTTGAACCTGCATTATGTTTCAAATGTGTTATGTTTTTAGGAACAAATGGGTATTGTTGAACCTGCATTTTGTTTCAGATGTGTTATGTTATGTTTTGTTTTTGTTTTCTTCAGGTAAGGTAATACTTGTATTGATATGACAAAGAAGAGTCAAACACAACAAGCTGATCTACTCGTTTCATATTTTAGCATAAAAAGCAAAAAAGAACAAGATACACATTCATGTATTATAACAAACAACGACACATAACTCATCCCTACATTACAAACTTATAAAAAAGAACAAACACCACAACACAAACCACCATGTTCTTCAAACCTTTTAGCTCCTTCTCAAATCCACAAACCACAGCTTCACAAACGTGTAAACCCTTCTCTAAGACCATTGAAGCTCTTTCAAGTTCATCAAGCTTCGGTTTCATATCCTCAATTTCTTCTACCATTGATTCATCGGTCTATTTAAACAAATGGTTTCGATTTTTCTACAACATTCAAACAACAATTTAATTAATTCAAACAACATTCAAAAAACTATTTAATTCAAAACAACAATTTAACAATTTAAACATTTCTAGTATAACTTTTCATGAGCCAATGCAAAAATGAACAACAACGATTATCTCATCTCCATATGGACAAGCATGGAACAGCCTCCATGGTTTATTCGTTGTTCGTGATGTGGGCATCCTCACACGTTCCCCGCATCTACAATGGCTCGGAATCCCTCTTGCTCTGTCACCCATACTTCTCCATCCAATTCCAACACTCTCTAACTCTCAAATCGAATCCAATTCGAGCCCTCTCCTCTAACTCTCAAATCGAGTTTGATCCCTCTCTCTCTCAGTTCTCGATTGAGTTCTTCCTCACCTAAACCCTAATCTGAAATTTTCCCCAATTACACACACTCGGCGTCGTTTTGTGTCGAGACATATTGTGTCAATATCATTTTCCGCATGTTTTTAACAGTAAACATCAGTTAACGGAATTTACAAGCCATTTACGGTTTAATCAATCCGTTTACGGTTTAAAGACAGTTTTGTGGGAATTGACCAGATTTCAAAGATTTATGTAGTAAATGCAAATTATTTGATAGTTCATGTGGGTTTTGACAGAAGTAAATAAGTCATGTATATATTTGCAGAGAATTCTTAGTTCATGGGGGAATCGGCTGAAATCCCCAAAATCGCACTCCAACATACAAGACATTGCCCAAACTAAAACTTTTCATTTCTGAATGAAAGGGCGACCTCTGGTAACTCACACTTTTCGCTCCAAACAAGATCATGTTTTTCCACCATCCCAACCATGTATATGTTTCTTTCCAAGAACCATCCACCTGACATCGATATCATGGAGATGAAGCCACTATTTGTACCCCGGTTTGAATATTGAATTTTGAATATCTTTGAAATGCATAGATGTGGTCGCACACATACAAGAATCGAGGGATCGTGTACCACTGTTTAAGTAGAAATTACCCGTTTAGCTAAGTCTACACATTTTTTACACTAGAAATCATTCTTTGATCTCAAACGTGAGTGGAAGGTGTGGTGTATAAAACAACTTTCAACGGGTAAATACGAACGATCTTCAATTAAGCCCATTAGATCCCAAACTTACAACACCATAAAATACTTTAAAACACAACACATTGATGATCACAAGATGAGACACAAGAACAACAACAACAAGAGAAGAGAGAGAGAAAAAAAAACAAGAAAACATAAAATAACATAAAAATAGACTAGTAATGGATATTCTCTCTCCCTTCTGTCTCCATGTTCTTTAACTTCAACCCCACCATTGATGCACAGCAACACCTTCATCCCTAAGTTTGCCATACAGAGCCAAACATTCCCAATAAGCCCTACCATTCTTACTTTGCATCTTCCTTCCCCTTAGCCCTAAACCCTTTGGCTTGCACTCCAAGAAAAGCTCATCCACCATTTTTATTGACTTGCTCCTCATCATCTCTTCCACGACTTCAGCCTCTGCCTTCATCACCACGTATTCTTCCTCCTTCACGTTCTCTCTCAGCCACTCCGTCATCCCCATTTGCTCTGATTCTAGGCTCATCTCATCATTCACCGTCTCAATCTTGTACATCTCAAACTTTAGATTCCTTGTTGGATAATTTTTAACAAACCACTCTGTTCCGCTGCTTCCTTTCCCGTTACCCACATCAATGAATACCCGCCTCGAGTAGCTCCCGAGGTCCAAAGTGTCTCCCATAAGGTCCGGGAGGTACCTTGTCCGTTTCAAGTATGTACTTGATTTCCTTGAAGCTGCTCTTGGTGGTTCAAGGAGAACATCTTCTAGCTTACTTAAAGCGTTTTTCTTGGCCTCTTCATCTGTGATACTGAGAAGCTTCCTCCCTGTGGCGACTAAGCTCTGTTTTTCCTCTGTTTCCCCTGTTTTCCTCATCGCCATTACCGTGTACTCTGAGCTCCTCATGTAGACTATTTCGTAGTTCAAATTTTTCAAGAAATTTGGAGGAAGATCGTGTAGGTTGAGTTGGATGGTGAGGATGCCGCCAACTTTGAGAGTCCGGTCTAGAAATTCAGCAGAGTCAATGTGACGAGAATGCGCAAAGGTGAAATCAAAGGTCTCGTTTGGGACCATGCTCTGCGCCTCCTCATCGTTCGCAGATACAAGTAGCACCTCGGTTTCTATCACTGTTTGAGAGTATGAAGAAACAGTGACTTCATCATCTCCTCCGCTAAGGAGGAGTGCTTTATCTCCGAGCCTAAAGAGTCCTTCCTTCTCCATATCGTTAAGAAGCAAAGGCAGTAGCTCAGAATGGTCAGATTCAAGCGACTTAGATGGAGCGGTTGCATCGGTTCCATACTTGAGCAGACTCAACCAAGTAAATGACAGAAACAGCAAAGTCAATAGAGTTGATCTCATAAAGAGACTCAAGATTTCTGAACGAGAAGCCTTTAGTAAAGAATCCGCAGAGCCTAAAGAGGAGCTCGAACGGTCTCTCTTTTTCAAGAGGTAGTGAAAATGCTTTTGGCACATGGAGTGAAAGTCTTGGACAGTAACAAACACCATTTTAGGTTTTGTTATGTCTTAAAAAGTGAGACAAAGAGAGAGCGCAAAAAGTGCAGCTGAAAGTTAAAGAAGAGGAAAGAGAGAAGAGGAGAGAAAGCTAAAAGAGAATCCAAAAGAAAGTAGAAAGAAGAGGAAAATTGGTAAAAGCGAGCACGAAAAAGAGAGAAGAGAGAAGAGCGGGCTAGAGAAAGGCGAGTCTAGCGAGTGCAAAACCTTGCGGCTGTATGATTCCCACCGGTGAGAGAAACGCGGCTACTCTTCAAATTAGACCAAAGGGACATTAACTGCCTCATCCTCTGTATCTCCATCGCGGTTATCAGCTATACCTCTTTCTTGCTCTCAATCTGCTATTTCATCATTAAGACACACACAAATATATATTATTATTTTTTTGAATGTAGGTTATGCCTAGTAATCAATGGATCCTCAGATGTTGCTTCCCATTCTTTTTGGAAGAGGAGATAAACTCAAGGAAGCAACATGTGGGATGAAAAAGAGAGAGAGAGCAGAAAGAGGTTTTGTTGTATTGATCTTTGTTGGTTAATCTTGAGGTCTAAGTTTTTCGTTCCCGCAAGATGTGAGAGAGAGTTAGATTGAAAATATAAAGGGCATTGCTGTTTTTGTTTGAGCCTTTGTTTACGCCATGCCTCTCTCTAATTTAAGATAATTTCCTGTAAATTCATGGGGGCTATAACTTCTTTTTCAAGAAACCTCACCATCTTCCTTTATTAGGGTATGGCCACATCAGTGCTAACCCATTTCAGTTCTTTATTTTTTTACTCTGTTTTAGGGTTAACGAAACAAAGAAAATTGTTGCAAATTTACAAAGAGCTAAATCATTTCCTATTAAAAATTAGGTTATTTATTACTTGCATGTTTAGCTTGTTCGTCATTTATAGTAGTTTAATACCCATGTTGATACGCGGATAAACATGATACAATTATTGATATTAATATTTAAATTTTAGCTCATTTAACGAAGAATCTAAAATCATTATAAATCAATTTATATCTTGGTTCTCATGTCTTAATTCATGTCATGCGGATCCAAACATCTATATAAAAGCTGAATTTAAATCATATTCTTTTTTTATTTCCTTAAATACCGAGTGGTGGAAAAAAATGTCTATGCAGAACATAGTCCGATCAATGCGCAGACATGGTTCACTCTACCAGACTTTAATAGGCTCGATGGATCTACACCTTTTCCCATAAACGGCAGACCATCCCCCGAGCCCGTTGGGATCAATGTTCCCAACGAGACACGCCCATCCCACAAATCATGTTTTTAATAACCAAAAAAAAAAATTCTTTCCCCTTATAAATATATCTTAATTATGTGATAAAACTGAAAAAGCAATTCAAATACTCTATAGTTAAATCATGAAATAAATACATTTCATGAATTCATGATTTATAAAATAATAGATCCAAAAATATTTCATAAATTATTTTAAACAAACTGCAAGCTAATATTCTCATAAAAGATCTACAAAACTGTTTTATAAATAATCTAATCAAACATCACATATAAATCCATGGTTGATATACGTATACGATTAATGTCATCGGGTTCTTTCTAGCCAAACCTTATATTTTCTCGAATCTTAATAGTAGATATGTTATTATTATTTTAAAATTTGTATACATTTTTATTTTATATTTTTTTTATTCAACATCGAAAAATACCAACACCGTCATAGGTGGAAGATTTCCATTTTGTTTGTGATATTCTATAACTTTGTTGACAAAATAAGTATTCCAATAATTTTTTTTGTCTTTGACAATATTATGCATATCTTAAACTTTTGTATTCAGATTGCCATATCCTCTCCATTTTATTTTTAGTTTTTTATAAAACCTCTTTTGTTTTATCATCGTCTTTTATTTTTTCTTAGTTAAAATTTATATTTTTTCTCTATTATTCTCTTTAGCAGTGGCAGATCGTCTTAGAACACGTGGTTTAGGGTTTGATTTTGTCTGAAAACTATGCAGGCTTGATCAAAAAACAATGTGTCACGTCTGTTTCTATATCCCACGACTAAAATTATCTACCAATTGGCTCAAGTACCATAATGTCGTGACAACATTGACGGATGACATAAGCGAATTAAAGCAAAACTCTACTTTATAAAAAAAATCGTTTACAATAAGCTTTATATTGTCATTTAGCAAGAACAAATAAAGAACTAAACTAGTAATTTCTCATCATTTAAAAAAAAAAAAAACTTAGCCAAACTTTCAAAATCAATATTTTTAACATGTTCTCTTTCAATTGATGGGATATCCAAATTAGACTTTACTGGAAAAAGAAAGTAACTCACCTTATCGACGATGATTCACCATAAGAAATGTGAACTGAAAAATTGTGTCACTCCGAAAGCTTTAGGATTTTTAATCTAAGATAGTAGTTGATAAAACAAATTTTTCTATTTACCTTAATATTTTAGCAGTAAATGATTGTTTCTATTTTTTAGAAAAATTTTATAAGCACATGTTTCTATTGTGGATCTATATTTTGTTTACCACAAAAAAATTAAAATTTAATTAGTGTTGTAACTAAATAAAATAAAAAAAATGCCCTTAAACTTGTTTAGAAAAATTGATGCCCTTAAACTTGTTTAAGTTTTTTTTGATGCCCTAAGCTAATGTTTAAATTTTGTCCACTATGTCACGGCTTTTGGTACCAGCCCCCGAATGGAGGTTTCTCGAACTCCTTATTGAATCTTAAGTATGTTTTTTGATTTTATGACCTCAAATTCAATTGCAAAAGATGTAAGGAGCTCTATTCCATGGATATTGTGGTCTGTTTGGAAAAATTGAAATGCCATCATCTATTTTAGCCACCAGGAAGTGTTAGACGCGGTGGTAATAAGAGCACAAACGGAATCGAAACAATGAACATTGAATAATGCACTAGAAGTGGTTATTTCTTCTAGCTTCATTAAAAAAGGTTGTATCAGAACGGTGGCACGCTCCCAATGATGGTGTGGTCAAATGTAACATAAATGCTATTTGGAGATCTCTGTCTCTCCATAGTGACTTCATGGATAGCTCGAGACCAATCTGGTACGGTACTTTTTATGCGCGAGATGCAATAGTTGGAACTCCAAGTAGGATAGTGGCAGAACTTCGATGTCTCATATGGGCTATGCAAAGTTGGATAGATTTACATGTGGATGAAGTGATTTTTGCCTTGGATTGTCAAGCCATTATGGCAGCCTTATGGAAACCGGCTGAGTGACCACGATACTTCACTTTGTTGAAGCAAGTTAAGCACCTTAAATCTGCCTTTATCAGTTGTGGTTTTGCTGAGGAAAGTCCATTTTCGAACTCAGTAGCTCGGGCTATTTCTAACAGCGTGACACGGGATGGTTGATTACATTTATATTTGGCTCTTGGTGGTCCTTCTTGGTTCCATAATATCATTACACGGTAGTTTGTAGTTTCATCTTTCAATCCGTTTTTCAGGATTTTGATGTTGCGTTGCCACAATTTCTTTGTTGTCTTTGGCATTAGACTATGTTATTCATACTTTTCTCATTTATAATATCCAGATGTTTAAAAACAATTAGTTTGGACTATTTACTTTTTTTTAATAAGTTTGGACTATAAGTCACTTGTAAATTATTTTGTTAGTTTTTCATTTTTATTTTATTTTTTTTCTTACTGAAATGTAAGTGTTAACACATGTCATCATCTGATCAATATTAGATACGTGTCATGATCTGATCAATTACGTATCGTAGTCACGTCAAACACATCCTTTTTTATATGATAAGGTATTTGCAATCATGGTGCTACATTAACATAAAGATCGTTTTGACATATAGTTTATGCTTAAGATGCCTCTATGTTTCATTTAAATATTCGTTTAGCAAATTTTACTGTAACTCATGATTTTGTCATGCAATTAATTTAATAACATAAATTAAGCATGATCTTCTTTCTTTTTTTCTTAGGCCATGGGACGCTATAAACCCTCACAGAACCTAACTAGCTCTTACCATTTACACTTCTAGATGGAAGGTAAGCGAAGGTAGCTTTCTCGAGGAACTCCGCCAATCTTTCATTCGCCTATTTGCAATACCGACCGGCTTCTACTCACGGGATTTCTTTTGATATGCCACATACTATCGTATGACCTTCACAATCTGGATGAGAGTAGCATGGAGTAATTGCCTATCATTGTTTTTCTGCTTATTGGAAGAGACTTTATTTATACATGAGCTTTTGAACTTTCTAATGCATTTTTACCCTAGGTTGTACAGAAACGGAAACGGATACGTGGAAATGTTAGAAACAATTTTTTTCAAAAATTTAAAAACCATGTACGTTTAGGAAACGTGCACACACATACATAAAAGTTTATATATATATATATATATATATAAAACATCAAAAAAATATTACAAATAATTTGAATAACAGTTATTATATACATAAATATTACATAGCTTAACAAAAGCTAAAATTTATAATAGTTTTGTTGTTTTTTGCCCCCAACACAATCTTTCATAATTTTGTTGTTTTTAACCTATAAAAATACTATTTATGTCTCTTTATTTCCAAACTATTTAATTACTACGTAAAAATAATTTTTCGTCGCATTTCCAAAAATCATACGTTTCCATCATATTTCCAAACTAAGATTTATAGGAAATGAGTTTTCGTCGAGTTTTCAAAACGAAATCAAAGTTTCCGTCGAGTTTCCAAATTAGTTTTTTAGGAAACGCGTTTCGAAATTAATGTTTTTAGTAAACGTGTTTTCGTAGAGTTTCAAAGAGTTTTGGTTTCTGAAACGTTTTTGAAATGGAAAACTCATCTCGGACGGAGTTTCCATGCAACTTAAGTTTTACCGAACATAAATCCAAGCGCAAAACTGCCTAAAATCACATCAAAATTAGGTGCCCATGAATTTTCGCTAACGAAATTGTAATCTCAAATTATACAAACAATCCGTAGACATACGCCACCCCTAAAATTTCTGGAAAAATGGTCTAAACCCTCTTTGACCAAACGTCGGTTAGCAAACTGTCAACAAATAAAATTTTGTGCCAATTTGTTGCCACAAGATATGATATATTCGTGGCCAAACTAAAGGATAATTCAAAGTATTTTTCACAAATTTTACTGTGGTCAAGTGGTAGTCTTGAAACAACTTCTTGGTTAATTACTTTCGTGGTCATTTTAGTCACTATGTATAAACCGGTTAATTCCCCCGCCTATGCTTCCGTTGCAGATTTGTAGCCAGTATAACTGAGCGTATGTAAGTTATATCGTGGCGAATTGCCCACTAAAATATTTGTGGCTAAACTCACTGTTGTTTAAATTATTGGGTAAATTTTTAGAATAACAGTTTTGGGAGACAAAATTAAGTAAGTAGCAGAGAGAGTTAAAATTACCCCTAACAATTAACTATTTAGTGACTATTTTCGAAACCAAAATATAGTTAATGATCTCACACTGTTTTATAACTATCTAAAATATAGAACTATTTTTCATAAAATAATTCGCAATTTAAAAACATAGTTAACTATATTTCAGAACATAATTGTCTACTCTACTGATTTTTTTAATATAAATAACTACATGAAAATGTTCTTTTAATAATTATATATGTAAACTAAAATACTTAACTATGATCAGAACGTATCTACCTATCATAGTTTGTAAAATGAAAATAAATAACATACATAATTAACTACTATCAGAAACATAGTTATGTATTATACTTATTCTGAACATAGTCAACTATTATTAGAAACATAGCTACATATTGTAATTTCCGAACATAGTCAACTATATCAATGTCAATTTTCCTTAATTTTTATTAAGAGTAAAAACGAAAAATTAAGCTCTTACATTGTTAGTTACTACATTTTGATTTATTGTGTGTTAGATAATAAATTAGATACTCATTTTGATTTATTGTATTTTTTTTTTATGGTCATCTTTAATAATTAACATTTTAACGATAGAATTTAGAAACCTAACGACATAAATTTATGTCGTTAAATTCGATTTTTCATGTTGCAATTTCATATCATTTGTTACAAATTACTACTGTACTGTTACTCTTTGTGACACGCTTTGCATTCTATTTTATATTTTTCTTATACAAATTTGATGCATTTTTTACACATTTTTCATACAAATCTGCCACTTTTCATCAGTATGCCATATTTTTCTTGTAGTGATGGTCGCATTCTCGTCCCACCCACTTACTTTATATTATACACTCAAGTCTCATAAATACGCATGGATAATAGGAAAATAATGGTCAAGTCTATGAACAAGTAGGAATATTTAAAATATGAAGTGTTAATGATTAGTGATTAACGATGAAATAATAATCATAAAGGTTGTGGAATGAAAGGGGCCGCCACAGACTGGATTGGAAATAAGAGAATTTTAGATTTTAAAGAAAAGTTTCCGAGAGAAATGTTGGAGAAAATTAGAAATTTTGTTATCACATTTGTTTTTGTCATTTTGTGAACCTATAGATAAATATATACAAGTGTAATAAGCTCATATTTAACAACTTGGCCCATGTTGTTGCACTTTATGTTAGGTAACAGATCAATTCCAACTCACCAATCATTATACAAATAAAGAGGAATTAATAAATAAATGGCCCATATGCTAAAAACATGATCTTCGACAAAAGATCCTCTTTTCCTTTGCGTAGTGTTTGTGACGTGTAAATTGTAACTAGATTAATGTGTCTGTCTCTCCATGTCTCTTTTGTATATTAACATTTTTCAAAAAAAAACTTTACTCTTTTAATCATGACAACTGTATATCTAATATAGGCAAGGAAAGTTTGTCTATCAATCCGTGTAATGATGCAGTGGTTGTGTATGTATAATATAGGTAAGAAAATATATGTTTATCAATCTGTGTAATGATGGAATGGTTGAGAATGCGGATTTTGGATTGTAGATTTGCAAAGTATTTGTATATTTTTTTTCTTTTGATTCTTTCGAAAATTAGTTAATGATCCGGATTTTAACCTGATTTCACATCGTTACGTAGATATTTGGAATGTGATTTTAATTCGAATGCTTTTTATTTGAGACTATGAGATGAATTTGTAGGGTAAATTCCCAAAGATTTATTTGAATCACGAATCCGCGGAAAACATTTGGGGCAAAATGTAAAATATGATAAAGTATTATGGACGATTTTTAAATAGAAAAACAAAAGGGCTTAAGACAAAGAAGAAGCCTTTGATTTTACCTTTTCAGGACTAAAATTTCACCGGAATCAAACAGATTCTTCTCCTTGAACGTTAAGACAAAGAGGCAAAAGATTCGTTCAAAGGATCTCCGGTCGGAGTTATCATTTCAACTTGTGTTTTTATTCGATTTTGATCCACTCGAATCCTCCGACTGGTTAGTAAAGTAGAATCAATTATCGGAAACTTGTAACAAGGAAGATAAATCCGCCATGAAATTGGCTGTTCTTTGTTTGCTTTCTTTTGAATATTACTACTGCTAATGTGTTCTTGAAAAGACCCTTAGTGAGTTTGATGCTCTTTGGTTTAAATGTCCCTTTTGATCTTTGGTTGTTTTGCACTTCAAATGATTTTAAGTAGGATTGTTTTTAGATGCTCTTTCGAATTACTGAATTTACTAAATGTTGTTTTGGCAGGCAATGGCTAGCTCCAAAGGATCACAGAGTGTTAAAGACTTGATGTATCCAGGAAAGCATGCTTTGCTCCCTCCTAAAATTCCCTTTCCTAGCGTATCAGCACCGTATTCCGAGTATATTCCCATTGGTTCAAGGCGTGGTCAGAAGCTTAGTGATGAGAAAACACACCACCAACGGACTTCCTCTGAGAGCCATTTGGTTGAAGAACTTCCCTTTTGGCTTGATGATCTTCTCAATGAGCCTGAGACTCCTGCTCGCAAATGTGGTCATCGGCGTTCATCGAGTGACTCTTACGCTTATCTAGATGTGGCTAATGCTACAAACATAAGTTTGACTCTCCAAAATGATTTCAGTTATAGAAATACGGCTTCTTCCACTCAAAGAGGAATTCAGGACGCGGCCTTTTACTCTGATGCTAATTCTCTAAAACAAAAGAATCATTCGTTGGGGGTATATGGGGCTCGTCCTTGTTGGCTACCTTCCACTCGAGAGAGTGTTGGTGGGAAAAATATGGGAGCATCATCATATATGTCCCAAGAAGCAACATTAGAAACGCTTTCTCATGACCTGAAAAGGTTCTCTCCTGAGGAAAACAATTCCAATCCTCAACCCGTGACATACGAGGCTGACAATATAAAACGAGCCAAACAGTACGTCATCTCTTTACTCCTTCTTCATTGATTTAGCTATCTAAAGGCATATTTACAATGGAAGATACTCATGCCCATTCACCTTATTATTAGCAGTGCCGAATGACCCATTGCCTTTTTTATTCTTTATCTTCTGACTCTTAGTCTGATTGACTTGAGGAGAATTTGCGTCTAGGAATACTTATGTAACTGGTGGAATGATTATTGATATTGACTTCATTTTCCACTATCATAACATGGTGAGCTGCTTCCTGCAGGCAATTTGCACAACGATCACGGGTCCGTAAGCTCCAGTACATATCTGAGCTAGAAAGGAATGTACAAGTATTGCAGGTACGGCTAAAAACACCATATATTTAAAGAGAGATTTAGTGAAAGATGTTTTGATTAGAATTTATGATGCACTGAAGTATGACATTCTTTTGTACCTACAGGCAGAAGGCTCTAAAGTTTCAGCTAAGCTTGATTTTCTCAACCAGCGTAATCTTATTCTGAGTATGGAAAATAAAGCTCTTAAGCAGCGACTAGAAAGTGTAGCTCAAGAGAAGCTGATCAAACAATGTAAGTTTCTCCCACCATCCAAAAAGTTTCCTTTTAGCTTATTTAGATCCAAACTATAATCGTGTGAATTTTTAAGTACGAGCTAGTTAGATTGAACATTTCCTAACTTTGGCTACCGTAATTATCCGTACTCTTCTGAAAATCTATTGTAGCTCTTATTTATATTAAGCGGCTAGAGAAACTAAAAGAACAAGCTTACAATAATTGTTAGCTTATACAGTTTTGTAGCAAACTAGTCTCATGAGTTATCTATTATCCAGTGGAACAGAAGGTGCTCGAGAAGGAGATTGGAAGACTAAGAGCACTTTATCAGCAACAACAACAAACTCGTAAACCATCAGCAAGACACGGACGTGCTACTAGCAAAGATCTCGAATCTCAGTTCTCGAGTCTTTCCCTGAACACCAATGATTCCAACTATAGGCGTGGCTCTGTATCTGCGACGGGTCAATTCCACTTTTAGTCAATATCTCTCCACCCACCGGTTCATTAGATCTAAAGGGCCTGACGTTACAACAAGGTCAGGTCCTACTCTAGTGTCCCGTAATACTCCCTCGCCAAACACGTTTTAACTCCCCCCTCATCACTTTTTCTTACGGTTGACAAGTCAACTCGCCAGTGCACCTGGTTTCCACTACCTGAGAACCTGTTTTACTTCCAGCAGATGGCTTGCCTGAGGTGGTTTAGTTCGAACATCAGACACCTGGACTTCATTCTCTGGTGATTGTTGTAGTGACTTGTGATGTGGGACGCAAATATCGAACAAAATAAAAACGCTGATCTGTGGAGTTGTACTATGATCTCTACTGTTGTTTGTACTTTATGTTATTGGTAAAATGGTGCATTCCCTAGGAGTGAATGCTGAATGCTTCATGTAAAGTTGATGACATTTTTTGTCGTAAACTTTCAAAAGTGTCAAGATATGTGATTGCTTCAGAAGCGCATTTACACTTGTTTCATTGCTCTTAATCTGTGGAGTTCACCCTCATGATGCAATCACCTGATGAAGGTTTGCGTTCTTGAGCATTTGAACAAGTGTGTTCCATCGGGAGCTTTTTCCTTGTGGATGTGGAAAGAAACCTTCGACGATCATTGGTGGTAGAAAGAATTTGTTCACAAGATTGGTTGTCTACAAATATAGTCCTTGGACATTTTCCCCACCAAAAGGGAAACACAATCTTTGGAAAGTAATTTGCTCCAAGATGTTTGTATTTATCATGTCAATCATTGGACAATTCTATGGAACATAGTGTGTCTCAAACCTCACCATGTCATTTCATTGTTCAAACATCCGACCATCAAACTTAGATTTAGACTCTTCGTCTTGACTTACCACATTGTATGCTTGTACTATAATTGGTAACCATTGTTTTGGCTTGTTGATAATCTTCCAAACTGGTTCATAGTTGGGTAATCTTGCTATTACGAACAAGAAGAAAAGAGAGAGAAGAAGTTTGTTGAAGGAAATATTTCTTGTTATTAGCATTAAAGGTTGTACAACGTTTATATATAGAATTACCAAATAATGGACTAAACCAATCTATATACCATAATACAATAAACCAGAAATAACCGGATCAATCTCCTCAATAGGCCCCCTCAAGAGGAGGCATATAAGTTTGTAAGACTCATCTTGGATTTGAGATGTTCAAATTGATGAGGAAAGAGTGATTTAGTCAAAATGTCAGCCACTTGATCTTCAGTATTCACATGGAGCAAGCGTAATAGTCCCTTATCAAGTCTCTCACGAACAGTGTGGCAGTCAACCTCAATATGTTTGGTCCGTTCATGAAAGACAGGATTGGTGGCAATGTGAACAGCTGCAGTGCTGTCAGAGAAAAGCACAGGAACAGCAGACGAGGAAATTCTCAAATCTTGAAGAAGAACACCAAGCCAGGCCATTTCACAAGAAGCCAAAGCTAAAGCTCTGTATTTTGCCTCTGCAGATGATCTAGATATTGTAGGTTGCTTCTTAGAACGCCAAGAAATAAGAGAAGAACCAATAAACATAGTGAAACCAGTAGTAGAGCGTCTACTGTCTTGGCAAGATGCCCAATCTGAATCAGCAAACCCTTTGAGAGTGAGGTCAGGTTCAGAGGAGTAGAAGACGCCCTGTCCTACAATGCCCTTAATATATTGGAGAACCCTGTAAACTGCAGTGAGATGAGATGTGCGAGGTGCAGAAGAATATTGGCACAGCTTGTTCACTGCAAAGGTAATATCAGGGCGAGTGATAGTTAAATACATGAGCTTCCCAACAATGCGCCTGTATAACTCTCTATCACCAATCAATTCACCATCTTCTTTAGACAACTTCAAATTAGGAATCATGGGAACCGAAGACACTTTGCAATCCATCATCCATGTGGAGGCAAGAAGGTCTAAAGCATACTTGCGTTGACACAGAGAGATGCCATTAGAATTTATGGCCACTTCAAGACCCAAAAAGTATTTCATGGTTCCCAAATCCCTTAGTTTGAAACACAACTGGAGGTTAGTGATTAGTTGAGTAACCAACACTTCACTGGTGCTAGCAAGAAGAATATCATCAACATATATCAACACTGCGAGAAAATCTCCATTGTAATCCTTAGTGAACAACATATGATCACCATTGGCTTTCTGAAAATCCAAATTTATCAAACAAGCAGAAAGCTTCACAAACCATCGCCTTGAGGCTTGTTTCAACCCATAGATTGACTTCTTAAGGCGACATACAGCTCTAGGAGGTAAGATGGTGCATGTCCTATCTGCATAACCCTCAGGTAAGGTCATATAATTTTCTTCATCCAAGTCGCCATTCAAGAAGGCATTAGAAATGTCAAGTTGATGGAGAAACCACTGGCGAGAAGCCGAGACCTTTAATAACATCTTGACAGTAGCCATCTTAGCAACAGGAGAGAAGGTGTCATTGTAATCTAAGCCTTCCTTCTGATTATACCCCTTAGCCACAATACGAGCTTTGTATCTTTCAAGAGAGCCATCTGCCAAAAATTTCAGAGTAAAAATCCATCTGCAACCAACAGGTTTCTTACCAGAGGGAAATGAAGTAATGTCCCAAGTGCCATTAGACTCCATAGCACCCAACTCAGTATCAACAGCTCCACACCACAGATCGGATGTCTTAGCCTCCAAATATGAATTGGGAATGGGAATTTTGGTGATAGCATTTATGAAAGAAAGATAAGCTGGGGAGAGAAGAGAATATGAAGGAGATGGAGTGATGATGTGATGGAGTTAAGAGTGAACAGAGTAACAATGGTACTCCTGCAGATGAGCAGGAGGTTTCTTTGGGCGAGTAGTAGGAATAGATGGTGGTGAAGGAATAAGAGATGAAGAAATTTGTGTTGGTGGAGGTGATGGAAGAGAGGCAAGACCTTTATGAGTATAATCCAGTGGTGTGAAGATGTCTAAGAGCGTCTCTAACTTATCTGCAGCCAAAGGAAAAACGTCTTCATAAAATATCACATTCCTGGAGAGAAAGGTTTGATTAGACTGTATATCCATCAACTTATAGCCCTTGCAACCAGAAGGGTATCCCAAGAAAACACAAGCTTGAGACCTTGGTTGAAACTTGTGTCTGAGCTTAGGAGAAGTAGTACTATAGCAAAGACAACCAAAAGTCCTGAGCTGAGAATAGACAATAGGCTTGTCATGGAGAATCTCAAAAGGAGTTTTGTTAGAAAGCAGCTGAGAAGGAGTCCTATTAATGAGGAAAACAGCTGTCAACACACGATCACCCCAAAAACAGAGAGGAACTTGAGACTGAAACATCAGAGCACGAGCAACATTGAGGATGTGCTGATGCTTCCGCTACTGAGTTTTGTTCTGGGGTTTCAGGGCAGATATGATAAGCAACTATTCCTTTTTCTTGAAACAATGTTGTGAAACGTAATTCAGGAGCATTGTCAGATCTCACAGAACTGCACCTTGGTTTTAAACTGAGTTTCAACTAATTGAAGGAAAGCAGGAAAGACTGTGAGAACTTCATTTTTGGCTTTGAGTAAATAAATCCATGTAGCCCTTGAATGATCATCCACAATCGTTAAAAAGTACTTATAACCTTCAGGGGTCTCAACTGAAAACGGTCCCCAAGTGTCAATGTGTATCAGTTCAAAACTGGAATTACAAATGTTGTTTGAAGAGGGAAAAGACAACTTCCTCTGCTTGGCCAAATGACAGATATGGCAATAAGCAGGGTTATTCTTGGAAAGAGTAGTCCCCAAAACAGCAGAAATCTTGTCCAACCTTGAAAAAGAAGCATGTCCAAGCCTTTGGTGCCACATACTGATATCAACTATCGCATTGACTGAAACAGGAGCTTGAGTATCCATCACATAAAGGTTTGCAACTCGCCTACCATGAGCAATCGTCAATCCCCTGATAGGATCCTGAATTTCACAAGGAGTAGAGTCAAAAATGACGCGTGAACCAAGATCAGTTGTGAGGGAACTAATACTTATCAAGTTGAGGCGAAATTCAGGTATAAACAGAACATTCTTGATGGAAATGTCCTGATTTATCCTAACAGTTCCTACTCCACTGATTTTAATTGGAGATCCTGTTGGGAGATTCACAAAACTAACAATAGAAGTGTCCATGGAGACAAACAAATCATGATCATGAGAAACATGATGTGTTGCTGCAGAATAAATCACCCAAGTTTGAGAAGACAAGGTATGATTGGAAATTGTCAGGATGCCAACAAAGCAATAGGTGGAGAGAGAAAAGGAGATACCAGATGGATCAGTTGCTGATGGTGAGGAGCTAGGTTCATCCTGTGGAGATAATCCAGTTGGAGTTTGGAGTTGAGCGCTGAATAGAGCTTGAATTTGATCTTTAGACAGCTTGCCTATCACAGCATCCAGGGATTGGGAGAGAGTACCAGATGGAGAGGATAAAGCAACCTGAGCAGCAACAGGTTTAGGCTTCTGAAGCTTGTCAGGAGCTTTTCCTTTAGGTACAAATCCAGGAGGAAAACCATGCTTCTTGTAGCAACGATCAGCAATATGACCAACTATGTTGCAAAAGGAGCAAATAGGACGTCCTTTATTTGGACCAGAGTTGACATAAAACATTTGAGAATCACTCATAGGAGGAGAAGAAGTGTTCTGAGAAACTTGGAAAGCTGTAGCAGGGATAGCAACATTAGAGAAGCCTCTCTGACTATCATCTTGGTCCAAGATGTTATAAATCTCTACTAAAGAGGGAAGGACCTTTTTCATGATGATTTGCCTTCGAACAACAGCATAAGATTCATTTAAACCAGCTTAGAATTTGACAATTCTAGCACGATCAGCTTTAAGCTGAAGTTTAGCAGCTTTGCCACAAATACAAGGTTCTTCTGGCTCCTCTGCACCAGCTATATTATCCCAAAGAGTCTTAAGAGTAGTGTAGTACTCAGAAAGAGACATAGATCCTGAATCTCATGAGTTAGATTGAAGGTGCGTGGGAGGTTTGTCATGTGAAACCTGCCAGATAAATCACGCCAAATATCCGAAGCATCGTTCAAACGCAGGATGCTCCGGTAAATCTGAGGAGAAACGGAGTTCAACAACCAAGATTTGACCATGCTATTGCAGCGAGACCAAAGACGAAAAGTGGGATCGGATTCTAGAGGAAGAGCTAAGGAACCATCTATAAATCCTATCTTATTCTTTGCATCTAAGGAAATTTGCATAGCAGCTTGCCAATCATCAAAGTTTGTTCCATCAAGTTTGAGAGAAATGATTTGCAAACGTGGATGATCAGAACTAGTCATGAACAACGGAGATTGAGTCGGATCCGTTGAATCCGCCATAGAAACAACACGCGAAGCAACCAGAGCTGGAGTAACGACATCCGGAGGTGAGATCGGTGGTGATTCATCAGGATCAACGGAGCGACGAGAGGATCGGGTCAACCTACGGCCTGAACCTGAAGCCGCAGTCGAACGAGTGGATTTCCGAGGAATTTGTTTAATAACCATTGGAAATAAAGATCAAAGGAAGAGAAAAACGAATTGAAGGTCGGATTATACAAAAAACAAAAGAATCAAAGAGAAATTTGATCTCTATGTCTCTGATGCCATATTACGAACAAGAAGAAAAGAGAGAAAGAAGAAGTTTGTTGAAGGAAATATTTCTTGTTATTAGCATTAAAGGCTGTACAACGTTTATATATACAATTACCAAATAATGGACTAAACCAATCTATATACCAGAATACAATAAACCAGAAATAACCGGATCAATCTCCTCAATACTTGCCGTAATTAGTCTCAATGCCAAGGCCTTGTTGTCAACAGTTTGCAAGTTTAGGTTTAAATCAATGTGTATACAATGTTAATATGCAAAGTTAGAATATACCTAAACAATGTAGAGATAATTGTAAAATCAAAAGACACATTGAAATAGTTTTTGTCACATTATACCTTTAAGTGTATGACTTTGTCCCATTAGAGCATCTTTAATGTTAATATTCTCCTAAGTTTCTAACTTATTTTATTTTAATAATTTTTATTTAATTTAAGTATTTGTCTAAATATTAAATTATTAAATAATTCATTAACCACTAGAAAGGTGACAAATGGTAGAAAAGTTTTGTAATAAGCTAAAGAAAATTTATGTAAGTAGAAACTTCTGACCCTCTCCTCCGTCTCTCTCTGATGCTTTTCCTGTTATTTTTATTTTTTTATTAAAGACACTCTTTAAAAGTGTAACCATTATAGATGCTCTTAGCTTTTAGATTATTTTCAACCTAAAATTACCTTTAATTTTTATTTAATAATATACTTAAGTTGTATTTAAAAAATTATTTTAGGCAAAATAAGGAAATCTGATTTTATAAATACTTTCAAAAATTATAAATGGAAAGTTATTTTAATGCAAATATAAAAAAGGAAATTATGTTTTATTTTATTTTATTAAACTAATTTAATTAAAATTGGAGAAAAATCATATACTTTCTTAATTGCATTGATATAATAAACAAACATCTATAAAAGCAAAAAAAAAAAATTACACTAGAAAAGAGAGAAATTTTGAGAATTGCCACTTTTAACATGCCATTTTGCAAAAAAAGTCACTTGTAAAAGCACTTTCACAAGAATGCCACATTTTTTTAAAAAATATTCCCAAATTACCCTTAATGATTATTAAATCTTTTTTTTCTTTTTCTTTCTCTCTCCATTATTAGATTATGCGAAAATACTAATGATTGGTTTAAGATTTCCTAGAGATTGTGAGAGAGTAATGAGAATAGAGAAAGAGTAAATTTATTTCCTCATTAGATTCATACAAGATCTTCTTACATTACAAGCATATATAAAGGAGAAAGGGAAATGACGACATCATGAACCTAGACACCTTTGGTGAAATGGTTGGTGAGAAGATAAGGTAGGGACTACTTTTAGTACATGTCCTTACCTTAGCCTTATCCATAAACGGTAATACTACCAAGGAGTGTAACGGTTCTTTCCTTCCTCCTTTACTCCATTTGAATGCTTTAAAGATCGGTACGACCACTGAGGTTGGTACGGATGGTACGGATGACCGTACATCCGTACATATCCGTACACAATCTCATAAAACCAATCCAAGTCCCTCTTGATCAATACTCCCCCTCAAGCTTAAGTCTATGGTTATGCCTTACGCTTGGAAATCCATGAAGTATCACCTCATTAAAAACCTTCACATAGAAAAACCCATTAGGAGAAAACTATGTAAAGGAAAAAAGAGTGTGATGTTCATGGATAGAGGACTTGAGATCAAGGTTTGTTAAGGTCCACAAGTCCTAGTTTGCTAAAGGTATGATTGCAAACTTTGAGACTTGCGGCCTTAGTGAAGATATCCGCCAATTCATCTTCACTCCTTGTAAAGCATGGAAGGATTATTCCTTGTTCCATCTTTTGCCTAACCTTGTGACAATCGACTTCAGTGTGTTTGGTTCTTTCATGAAACACTGAGTTGGAAGTAATGTGGATCGCGGCTTGGTTGTCACAATGCATAGTGATCGGTTCATCTTTCTTCAAGCCTAAACATTCAAGTAACCCTTTTAGCCAAACGAGTTCATTGGTGAGTTTCTTCATGGCTCTATACTCGGCTTCCGCGCTTGAATCCGACACTATCTTTTGCTTCTTAGTCTTCCAAGTAACTAAGTTGCCTCCAATGAAAGTGCAATAGCCGGTTGTAAACTTCCTATCATTCCTATCTCCGGCCCAAACCGCATCACAATATCCAACCAAATCGGTATTGTCATTCTTTCCCATCCAAACACCTTGGCCGAGGCTTCCCTTGAGATATCGTAGTATCCTTTCAACCATACTCCAATGATAGATAGTCGGAGCCTTCATGTGTTGGCTTACTTGATTCACCGCAAAACATAAGTCCAGTCTAGTGAGAGTAAGGTAGATGAGTTTCCCAACTAGTCTTCTATACTTGGACATATCTTCAAAAGGCTCATCATCCTTCTCTCCAATCCGACTTGTCTTATAACCTTCTTCTAGAGGAGTCCTAGCCGGGTTTGCCTCCATCATTCCGGTTTCACCTAGCAAATCCAAGACATATTTCCTTTGTGAGATAAAGAGATCATCCGAGAACCTACATACTTCAATTCCAAGGAAGGACTTGAGCTCTCCAAGGTCTTTTATATCAAACACGGATTTGAGGAAGTCTTTAGTTTCTTGAATCCCTTCTTTGTCATCTCCGGATATGATCAAGTCATCAACATACACTAAGACCACTATAATTCCTTTAGATCCTTGTAGAGTGAAGATAGTGTAATCAGATTCGGACCTTTTGAACCCTCTTTCCATAAGGGTTGTACTTAGCTTCCTATACCAAGCTCTTGGAGATTGTTTGAGTCCATAGATGGCCTTCTTAAGTCTCAAAACTTTACCCGGTGAAACCGTCTTTTCAAGACCCGGAGGGGGGAGTCATGTAGACTTCTTCTTCTAGCTCTCCATGTAAGAAGGCATTCTTGACGTCCATTTGCCACAAATCCCATGAGAGGTTAGTAGCTATAGAGAGAACCACTCTCACCATATGAAGCTTGGCAACGGGTGCAAAGGTATCCGTGAAGTCTTCTCCATAGGTTTGAGTGAATCATCTAGCTACTAAGCGAGCCTTGTACCTCTCTATGTCTCCATTGCTCAAATGCTTGATGTGAATACCCATTTTGAACTCACGGCTTTATTCCCTTTTGGTAGATCGGCTTCTTACGAAGTCTCATTCCTTAGCATAGCTCCTACCTCGTCATCAACCGCATTTGACCAAGACTTATCCTCCATGGCTTCTTCGTAAGTCTTGGGAATAAGATCTTGATCAATCTTGCCAAGGAAGGTTAGATGATCATCCGGTACAAAGGCAAGAAAACACACCGCTTGTATTGGATGAGCTATGGCTTGAGCGTTGTAGTAGATCGTATCCTTGTTCCTTTCACTTCTTCTAAGTATAGGTTGAGTTGGCTCATAGCTTGATTATTGATCATGAGACTCACCGGATGAAGGAACATAGGAGTTATCCGATGATGGATGTGACTCATCCGATGAGCTACTTGGTGAACCACTCGGTATTCCTTCAAGCCTAGCACTTCTTCTAAGAGTATGTGCTTGTGTTGTCTCGGTCTCCTCCACTCTTGAGCTGTCTTCACGTGGTCTTGTTCTTCTTCTTGACCGTGATCTTCCTCTTCCAAGATAGGCTCATTAGGTGCGTTGATTGGCACATTAGGAGCCGGATCCGGCTTGTCCTCCTTTTGATTGTTGTTATTGTCTCCATGGTGTTCAAGAAGCATTCTCAAGGTTGAAGCTCGGTCATTTGATTCCGCCAAATCTTTCAAGTCATTCCAATCCTTCTTTTCGAAACACCCTTGGTCTTCTAAGAACTTCACCTCTCTTGATACATAGGTGCGGTTTGTGTGGTGGTGGAAACCTGCACAGTTGAAATAGTCAATGGTCTAGGTCTGAAAGCTCTGAGATGAGAAACACTTAGCGAAGATCTCAAGAGAGTTTGTTATTAAGCTTTTTTCAATAGTTTCTGTGTAAAATTGCGGAACCCCTTTTTGGAGGTATCCTCGGTCTATTTATACAAGTCTAAGTCGGCCTAAATCTATGCCTAAAGAGATAAGCATAAATCCCTAAATCTTCGGGATTCTCTCTCAGCATAGTCGGCGTCGCCTCCCGGTTTTGACCTTGTCCTCGTCATGGGCCCAAATCTGAGAGCTCGTCTTCTAGGCCCAGTTCTGCAATAGAGGTCGGCGTGACTTGTTACTCGTGGGCTCGCGACTCGTTCTTTCCAATGTGGGCCCTCTGACCTCGGCCCATTCCCTGTCTTGGAGTGAAATGGTCACATTAGTCTCTTGGAGCCTAAATGACTACTACGGACGTCGTCCTGGAAATGTGCCGAGGTCCTAGTCCTAGTCATTCTGGAGAGCCGGTCCTTGAAACAGAGCTGGTCCCTGAGACAGAGCTGGTCCAGATAATTGCGCGCCTACCTCTGGTACTTAGTCATTTTCTTGACGATCTCTACCGGAGTGAGATCTGACCCCAACAATTAGCCCCCCAGCTCGGTAGTATCAGTTCTGATGATGCCGAGGTAAAAGTCGTAGTGAGGTTTTCAAGAAAATGTACTACTTGGTCTGCGTCTGACGAGACGAGATTGTGAAAACTTGTTCCGAGGACCTGCCGATGTTACTGAGCCTTCGTGTTCATGTTTAACGTATAGCCCAGTGAGGATTTTCAATAGACTTGTGTTTCTGAATTTGTGTTATAAAGTTTAGAGGAACTGGTCCTATAAAGTTTGTAGAGCTTGTTCTCGTTAAAGCTCGTAAAACTTGTTTTATCTTGCCCAACTCTCACATGTTCACGTTAATGCTGAGTTGGACGTTATGTCTCTGTTTGGTTGCTTTCCGGACTTAGTGAAGATACTGATCTCCGGAAGCTGAAAATTTAATTCCCGCTAAAAATTGGGAATATAAATTTCCTTTAGAAATTAGAGTTGTTAATTTCCGTTGGAAATCAAACGCTTGACTCATTTCAGAAATCAAAATTGTTCTCGCTGGCTACTGAAACGTGCCACTCCAGGGTTTTGACAGTAACACTATAAATACTCTTTCTCCTTTTCTTTTCTCCACAACTTCACTCCTCCAAAAGAAAGGTAGCCTCTCTTCTCTCTCAATTTTCTGTTTTAGATCTAGGGTTTTGGGAATTATTTTTTTTATTTTTTTTACACAATCTAACGCCGTCAACAATCACACCGACTTCCACCTTCGGCGACGGTTCGCCTGCTTCTTCCCCGGTGAGCCCTCGTTCCCTGACTACACTCATCGTCGCCGGATTAGCAATTACCGACGAGGCCCCGTTTTGTTTTGGTCGTCGTTCTGAGGACGACTCACCGGAGGAGGAGGCTTCGAATTCCGGTCACGGCTCCCGACGCAAAGCCGAGACTTTGACTGGGATCTTCGTCATTGTGTCTGTCGCCGGAGATTTTGCCGACGTCGAGCTTCGCCGTCATCCCGTCTGCGTTTTCCGGCCAGCTCCTGTTTCTACCGCCGAGCTCGAAACTTCTCACCGCCGTCACGGCTCTTCGTTCTCCGGTGAAGTCCAATTTGACGGGATCTGCTACTTCTCCACCTCCGCCGTAGCTCACCATTGTTTCCGGTGAGGTGTAGTTCATTTTCGTTTGCCGTTCCACGGCGTCGTCTCCACACCTCTGTTGCGGTGGACTCGTCGTTTCCGTCGTGGAGGATTAGGCTTGGTCTTCGACGGGGACCGTTTCTCCTCCATCACTGCCGTGGCTCACCATTGTTTCCGGTGAGGTCCCACTGTCATCGTCGGCCCGAGATCCAACGAGTCAAGTCTTCTAATCATCGTTGTGTTTGAGAAGTTCATCTCTGGTCGTCGTCACCGGCGTTTTCCAGCGAGATCCAGTTCATGTTCACGTCTCCGTTCGTCTCCAGTCGTCGTCGCCTGCGTTTTCCGGCGAGATCTGGTTCCTGTTCACGTCTCCGTTCCTCTTCGGTCATCGTCACCGGCGTTTTCCGGCGAGATCCGGTGGTGGAGTGAACGAGTGAAAACGTGCCACGGTGACCAAGAAATTACTTGACTATTCCCTACACTTTGCCTCACGCGGTGCCACGGTGACTTTCAGCCGGTTGTTTCAGACCGTTCGAGTGCAAGTCACCGTTCGAACTGGGCTCGCTACGCGTTTTGACTCGAGCTATCCCCGCGCCGAGGTCATGTTAAGCCCCACATCGTTTTTCGAGGAGTTTCTAAAATCCATTTCAAACTTTAGGACCAGTAGTTTAGAAAGCCCAGGACCAAGTTTTGAGATAAACTGTTCTGATGCGGAGTTCAGCTCCTGGCTTCGTCCTTGTTAAGATAGAGAGGTGACTCGAGTCCTGGTCTCAGATGTGAGTGACGCGGCGAATGCACAGAGTCCGTCTTTTATCGACGAGCAAATCGTTGATACACGCAACCCTCCGGATGTAAAGGTGGAACATGACGAGGATGAGGACGAGATAAACGAAAGATTCGACCTAGCTTTGTTTCTCCGAAAGCAAACATCTTTGACTCGTGGGAAGCGTCGTGCTAGAAAATTCAGACCTCCGGATCCACCGGGATCCACTCTATCAACGGAAAGGTCACTTTCTCTTATGAGAAAGAAACTTAACTTTCCTGATGAAATAGAGCTGGTGGTTCCGGAACCTCACAAACGAGCCGACGATCCTCCAGAGGGGTGTTTTACTTTGTACGAGAGCTTTCTCGAGGCGTGCTTCCTGTGGTTTCCCGTTCCGTATGTGATTCTCGAGCTTCTAGCAAAGTATAGACTTTCAATTTCGCAAATCACCCCTCGAGGAATTCGTCACTTAGTAGGAACCCTCGTTCGGAGTTATGAGTGCGGGGAAACTTTAAGTGTTCATCACCTGATGCGCTTTGTGGATATTCGGCGGTCCTCTCCCCTCTCTAAGCTTGTATACTTCGCTGTAAACCGAAAGAATCTTAGACTTATCCACGGATTTGGCAGCAAAGACCGGCAATGGATGGATTTTTTCTTTTTCGTGCCGATATGCGAAGAGACTTTGGGGGATGGACTAGGCCTAATCCAATCGAAATGGCTTACAAAGGGTAGCCGGCCCCGTTGTCTATCTTTGGGAGTCGGCTAGTTTTACTTTTATTGCTCATGATGAGGTTGTCTTTTTGTATTGATTCTAACCTCTTGTTTTCGTTTATGTCTTTTTTTGCAGTGACAGGCCCTGCACCGAAGGTTCCGAGCAATTGGAAGGCAGTTTGGGATTTGCTCAGCGTTCGAGGGTGCAATTGGAAGAAGGACTTCTCACTGCGACGTGTCGAGAAAGCGAGAGCTTTCCTTGGGGGTTCTTCGGTCTCAAGTTTTCGCTTTTCAGATTGTTCAGGAGACATTCAGTCAGAGATGGAGCGTAGGACTACGGGGAGTGGCAAGCCTCCGACGCCGACTACTGCGACCACTTCTGCGGCGCCGACTACTGTGCCAGCTCCGGCCGTGCCTACTACTGCACCACCTTCTGTCACGCCGACTACTGCTACACCTTCTGTCACGCCGACTACTGCAACACCTTCTGTCGCGCCGACTGCCGCGTCCGCTTCCGCTGAGCCACGCGACACTTCTGCCAGGAAGACCACCACTGCTTCTAAGGGATCATGTCTCCCTTCTTCGACTAGGACTGAGATTGTAGCCGCTCTGCCTGCTCTGCCTGCTCTGCCCGCTCCTCTTCCTTCCGACTATGATGCCAAGAAGGCGGCCAAAGGGAAGGGTCATGCGGGCGACGACCGCAAGAGATCATCCGACAGGGACGACGTAATTGACGTGGACCGAGAGCCGAAGAGGACTCGGGCGAGATCCGCCTCGCCTCCCCGTCGTGTGTCCAGTAGCGTCTTTGAGAGCAAGGCTTCCGCTAGAAGCCTCTTCTCTACTCTGGTTTTCCATGACGACGACTTGGCTCCGATCAACACGAAGTCTTCTGGACAAATGATGCGCCAGGGACTGAACGTAGGTTACCCTTTCTTTCTGCTTATCGTCCTTTAGCACTTAGTGTTTTTTCTTATTTTTGACGCTTTTCTGTCTTATTATTTTTCGGCTTTAGGTTTTCTGGATTTGATGTTTTACCGTCTGGACGGGTTTTATCCATGGATGATTTTACCTTGTATTTTTGCAAGATGATAATGAATGCGGTTTCTAGCTTATCGATGATCCTCTTTTCAACATTTTTGCTTAGTCTTTCAACGAAAATCAACGTAACGACGAACCGTACTTTGTTGTAGATATTTGACCAACGGAACATACATTCCTTTTATCGTGGTTGTCACCAGTGTAGGTATAACTGGGTTTCCTGAACGAACGACTTGGTTTACGATTATGTTTGCTCTTTCGATCATGACCGCTCCTGTGACGATCGTCGCTTTTGACCAACGATGTTGTTGGGCATTGGACTGGTCACTTTGGTTACATGTGCGCTTCTCTCTAAACGCACCTGCTCTTTTAATGAACCACTTTTATTTATATAGCGCGCTTTATCCGATGGTGGATGTTGTCGTATTTATTCTGCAGAGTTTTTATGAGAAGTCGTCGCTGTGGCCAGCAGCGGCGGTTTGAGATGGTCGTTTAAGTTAGACCTTGAGTTATCCGTAACGGATGTAATAGAGATAGTTGTTTTGATAAGTCTTTGTAGCAGATGTTTATTCTCATAAAGGTTTGCTACAAAGAGAGGTGGGAGTATATGAGTATACGTACCCCACTCCCCCCCCTTTGTTGGGAGGGGGGCAACTGAACCCATCCGAAAATGGGCTGCCTACGTACCCTTTGCAGGGGTCAATTCACCCGTAGTTCATGGTAGTTGTTTGATGTACGGATGATTGGGTGTGATGATGATTTTTGAGGTAGCGGGACGGAGTTTTAGTGGTAGTACTTCTTGAGGTGTCGTGCGTTCCACGATCGTGGGATAGCTTTTCCTTCCATGTTTGCGAGTTCATATACGCCCGGGCGGATGACCTTAGTGACGACGTATGGTCCTTCCCAATGTGCTCCAAGTTTACCAGCGTTCCGCTCTCCTGTGTTTCGGAAGACTTCGCGTAAGACCAAGTCTCCTTCGTAGAATCGCCGGGTGCGGACCTTGGAATTGTAGTACTTGGACGCAGCCAATTGGTAGCGAGTGATGTTAAGTAGTGCTCGGTCACGCCGTTCGTTGACTAGGTCCAGCTCATCTAGGAGCAGCAGGTGGTTGAGTCCTTCTTGTTCGGGGAGAAGTCTACGGCGGACTCCTGGGATGTGTACCTCTGGTGGGATGACGCATTCTGTTCCGTAGACGAGGGCGAACGGGGTTTCGCGTGTAGCTCGCCTTGGAGTCGTTCGATAGGACCATAGAACGCCTTCGAGTTCATCTGCCCAGCGTCCCTTCTTTTCGTCCAAACGCTTTTTGAGTCCTACAATAAGAGTCTTATTAGTGGATTCGGCTTGTCCGTTTCCTTGAGGACATCGTGGCGTAGATTTGCTCAGGCGGATCTTCCACTTATCGCAGAAAAGGTCGAACTTGGCGGAGATGAACTGCGAGCCATTGTCAGTGACGATTTCATAAGGCACGCCGTGCCGGCAAATGATGTTCTTCTAGATGAAATTCTCCACTTGTCTATCTTTGATGCTAGAGTATGACTCTGCCTCGACCCACTTGGAGAAGTAATCTGTCAGCACCAGGAGATAGCGCTTCTGTCGCGAAGGGTGGAGAGGCCCGACGATGTCCATGGCCCAGCGCATAAACGGATAAGGCGAAGTAATAGATGAGAGCAGCTCCGTGGGCTGTTGAATCATTGGGGCGTGTCACTGGCATTTCTCGCAGTGTGAAGAGAACTTCTCGCAATCTTGGATCATAGTGGGCCAAAAGTAACCATGGCGTTTGATTCGGATTGCTAGTGCTCGTCCTCCAGAGTGGTTGCCGCAAGATCCGCTGTGAATTTCTTCCATTACTTGCCTAGCTTTTTTTTCTTCAACGCAAGCGAGCAAGGGCCCGGAAAATCGCCATTTGTAGACATTGCGGTCAAGTAAAACGTAACGAGCTGCTTGTGCTCGTAGTTTACGAGCTGCCCACTTGTCCTTTGGTAACTCGCCATCGGCTATGTATCCTCGAATTTGGTCCATCCATGGTGTGTCGCAACCGTATTCCTTTTCTTCTGCCTCTTCCTTAGTTAGAATTTCTTTATCGCTCTGAGCGGGCTGGCCGTACGCTTCTGTTGGTTGAGTACTAGTCGTTGTGGCAGGCGTAGAGGGGCATGTTGGTAAAGGTGGAATATGTGTTGTTTCTTCGACCGCAAGATGGGCTGTCTCTAATGGGGCAGGATCGTACTCGTCTCCATAGGTAGTGGACTATCTGGATTGGAAGGAGCTGTTGTAGCCGTTTCAGAGTGGGTTTGTTGAATCTTCCCATGTAAAGTTACGTCTGTTGGTGAGGTCGATTCAGGATTTGACGCTGCGTCCTGGTCTTGGTCGGTTGACTCCGGAGCTTCGGGAGGAGATGGTGTATCAGTTCCGGTGCTAGTCGTCCTGTTAAGTTCAGGCCGAGACATCTCTGGTGAGGGACTTCCAGGGTGAGCTTTCTCAGGAGGAGTCGTTATGATTGGAGGAGAGCAAGGTGGCTCGGCTGGTTCGGGATTGCTCGCCTCTGCTTGAGTGCCACGAGCCTTCTTTGTTGGACGGGCCGCCTTAGCGGGTTCGAGGTGAATAGGTTCTGTCAAGTCTCCTTGTGCTTTATGCTTAGCTGCTTGGGAGCGGGTTACCACATTTACCAAATTGCGCAAGCGAATGCTTGGTTTCTTGATAAACTCGACGGGGATGACTCGGCGAACATCTTCGTCTGTTTTAGATGCGACGACAGCTAGGGCGTCGGCGTCTGTATTCTCTTCTCGAGGAATACGTGTTACCGTGCACTCCTCGAACTGCGCTGGCAGTTCCTTGGCGACTTGAAGATAAGCCTCCATTCGTTCATCTTTGGTGGCGTATTCTCCGTTGAATTGGTTTACGACTAGTTGAGAGTCGCAAAACACTGAAACTTTCGTGATTTCTAGTCCTTTGGCGAGTCTTAGTCCTACGAGGAGCGCTTCATACCCTGCCTCATTGTTCGAGGCGTCAAATCCCAGGCGGAAAGATTGTTCGAGTACTTCTTTTGTTGGTGAAGTTAATCGTATCCCTACGCCTGAACCGCTTTTTGATGATGCGCCATCTACGTGAAGCAGCCAAGGGAGGCTAGGAACTTCAACTTCTTTGATTTCGTCTGGCAGTTCTATAAGGAAGTCTGCCAGGACTTGTGACTTTGCGCTAGTGCGGCCTCGATAGTCAATGTCGTATTCGCTCAGCTCTATCGCCCACTTTGCCAGTCGTCCTGATTGACTGGGACTGTGCAAAACCGACCGCAGCGGGAAAGTGCTAAGGACTACTATCGGATGTGATTGAAAGTAGGGTCTCAGCTTTCTCACGGCTGTGAGGACGGATAGTGTGAGCTTCTCCATTACTGGGTATCTAGTCTCGGCGTCTGTCAGTGACTTGCTGATATAGAAGATGGGCTTCTGCTCGCCTCTTTCCTCTCGGACCAGGACTCCGCTGACAGCCGTTTCGGAGACTGCTATGTATAAGAATAGAGGTTCGCCATGGACTGGCTTTGCTAGCACTGGAGGGCTGGCCATGTACTTTTTTAACTGTCGGAAGGCGTCTTCGCATTTTTCTGTCCATTCGAAATTCTTTTTCTTTCGTAGCGTGTCATAGAACGGAAGGCATTTATCGGTGGATCGTGAGATGAATCTGTTAAGTGCGGCTACTCGCCCGGTGAGTCGTTGGACTTCCCGCTTTGACTTTGGCGAGGACATCTGGATGAGTGCGTCTATTTGTTTTGGATTTGCCTCGATGCCACGACGGGTTACCAGGTATCCTAGGAATTCGCCAGAGGTAACCTTGAACCTACACTTGGTTGGATTCAACTTCATATTGTGTTTGTTCAGGCATTTGAAAGAGTCTTCTAGGTGGAGTACATGGTCTTCTTCGTCTAATGACTTCACTAGCATATCGTCGATATAAACCTCCATGGTTTTGCCGAGCTGGTCAGCAAACATCTTGTTGACTAGGCGTTGATAAGTGGCTCCAGCATTCTTCAAGCCAAAAGGCATGACTTTGTAACAGTATATGTCGCGATCCGTTATGAACGCCGTCTTTTCGCGGTCGGCTGGGTTCATTAGAATCTGGTTGTAGCCAGAAGACGCATCCATGAATGACAGGAGTTTATTGCCTGCTGTTGCCTCGACGAGCCGGTCGATGTGTGGGAGGGGGAAGCTATCTTTGGGGCAGGCCTTGTTTAGATCTGTGAAATCTACGCAGGTCCGCCACTTGCCGTTTTTCTTCTTGACCACGACTGAATTTGCCAGCCAATCGGGGTATTTGACTTCCATTATTGATCTCACTTTCAAGAGTCTCTCGACTTCGTCGTTAACTACCTTTGCTCTTTCAGGTCCCAGTTTCCTTCGTTTCTGCTTAATTGGTTTGAATGACGGATCGAGATTCAATTCGTGGCAAGCCACGTTGATATCGATACCGGGCATATCGTCGGCTGCCCAAGCGAAGGTGCCTATGTTCTGCTTTAGAAATGTGAATAGTCTCTTCTTGATTGTAATGTTCAAATTAACGCCGATCTCGACGCATCGTTCTGGATTCTCGTCGTCGATGCAAACCGATACAACTGGTTCGCAGGTAGGTACCGCTCTCAACTCGCGGTCTTCCTCGATCTGTAATTCTTACAACTTCTCGGAAATCTCTATGACGGGGTCTCTGTTTTTCTTCATCTTTTTTCGTTCAGCTTTCGAGACCGGGTCAGTAACAGGATTCCGAATTTTGTGTTCAGTAAGGGTGCATACGCGAGACTCCTTCTGACTTCCGTAGATCGTTTTGATGCCTTGCTTTGTTGGAAACTTGACGCATAGGTGGTAAGTAGATGCTACGGCGCACATCGCGTTAAGCCATGGGGTTCCTAAGATGATGTTGTATATCGCTGGGTGGTCTGCTACTGAAAATTCGACTACTTTGACGATTCCTCCAGCTTCTACGGGCAACCTAATTACTCCGAGCGTCATCGTGGTCTCTCTTGAGAAACCGGTTAGGGGCTTCGGTTGTTCCTTGATTTTGTCAAAGCTGATATCCATTCGCCTCAGCGTGTCTTTAAAAATTACATCGACGGTGCTTCCCGTGTCAATCAAGACCCGGGACACGTCAATGTTGCTGATAGCGATTTCGATGACAAGTGGATCGTCGTGTGGTTTGTCGATTCCGATCGTTTCTCTTTCTTCAAAAGTGATTGTGTCGTTAGGGAAACTAGACGGGGCAGACCAGTTGACGCTAGCTTCAGCTCGGCGTTGAAATGCTTTAATCGAAGAAATTGTATCTGAGCAATAGTGAGATCCTCCCATTATCACGAGTAATCTCCTTCTTGGACCGCCTGGAGCGGTGTTCTCGTTTTGTCTACCGCGTTTTGGTGGTTCCTCGTTGGTAGGTGCAGGCTCAGGCGCAGGCGCCTGATCTGTTTTGACTTCAAAATCTTCGAGCTTGAGGTCCTCCTTAAGCTTGCCGTCCAGCAGTCTCTGGGTGAGGGCTGAGACGAGGGATCGGCAGTTTACTGTCGAGTGCCCATGGGTGCGATGAATGTCGCAGTATAGCGACCCATCGTAGATTGAGTTTCTGGTCCATACATTAGGAAAACCTCTTCCTCGGCCGCGACCGCGGCCTCTACCTCGGCCAACGCCGGGTGAGTCCACTTGGTAATTGTGGGTTCCTTTTGAGCCACCCTCGTGCTGGACATAACCTCTACCGTGGGTTTTTTGCGACTGACTCGGCTGGAGATCGCTGTCATTCTTCTGTTTTGACTTCTCATACTTCTTTGCAAGTTTCTTTGCTTCTTCTTCGCTTTTGGCGTAATTCGTTGCTCGATGTAGGGCATCCTGGATAGTTGAAGGCTCGTTGAGAGACATCTCCTTCCAGAAATCAGATTCGTGCCATATGGCTCTTTTCAGCGCTCAGAGTGCATCCGAGTCCTCTATCCCTTTCACTTGTGATAGTACGAGCTTGAAACGTTCGATGAAAGTTTTGAGGGATTCGGTTGGTCATTGGTTCATGGACCATAAATCAGCGCCTGACGTTTGAGTCTCAATGAAGATGGAGTAGTGTTTGATGAAGGCCTCAGTTAACTGTTTGAACGTATCGATTGAATTACTTTCGAGCCCTTTAAACCATTTGAGAGCTGGTCCTTTGAGGTTTTCTACGAAAAGCAAGCACTTCCCGACGTCCATCTCTTCCTCTTTGAAATTAGATCTTGTCATAGCCACACTGAATTCGTTGAGGTGGTCGGCTGGGTCTTCGGTCCCGTCGTAGGTTGGCACCCTAATCTTGCCTGGGTCCGATACTCGAGCTTTGGTGATGCGTGCCGAGAAAGGAGTGTGTTGGGCTTTCTCCAATATCAGATCGAGTTCTGGTGCCTTGCTAGTGGCACGATGCATCTGCGAACGAATAGTCTTCAACTCGGCAGTAGTCTTGCTTAACGAAGCTCGAAATTCGGCCATCTGGTCATGCTGGGCTTGAAACGCAGCTTGTTTCGCTTCAGCATCCTCTGCCTGTTTTACCCACTCAACGTTTTCCTCTTCTTCCGAAACATGTCTGGCATATCCACGACCGGTCTCATCGTTGAAAGCGGAGGAACGTCGTTGGGTCGTCCTTTGTGGGTCGGCATGCTTTTGCCTCGTAGTGGTTCGCCGTGCCACTTCTTCATCTGGGAGATCAGTGTTGCGTGTGACTCTCCTCACGGGGCCATCGTCTCCGACGGTGGAGAATTGCTGCGAAGCTATGTGTTGAGGATCATCGTTCCTTGCTTTGGCCATTCCCTGCCGATCTCTCGCTGTCTCGGTGAAGATTGTTTCAGGGACGACTCTTCTAGCCAGGTCATCGTCGTCGTTGTCGAGGTCTATCGGCTCGTCGCCGACTTTCGCTTTCTCTCGTCGTGCCTTGGCTAAAAGAGCGGACCGTTCATCGTTTGCAGCGGTTGATGGATTCTGTTGCCGAGGTCGGCTCGACGATCCTATCGGTGTGGTGAAGTTGAGCGCCACTGGATCGATTTGTGCCGCCGGTTTTCTGAACAGACTTGGCTCGAGGGGTCGTGTGCGGACGTCTGCTCCTATGGATCTGAGCTCGTCGGTTATTGTTCTGTTTGCTCTGTTTTGCCGCTCGGCGCTCTCCAGCAATGCGTCCAGTGTCGCGCTCATCTTCTGCAGCAACTCAGGGAGAAGCGAGCTCGCTCTCGGGGTTTCCTTCGACTTCTTGCCAGGGAGATCGGCGCGAGCTGTTCCTGCTGGTGGCGGATCTTCACGAGCGGCCTGGTCCTCGTTGGTACCTCCTTCAGCCTGGATCTCGCCCTCTTCCAAATCTCTCGGCGCGGCGTCCTTCGGATCAGCAATACGTCGTTCGTCAGTCATCGTGTTCTGGATCTCTTCGCGGTGGTTCTTCGGAGTAAGAAGCTTTCAAGTCCCCTCCTTCTAGCGCCAAACTATGGTGGTGGAAACGTGCACAGTTAAAATAGTCAATGGTCTAGGTCTGAAAGCTCTGAGATGAGAAACACTTAGCGAAGATCTCAAGAGAGTTTGTTATTAAGCTTTTTTCAATAGTTTATGTGTAAAATTGCGGATCCCTTTTTTGGAGGTATCCTCGGTCTATTTATACAAGTCTAAGTCGGCCTAAATCTATGCCTAAAGAGATAAGCATAAATCCCTAAATCTTCGGGATTCTCTCTCAGCATAGTCGGCGTCGCCTCCCGGTTTTGACCTTGTCCTCGTCATGGGCCCAAATCTGAAAGCTCGTCTTCTAGGCCCAGTTCTGCAATAGAGGTCGGCGTGACTTGTTACTCGTGGGCTCGCGACTCGTTCTTTCCAATGTGGGCCCTCTGACCTCGGCCCATTCCCTGTCTTGGAGTGAAATGGTCACAGCAGTCTCTTGGAGCCTAAATGACTACTACGGACGTCGTCCTGGAAAGGTGCCGAGGTCCTAGTCCTAGTCATTCTGGAGAGTCGGTCCTTGAAACAGAGTTGGTCCCTGAGACAGAGCTGGTCCAGATAACTGCGCGCCTACCTCTGGTACTTAGTCATTTTCTTGACGATCTCTACCGGAGTGAGATCTGACCCCAACAGTTTGTTGATGGATCATAGCATTTATACCCATTTTGTGTAGTTGAGTAGCCAAGGAACATACACTTAGTGCTCTTTGCCTCTACCTTGTTCCTTAGATCCCTATGTACTAATACAAAACAAACATAACCAAACACTCTTCGATGCTCAATAAAAGGTTTAGTTTTGTTTAATACCTCAAATGGAGAGATATCCTCTAGGACTTTAGTTGGTGTTCGATTGATTAGATAGCACGCCATCATCACCGCATCTCCCCAATACTTTTTCGGTACCTTCATGTGAAACATCATGGATCTTGATACCTCCATTAGGTGTCGATTCTTTCTCTCGGCCACACCATTTTGTTGCGGTGTGTATGGACAACTCGTTTGATGTAAGATCCCATGTTTGGCTAGATGTTCTTTGAACCGATTGCTTGTGTATTCTCCTCCATTATATGTCCTAAATACTTTGATCTTGGCATTATATTGGTTAACAGCATAGTTTTGAAAGTTCATGAATGCATCAAATACACGATCTTTAGATGGAAGCAATGTAATCCAAGTGTATTTCGATTTTTCATCAATGAATGTCACAAAGTATTTGTTATTATCCCTAGAAATGCAAGGTGATGTCCATACATCCGAATGCACTAATCAAAGAAATTTTCATAAATTGTAGACGATAAAGGAAAATGGTTTTACAATGTTTGCCGAGAATACAAGCTTCACAATCCGAAAATTCTAAAGAAACATTAGGCAACATAAGCTAGAGAGCTCTAGAATGAGGATGTCCTAATCTATCATGCCACAAGGTATTAGGGAAAACTTCTAAACGAGAATCTAAGCGAGAATTGAAATTGAATGCATGTGAAGTCGTCGGTGAAAAATTCTCTAAAACATAGAGTTCATCTTTGCTTCTCCCTTCTCCAATCACTTTACCACTCTTAATATCTAGAAAAATACCTCGTTAGGACCGAATATAGCAAAGCAATTTAGATCATTAGTGGTACGTTTAACGGATAACAAGTTGGAAGTGAACTTAGGCATGTATTGAGCTTTAGATTCTTTATCAAATAGCTTTAAATTACCAATGCCTTTAGTTGAAATCTTATCACCATTTCCTAGTCGGTTCTATATTGCTTAACAAGGATTCATTACTAATCATATGGTGTGAAGCACCTGAATCCACAATTAAAGAACTCTTACTAGTTGGTTTATGTGTTAAGAAGCTAAAAATTGTTGGAGTTAGGAGTTTGTTACCGGAATCCTTGAGAGAGGCAATGGATTTGATGAGTGCATCTAGGTCCGACTTCCTCACATAATCACCGGATGCTAACTCCTCGCCTTGTCTTGATGAGCCGGTTTAACCGTGATCATCTTTGGCTTGAGTGATGTTAGCTCTCGGTTCCCTTGGTTCATTGTTTGGTCAGAGATGTGGATGGAGGAACCAACACTTGTCCTTGGAATGACCCTTCTTCTTGCAATGTTCACACACCCTTGGACGGCGATCATCGAACTTGTGCACACCTTTGTAAGCCATTGCGAGATCCCCCTTACCACCAAACAATCCGAGAGATCCTTCTTCTCTTTGAACTTGTGCACACACCTCATCTAAGCTTAGGAGCTTGTCGGCTCTAAGGAGGTGCTTATTAAGATCATTGAACGTCGGATTCAAGGTGAGTAAGAGACCAAAGACCTTGTCTTGTTCCTTCCTTTCATTTAAGACCGAAGCATCCATAGTGTTTGGCCTAAGCATCTCTAACTCGGACCAAAGTGACCAATACTTCCCAAGATGTTTAGTGAATTCCAAATCCTCTTGGCTTAACTCATTGATAGCTTTCTTCATTTCAAACACACGGGAAAGGTTAGAGATGTTACCATACACATTCTTGAGAGTATCCCAAAGATCCTTTGCGGTTTCGCAAAACGAGTATGCTTCAAGGATCGGAGCTTCAAGCGAGTGTTATAATGGCAAGAACGGTTTAGTCCTTTTGGAACCACTAAGCTTCCTTCTTTGCCTTAGCGATCTTCGCCTTTTCATCACTACTTTCGTCCTCTTCCTCTTCTTCAATAAGCTCAATGTGATTCCAAAGACCACGACCACAAAGAGCAATCTTAGTTGTTCTTGCCCAAAGCAAATAGTTTTCTCCTTTGAGAGTAACCGAAATCACCATGACTTTAGAGCTTTCCATATCGTCGGTAACAACTTGAGAAAGTTTTGAGATTGATGTAAAGCTTTATCAAGCTTGTTAACCGTGGAGAAAGGTTAAGAGAAGTTTAGCGAATAATGTTTCTTCTTTGAACAAAGATTGAATCAATGTTTTGAATCGGTTCAAACTAAAGAGAAACAAAGAAAAGTGAGAAGATTTGCAGATTTTTCAAGAAATCCGAATGAAAAAGAGAGGATTTTGAGATGAACAAATATGGTAGTAAGAAGATTTGATGAAGATTTGTGGAGAATGGACTGAGAATGATGAGAATAAGTAGAATTGAAAACCAAAAACGCAACCTAGCTCTATGATACCATATTAGATTATGCGGAAATACTAATGATTGGTTGAAGATTTCCTAGAGATTGTGAGAGAGTAATGAGAATAGAGAAAGAGTAAATTTATTTCCTCATTAGATTCATCCATGATCTTCTTACATTACAAACATAATAAAGGAGAAAGGGAAATGACGACATCATGAACCTAGACACATTTGGTGAAATGGCTGGTGAGAGGATAAGGTAAGGACTACTTTTAGTACATGTCCTTACCTTAGCCTTATCCATAAACGGTAATACTACCAATGAGTGTAACGGCTCTTTCCTTCTTCCTTTACTCCATTTGAATGCTTTAAAGATCGGTACGGCCACTGAGGTTGGTACGGATGGTACGGATAGTACGGCTGGTACGGATGACCGTACATTCGTACATATCCGTACACAATCTCATAAAACCGATCCAAGTCCCTCTTGATCAATATCCATGATTTGTTTTTTCTTCATATCTCTTTCCTCTCTTTCTGTGAGATATTTTTTTTAAATGTTTTTTTTTGTCTTTCTCACTCCATGTCAGTTTTTCCTTTTTACTTTTTCTTTTTTCTCTCTCACCTCTTTTTCTTTCTATTCGATTTATTTTTTATCTTTCTATTTTTCAACAAACCAAATTTCATATTCTTCTATATGAAAATTCCGGAGAAAACCATGAATACGAAATTGGATCTTGTACATTTTTTTTATCTCATGGATTTAAAAAGAAAAAAAAAGAATATTCTATAAAAAATACATATGCAAACCAGACGCAAACACAAAAACGTTTTTAAATATTTGGGTTTGGTTAACTATTTTACATTTAGGGTATAGTTTTTAGGGGTAAGGTTCGGGTATATGGTCTTATTTACATAGTAAAACTTTTAAAATTATCTTACAATTCTCTTTAAAACGATTATAAATTGTACAAAACGTTTATAAACCTTACAAGCAAGTTTATAAACCATACAAAATGTTTATAAAGTTTTGTTAAATTTCATATGCAAACCTAGAAGCAAAAAACCCAAAAAGTTTTTAAAATTTTGGGTTTGGGTTAACTATTTTACACTTAGGGTATAGGTTTTGCGGTAGGGTTAGGATTTTCATTTACATTATAAATCTTTTAAAATTGTATTACAAATCTCTTCTAAAACGCTTATAAACTGTACAAAACGTTTATAAACCTTATAAAATGCTTATAAACCGCACAAATTATTTATAAACCATAGAAATAGGTTTAAGGTTTATAAACCTTATAAATTGTACAAAACGTTTATAAACTATACAAAATGCTTATAAAAAATATAAGGACCAGTGACAAAAAAAAACCGTGAAAACCCAGAAATAATCAAAAAATCAGATCTATAACCCTAGTTTCTACCAAAAACGAATCAAAGACCAAGATTTGCAGCACTAATCAAATAAAACCAAATTTACAACAAAAAATTGACAAAATCCGGATCAAGATCTCGATATATATGAGAGATATATATTCTTTCTTTTTTTTGTTTTCTTCAACGTCATAAAGAAAGAGCCACAAATCAAATAAATCCATATTTACAACAAATTTTGACAAAATCGAATAGAAAGAGAAGAGAGAGGGAAAGAGATCTCAAGATCTTCATTGTTGTTATAGAGAAAGAGAAGAAGAGATGAAGAGAGGAAGAGAGAGAGAGAGAGAAAAAATCAAAAAAATGAATTTTTTGAAAACTTCCCTGTTTTCGCAAGGGGTAATTTTGTTATCTTAGACAAAATTAGTGGCATTTTTGTGAAACCTATTTTCATAATGGCATGGGTGAAAACTAATAATTCAAAAGTGGCATATTTGCAATTCCCCCAAAAAGATATTAATTATGTTTTCTCATCTAATTAAAAGAAAGATAAATATATTAGTATAAAAATAATTTTTTAGTATAAAAACAATTTTTGCTTTTATAGATAAATTTCAAATGCCATTTTTAGTATAAAATGAGTTTTCATAATTAATAACTTTTACAAGTTGACAAGAAAAAAATAACTTTTACAAATCAAGTAACCATTTAAGGAAATTGCAATATTTAGGAATATTTGATCCTAAATTTAGAGGATATTTTCAAAATCCGTCATTAATTATAACTGATTTTCCAGAAAACATATTCTACAGAAAGAGTAGACGATATACAAAATAGCAGAGAGACATAAGAAGTGGTAGAATGTGTATTCTAAACTCAGTAGATCTAAGTATAATTAGTGGAGGCTATATTCTACGGCAGTGCAAAAGATATACAATCTAGTAGAACACAAATACTTCCACCCGTTGGTAGAAGATAGACGTAGAATGTCAATTCTGGAAGCCGTAAACGAAACTATATCCTTAATTTTAAAAATAGAGATGACCACTAATGATGTATTTTTAATTTTCAGATTTTTAAATTTTTTTGAAAAAAATGTATTTCGAATATTTTATATATTCTTTAAGGGTAATTTTAGTTAAAAGTGACAAAATACATCAAAGGTATATTGTGACAAACAAAATTTCAATGTGTCATAATTTTCAAATTCCCCAACAATGTATATGTTAGGTCTATTCTAACATTGTTTAGGTGTATACACATTGGTTTCAATCGAATGTCTAGAAACAAAGATCTAAGATCCCCTATCTCAAACTATCTTGTGGAAGCCCCTTGGCCCAGTGATCAAAGGTTTAAAGGCTTCTACACCAGGTCTGGGGTTCGAACCCCAGACAATACAGTTTTCATTAGACTAATGGAGAAAAAAGGCTTTTCGGAGGTTCCATCGTCCATGGAGACCATGTCCATCATGGGGGATGTCATACATGTAGAGTCGTTCGTCAGGGAGAGTTTGTCCATCATGGGAGATGTCGTACATCGAGATCTGCATCATGGAGGCGTTTGTGGAAGTTGTTCATCTTAATCGCATAGGCTCCAGATAGATCGAATATATTTAAAGCTGATGTAATAGGTTATCTGATAATCAAGTGTTAAAAAAAAAAATCCCCTATCTCAAACTAATCCGAATAATTTCTTGTGAATCACATCCACAATATACCTCATAAAAACAAACTTTTGCTTAGAAAGGAAAATATACCACAATATACATCCACAATAACTAGATTTTACATCTGTTCCTTTTATGATTTGAATAACAAATTCTTCTAAAAGAAACATGGGGGTAAATATAAAATATGATAAAAAGTATTCGGGACTATTTAGAAATACGAAAAGTAAGAAAAAAGAAAAGGGCCTAATAGAAAAGGGCCTAAAACCAAAAGTAAAAAGGGCCTAAGACAAAAGAGAAGCCTTTGAATTACTTTTTCAGGACTAAAATTTTCCTAAAATTCTCTCATCATCACCCTTACCTGGAGATTTTTCTCCATCAATCACCTTCAACGATAAGACAGAGAGGCAAACCAGCTTTCAGAGATTCGTACCAAGGAAGATCTTCTCCGGTGAACAGAACAAGCCGGAATTCTCATTTTCAACTTCGATTTGGATCCACTCTCAAGCCTCGTATTCTCCGACTGGTTAGTTTCCCGTTTTGGTTTTTAAAATTTCGTTTTTAGTTTGAAGTAGAATCAATTATCGGAATCTGGTAACAAGGAATACGAATCTGCATCTGTTTATCAATTATGTTTTCGTGTTTACTTACTTTTTATGGATTCTTGATTTTTGTTTTGTTTGATTTGCTTTGGTTTGTTGAAATGTGGGAAGGTGAATAAGATTATTGATGAAGCTGGATTAGGAACAAGTTTGATTAGTTGAGTCTGAAACAAATGTAAATGTTGAATCTAGCTTAATGTGAAAGCAACTTGATGAGCTGGTCTGGTCTGCTCTGATCTGGTCTGAATGGGTCTGCCTATAGCGATGTGCTTCAGTGTCAGCTTTTTCTTTCCAAAAGAAGAAATCAAACATTTGGGAGAATATACATTAAACATATTACCGTTTAATTTTATGAGCCTTCTTAGTTCTTTGTTTGCTTTTTTTTGGTTCTCTTCTAGCTACTGGATTCGTAAGCCAAGCTTAAGAAGACCTTTTTGTGGGTTGATGCAATGGTTTAGCTTTTTAGTAATCAGATCTATTTTTTTCCTTTTCATCTTTAATCATTTGCGTTTCTAATGATTTTAACGGCTCAGAAAGCATTTCAGTAGTCTTTGTGGGTTGTTTAACTAGTCAGATTTATCTATTTCCTTTTGATCTTTGGTTGTTTGCATTTCGTGGCTCAGAAATAATAATTTAAGTTGGATTGTTTTTATGGTGTTTTACAAATATGAGATGTTCTTGCGAATTAGTGGTTAAATTTTAGTGTTAGTTTGGCAGGCAAGGGTGGCAATGGCTAGCTCCAAGGGATCACAGGCTGTTAAAGATTTGATGCATCCAGGAAAGCATGCTTTGCTCCCTCCTAAAATTCCGTTTCCTAGCGTATCAGCACCGTATTCTGAGTATATTCCCAGTGTTGGTTCAAGGCCTGGTCAGAATGATAAAACGAGCCACCACCAGCGCACTTCCTCTGAGAGTCAGTTGGTAGAAGAGCCTCCCTTTTGGCTTGATGATCTTCTCAATGAGCCAGAGAGCCCTGTTCGCAAATGTGGCCATCGACGTTCATCAAGTGACTCTTACGCTTATCTAGACGTGGCTAATGCTAAAAACATAAGTTTGACTCTCCAAAATGATTTCAGTTATAGGAATACGGGTTCTTCCACTCAAAGAGGAATTCAGGAGCTTGATTGGAATAGAAATGCTCAGGACGCAGCCTTCTATTCTGATGCTAATTTTCTACAACAGACTAATCGACAGCGGGATTCTCTGCTGTCATCTGGGGCTCGTCCTTCTTGGCTACCTTTCACTCGAGAGAGTGTTGGCGGAAAACACATGGGAGCATCATATATGTCTCAAGAACCAATAGCAATATCAGAAACAAAGAACTACGCCAAAACTATTTCTCATGACCCAAAAATGTTTTCTTCTGAGGAAAAAAACTCCAATCCTTTTCCCGTGACTTATGAGGCTGACAATACAAGACAAGCGAAACAGTATGTGATCTATTTACTAGTTCTTAATTGATTTTCCTATCTAAAGCCATTTACAATGCTAGATATCCATGCCATTTCACCTTATTATCAGAAATGGGGACCATTGGCTTTTTTATTCTTTATGTAGTGATTCTTGGTCTTATTGACTTGAGGATAATTTACATCTAGGAATAGCATTGTCGTATGTTAGGTAGTGAGAGATGAGTGATACTTAGGCAACTGCTGGAATGATTATTGATGTTTACTTTAGTTTGCAGTATCCTAACGTGGTTATTTGCTGTTTCTTGCAGGCAATTTGCACAACGATCACGGGTCCGTAAGCTCCAGTACATATCTGAGCTAGAAAGGAATGTACAAGCATTGCAGGTAAGGCCAAAAAAGCATTGCATTTAGAGAGAGAGAGAGAGTTAGTGAAAGATGTATTAGGTTAGAATTTATGGCATTCTTTTGTATCTACAGGCAGAAGGATCCAAAGTTTCAGCTGAGCTTGATTTTCTCAACCAGCGGAATCTTATCCTAAGTATGGAAAATAAAGCTCTAAAGCAGCGACTAGAAAGTATAGCTCAGGAGAAGCTGATCAAACAATGTAAGTTTTTCCCACCATCCATATTGCCCACCATCCAAAAATATCCAAACTCTAATCTGAAGTATGAATTGTAAGTTTTAGCTACTTATAAAGATTAAACATTTCCTAACTGACGGCTAGCCCAATTTTTATTGGTACTTTTCATTAAAAATGTAAAGTTACTATTCATACTAATGTGCTAAGAGAAACTAACGACCAAGTTTTACAATACTTGTTAGCCATACGAAGCAACCATCTCACAAATTGTGTACTCTGACTCGGGAAAGAGAATTCGGTTTTGTAGCAAAGTAGTATAACAACTCATGAGTTATCTATTATCCAGTGGAACAGGAAGTGTTGGAAAAGGAGATTGGAAGACTGCGAGCTCTGTATCAGCAACAACAACAAACTCATCAGCCATCAGCAAGTCACAGACGTGCTACTAATAAAGATCTCGATTCCCAGTTCTCGAGTCTTTCCCTGAAAACCAAGGATCCCAACTGTAGGCATGACTCTGTATCTGTGATGGGTCAATTCCACTTTTAGTCAATGAATCTCTTACCCACCGGTTCATTAGGTCAAGGCCCTGGCGTTTCAACAAGGTCAGGCCCTAATTTACTGTCTTGTAATACTCCCTCACCGCACATGTTTTAACTCCCCCAGTCATCACTTTTTCCATTACCTGAGGTGGTTTAGTTCGAAGATCAGACACCTGGACTTCATTCATCCGGTGATTGTTGTAGCAACTTGTGATATGGTTCGAATATATTGAATCTAGACTAAATAAAAACACTGATCTGTGGAGTTGTACTATGATCTCTACTGTTTGTTTGTATTTTATGTTATTTGTAATATGGTGCATTCCCATGGAGTGAATGCTTCATGTAAAGTTGATGACATTTCTCTGTTGTAAACTATCCCAAGTGTCAAGATATTTGATTGCTTCAGAATCTTCCTCGGTCCTTGTCACTGCTCTTAGCCAATCCTTCTAAAGCTTGGACAGTTCAGGTCCTGTGAAGTTCAATTATTGTTTGTTCATACAATCTGGCGACTTGAGGATTTTCGACGTTTCGATTTTTTGGTACATGATGTTGATAAATCCGAAGCAAGATGATTTGTACTCATAAGAGCTTTGTTGTGATGAACACAGATATAAATCTAAGTAGCTTATTAAAGCTTTATTCAAAAGCATCCATGCTCTAAAATTGTAAATATCCGGCCTTAGTTCTCAAGTGTGAGATTGTTGTATTACAAAAAGCTTTTGCAGTCTATATACTTCACAGAACTACAAAATGTTTCTCGATTTTGCACGAGAACTTGCATTTTGTTGGTTTTTTGGTTTTGTTTAAAGTAGCATAGCTTAAGAAGATGCTTATGACTCTTTCTGCGTAAAATCCAACTTTGCAGCTCAATTGAGCGTGTACATGTTTTTATCAATATGTAGGCGTGGAAACTATCTTTCAATAACAAGAAAAGAAAATACTTCTTTTTTACACTCATTTGAACCACGAATGTTGGTATATACATACATCTTAAATCAAAAAATATTTTGTGACCAAGAAACTAAAGTGTTGGTAAAAACAAATAGCTAAACTTTGGTGGCAGCTAAGCTCCATACACGCAACTTGCCACTCTTGTCTCCACTGAATAACAATCCGTCAGGACCAATTGTGATTATGCCAATCGTGTTGGTTGAGAACATCTTTCCTCTTTCTTCAAATGATGGTAAATCGAAGATGCTAACTGTTCCATTTTGGTAAGAGCAGAACATGATCGGTTTGCCCTCTGCATCGTGCATCCCACTAAGAGCATGTACACGCTCTTCTTGTCTGCGAGTATTAGTAACTTCCAAGCTGCCATTTTCATCAGAATAAGCCCAAACTCTTATGGTCCCATCCAAGGATGACGATATCAGAAACTGATCCCAGCATAAGAGCGAGGTGACAGTGTCGGTATGTTGTCTCAGGGTCATTGTACATTGCAGAGTATTGAGATCCCACACCTTTATTGTTTTATCAACAGAACCCGAGTAAAGTCGCTGACGTCCAACAACAAAACAAGTGACTTGACCACTGTGATGTCCCTCGAGAGATCCGAGATATGTGAAAGGATCAGACTCGGTACCACCGTCATTAGCTTTCCAAACTGATATACTACCAGAACTTGTACCAGCAAAAAGCATTCCATTAGCAATAGTCATAGCATGCACCTGGCCACCAACCACCCCATTAAGATGCAAATCTTGACTGGTTTGAACGTTAAAAGCCTTGACAGCATTTGGCAAGCCAAGGAAAACCCAAGGGCCTTCGCTGATAAGAGAACCTGCCTCTGCTTGGAGGTTGATTGTATGAACACATTGACCAGTATTGCAGTTCCATATGCACAATGTACCATCAATACTTGCTGAAAAAAGTTTATCTGAACCCTGAGGAAGTGCAATCCCCTTTAGCTCCTTTGTGTGTCCTACAAGATCAGCTACCATGGCCAATCCAGGGAAGCAACACCAAGAGTGTAAGAACCGGCATTGCTCGCCCTTCTTGCAGTTTCCAGCCTTCCAAAACTTACACACACATTCCTTAGTAGACTTATTACCCCAACCTCTAGTGTCTAAAACATATGAGCTTCTTGCATTCTTCCTCGGCACATAATATCCTCCTGTGCCTAAAACTGGTGGCTTTATTGTTGTGTTATCCATTCTTCTAGGCATGTTGCCTTGTGATGCTTGGAACTCTTTTGATGTCCAAACCAGATTCCTCGACCTCTTATTTGGACCATAAGGAGTATAGGGTCTTCTCGGAACTCCAAAATTTCTTCCACAGAATTTAGAAGACTGAACCACAGAGTCGAGCGTTGTTGTTGCTTCATCCATGATGATCCAATACTGAAATCCACAAGTAGAGAGTTGATGAATTCAACAATCGTTACAAGTAAGAAGAAAATCAAAAGCCCCAATCCTCTGTTTCACAACCCTAAATACTAGCCAAGAAGAGAGAGACTCGAACGTACGTAGAATCTTTGAGTTGGTGTGTTTGTTGATCTTCAGATACAGAGAGAAAAGAATGGAAATTTTGATCTTTAATTAAATGAGAGAATTATAAATACTTTTGTCAAAAAGGAAAATAGAAAATATGAGTAGAGGGAAAACGGAAAAAGGAAACTTTCGACCCAAAAAAAGGAAAAATGGAAACGTTCGACCAGAACAAAAAGGAAAAAGGAAACTTTCGACAGAAAAAAGGGAAAAAAGAAAACTTCGACCAAAAAAAAGAGGGAAAATTGGAAATAAAGATCTTCTAATTAGAAATTTGTCCAACTAACCTTTATTTGAAAATTAGATTAGGACCCGCGTATTAGATATTAAAATTGATAATTTGTAGTTATACATATATAATTATATTCTAAACTAAAACCTTGTTAATATAGTCATAAATTAACTGTGGGTAAGAAAATCAATAATGAGTTTAAATCTTCAAAAAATTATAAAAATAATTCATCTAAATGAATGATAAGGTTTTAAATAATATTTGAAATCTTATATACTTTGAAATTGAATCTATTTTATAGATAAACATCAATTATTTTTTTAAAAATAATTTTTTCAATGAATTTCATTACATATTTGATAGTTTTTAAATAAAGATCCAATTACGAAAATTTAAAGTTGAATCTTTACATTACAACATGAATTTTAGAAAATACAATTACATACACTAACAAAATATTCTGAAAATAAGTAGCATAAATCAAATTAATACACTAACTAATGGGAGGTGGGTGTTATTATATAGTTTTTGGATTTACCTTTTTTGAAGTAATAACATTTTTGAAAAGTTAAACGTATGTTTACTTTTCTTTTTAAAATAATTTATTTTAGGGTTGACTGCTAAAACCCCCCAAAGTTATAAAACCCTATCTATTTCCACCCCAACTATTTAACTATTTACAAAACCCCCAAATTTAAAATTGTCTTCTTTAAACCACCCAATTAATTTAGTTACGCTTCATTCCACCTCTGTAATTAGGAAACTCAATATAGTGATATGAAATCGCGTTTAGCAAACATCAGTTGTCCAAACCCACAAACCTGTAATCCAACCGAACAAAAAAAGGAATTGGAGATATCAAATAAGAGTTCATCGATTGTTGACTCTTAACTTTTTTTGAATTTTCGATTCTAAGAGACGAGAGGATTAATCTTAGCATCAAAGTCTTGGTCGTGGTTTGGAGCGTGAGAGACGAGAGGAGTAAGCGAGTAACATCAGAATAACATAGCTTCTGATAGCGTGAGTATTCAAGTTTGTTTTTAGTGGCTTTGTGGGAAGCTTGTGATAGCTTAATTATTTGTGTTTATGTATGTACTAAACCTGTTTTGGCTTGAATTATGTTTGAAAATTGTGATGATGCTAAATGTTTTGTGCTTTTGTTATATCTCTTCTTCTTGTTTTTAAGCCTTCAACGTTTCATGTTCTCATTTTCATCACACACTCCTCCATCTCTATTCTTTGTTTGAAGCTCGGTTTTCACCCTCACTTTCATATGCATCATCTATGTTGTTAGAAACAACAAAAACAAGCATCAAATCAGCAACAATTTAACTAACACAAATCGAAATTGACAAAATTAGTCTCAAAATCGACAAAATAAGACTCCAAATCTCATTAATACATGTGAACAAGTGTTAATTGAATCTTCTTCCCTTTCACAAGTGCTATTTAATTTTCCTTTATTCCTAATGGTCGTGATTCCTTTTGTATTCGGTCCGATGCAGGTTTGTGGACAATTGGTGTTGTTCGCTAAACGCGATTTCAAATACCAAACACGATTTTGAGTTTCTTAATTGAAGAGGTGGAATTCAGCAGTATTAAATTAATTGGGTAGTTAAAAAAAAGGGATTTTTGCCAAAATACCCCGATTTGAAAAATGTTTTGTTAGAATACCCCGATTTGAAAAATGTTTTGTTAGAATACCCCTTTCTCTTTTTATGCCAATTTTTTTCCAAAATTACCGTTTAATAAAACAGAATAATTCAAAAAATTGGTTTTCACATTTTTTAAAAATCTGAAAAATATAAAAACGTTATGGAGAATGCATAAGTATACATGTTATAAAAAATTTTTATAAAAACAAATGATAGAAAGAAAAAAAATTTCCTTCTACCATGCTCGAATCTGCCATTAGATTACGTGTTCTGCCTAATACTATACATCTACCAGTAGTAGAATTGAATTTCTTCTAATTGTTATCGTTCTACCTAAGGTGGAATGCAGATTCTACTGTTTTCACCATTTCTACGAAATTCAGAAAACCATTTCTACCATTCACATTGTCGTCTACCATGTGCAGAATATATTTTAAGAAATGGTAGAAAGTATGTTCTACCAAAATTAGTTTTAATTCCCTAAATTTAGGATCTGACATAAAACAAAATTATACACTTTCTTTAATCAAAATATTTACTAAAAATAAAAATATTTTGTGATATAAAATATTCTAAAAATAATTTTACTTTAAATTTTTTGCTAATAACGAAAATATTTCGTATTTCAAATTTTTTTATCAAAATTTAAAATATTTTAGAAAGATCTCCCTAAACCTAGGATCTGTTAAATGGAAATTATTTACGTTCCTTAAAAAAAATATTTAAAACATATTTCGTAAGATAAATATATTAAGTGAATAAATTAATTATTATCCTATTAATTTCGTAAAATAAAATATTTTTTCAGAAAACATTTACAAAAAACATTTTACTAATTTTAAAGGGTGAAATTGAGTTTACATTTTACTAAAGCCTAATGGGACAAGAATATATATGGTAGAAGGTATTGTAGCAAAGTATTTTTCAAATCAAGGCAATTTAGCAAAAATCCCTAAAAAAAAGACAATTATAAATTTGGGGGATTTTATAAAGAGATAGATAGTTTGGGTGGAAATAGATAGGGTTTTATAAGTTTGGGGGGTTTTAAGTAGTCAACCCTTTATTTTATTTTTATATATAAAGTTTCATTTTTGTGATGTGACATTTATTTTGTTTAAGATAACTGTATTTATATTTTGCTTTTCTTTTTGACGACTTACATAAGATTTGGTTTGACTTTTAGAAATATGTTAAAGAAACAATAATAAATATGTTAATGTGTCTTTTAGTGTATTGGTTTAACATAATGATATTTTTTTTCTAATTGCTTTATTTTAAATAGAGTATTTTAACACGTGTCATCATCTCGATTAATAATAGACACATGTAGCGATCCCGTGAGTTACAATATTGATAACTCTCCTTTATATAATAAGATTATCATTTATGTCTAAGTTACCCTTTTTCTTAATAATTATTGTTTCAACTTATTTTTGTCATGAAAAACAATGGAATACATTTTTTTTTATCAAATGGGCAATTGTGGATACCTAATTAATATATAAAATTTTGAATTTATAAATTTTATTTTGAATTGTTTATAAGACACTTTCTTCATTTTTTACTCGTTCAGATTATAAAATCTAAAAAATTATACATGTTCTACAAAATTTAGATGGAAATTTTAGAATATGTCATATGCACTATTCTATGTTTTCAAAATTTCAAAATACACCAATGTTCTGAAATATTTAGAAGCAAATTTTAAAATACGTCATATACACTTTGTTCTATGTTCTGTAAAATTTAGAATACAACAACGTTCTAAAAAAATTAGAAGACAATTTTATAATTTGTCATAGGGACTTCTTTACTTTGTGTTCTGCGAATTTTAAAATACATATTCGCTATTTTTTAAATGTTCAGAATATTTTAGAAAATCAATTTTAAATTATTACACAAATTCCAAAAATTAAGGAAATCTAATATTTTAAATATTCAATGAGAGAGTATTGAAAATAGTAGTTACTGATATGAGAAAGAATCATCTCCGTGAAAAATAGAAGAAAGACGTTGTAGGGAGGAAATTTCCTCGAACCGCCGAACACGGAAGAGTTTTGTCGAAGAATAATGTTTTTACTCTCGACATAAGGTTTTTACAATCAAATAATAAAAAATCACCATAACTGAAATTTCTCAATCAATTAGACTGTTCTAAAAATGATGTTTTTCAGTTATTGCACACGAAATATTTCACTTTGGTAATAAATATTTCAATTTACAAAATAAGTGTATAAAATAATTTTAATGAAACTAAAGTATAGGTGAGCAAACTGAGATATTAAAGGTGAAGATGCACACATTAAAAAAAAGACATAATTTATTTCCAATTTTCCCAAACAAAGGGAAAAAGGGAACTATCTCAAGATCGCCCTAATTACTTTTTAATTACATGATTCTCCGCGTTATACGCGGATTAATATTTTGTAAGTGTTAACAATGACTAATAATGTTATAATTTGTTTTCTTGTTCATTATTGGCTTTTAGGATTATTTTTAATTTTCTTATGAATAATAACATCTGTAATAAAGCATATACTGAGACGATAATATGGTTTCGATTCCTATTTAAATTTGATCAAATTTTTTGTTTTCAAATAAATTTAATTTTTAATTTAGTATCTAAATATTATTTGTTAAAATATCCAATAAATTAGAAAAAAAAATTATTGTTAATTGTTTCTAATTGTGTTCAATATCTTGGTTAAAGTTATGTGAATTATTTGTAAATAGCAATATAAAAAACGAAAAAATCTACAATAAATAAGTTTCTATAGTTTGATTTTGGCTTCTTATTGGAACTGGATTCGTCACACCGAATTCGGGCCAGCTAAAGCCCACTCTGAAACCAGACTATTTCGGAGAATGAAAAGTCAACGCGGAAACTTAAGGCCCCAAAGCAAGCCCATACCCATTTACGGTCCAGCAAAGAAGTAGTCGGACTAGGAACGGGTTGGGGCCCACGAACGAACAGATAAGCTCAATCGGTTCAGCTCCGAGATTTCTGGGAGATCGCAGCCAAGTGCCCCGAGATACGCGGCAACAACCGGAGCTGACGAACAAGGCGAAGAAGCTATAAATACACGAAGAAGATGCAGATTTTGACCTAACTTTTTACACGCATACTCGACAAAAGTACTAGCTAGATGACGCTCACTGATCACTTACATTCTCGTTGTACTCTTCGTTCGTTAATAAATAAAATACCATATTCGTCTGATTCGTCGGTTCACTCGATTACACCTAGACATTTCTTAGAACCATAGTTTCTTTCTCGAGTTCTCTAATAAATACTTAGTGTAGAATTCAATTTCCACGTTTGGCGCCGACAAAGGGGCATAAATAGCTACGTCTAACACAAAGATCTGATCAACAACTGATCCAGCGGAGATGGATGCCAACGTTCCAACTACGATTCCATAAAACACCCCAGTGGTGAGTGAATCAGTTGATAGGGAGATCCAGGTTATTGACATGGGATGGACGTTGTAACGACCGTAAGAGCTTGAAGTCTCAACGTTGAACCCTGACCCACCTTTGAAGCCCACTTCGACGGCAACCGACTTAGAGAAAAGGAAACTCGCGAAGACTTAGGAAACTTGACATTATCTCTTACGAGAAGACCTAGCCAACTTAGGAAGACTGTATATATCATTGTACAACCCTTGAGAAAGGGATCCACAACTTTATTCACAAAAACTTATACAACAATAACAAACGCTTCTTTTTTCTCATCGTTTCTTTCGTAGATTAACCTAGAATTCTCGGCTTCCTCTCGAAACTCTTACAAATCTAATTGTGCTAGTATTGGCTTCCACATTCGATCATTGTAGCTTCGCCTTAAGCATCTTCAGCTCGCGCAACTGATTTGGTTAGAACTATGAGCATCGTCATCACTTCGTCTATCTCCAATAATTCACGTTATTGTCGAGGTGAAGGACTGAAACCCGTATTTGTTTATGCTTTCATGTTTTATCTTTTTTACCATGGAACCATCAAATAGGTTTTAAATTCCGTTTTGTAAGCCTAAAACGTTTTCATTATATGAAATATTTACATTTTAGCAAAAAACAATAATAATAAGATAGATTATATAACTCATATATTCAAATCAATGTCAAGTACGGAATTTATAAAAACATTAGCGTTATCCATTACAAAATTGTTTTGGAAAATGTCATTTTTGAAAAGCTATATTTCAAAAATGCCACACTTTTAATATTTTTTAAAAGTTAAATTAAAATTATATCATTTATTCAAAATATCATTCATGTGTTGAATTAGCTATTTAATGTTACAATTTTATTTTTATGTTTGAAAGGTGTTGTTGGGAGTATAATTTTTCAAAATTCTTAGATTATGTTGTTATTGATTTATAAGTTCTAACAAACTTAATAAATTCTGTTGTTATTCGTTTATAACTTTTAACAATGTTAATAAAGTCTCTTATTATTCAAAAAGTTTAATTTTTAATTATTTTTTAATTCTAGCAAAATCTAATCTAATGTTAATGAATTTTTTTTTTTAACAGTTTTGCTCATTAAACACAATTTTCATATTTCGAATATATACATGAAATTTTGACAATTCTGATTATACAATTATTTAGTAAATTTATTGAATACACACCTTTTTCAAAACTATAACAAATTTTTAAAATCAATAAATTCTATCTAAATTTTACTATTAATAATTGTATTATGAAGTTAAGGGGAAAAAATAACAAAAACGTGAAAAAGAGATACGGAGGTGGATTAAGATGAGCTGTCCCCACCTGCAAAAATACGCACGCTTTACTGTCGGAAAGATACGCTTTACTGTCTGAAAGATGCTTAGCTAATCTGTTTCCAATTTGACAATCCATTAAACTATACACAAAAACATGCCTCTCCCGCTTTCTCCTTGCATCTACTTAACCACTTCAATCCATTAATCCGTTAAAAAGCATGTAGCTAAATAGTTAACATGCTTGTCGTCTGATTTCATCACTACACATTTTTGTAATTAAGTATTTTTCACCTTTTCATTAAGAAATACTCCACTTCAAAAAAAAAACTGCATGTAGATATATTAAATATTATTGATTTGAATATTAGATTTCAAATGGATATCATGCATGATGCATAAGCCAACGAGATAGATGTATGACAGAAAAAATAAGAAAAAATTGGTTAGATGGGTAGTTTTCAAAAGTGTAATTAGAAAACTAGGCAGTTCACTATTCACAATTGGAAAAATAGACAATTTTTCAAAGCATCCATGTGTAAGCTTGAAAAACAACCATCAGATTTCAAAGTATTTACAATATTGCCATTATATAATTTAATTATTTTTTCTTTTTTTCTACATCTTCCTCCTCTCACGTCACTTTTTCTTCTCCATTTCTTCTTCTTCTTCTTCTTCTCCATTTCTTCCATCTCTCACTTAATTTCTTATAGTAAAAAATACTAAAACATCAGACACCTTTGAAATACTTTCACCCAGATTATTGTAAATCAATTAAAATACTTACACCCAAATCAATTAAAATCAATTAACATACTCTCTAAAATCAATTAAAATACTTTCACCCAAATCATTCCAAAACCAATTAAAAGCAACGGAAGTTCGATCATGGAATTTCCTCGAAGTTCCATCAACAGATTTTCGATCAACGTAAGTTGATGTTCCATTGATTCCAATAAGGTAAAAGTGAAGAACAAAAACATTTAGTTTATGAAATTTACGAATCTTGAAATTTAGATACTTGTTAAGACATGAAATTAGAGAAAAAACTAGTTTTAAATTAGTGTTAATGTTGATTAGAAAATTAGGATTTTTCTTAAAATGTGAAATTAAGATTTTTGTTAGATTAGTGTTAATGTTAATTTTAAAATTTATTTTATTTTTAAGATTGAAATGATTTGTATTAACTTTGGTATTCATGAAGATATTAATGATTGATTATAAAATGATTAATTTGTTGTAATTTGTGTTTGTCCGGTTTAAAGAGTGTACTGGTGATTTAACAGTGTACTGGTGATTTAACAGTGTACTGGTGATTTAACAGTGTACATGTTGGTGTATCGGAAAATGTTTATTTTAACGGTGTAAACAGTAGTATATCCAACAATGATATAGTGGTGTATCGATAACTGAACGGTATACACGACGATGGTGTACATAGTGGTTTATCGGAAAAAGTATACGTTGGTGTACACAGTGATGTACCAGCCGGTGTACCGGACAATGTACACGGTGGTGTACCAAAAAATACCCACGGTGGTGTACCAACCGAGATTTCGGAGGATATATAACGATAGTGTACCAGCCGGTGTACCGAAAATTTTCAACGGTGGTGTACCAGCCGGTTACACGGTGGCTGGCGTACTAACCGGTGCACACGGTGATGTACCAACCGGTGTACCGAACATTGTACCGGATAATGTTTATGGTGTTGTACCGAAACATGTTCACCGTAGTGTACCAACCGGTGTACAAGGTGGTGTACCCGCCGGTGTACAAGGTGATGTACTGCCGGTGTACCGGACATTGTACCGGATAATGTTTATGGTGTTGTACCGAAAGATGTCCACCGTAGTGTACCAACCGGTGTACAGCCTGCCGGTGTACAAGGTGATGTACCCGCCGTTGTACCGGACATTGTACCGGATAATGTTTATCGTGTTGTACCGAAAGATGTCCACCGTAGTGTACCAACCGGTGTACAAGGTGATGTACCCGCCGGTGTACCGGACATTGTACCAGATAATGTTTATCGTGTTGTACCGAAAGATGTCCACCGTAGTGTACCAACTGGTGTACAGCCTACCAGTGTACAAGCTGATGTAACCACCGGTGTACCGGACATTGTACCGGATAATGTTTATGGTGTTGTACCGAAAGATGTCCACCGTAGTATACCGACCAGTGTACACGGTGATGTACTTGTCGGTGTACGAGGTGATGTACCCGCCGGTGTACAAGACAGTGTCCCGGACAATATATCAGTTGGTGTACCGGTACACCGCATATCCACCCCGAGCATGTACACCTTGACCATCTTAACATCAGATACCCTTTTCTGTCTTTTCACACATTCCCCTCTATTAGTGTAATAGTGCAAAAGTGCCTATTTTTCAAATTATGAACAGTAAATGTCCCAGCTATCCTAATAACTTTCTGAAAACTACCCATATAGCTAAATTATCCAAAAAATAATATTAGTTTTTTATAAACTTATATGCTACTTTTTTCGTTTCACATCTATCTCGTTCTGTGTTACATCGTTTATATTCAATATCTTAATTCACAGTTTTTAGAAAATTATAGAAAACTATCATCTCTCAAATGAAAATATTATTATTATTAATATATATATATATATATATATATATATTCGGAAACAGTGGAGCATAATTCATCTCTGCAAAAGTACAAATCTCGACAAAAACATTGTTACGAATCTTTAAGAAATCAAGAAGAATAAAAATCTCGACAAATAATGGAATCAATCTCTGAGTGCGGTTACTTTACGAAACTTTGTTCGCGATCTACGGTCAAAAACCGACAAAATAACACAGTATAATAAGTCTAATCACCTGTAGCCATGAAGACCACTCAACACTTAGTGGAGACAAGCTTTCACTATTTGAGCTTATTGGAGACAACTTTTGTAAGTGGAATTATCCAATCAACTCCACTCATGTAATTTTTATTTTATTTTTATTTTTATGTATGATCTCACCCCTTGTAAACTCCTATATAAAGGAGTCCTTGTTTCATTTGCAAACCAAGTTCTCATTTTCATATTCTTCATCTCTTTCATTCATCACCCACTTCCTTTCCCTTTCATATACTCTCCCCTTGTAATCTCAAACATTGTAACGATCTCCTATAAGTAAGTTTATATAAACCTTATACTCTTTTAATTTTGTCTTCAATCTTGTTTATATTTCCGTTTAAGTGGCTGGTTTAACCGCCCAATTTTAATTTTATTATGTTGAAAGTTTATATTATTTCCGTTTAAGTGGCTGGTTTAACCGCTAATTGTTAATTTTGTTTATATTTTTATTATTTCCGTTTTATTTCAACACTCCTCACTGTTTCCATATATATGTCAAATATGGTATCTATTTATGTCAAATATAGGTCAAATGCAACATTGGCTTCTCCTGGTTTAAACGAAATCAATTAGTTAGAAGAGCATAGGTTTTGAGAGATGATTCAAGGAAGGTTCTTTTGCATAGCCGTAGATGCTTTGCCAAACATAGATGTGTAGAAGATGCCAAACTTCTCATTGTCTTCTGGGCCATTAAAGTATGGCGTTTCATAAGGTTGATAGGGTAACTTTTGGTCTTCAGTTTGTGGAATTGGTAGGAGTGGTGAGTACACCAAAGGCTTGGCCGTCTATCAGCTTTGAATCCGGTGAGATTTTAAATGCCTTGAAGCCGAACATAAATTGGAAATTCTTTTTGGAGAGCAAAGAAGCTAATAGAAGAGCTTTTCTCATTGTCTTTAGTGAGACAAAAGAGGAGAGACTTAATTCATATGTCTCAATGGGTTTCCGTCTTTGGCTTAGAAATTTCTTTTTAAAAGTGACAGTGCTTAATCCTCTTCCCTTAGCTTATTCAAACGCATGTTATAATTTTTTTTTTTTTTTTGTAATCTTTGAACTGTCATTTGATTTCAAATGACTAATTAGTTCCAGAGCAGTTTGAAATTATCTGTAGATACCAACTCTTATTCTAAAGAGTTGGATAATAATTATTACCCTCTTCTCATATTCAATCATACGATAAATGATCCAATAGGAAAGATGCAATATTTCCACTCCTTTAATATCTCAATTACTTGTAGAAGAGATGCATATATTTATATATAATATGTAGATAATCAATAGAGGAATATCTAAGCCATAAAATTTTGTTGAGAGAGAAAGAGGCTTTTGTCGTTGTGTTTTATGCAGATGGCAAGTTTAATCGATACAAGGCTTGTTTGGCGGCGAACGACAAATCTCAGCAAGTTGGCATAGATGGATATAAGACCTTCAGCCCCGTGGTCAAATCGACAATTATTCGTCTTGTTCTCGATGTGATCCTGCTAATCACTGGCAAATTCATCAACTCGACGTCAAGAATGCTTCCTATACATAAGGTTAGATAAAACTGTTTATATGTACCAATCGTTGGGCTTTCATGATCCAGCTCATCCTAATCACGACTGCTTGCTCAAAGGATCACTCTACGTTTAAAACAAGTTCTTCGTGCTTGGAACAAATGTTTCACTTAATTTGTTGTTCGGGTTGGTTTGTCTATAACCATCGTGACTGTCTCGCTTACCTTCTTCTATATGTCGATGACATTGCCATCACTACCTCCTTCTGGTTCTCCGTCTTTACATCACATCTCTACTTAGTAATGAGTTCTATGTGATCGATCTTGGAGAGATTCACTACTTCTTTAGCATCTCCATCAAACGCAATGACAAAGGTCTCTCTCTCAAGAGAACTATGCAGGTGGCATACTCCACCGAGCTAACTTGGCAAACAACAATTCTTGCACTACACCAATATTTTCACGAACCAAAATGATTGCCGATGATGGTATTTTTGTCTCTGATCTGGCACTCATCCGACACTTTATCGCTCTCTTGTAGGTACTCTACAATCTTACCTTTACGAGACCCAGTATATCTTTTTTGGTACAACAAATCTGTCTATCCATGCATGATCCCCGGGAGGTTCACTTCAATGTCCTAAAAAGTATACTATGATATCTCACATGTACGATTGGTTATGGTTTGCAAATGTATCCGACAAATGCAACAAGTCTTATTGCATATTTTGTTGCATATTTTGACGCATATTGGACCGGTTGTCCAAGCACAAAATGTTCTACATCAGGCTATTGCATTTTTCATGGTAACCACTTGACTTCATGTCCTCCAAACACCAACAGACTCTCTCGCGATTGAGTGTCGAGGCTGCATACCGAAGAGTCGCAATTGCAGTAACTAAAACCGGATAGCTCCATAATTTTCTCCTTGAACTCCATCAACTTATCTCCACCGCTACTTTAGTATATTGTGACAACATAAGTGCGATGTATCTGTCTATCATTCCGGTGTGTAGAATTGGATATTGAACCAACTTGCTTTATTATTTCATATGCTTAAGGTATTTATACATAACGATTTTAACTTAAGATAGGTACAAAGTGCACGTACCCCATATTCTGGAAATGGGTGGTGCATGCGAAGATGCTTAAAAGAATTAATTTGACTACCTATGTCACCAAAGTGTACTTATCTTTTCGGTCACTTATCTTGAGAGAACTCTATAGTTAAGCGTACTTGAGCTGGAGCAATCGAAGGATGAGATGATTTACTAGGAAGTCATTTCCAGTACCGTGCGAGTGAGACCAAAACACGAAGAAAGATCGCTTGGTGATTTCAGTGTCTATAAACATGTATTTCGAGCCTCCCGGACGAACGCACTGACCGTCAGAAGAATTTCGCTCCACGGGCCGGGAGTGAGTATTGGGGCCACATGAAAGGCGGTCGAAGCGTTATGCATCGTCTCATCAATATGCCAATATCTTTTCCGTTTAAATTTAAAATTAACATTAAATTTATTTAAAATTTAATGTTGAATCATAATCATGAAAACAAAAAAATCCTCTCATAATTAAAATAAACAGAAACAAAAATTGTAAAACTCAAAAAATTTGGGTAGATTTGGTTCGGAAATGACCTATATATATAAAGAGTGCCCATATATAAATTACGAAGGTTAAAATCTCTTTTCCATCACATTAACAAATGATTATTATTGTTAACAAAAAAGGATTTTTTATTTTAATAATTCCGCTTGGTGGAAAAGTCATTTACCTGCTTTTACATCATCAAACTTTTTTTCCTCATCTCTCGACCAAAGACAAGAGTCAAACACAGGAAGCGATACGACGGCGACAATCCGAGCATCCATGTCCGTTTCTCTTTCTTTCACCAAACCCTAATTTCAATTCCCTTCAATTTTCTCATCTTTATTTTCCCCCTTTTCAATTCTCTCATCTTTATGGATCTCTCCGACGTTCGGAACAACGACGGCGCCGCCGCTAGAGGTGGTTCTCGGCAACTAATTGATGCTTCTCTTTCAATCGTCCCCAGATCTACTTCTCTAGAAGACGCCGCGCTAACCACAACCTCCTCAGCGGCGACAGCGACTACTTCTGGGGTTTTAACCAAGCGTTCGACGAAAGACCGACACACCAAAGTCGACGGCAGAGGACGGCGGATCAGGATGCCTGCTCTTTGCGCCGCTAGGGTTTTTCAGTTAACGAGAGAGCTCGGTCATAAATCCGACGGAGAAACCATCGAGTGGCTTCTCCAACAAGCTGAACCGGCGATTGTTGCTGCCACCGGAACCGGAACTATCCCGGCGAACTTCTCTTCTCTTAGTGTCTCACTTCGAAGCAGCGGATCGACTCTTTCTGCGCCGCCGTCGAAGTCGGTGCCTCTTTACGGTGCTCTTGGATTGACTCACCACCATCATCAGTATGATGAACAAGGAGGCGCTTTTGGTGCTCACTCAACGCCGCTTTTAGGGTTTCATCACCATCTTCAACAACAGCATCATCAGAATCAGAACCTTAACCAGAGGTTGACCACTAATCAGTTAGATCAAGCTCCGGCGGAAACAATTCCGGGTCCAGATGGTGAGAATTTCTCTAGAAAACGGTATAGATCGGTTGATTTGTCAAAGGAAAACGATGATGAGAAACAGAATGAGGATAAATCTTTCAAGGAAAGTGAAACGCCGTCTGCTGGGGCGGCGCCGATGTGGGCGGTTGCTCCAGCAACGAGTAGACCCACCGCCGGAAACACCTATTGGATGCTTCCGGTACAAACTGCCGCCGGTAATCAACCGGCAGCGATGGAGAGCAGTAGCAACACAAACCGTGCACAAATGTGGCCGTTTGTTAATTCGGCCGGAGCTGGACCTGCAACTCAATTTATGGCGGGACCGGGGTTTAGTTTTCCGATGGATCAGTATAGGGGAAGTCCACTTCAGCTAGGTTCGTTTTTAGCTCAGCCGCAGCAACCTACTCAGAATCTAGGGCTGAGTATGCCGGACTCGAATCTTGGGATGCTAGCCGCTTTAAACGGGGGTTATTCGAGAGGTGGAAACGCAAACGCGGAACAAGGGAACAATGCGGTGGAACATAAAAAGAAGCAAGCGCAACAGAGCGATCCTGATGATGATAGTAGAGAGGAGAACTCAAATAGCTCTTGAGTGATTGTTGTAAACTAGTCTATTATGAAGCATTGGATTTGGTAAGAAATTCATTTTAAGCGTTTTGTAGCGGTTGGTTGTTTGATTGTTTGTTGTGAGAATTGTGCGTTTGTGGTAGTTTTTAGATAAGAATTTGTGTGCGCAGGAAATTTGTTAGGTTTGGGTCCAAATGGACTCGTGGGAATAGAATGTTTTCATTGTATAGTAGGAAGGAATGATAGGTCCCGTGACTTCTTTTCTATTGTTCAATTTTCATTTTGTAGGATTTTTTTCTAAAAAAAGATTCTTCGACATTTGCATTCAACTGCTAGTCTTCCATATTTTTGTTAGTCCTTGCAGATGTTTAGTGAAAAACAAAACACATTTGAAATGATTTGGGGATGTTCTTTAGATGATTTTTGTGGTTGGAGACATCGGTATCATCGGCACATGTGCATTTATAATTATTTAACATTCAAACTCAGCTTTTTATGAATGCTCTCGGATAATTATAATTCAAGATTATGTTTATTAAAATAGTGGTTAGTGAAATTGAAAACAACCATCATCGGTTTCGATTGTTTCAGGTCTTTAACAGTTTTTTAAAAAATTATTTTTTGTTATTTCATTTCGCCATGTTATAAGAAAATGCCTAATAACAAGTTTGAGTTTTACAATACTAAATCTTGGTATAAGCCTTACTCTAACGACATGTACACAATGTTAATAAACCCAACAAACGACATTAGCGAACAATCTCATGAACGAACCCTTGTCCATACGAAGGACATACAAACAAACAAAAGTAATTTGATGGAAACTAGTATTAGAGAACCGCAAACCGAACTCGAAGACAGAAGCCAAATATTCGCAAAGGAAGCAATGTGTGTATTTAGAGGGGTGAGGAAATATTCCGTTTCTTGTCCTTGATTCCCTAGGCCGGAGACATGTGAGATGCTTAACAGAAACACATTTTTGATCCGATTAGTGATGATTTTGGTTTGGAATTAGACGAAACCACCACATATACCATAGGTCGTCGCTTTATGTCGCTTTATAAGACGTCCACCTTCTTGTTAAGATCACACACATGCCCGACTCAAGTGAAGTGGGCAAGAGAGCGACGGTCCAGGGGCCAATTGTTATTAGAAATTTTTTTGCTTATAAAAGGGTCCGTTTTTCTGTTTTTTGGTGAAATAAGGATTTATTATATTGTTTTTTTTTTTGTGTAAATAAGGGGCCATTTTTTTGTTTTTTAGGATGTAAATGTTGGACTTTTTATGAAAAATAATTAAAAACCAGTGCCAAAAATTAGTAATAATTTGTAAAAGGATCCAAATTTTTTCTTTTTGCCCAAGGGCCATTAATATTGTTGGGCCAGGGCTGGTCACACATCGTTGTTTATTAACCATTGCTTTGGTTTGCTTTTGCTAAACCAATTGAATATTATTTTGGTTAAGATAAGTGTATAGATTCGCTTTAGTTGAGTGTACAATACATGTAAATGCCTCAATGGTAATTAAAAAAGTGAATAAGAAAATCTGTTTTAGATATTTTTCTTTCTTATTAATACTTAACTAGGGGCTTCTCCGGACTACGTCCGGATTTTATGATGGAATTGTGAAACTGTTATATGTATTTTTAAGTTTTTAGTTGTTTTCTTATAGGACCGATAGTCAAATTTAGTTGGTTTTACTGATTTTCAATCTTTATGTGTAAACTTGTTGAATGAATTTTTTGGCTTCGTTATAATTTTCTTTTGTGAACTAAACGTTAATTAAAATATGGCAACATAATTGGTTATCTAATTTGGCACAAAAAATTGTTTAGAAAATAAAATTTCAAAAATCTAAAACGTGTATAGTTGGCCAAACAGTCTGCCTTTAAATTAAGAGAATGTTTAGTTTTATAAATGTTTTTTTTGTCAAGTTTTCGAACTGGTTTGGTACCAATGGTTTGTTGACTTTCCGGGTCTTGGTACCAGATATTACATTCTCCCCTCCTTATTGAGAATTCGTCCCGAATTCTAACGCTTCAACTCCTTCCTTCTTCCGCGGTTAATTCTTGATGATGCTCTTGTCTTGATACCACCATTTCTTTGTGACATCCTTTGTCGATCATCCTCAAACGATGCTTCCTCGTGACTCTACCTCCTTGTGCTTCTCCTTCATCTTCACATTTTTATCTTTCTCTCTACCTTCTTCATGATATTATCACCTTCTATACTTCCTATCTTTACCACGTGACACCCGAACCGATCCGAAGTGGTGGTCAAACTTTGACCGTTTTTTTGTAGTACTCTAATATAACGTATACTATAGAAAATAACAAAAAATCTTGTAGTATGCTATTATTATAAGCCTAATTTAGGGGAAAAAATTTGACCAATTTTAAACTGAACTGGTGGTTAAATTTCGACCATTTTTTTTGTAATGCTCTAATGCAACGTATACTAATAAAAAATAACAAAAAAAATTGTATGTATGTATTATTAAAAAGCCTAATTTTGGGTCTAAATTTAGAGAAAACTTATTATAAACAAAAAAATCCGTAACCAAAATCTCCTTATAAAAAATAGTTGAGTGTTGGCTTTAGAAGTAAAATATAATAAGGTAATACTATTAGAAAACCTTCCAAAACATTGACTCTTCATCCATGAATTTCGTTTTACAAAGTCGTTGCACTTATAATTTCATTATGGTTAGTTCAATTGGTAAATATAAAGGGTTTGAAATCTATTAATGTAAATTGGAACAAAAAAACTTGTATTTTGTTCTCAAACTCTTCGTCCTTATAATCCAGAGTGAGAGAGATCATCAAGATTAAAGCCCTTACTTTTGCAGAAACTCTTTTATCTATGACAGGAGTTTCAAAATATCCAGGTTACACCCAATGTACGTTTTATGGAGCAAAACAAAGAAATTCCAAATAACATAACATCTAACACAACATTATATTTTGTCTGCAAATAACATAGCATTCGTTGAAAATATTAAAGCATATTATGAAGGAGATAGTATATATCTTCGAATAAGTCGCTTCAAGTTTGTAGAGGAAAGCATAAACACTTCAATGTCTAGCTCCTCTTCTGGCTCTGAAGAACCTCTCTCTGATTGAGATTTATTTTTTCACAACTTCACTCATAGCCAACCGGTTCGTAGGAGATTCTTCACTACACCTAAGTCCCACATCCAGAACCAGAGTCAAGCACTCAGCAACAGGGAAGCCGATTCTAAGGCCGTTTTGAAGAATCCATTTGTCTGCGACATCTAATACTCGCTCTGGCCACGCAGACTTGATGTAGCTGCGCATGGTAAAGTTTCCCCCAAACAACTCATTGGTTGGTCTTTTTCCACTGAACATTTCCAAAAGGAGAATCCCAAAGCTATATGCATCACCATGTACTGATATATGCCCTCCCATTCCATATTCTGCACCATATTAGAGCAATAAAAATAACATACTAATTTTATTCATTCAAACATTACAGATGTGTGATAGTTTTATCTGGTGCAGCGTAGCCAATGGTTCCTCTGACTCCGGCCGAGCTAAGTTGGTTGAGGAAATATTCGTGGTCAAATTTGAGGAGGATCCGAGCGAGACCAAAGTCGCTAACATGGGCGGTTAGATCGTCGTCTAGAAGGACGTTGCTTGGCTTAAGATCACAATTGGCAATAGCTTCATGGCAATGAACATGAAGATAGTCCAAAAATATAAGCCACATCTATGGCTATGTTAAGCCTTTCAAGAAGTGTTAAGGTTCTTGAAGGCCTTTGAGTCTCCTCCACTTCCTCTGGATGCAACCACGTATCCAGGCTTCCATTTGGCATAAACTCATAGATTAGAGCTCGGAAGCCATTTCCTTGGAAATCAATACTTGAACAAGCCGTCAACAACTTCACAAGATGTCGATGCCTTACGTCCTTCAGGAATTCACATTCTGCCAGAAAGCTCCTCATTGCCCCACGTCTCTGCAGGTTTAGAACTTTCACAACAACAACCTTGTTCACTTCCGGGAGCAATGCTTTAAACACGGTTTGAGATGGAGTTGAGAATCTAAATTTACCTGAGACATCATGTTTGATGAGCTTAGGATGCTCACTCATATATTATGTGCAAAGTTCAGTCGAATCAGTCCTCAGAGAAGCCTGTCCTGGTCTAAGGCTTTCCATAAAGAATTGGAGAAAGACTTCATTACGAAATTAATTTGAAGACATAAAGAAATAGAGAAGAAAAAGCAAGACCATGTAGTCATATAGACAAGAATTCCAAAAGTTTGAGCGTTATTACCTTTAATGATTAACCTAATGTAACCAGACCATGTAGTCATATAGACAAGAATTCTGCATCAAGAGCGACCTTCTTCACCTTAGTAATATAGATATAATGTGCGCATGAATTTGTGGAAGAACATGAATTGAAAAATTCAGTTGATAAAGGCTTAAAGACATCAGTAAATGTCCGAGAATAAAATGATATATATTGCATTGAACCATATCATTGAGTATAATGTTTTAGACTCGAAACTATTAACAAATGGTTCCTCAAAGCATCAAGCGAATAATCGAAAGTTAATTTGAATCCTAGAATTTCTTACCAATTTTATCCAAAATCTTAAGTAAACATGTAAAATAGAAAAAATAAAATGAACAGCATAATTGTTTTATGTAAATACTCACCGTTAACTTGGGATCTTCTCTTCTTCTTCCTCATAGTCCTCGCGAAATTTCAGTAAAATCAATACCTAAACACAAAGAGAGAGATGGAGAAGAAAAACTTACAACTTCAGGTTCTGATTGAGAAACGATTCGAACTGCATCCTTAACTCGTAGATCTATATCTTTAAACGTAAAGCTCTGCGTCCTATAGAAACAACACAAACACTAAGTTTCTCCGCAAAAAAAACCACAAACATTTTCGCCATAGATCTTTTGAGAAAGATGAGAGAGAAGAATTGGAGATAGATACATGAATTTGGTGATGGATTCTTCGCCAGGAAGAGGAATAGAGAAACCCCAAGAAATCAGCAACAACTCTGTATTTCAATCTGTTTTTCGATTTCTTCAGCAAAAACCAAATCAAATCAGTTTTTTGTTTTCCGCTCGTCTCTGATTCAAATACAAAAGATTCGAAGAAGAAGAAGAAACTGCACTAATCCATAAACTCAGAAATGTTTCAATCGAACTTGGTCTTCCTCTGCTTACATGTGCATAGCCTCGATGTAATTATTATCCTTGAGAAATTGCAGTGTAAGAAACACCAACTCTCGTTTCGCCGTCGCCGACATTCTTCGCCGGAGCTCCGATCAGAAGATAGACCCAAAATAAGCGATTACGAAAGTGATTGTACCCGAAATCACGGCTCTGGATTTCTAGGGTTTCGAAGAGCTCTCTGCTTGTTTGGTGATGGATTCTTCGCCAGGAAGAGGAATAGAGAGCTTGGTATATGATCAGGTATATTGATGGGTCGTTTTATGATCAGGTCTTTTGATGGGTCTTTTATATGAGAGATCTGGAAGCTATGTGAGCTGAGAAGGCTTGGAAGTTGTAACCGAAGAGATCGTGAGATAGTTTCAGGCGTTTCTTTTCAATTGAAAGAGAAGAGGCGTTTTCCAGAGGTTGAAAATTATGTATATAAGCACGCGAGAGGTTTAGTTGACATGTCAAAATGATTGGCTGAGAAAATTCAGCTTTTGTCCCATGTGGCATACCTTAGAACCCTCTATTTCTTCCCATTTTATATAAAGGAGATGTTATGGTATATAAGTATTTCTCAACTAGTTACTCTACGATTTCTTCTTTTTTTTATCTTTGATTTTTCTTCGATTGAAAGGTATTTCACCGATTATATGTATACTTGAACCTGGATTCGTGATTTGTTCGGTTAATTTTAGCTATACAAATTTTTGACTGTGTTTTCCAACTTCGATTTAGTTGATTCAGTGTTGCGATGGTGAAGCTCAGGAGACAACCGAAGAATCGTGTGGAGGACTTTGAAATTTCAGCTCAGAAAAAAGATCTAATTCTTCTGATCCGCTTAAACCTGAGGTTGCGATTTCACGACCACATGTGGTGCTAGCTTGAGGTAACAATGGATCTATGTTATGTGGCATGAAGTCTTTTGATAGTGTTCATAGTTCGTTATATTTGCAATCAGCTGATCATCATGGTTTTAATATCGTCAACATTTTTCTTGATGGCGCGAACTACAATAATTGGTTGATTGTTATGGGTGTTAGCTTAGATGCTAAAAATAAGATGAGATTTGTTGATGGATCATTACCAAGGCCAGATGTGAGTGATTTGTATTTCAAAATGTAGAGTCATTGTAACAACATGGTTAATACTTGGCTAATGAATGTTGTTAGTAGAGAAATTGCGGATATTATTCTTTACAATGAAGATGCGGTGGATATGTGGAATGACTTGTTCACAAGGTTTAGGATGAGTAATCTTCCCAAGAAATACCAACTAAGAGAGTTTCAAGGAGGACATCTCGTTTTGTACTTCGATATAGAAAATAATCCCAACCTTTTACTCTTTAATTCCAGTTTATTTATCATGATTTCTAGTATCTATTGTTGTGTTAGTTCATGCACCATGTTTGGATATATCTAGTTAGGTTTTAGATTTTCAATGAATTTCATATTTTGATGATTGTTTAGTGATATCATTAGAATCTTCATATTTACTTACTCTCTAGGCATAATTGATTAACTTTGCATCTAGAAAATTGATATACTCTCCAAAAACTTCTTATCTTGTTTGAACAAGTATTTGATGAGCTAATCGTATTTAGTGAGCTGTATTAGATCCTGAATGATTAAAGCGTGCTTTCTTTTTGGCGATAGCATAATCTATTAAGAAGTAAAAACATAATGGTAGGATTCACGACAGTGGAAAGATCGTAGCTTCGTATGTTATGTTTTATACGGTTTTCATCTAAAATATTTGAAATCAATCAATAATTTCCGACTGAATTTGCATTTCTGTTTAGACTTATTGTTGGAGTTTTACTTTTATTTTAAAATTACAAACGACATTTTCATACTTTGTTCTAGCTTGATTTATTAGCTATAGTTTGTAGTGCGATTGACAAATTTTTGTGGATCCGATCTTTTATCGACACTTATTGTGATTGCTATGCATCAATGGCGAATCCAAATTATTTTTTACCTAGTGCAAAAATAAATAAATTATAAATTACAAAATTAATTTTAAAAAACACTATAAAGATAAAATAAAACTCGGCATTATTGTATTGGGATATGACCCAACAAGAGGAAAACAATATTAGAAAAAAAATAGAGGTTTATATGTCTTGAACCTAGGTTGGGTGGGTCAAAAGTGAAACCACTAACCAAATCTTCTACCAAAACTATTTGTTCATGTGCTTAACTTAATAAAAGATATAATTTAAGGTGGTTCATCTGACCTCCCATCCTAAAATGCGGCTTCTCTTAGTTGTGACCTCCCACTCACTCGTATACCTTACCTTGTTCATAGGCAAAACTACCATTCTACTGTTCCATTACCCCAAATCAACCTAAACTATATGAAAAGAATCGAAATACCCATAATTGTTAGACCGAAATTATATAAGAAAGATAAATATGTTTAGTTAACTCCAAATATTTTGGGTATTATTACATTCTTGGATAATATTCGATATAAACGATACCAAAAATATCTGAAGAAATATTTGGTCTAACTGTAACTTTAAACTTTGACTTTGTTAGTAAGTGTGGAAGATGAATTCCGCATTAAGTATTTATTAGAGAATTCAGAGAAAAAACTATGGTTTTAAGAAATGTCTAGGTCTAATCGAATGAACCGACAGATAAGACGAAAATGGTATTTTATTTCTCAACGAACGAAGAATACGATGAGAATACAAGTGAGTAGTGAACGGCAACTAGCTAGTACTTTAGTCGAGTGTACGTGTAAAAAGTTAGGTCGAAATCTGCATCTTCTCCTTGTATTTATAGCTCCTTCAGCTTCGTTCGTCAGCTCCGAAAGCTCAGGTTGTTGCCACGTATCTTAGGCTGTTTGGTTGTGATCTCCCAGAAATCTCAGAGCTGAAACGAGTCCACGATCTCCGGTTGACTCGTTCTCAGCTCCAGCTCATTTTTGGACATATTCGTTTGTTCGTGGGTCCCAAATCGTTCCTGCCCGATTTACTTCTTTAATGGATCGTAAATAGGTCCTGACTTGCTTGGGACCTTAAATCTCTGCGTTGACTTTCCGTTCCTTAAAACAATCGGTTTTGGAGTGGACTTTAGTTGGGCCGGATTCGGTGTGACGAATTCAGCTGCAACATATAGCCAAATTTCTAAAGCTATTAGCACATAATCTATTCACTCTAAAGGAAATCGTAGTCTATCTACTCTAAGAGAAAATCGATTTATTGATTTGTCCTTGTCAAATTCGGAAAACAGTTTTTTTTTTATTGAGTTCTCATGCCCAACCTTCACTTTTTGAGGCTTTTTTTCTGTCCGCATCTCTAAGTGCTCACAACATTTACATATGGAGAAACATAGGTTTAGCATGTTCCATCGATAACACCTGATGAGATATTTTGGAAGATTGAAAATCACTCTAAACCGTTTTATTCGGATTTTTGAATCCAAATAGTTTGTCCACTCCTACTTATAAACAGAAGCCGCCACTCTTTTTCTTTTTTAATTAATTCTTCACGTTTTTTAATAAAAAGAAAATTAAAAATAATAAAAAGTAACGACAAAAATGAAAACGCATGGAAGAGGCCTTGGAGTGGCATCAAGAATCTTTGGTGAGAGTATCTATCTGCGAGTGCGAGCGACCCTTCTTCTTCAATTAAATTATATATTCCTTCACCTTCGGTCAACATAAAAACCCCTTTCACTCTCACCAAGAGCCACTCCAACAATGTCTATCCTCAATTTACGACAATGCCCTTCTTCCTCCCTCTCCCTCTCCCCTTCTCCTCCTCTCCTCTCGCCTTCTCCCTCCACCGCCTTCTCCGTCATCTCAAATCGCCGGAGATGCCTCCGATTGGTCACTTCTTCCTCTGTCTCCTCCGTTCAAAGATCCGTCGCCAACGGCTCCCCTGCCCCGGCCGTTGTCGTCGAGCGAAACCAGATTCGCCTTGGTCTTCCTAGCAAAGGTCGCATGGCCGCCGATGCCATCGATCTTCTCAAGGTCTGAGGATTAAATTTCGATGGAGAATTGATTATCCCTGTTACGCGATAACGTTGAAAATGAAATTACTATCATACTCACATAATGCTTCAAATCCTTGTTTAATTAGAGGCTAATCATAATTTGTTTTACTGATTTCGACAGAGACTAATTTACATTTGTTTTATAAGTAGCTTTCTCTTTCTGTGTTCGTCTAGCTTCCTGACAACTTTGTTTATCTTATCTTCTTCTTCTTTTGAAACTTTCAAAGGTTTCTACATACGCGACCTGCTCCATTTTTTGATTTTGATACTCTGATGTTACGTTTGGTAAATTAAATGGAAGAAGTTGAGATCATTACACGATTTCTTTTTTGTCCTTTCTCGGATCATTTACAAAGCTTCATTCAAAGCCTGTTGTTTTACCTCTTTCTTTGAGTGATTTGTAATCTCTTAGCTCGTTTTGACTCTTTCCATTTGTTATTGCTTCTTTCAAGGACTGCCAACTATTTGTCAAACAAGTCAATCCTAGGCAATATGTTGCACAAATTCCTCAGGTATGCATTCCAAGTGAACTCAAAATCTTAGTGTTTGTTTTTGGTTTTTGTGTATCATGACTTATATTGGTAATCTTTTCGTGTACTCAAGTTACCAAACACTGAAGTCTGGTTTCAACGGCCAAAAGACATCGTCAGGAAGTTACTCTCAGGAGATCTGGATCTAGGTATCGTTGGTCTTGACACACTTAGTGAATATGGTCAGGTAAGTAACAACAACACACGTAGTTTTCCTCATCAAGATCTTTGATAAATTCTTAGCTGTGGTGGTTATTATCATTATGCTCGTTGTAAAGATAAAAAACCAGTTGAATTTAATTCTCTTATTCGACATTGGGGAGCCATATTGTTGTGTTAGCTTATAAGATTTATAATATAGAGTTTTCCCTGTGATTCTCTAAATTTTCTCGGGAAGGCCTTGTTTGCATCTTAATTTAGATGTTTGAGTTTTCATTCTAGGAAAATGAAGATCTTATCATTGTTCATGAAGCTCTCAACTTTGGAGACTGCCATCTGTCCATTGCGGTATGCTCTATTCTTATGCGGTTGGGTCCTCATATCTTTACTGCGGATGGTTTTCTTATTGCATCTCAAATGATCTCAGATACCCAACTATGGGATTTTTGAGAACATAAATTCTCTAAAGGAGCTAGCACAAATGCCCCAATGGAATGAGGAGAGACCTTTACGCCTTGCTACAGGCTTCACTTATGTATGATGACTTACAGATTCTCCTTTGGTGCGCTGTTGTCTTAAATTTCTATCAGGATGCATTTAGCTTCAGTATAACATATGGCAATGATTCAACTGGTTTTTGCAGCTGGGCCCCAAATTTATGAAAGAAAACGGTATAAAGCATGTGACGTTTTCAACTGCAGACGGAGCCCTGGAGGCCGCTCCAGCCGTGAGTTTATTCTATAATTTCCTTCAACACTAGGCTAAGCTATGTTATAATTTCAAACAACGATTATCCATAGCGATAGAAAAAATCTCAATTTTTCAAAGAAACTACAGTTTGCTGCATATTCATGATTACATCTGGTGTACTAATGTGTTAGATCAATCTATACTATTCTTCTAGTTTAGAATTGCCTATAGTTGAAAGAGTTTTCTGAATTTGCTGTTTTGGAGGATATTGTTGTCAGCTTGTAGTGTCCTGATTACATATCTTACCGTTAGGCTGTGATGTGCAAGCAGTCTGAGATGAGGGATTACTGCCTGTGCAGTAATTGCTGACATATATGTTCTTGTTAATTAGATGGGAATAGCTGATGCCATTTTGGACCTTGTGAGTAGTGGGACAACACTCAAAGAGAACAACTTGAAAGAAATTGAAGGAGGGGTTGTGCTAGAAAGTCAGGTGATGTGAAGTTCGTAGATCCATGAACTGTCTGTTTAGAATCTGTTGGTGAGAATCATTCCTGAACATTTATTTTTACCTTCAGGCGGCACTGGTGGCAAGCAGAAGAGCATTGACCGAGAGAAAAGGGGCATTAAACACAGTACACGAGATTCTCGAGAGATTGGAGGCTCATCTGAAGGCGGATGGCCAATTCACTGTATGCACTTGGTTCTAGTGATGTTTTTTCCTTATTTCCCTTTTTGCTTTCTTTTCTGTAATATTTTTCATTTCAGGTTGTTGCAAACATGAGAGGAAATAGTGCTGACGAAGTGGCTGAGCGTGTGTTGAGCCAACCATTATTGTCAGGATTGCAGGTAATGTTCAAGAATAGTAGGGTTCTTAAGCCTAAGCTTTTTATCTTTCACTCACTGTTTATGGCTTCTCTTGTATTGAACAGGGACCAACAATAAGTCCAGTTTATGTTACAAAAGATGGAAAAGTATCAGTTGACTACTATGCCATTGTGATTTGTGTACCAAAAAAGGCCCTATACGACTCTGTGAAGCAACTGAGAGCGGTTAGTAACCCCTGCCATTTCTTTCACTTAATCGTACTTCCAGACTTCCACATCGATCATTAAATGTTGATGGGCTAGTTCTGGATTAACAAATAAGCTGCTCGGACTTCATCCATAGTTGGCGTTCTAAAACTTACTGTTCCTCCTTCCACCTATGCACTGATCATGTTCCACATAAGACTGTATGTATCAATCCCTCTCTTGCTTATGTTATTGCAGGTTGGAGGCAGTGGAGTATTAGTTTCACCTCTTACTTACATTTTTGATGAGGATACTCCAAGATGGGGTCAACTCCTGAGAAACCTCAGGGTTTAAAATGATTTGGGAAGGATGATGCATTTGTTGAACAAGTTTTAAGAAGACCCTTTGGTGTAAACCTTTGTGTCAACTTTATATTTCTGTCTGTTTTTCCCTTGTTCGTGTTGTAATTTCTACCTCTTTTTTTTTCTGTATGGATCCTGCACTTTGTTGTTAAATCTGTTGGAACTATAATAAGAAATAATAAAAGAGGATGCTTCGTCTAAGCATCTTTAATTCATCTTTGCATTTTTTTTTCTAACTCTGGAGGTGTTCGAGTTCCAGAAACCACTTCCTTCTTGATATACTCAAATTTACCCTGAGCTACTCTCTCAAATTAAGAGGTCGTCGTAGTAGGGGTCGAATCACTGGGAGTCAAATCAAACGATAAGAATGTTGACTTCAAATTCGGCTAAGTAAAATAATATGAAATAAATAGCAAATTCAATTGGTAACAGGAAAGATAGTTGATTTCAAATTCAATTAAACAAAGAGTTAGGCTTTTGGGCAATTCTCAGGATGAATCAGAATTGCAGGTTAAACAGAATCAAGATTTAATTAAGAACCGTTCTAGAACTTGGAACACTAAAATATAATTAACCAACTGTCATTGCGAAAACTAACTATGTCTAAACCCTAGAAAACCAAATTTCTTTGCGAATTCAATCAATTTAAACAAGCTTTAAATTAAAGTCCAATTTGTTCACAAAATCCCTAAACCAAATTTCTTTGCGAATAAGTAATTTTGCTCACCTAAGATCTAGTTCTGGCTAATCAATTACACTTTCGTGTCAATCTATCAACCTAAGATATCCAAATTCAGGGTCGCGAATCCTAAACCACAGTTAAAGCAATCTAGGTGAAGAACCTAACAGATAATCCTAACTAGTGAGTTTACCCTAACAATTCATCATCATTCCATTCGAACTACCCTAAACCTAACAAGCAAACTACTCAGACATGGCAGCAAAGCAAATCATAGCTAAATAATAATGCATAAAGAAAGAGAATAAGAATAAGAACAATAGGGTTCGAAGAATCTCAAAGTATAAAGTAAACTTGTCTCCCTAAAAACCCTAAAAATCTCTCTTTTAAAGCTCTTCTAAACTTTGCTAAGTAAAAACTAAAGTTATGATCTAAAAACCTAAAATAAACTATTTATAGAGGTAAAACTCGTGGTGAGCTTTTATGACGGTCTATTGCAGCTTTCGGCCCATTAACTGGCGAATTTCCTTCTTTAAAACGTATTTAGGTCGGTTTCTGCGCTGGCCTGTCGATCGATCGTCTATGTGTATGTCGATCGACAGGCTTCAATGTAGCTGTCGATCGATCGTCCTTCTTGGTGCTGTCGATCGACAGGCTGCTTCATATCAACTTCTTTTCTTGCAAAATCCGGCTCCAACCTTGTTTACGTTTCAAAATGCACCGTATTCACCATATAAGCTCCTCACGTGCAATAACCTGTTAAGACACTAAAAAGACTCGAAATACAACGAAAAGACTCGATAAAAGGACTTATATCATGGTCGAAAACCGGTAAAAACCAAGTCAGAAAATTTGTGAAAAGAACGAAATTCGGACCTGTTCTGCTGGCCTGTCGATGGACAACCATTAGGTGTGTCGATCGACAGGGCTTCATGGGGCTGTCGATCGACAACCACCTGGTCTGTCGATCGACAACCACCTGGTCTGTCGATCGACAGATTCGTCGAAAATCTGAAATCTTGGCTCTGACGACTGATGTTGTTGGAGAAATCTAAAGAAAAGCTGAAGATCACTGAAACAAAAACCATGAAGTACCACATCAAAGAGTCGCAAACAACATGTTCCACAAATTTTGAAAAAAAGCAAACAGAAACAAAGAACTAACTGACTCAAAGAAAGAAAAATGACTCAAAGGGTAAGAAAAACTTACAGGTGGGTTGCCTCCCACCAAGCGCTTGTTTTCAGTCTTTAGCTTGACTGCAGATGATGTTCAGGCTGGAGGTGGATCTCTGAAGTGCACTCCCCCAGACTTGCAAGGAATAATACCAGGAAAGAGCTTCATAGTATTATTTAGCATCTCTTGGACAACTATCTCTCCCTTGTCCCTCAACTCCAAAGGAATGACGACTCTGAACTTGGAGAATGCTTTAGGGGTCTTTCTGCGCTTCCCCTTGGGGGACTCTTCGCACTTGGAGCTTGCTGGAATGTTGATGGCATGACGTGGAGTGGGAGGAGCCAACTTGAGAACATTTTGAACCTTCTTCGTCTCATCTTCAAAACCCAGCGTATCTCCAACATTAACACTCATACATGAAGCTGATGTTACAACAACTGAAGGATAGAAAACATCCTTGTTGATGTTCGAGAAGGAGATCCGCTTGTTAGGAAAATCCACCATTGCTCCCACTGTTGCAAGGAACTGTGCACCAAGAACCAATGGTTTACAGATATCATCCTTTCTCTCAATGATGTAGAAGTCCGTAGGAACAAGACAATCTTCTATTTGAATTGACACGTCAGGAATGAAGCCTTTAGAAATTGTAAATGATCTATCTATGAGCTCGATATAAGTCCTTGAAGGTTGTAACTCCAAAATTCCTAGCTTCTTTGCAACAGCCTCACACATAACATTCACATTGGCTCCTGTGTCGCATAGAGAATCCTTCAATTCTACACCATTGATCGAACACGGAATCACAAACATCCCCGGATTCAACAACTTTGGCAGCTTCCTCAATGATGTTGGAGCTTGTTTCCCTTTCTTCTGATGTGCTTTTTCACTGCCTTGGTTGATGCATGAAGGGTATAGACTCCTTGGATACAGAATCTTGGGCTTGTAGACACGTTCAATAGCGGTTTCAGACTGACATTCAAAAATCTCTGCATTTTTCGGTGCTGTCGATCGACACTCATCAGGTGTGTCGATCGACAGGGCTGCTGAAATCGTGTTCGTACCGAAAATTCATGTAGCTGTCGATCGACAACCACCTGGTCTGTCGATCGACAGGCCCTCTGAAATCTCAAAATTAGAGTTTTCTTCAGGAACCACGAGCAAGGCTTCATCTTCGCACTTCTCAACAGTTGGAAACAGTTGTTCTTCACTCTTCAACGTGATTGAATTGGAGAAATGCTTTGGGTTCATGTCAGTTTTCCCTGGAAGACAACCTTCTTGTCTCTTTACATTTTCAGCAGTCTGAGCAACCTGAGTATCAAACTTCTTCAAGTGAATGTTGATGGCTTCTATCTTCCCATTGAGATCAGTGTAGAGCCTGTCCATCTTTCCATTGAGGTTAGTGTAGAGCCCGTCAATCTTCCCATTGAGTTTTACTGTCAGGCTTTGTTGCCCCTCAAGCAGTTGTTCGAACATCCCCTTTACGTCATTTTCTGAAGACTTAGCAGGAATTGGTTGATACGATGGAGATCCGTAGTTCCCCTGATTGCTGCTGTTGTATCCCTTGTTCTCTGACTGATGCCCATACCGCTGATTCTGGTAGCTATTCTGGTTGATGTAATTAACATCTTCCTCAACAATCTCAGCTCCATTTGTTTGACCAGCTCCTCGTCTCCTCTCCTCATCAATCTTCTTTGTACTATTGCTAGTAGACACGTTCTTGATGAGCTCCAGACAATCAGCAGGAAACCTGGTTTTGAAATTCCCATTACTTGAAGCATCTAAAGTCATCTGATGTCTCCAATCCATTCCTCTGTAGAAAATACCCAGAAGCTGAACCTCTGTAAACCCGTGATGAGGACAGTCTCTCTGATATCCCTTGAATCTTTCCCATGCAGCCTTGAAAGATTCTGTCTGATTCTGAACGAATGTGGAGATCTTAGCTCGTAGATCCTCTGAGCGCGACTCATCGTAGAAGTGACTCAGGAAAGCACTCTTGGTATCTCTCCAAGTAGTCAGTGAGCCTGGCTCTAACTGCTTCAGCCAAGAGGCTGCCTCTCCAGCAAGAGAAAATGGGAAGAGCTTACACATAATGTAGTCTTCCGACACGTTGTTAGCCTTGATGCTAGACGCAAGATCCTCAAACATCTCAAGATGATCCATGGGGTGCTCTGATGGGTGCCCATGGAACTGATGTTGAGCCACAAGAGAGAAGTACGCAGGCTTCAACTCAAAATCCCTCCGCTCAAATCTAGGAGGTCGAATCGCTGCCCTGTTGGCGTAATGTTCTTCAGGACGGTAGTAGTCTCCCAAAGCACGTTGGTTAACTACCGCCTCCTGAGGTCTACGATTCGCGTGAGCCAGATGCTCGATCTCAGCGCGCTGGCACTCCAACTCAACCCTTTGACGATCTAGCTCAGCACGCTCTGCTGCAATCGGATCCTCAAACTCGATGATATTACCAGCTTCATCAATGGGGTCTCCCTGATTGTTGTATCGATTACCATCTCGATCAACATTCTCTCCTTCAGCATTCCGAAAAACTACTACAGCTCGATTAACCATCTTAGCTAACTTTGCTTGTCGTCTGTTTTCCCTTTCCAAAATTCCCAACTCTGGAACAAAATCTGCTAACTGCTTATCCTTGTTGCTTCTGGTTCTGCTAGAAGGCATAAACCTGAAACACCAAAAATAAAAAAAAACGAAATCAAAAATAAAAGGAAAACTTAGTCAGAATTCTAGAATCAAAATCCTATGGAAGATTTTGACTCCCCGGCAACGGCGCCAAATTTGATATGCTCAAATTTACCTTGAGCTACTCTCTCAAATTAAGAGGTCGTCGTAGTAGGGGTCGAATCACTGGGAGTCAAATCAAACGATAGGAATATTGACTTCAAATTCGGCTAAGTAAAATAATATGAAATAAATAGCAAATTCAATTGGTAACAGGAAAGATGGTTGATTTCAAATTCAATTAAACAAAGAGTTAGACTTTTGGGCAATTCTCAGGATGAATCAGAATTGCAGGTTAAACAGAATCAGGATTTAATTAAGAACCGTTCTAGAACTTGGAACACTAAAATATAATTAACCAACTGTCGTTGCGAAAACTAACTATGTCTAAACCCTAGAAAACCAAATTTCTTTGCGAATTCAATCAATTTAAACAAGCTTTAAATTCAAGTCCAATTTGTTCACAAAATCCCTACACCAAATTTCTTTGCGAATAAGTAATTTTGCTCACCTAAGATCTAGTTCTGGCTAATCAATTACACTTTCGTGTCAATCTATCAACCTAAGATATCCAAATTCAGGGTCGCGAATCCTAAACCACAGTTAAAGCAATCTAGGTGAAGAACCTAACAGATAATCCTAACTAGTGAGTTTACCCTAACAATTCATCATCATTCCATTCGAACTACCCTAAACCTAACAAGCAAACTACTCAGACATGGCAGCAAAGCAAATCATAGCTGAATAATAATGCATAAAGAAAGAGAATAAGAATAAGAACAATAGGGTTCGAAGAATCTCAAAGTATAAAGTAAACTTGTCTCCCTAAAAACCCTAAAAATCTCTCTCTAAACTTTGTTAAGTAAAATCTCAAGTTCTGATCTAAAAACCTAAAATAAACTATTTATAGAGGTAAAACTCGTGGTGGGCTTTTATGACGGTCTATTGGCAACTTCTGGCCCATTAGTGGGCAAATTTCCTTCTTTAAAACGTATTAGGTCGGTTTCTGCGAAGGCTTGTCGATCGATCGCCTATGTGTCTGTCGATCGACAGGTGTTAACATTGCTGTCGATCGACAGGTCTTCGTGGGGCTGTCGATCGACACGCCAATCTGACGGCAATTGAAAATCCGTTCTAACGACTTCAGCTCCTCTTTCCACAATGCTCCAAAACGTTCCATAATCATCAATTAAGCTCCACACGTACAAAAACCTGCAAAGACTCTAAAACACTCGAAAAACACCGAAAAGACTCAATAAAACCGGGTAAAATCATGGTCAAAAACGGGTAAAAACCATGATATATCACTTCTCCAAACAGGCTTGGTGTTCCCGGTTACCTGTTTCTAGTTAGGTATGATAAGTTAAGTTTTTTATGGACTGACTTTTAACTTTTTATCATCATCACACACTTTTCAGTGATTATTTTTTTTGGATCGAGATTATAGCTTTATATCTTATCAGTGTTTGTATTAGATTAAATTATATTTTTACAATCTAATATTTGATTATACAATTGGCAGGTAATTGTTATAGGAGGGGGAGGGAACACACACTGAGGCTTTGCACTTCAAATCCAAACAAAGAATCAAAGAGCCAAACAAATAAAGAACACAAAAACACACTCACACGCACACAACACACACACTGACACACACACACACACACACGTAGATATAACAAATACAGATGTGCATACATACGTATATACACTTGCAGTGAACATGATTTTCTTAGGATTTTGGGCGGTTCATCTTAAAGTGCAAGGTGGAAGAGGTAGTGTAAAGAGGTCCAGAAATTTCAGTCGAAGACCCTTTCTTCTTAAAAAAGAAGAAGAAATCTCCCACAAGAGGCATGATAGGTTTCTTCTTCTTGGTCTTAGTCTTCGGAAAATACCCATTTCTGTCTTCTTTGTTACTCTCAAGTATCTGAGCCAATGAAGGATACTCCTTCTGCGTCCTCCTCATCAGCTCTTTCTTCCTCTCGTCCTCTCCATTTTCCTTTTCCTTTGTTTCCTTGAAGCTCACCGATTTTGCCATGGCTGCTGCGCTCTTCCCTGCAGCATCAGCCTCGGCTTTAGCCATCTTTGACATGTTCTTATGTAGCTCGGCGTTTAAAGAAGCCAAAGCCACCTCTGTTTCTGACCCTCTCTCCTTCAACATCTTCACCTCTGACTTTGTTTCCGTTATCTCATCTTCAAGCTTCTTCAATACCTCCACGAACTCTTCTTTTGGACCTTGAGGAGAGGAAGGCAATAAAGTGCGTTGCTTCCATGGAGAAGATGGAAAAGAGGCATTGTGGCGGATTCTAGGAATAGCAGCAATAGGGCTTACTGGCTTCTGGTTTATGGTATGAGTTTGTCCTGGTACCATAATCCGTTGTCCGAATATGGCAACTGCTTCTTTTACCGATCTAAAAGGACGAGAAGTATCGACATAATGTTGTTGCTCAACTTGAGTATTTCCTTCCATCTCTTCCATTGCCATGGAGGAACAATAGATAGAGAAGAAGGTATTGTATTGGTAATGTTGGTTGGAATTGTTTTGGTTTCTTTGCTTTTACAACAAATTATGGGGAGATACTTGATAGCCGTTGTGTCAAGGTGAAGACAAGACCACTACTAAATCCCTTGGAACGTTGACTTGCCAACTACTTCTTGTTTACTTAAAATCTGTTTCAAGTCCAATCTCTTTACAATCTCGGTGTGTGTAAACAGTACAAAGTCCTAACTTCTAATAGCGTGACCAATTAGAAGATTTTAAACCTAAAGTATCAAATACGTGAATGACTATTCGTTTTCATTTCTCCTATTAAAGAAATAGTATTGAAGAATTCTTTAAAACACCATACTTTGAAGTTTAATTTTAAACGTTGGAATACTATTATAGGTTAGTTAGAAGAATATTATTTTTGGGATACTAATTAAGTTAATAACATGTCAAAAAATATATTTAGGTAAGTAACAAGAATAATTAAAAATATGACAAAATTAATTGTTAACTATTTAATGACATAGTTTCAAAGTACGTATTTTATTGATAGTTAAGTATTTCACACTATTTAGTAACTATTTAAATAGTTACCAATTTATAAACATAGTTAACTATTTTTATAATATAGTTGTATTTTTTTTGGGTCAAATCATAATATAGTTGTATACTATATCGATTTTATAACATAAATGACTATATGGAAATATTGTTGTAATAGTTACTTATTTAAACAAAAATAGTTAACTACGTTGTAGTTATCTATTATAGTTTAAATAAAGAAAGAAAATAACATACATAGCTAACTATTATTAGAAACATAGTTATATATTATACTGATTTATGAGAAACATAATTACCTATTATAATGATTTTAAATATAGTTAACTAATATTAGAAACATAATTATTATATTTTCCGAACATAGTAGCTATATTGATCTTAGATTTTCAATAAGGGTAAAAATAAAAAATCAAAATCTCATATTGTTAGTCACTACTTTTTGATTTATTGTATGTTAGATAATGAATTAGATGCTCATGAAATATAGAGCCTAATTTCCTTATTATCTATTACAAATTATAATAACAATTACACGGGCAGGGCGTCTACAATGGACAATCTTAATTTGATATGTCACACAATGACAAACGGTTGTACTTGCACTACATTGAAGATTTCTATTAAATTACATTTCTATTAAGTTTGCATTTTTTAGGACTTGAACTCCGTACTAATGTTTTGGTTTTCCAAAAAAAAACCATCGTTAATTTAATTATCCGAAAAATACTACTAATGTTTTGGTTTTTCAAAAACAACGTGAACAAAAAAAATTAATTTTTAAGGGTTTATAATTTAAATTTTTGGATTTGGGTTAAATATTTTAGATTTAGCGTATAGTTTTGGGGGTTCGTAGTAGTTTTTAGGGATTATCATTTAATTTTGAAAATTTTAAAATTAATTTTAGTTTTGTGGTATTTTTAGAAAAACAAAAATTTTAGTGGTATTTTTGTACAAATAAAGTTTTTACGAAAAAACTTACGTATTTATAAAAAATATAAGTATTTTAAAATACTAAAAAGCCGAGCCTTCATAGGCTCGCAAAAAGATTAAATTGAAAGTATCAAAAGTATAAATTGAAAGTTATAGGGTCAAAAATCCTACCAAAAGATTAAAACCCATTATAAAGGGCAATGTTTGTAAAAATAAATAAAAACCCACAAAAGTAGTTACTATGTTTGTAAAAAAAAAGACGACATAGCAAAAGAAAAAACCACAAGTGGCTTAAACTTGGTCGCCACCTTAGTTATCATTTTGGTTCGGCTTATGAAGAAAAGACCCGTGCTCGTCAATGTCTTTTAGGACTTGAGGTGCAACATTTTGGGGAAGACCATAAGGGGCGGAGGCAGAGTCAGATACAAGGTATCATCTCCAAGGGGCGGAGGCAGAGTCAGATACAAGGTATCATCTCCAAGGGACTCAACAACGAAGGAGTCAACCTTAGAGCATGTTTATCAATGAACATGAAAGAGTGTCATTTGGATTAATTTAGTATTAATTGTATTAATAATTTAATCTTTTACACTTCATAAGATTTTTCTCATTTGTGTATATTTATTGGTGACACTTAAGGTTTAAAAGAATAAAAAATAATTTATTTTTTATTAAAAATTAAAAGAAAATCAAATTAGTATATATGAATATAGAAGATTTTATAAAATACTAATTTATACAAATATACAAAAGATTTGTGAGAATGCAAAAGAAAATGTTTCTGTAAAACAATGTCTTGTGTGATGTAGATGCATATTTTCTATTTGTGTTCTACTGTACTTTTATATTTGCTTTAGATAGAAAAAGAAAACGAAAAACTTATGAACAAACAATTTGCTATAAACATATGCAAATTTTCTTTCTTTTACACATATATGAACAAAACAAATAGAAGAGTCTTCAAAAACAAACATATATGGACAAATGTTCTTCAAACTAACCACTTCCATCACAAAACAACAAAATTGTCTCCATGTAATCTTGATATACTTATATATTTACCGCTTTCATGTGTATATTTTCATCCTTTTTATCACCATTTCTAGATCTTTTATCATCATTTAAAGTGTATTTAGTCTAGATTAACTTAGACTCGCATCTTAGGATCGTAGTTTAGATTTTATTCATATTTTTTCTCTTTTACTCTTTTTCAGGTGGTATATGTGGATAAATGGTAATATCTGGCTAGGTAGAGCCTGGAGGAGTGCAGAGGATGTGAGGCTGGGTGCAAAAGAGCGGAGAAGTTTAAAGAATGAAGCAGAGAAGCAGTTATCGGGCGCTCACGTATCTGTTGAAACTGATAACCCGCGCAATTGACTGCAGTACGAAGAACCAAAGAAGATTTATTGACCGCGGTACGATGGCCGGCGTATCGATCAAGAACGATAGAGAAGACGATCGATACCCCCTGGTATCGGTGGAGACCGATGACGAAGACCGATGCACCGTTCCAGCAAGAACACGTACCGGCTACTGACCGCCTAGATTGAAGACGGACTGCACAACCTGTTGGTCACATACCATGTTGGTTGCGACCGACACCTTATGCATTTTATTGACTTTTTCTTATCTCCTTATTTTGTTGACCCGCTGATAGCGTATAAAGTAGGATATGAACAATGCAAATGAATGTTCAACCTAGATATGCTATGAGCTCTAAACCTCAATTAACTAACCAGAAGCGCATGGTGAAATCAATGTAGTAATCAAGGGTCATTCTTCCACAAGGATTAATGATTGTTTAGCAATTGAATTGCAAGAAACTAATGAAGCTAGGTGAATCCAATTTCAAGGTGAGAGTTTTACTTTTAGTAAGTGTAAATGACAATATGAAAAGGTGCAATAATTAAAATGCAATAACTTAAACAATGTAGAACACCAAAATAAAGAAAAGCAATGCATAAATGAAAGTAAAACAAGATTAAAAAGTATTTTAAAAAAGGTTAACAAAAGTCAACAGGAAAGTCAACAAAGTCAACAAAAGTCAAACTTAAATATCAATGAGATTAAAACATGGATCTTGAGTAAAGGTGATTGATTTAGGTTGAAACAAGTTAAGATAGTGATGCACAACAACTAAAGATAGCTAATTTAAAAGCATGAAACCATTTAATCTTAATCAAAATCTAACACAAACTCCATCTTGTTAAAGATTAACTAAGAATCATTAAGGATATGTTCATAAAAGCTTACGAAACTCCTTAGACATCAACTTCCATTGGCTAAGATGAGTAAAGCATGATTAAAGTTCTTCTAGACATTTTCACAAACACCTTCCGGGCATGAAAAGACCATGATCTAGATTTGGGGTAATTACTTCCTAATCTAGCATTGAGAGCTCTTTAATCTATGAAATAATTAATACTAACAACCTAGCATCACTAATCTAACATGAATCAACCTTAATCTTCCCTACCCAAGATCCATTAAGGAAACTACTCACTAATCATAACTAAAACACAAAAAGCATGAATTAAATGATGCATAATGAAAAGCTTAAAGTAAATAAACAAGATTAAGAGGGTGTTATTGGGGATTGGATTTGTATGGATTTTTAGAATTTTGGACATCCATTATTATTGGTTTATGGATTCTTAAATTCTAACTAAAATCTCTTGTTATTGGAAAAGTTTGATTTTTAATGATTTTGTAAATCTATTAGAATCTATTGTTATTGGTAGATAAATTTCCTATAATTATACTCATTAAACAGGATTCTGAGAATACCTTATAAAACCATTGGATTTTTGTAATCCTTATATATAACCTGTCTAAATACACAAAACTCCTTACAAATTTAAAAAATCTTTGGATTTCCAAAATTTTAAAAATCCATACAAATCCAATCCCCAATAACACCCCCTAAACTTTGCTAGAACATAAAAGGTGAAGACTTTAACCTCAAATCATCAAAAACACAAAGGTTTTAGGTTTTACACAAAGGATAATAGAAGAGAGGCTAAAACTTAGGGTTTTTAATCATAAGAAGAGTATTTATAGGGAAATAGAAGTGTACCCGGGTCAAACAGAAAAGTTGCATCAGGAGAGGCTTTGTGGACCGACCAGAGGATCGACCAACTGGTCGGTCCACGAGCCAATTTTCAACCAGAGGCTTTTGGCACTTCGGGACGTCCTATGGATCGACCAAGAGACCGAATTCTGGCCGATCCATAGGTCTTCTCCATCTTCAATTTCTTGTTCTTCATTCTTCAATCTTGATTCTTCTCTCCACTTGTTCCACAATTGATCCAAAGCTCCATTTGTACCTAAAATGGAGAAAATATGCATGCAAATGCAAGAAAACAAGAACTTGGACTCTAGACTCGATAAAATGTAAAAGGAACGAATTATGCATTAAAACATGTAAAAACCTAAGCTAAATGCCTCAAAATATAACTAAAATGCATGCTAAGAAAGGGAAATTTATGCACTTATCAACTCCCCCGGACTTGCCTTTTGCTCGCCCTCGAGCAAACAAAGAGAGCAAACCGATGGAGAGGTTTGAAAACAAAGAAAATAAAACAAAGATATTCAAACAAAGTATTCAACACCATCACCTAAGATAATACAAAGCTATCGCTAAATGCTTTAAACTCAATCAATCTTCTCGCAATCTATCGCTACTTCAATTTTTTGCCTTTAGACTCAATGATCAAGCATTCACATACCTTTCTATCCACCAATTCTTTAACATTCATTAAAGATTAATGCATGGTCTTGCTTATCAACTATCAAACAATGTTCAAGGCTCGGTAAAAGAAGGTTAAAATGCAAAAGACAAGGCGGTTTTAAAAACGTTTTTAGGTGACTCACACTTGAGGAAAAGTAATGCAAAAAATCATGTAAAAGCAAGGAAGAATGAAACAATTGATGCATACAAATTAGTGCTTCCATTCTACCCAACCCATATGACTTTAAATTCCTAAATTCTACCCACGATTTGCAAACTCTCTTTCCCTCTGTTGATCTAAGCCTTTTGAATCTTTCTTCACACTTTTTAGCTTACTCTAGGAGGTTTCTTTACTTGCTAGAATCTTTCTCTTACTTTTATCCTTTCCTCTATGGTGTTCCTTTTATACTTTTTCTACTAGCCCTTTTGGGTTCTAGCTTATAGAGGAGATTTCCATTCATTATCAAACACTAGAGTCTTTCTTTAAACTTTAACAACAACAACCTTTCCTAGAGTAGCTCAACTCCTTTTCTTTCTTTGGCTTTCCATTCATTTAAACTCAACACACTCTTTCTTTTTCTCACCAAAACACTCACCAAACCCAACCCATGTGAACAACAAATCCTAAGCTAATACTAGTCTTAAAACGAGACTATCTCTAAAATGAAAGCACTTATTTGTCGTTCCCATCTCTCCAGATTTTACTTGCGTATGCATTTTCAAAAAGGAGGCCTCACTCAAGAAAATACATCTAGGTTTAAAATAAGGGTCAAGGTTATACAAGGTAGGGATAACCATCCTCATTCACATTAGATGTCGTGAATCGGGAAGGCTATTTGGACTAGCAAACAGTGGTAAAAAGGGATAAAGAAAGTCCAAATGTGTATATGGTTACTTTGAACAAGCATATCAAGTCTCTAAGCAAGAAATTAAAGTCAATATTAGGTTCAAGTTGATAGAATTGGTTTCAAGTCTAATATGCTTTAACCTAATCACGAGTTCGAGCGAAGAGATCAAGATACAAATAAGAGATTTCTATAATTCACTTAACAATATCTAGCATTATCCTAAGGATCATATTGAATGCTAAGCCATAAACCTCAGAAACATTTTAAAATATGTTCAATGCAACCTAAATGATCATTCAAATGTATGAAATGCAACTATATGAAAAATGAAAATCTTTTCGATTTTTTTCAAAATGTTTTAAAATTTTTAGGATTTTTCAAACTTTTCTCAAATGTACAATGCAATACATGCAATGAGACTCAAAATATGATAAAAGTAAAACAAAATAACCAAAATGATCATTAGCAACGCCTCCCCAGACTTACTTTTCATCGTCTCGATGAAGATGCAAACCGAAGAAGGAAGAAAATAGAAAATGAAACTAAAGATGCATAAATGAAATGGTATATACAATGGATAGAGTGGTACCTTGGAATCAATGGTTGTCAAGTGGAGGTGTAGTGAAGGTTAGGCGATGAGGTAGATTGAATCGGAGGGCACAGTTGCTTGAAGTTCTTCCAAACTTCGGTGGTAGTGGAAGGTGGCAACAAAGTGGCTCGCCATCGTCATCGAAGAACCGGTAAACATAGTGTCCTAACCCAAATGGTCCTCCCAAAGTCTCCTTCTCAACCAAATATTGAACATCAATCAATGGTTTTTCTTGTAAAGGCTCGAAATCATTGAGATCGATTCCCACGTGTAAGAACAATGGAGGGAGCATGCCACCAAAACATATGCGCGGTGTAGCCGTAGTTGTCAAGCAAAACCGAAACTTCTTCAATTTGGCGAAGAACATCGCGCCAAGCTCACACCCATAGTAATTGTGGTCCATCTCCATAGGTTGACCATCGAAATCATGCAAAGCGGAATGGGTTCCAATGTAGAGTAGCTTGAGGTCGTCATTTGTTGGGAAGTCGTCATTTCCTCTTGCGTTGAAAGTGTTGGCCAATAAGTGAAGAACATATCGAATCGTGGGATTCTTGACTCTCGTAATTTGATTGGAGACGGCCGTGTAGCTCTCCTCGAGTGCTACATTACACCATAATATAGTTTCCTTGTGGAACTCCGATGTTTCTCCAAGTTTCCCCGATAGAAAATCGTAAATGTTGCAAAAATCCCTAAACGTGACCATATACTTCCATCCGTCTATCTTGAAACAAAGGAGGTAAGTTCCTAGACGATCATCGAACTTGCATACCATTGTGGCTAGGAATTGCTTGGTGAGCTTGGGATAAGTAGCGTAGCTCATTGACGAGAGGCCACTCAAATGCATTCTTCCTAAAAGCTCATCGACCTTGTCTTTGAGTCCACTCCTAGCCAAAAACAATGGACATGCGAACCTTGTAGCCTCATATGTCGCTTGGTTCAAGATACCAATTCGAATCTCGTCAACACTTAACGTGAACTTCTCAATTCTAGTTGTCATTGTTGCTAGATTGATCCTACAAAGAAATGTTCCCAAATAAGAATCATTTTCCATCAAAACACAATTTGTCTAGCCAATTATTAAAGATTCATCAACAATAGGCATCATATAAGGCTAGAAAATAGATCAATCAATGTAACAAGCAATACTCAATGACCATTCTACTCATTTTTGAACAAATTATAACTTTTCCATTCCTTAATAAACCTATTTATCAAAGCTCAAACCTTGAACTTGATAAATTTTCAAAATTCTAGTGAATACTAGGTACCAACAAGGTTTAATTGCAATAATTGATTAGCAAAACACATAAATAAACTCAATTTCATCCAAAGATTTCAAATTTAAAGCATTTCCAACATTCAAGAACTCTTAAAATGATATAAACTCAAATTCAACCATCAATAGTCCATATTTGTATATGAAATCAACTACCCAAACAATTATAACTCATATTAAACCACAAAGCAACTCAATTCATAACCCAATGATAATATATTTCACAAGATTCTCATGTATGCATCCACGAGTTTCAAGAGTAATTAAATGAGCAAAGGAAAGAGAGAATACCTTGTGATAATAAAAAAATTATGGTAGAGGAGATCTAAAAGAAATGGTGAATTCAAAGTTCTTTCAAAGTTTGAGAGATAAAAGTGATCTTGATTTTGAAAGATTTTGAATTTCTTTTGGAGAAAGAGTAAAGTAAAAGAGAGATGCTAAAGAGTCTTTAGAAGATTCAAATAATTTGAATTTGAAAGAGAAGGGTCTTTGAAATCTGAATTTTAGAGACTAAACCGGTCAAAATTGATTGAAAACACTTGAAATAAACCGGTTTAAACCAAAATTGGACCGAGTCAACGCGTAGAGAAAAAGTCTAATCTGGCAGTTAGAGAGCCCGTATGGATCGACCAGGTAGACCGAACAGCTGGTCGGTCCAGAGGCCGAAAATCAGGCAGGGTTTTTTGTAACACCCGCATCTCGGACTATGAATCCAGACCCAAGTGTTAGACAAATAATGGTATCTTCATTACTCTAAATTTTTTGAATACATTATTTGGTAAATTACAAAGTATGGGTACTAGATTCACAACGCCTTGGGAAAGTCTTCCTCCATTGCCTGTTGCTCCCTCCTGCCTTGCCGTCCTATGGTCCACCTGCCCGGATGTCCTATCCTGCGTACTGGTAAGGGGGTGAGTTTTGAATACTCGGTAAGACGGTCTTCTCCGTCTCACCACCTAATACTAACTAACTATTCTAACCCTTTACAACCTCCACACGGCACCCTTCATACCATGTGTCGATTGTTCTCCTAACTTCTACTCAGGCGAACCTTAGGCCAGCTCCTGGCTCCCTAGGCATTCAACCTTGGGTGAGTCCTAGGCCAACTCCTGGCATCCTAGGCACTCGAACTCTTGGAAAGCATCTGCTTACCACTACTACCAGAGCAACCAAGGCTGACTCTCAGCACATGGCGCTAACTAACCGGGGCGGCATCTAGAGTTCATCAGCGGCCTGACTCCTTCCTAGACGCCTTGGGTGGTACTAGGGATTATCAGCTCTCTGACCGTCTCCTAGCACCTTACGGGGGGAAAGTCGGCCCGTCGACGGACTTTCATCGGGGTGGCATTCTCAGCCCTTCTAGCGAACAACTGAACGCTAGGTCTTGGTGCCACTTTTTCAGGCCAAACACAAACAAACGGGGCGTATGTATCTACATACTACGGGTGTGGTATTTAAAGCTACTGGCATTGTGAACCTACTATCCTATCCGGTTTAACATGCTCTAAATCTACTAGACTCTCATAAGTTTCACAATTAAGTTATCTACTCCGGTTAGTCCTAGTCCTTTATACCTCTACGTTCTCAAGCAATAGCCGAAGCATTTCAAACAATACATTTGCCCCGTATCATCGGTCCCAGGTAAGCATGGCTATCCCAATACGTTACCCATGACACATCTATGACCATACGGAGACCGTGCCTGTAGAAATACACATATAAAACTATCCGTTAATTGTGGAAGACTCATGATCCAGCCTTGACCATTACTGGCCTGAGCGTTCACCTGGCCTTGCCTCTAACCCTGGAGTCGTATGCGGCCGTACGAGTTTGCTAAGCCTCCTCAACGCTTCTCTTGTTGGCATACACCGTCTAGACTCTATATCAGGTTGACTAAGGCATGGCCGAACAACTATCGAGTTGCCCGAACATTACCTGTCTGACCTACGACATTCTCTAGTAGTTTGCCGAGTCCAACAAACAAGCGAACCATCGAGTATCATCACTGCCTTGCGGCGGTAACTCTACCATAGCTCTATTTTGTGGTTTAATGATCGGTTAGTATCAGACCTTTTAGTCTGCCGAGCTAATCCTCACATCTGGCCCACCAGCTCCCTTGGCAGGGTATAGCTGGCCGATGCATGACTCTATCGGATTCCTGAGCAAACTCATTGCTCCTGACTTCCTAAACTATATGCGGTGCGAGTCGAAGCTAGGCATGATCCTACCATGGCTAGCCTCCAGTCCGCCAAACAACGAGTCACTCTTGGGCCAGCTTATGCCGAGCCAAGTTTCCTCGAGATACAAGGCTGAGTCTCACGGCCGGAACTCTTTGGTCCGTGCACCCTCGCCAAGATCCATTGTGATAGCCGAGTTACTTAGCAAGCTATGTTAGCCTTGCCATGCTCCTCTACTGTCTCATCTACGAGTCTATAGCCAGATTGCCATGATCTGTCCGGATGCTCTGCCACTATCGATAAGCCAAGCGTGCTTTTGCTTACCGGGCGTGATTCCAAACCGAGGCCGTATCGATCTCTATCGATGCCTTACCGGTCCGCGGTATAGTGGTTGGCACTGCCCGGCCAGCTTTCTCGGTGATCATCGATGCCTTCACCGATGATTATCGGTTTGTTCATCGTGGACGAAAAAGGTATCGTATTGATACACCGAGGCATGTACGAGGCTCACCGATGCCAGTCAACGATCTTATCGCAGACTTCCCTTGCGGACTGCTCAATTATCCCCGATGGCCAGTGGTAGATCTATCATAGGCCTTCCCGAGGGCCTATCCACGCGTCCCCATGGTCCGATCGTAGCTACTACCTGATAGCCACTCTTGGCACGGTTGGATCATCGAGTGTCCGTACCGATGATCGTCTCACCGATACGTCCATCGAGGAATGATCCGAGGCTCACTCGTCCTGAACATCGATCAGCCTTACTTCTCTCGGTGCCTTGTCGAAGCGTCACCGGGCCCTATTGAGGCGTCACCAATGCCTCGCACTGATGCCCTCTCAAGGCGTCCCTAAACTTTCTCTAGGACACCCGATACCCAATCGTGTTGTCACCGGTATTTGACCGATGCCAACCCTTGGCGCTACCGAGGCCTATCGTCGGTACCCTATCGTACTGTTATCGAGGCACCCCGAGGCCATACCGATGCCAGCACTAGGCATTACCGAACCTGCCGGCCATGTACGGATCTCTATCCGTCCAAGGCTGCTACTACTACTACTACTCCTACTACTACTCCTACTACTACTACTACTACCCGACCCGTACTACTAAGACTACCGTATGAAAGCTATAAAGGAAAAAAATAGAAAGGGAGTATTAGGTACGGATCGCGCCTTACCTTATGCCGTTGCTCCTTAGGATGGAGTGCCGTGTTCCTTCTCGAGCTCCTCCTTTTCTTTCTCTCCTAAGCGTTTATCTTTGGCTCTGGAGAGAAGAGAAATGTTTGGTGTGTAAATAATGAGCTCCCTAGCTCCCTATTTATACTAAACCAAAAACCCTAAGGAGAATATCCACTTTCCTTATTCTTTTCCACCTCCTTACTACATGGACTGAAAGCCCATTTCACTCCTCTTCTCCTCCACGTTTTGCTCTTTTCTCCTTTTTGCCCTTACTCTTGCGTTACTGCCTAAAAGGTCCCCTACCGGTTTCCTATTTCTACTAATGACCTATCCTAATACCTTTAGATGTCCTCGTGACCACCATTCTTCTGCTGAACCTCTGATAGTTTCCTCCTAAGTACCTCGGATTTCTCTGGCTAGGTTTTGGGATGTTACAGTTTTCCCCGTTTGGAGCCTCGTATGGATCGGCCAGGGGACCGACCAGTTTGGTCGATCCTTGCCTTTCTTTGAGTTTCTTGGCCTTTTTCACCTTCCTAACTTGATTCAATGCTTCTCCAATCATCTTCCTTGAGTCCTACACCAAAATCAATCTCCAAAAACATACTAAACATAAATAAAAAGCATTAGATATATGTACAAAGGATAACATGGGAATGCCTCCCAAGTGTGCTTGTTTTATGTCTCTAAGCTTGACGGTTAGTGAAAGTGCTAGTTGGAGATCAATGGAGAACCATCAATCTTGCTTGGTTCCCAATCCTCCAAATCAATGTCAAAAGATTCTTTCATTGCCTTCTTACTATTGTCAATCTCTTCTTAGTTCATACCGGTGGGGAAAATAATCTTAGCTTTATAGAAACTTCCAAGCTCGCCATTCCAAACGGCTTTGCACTCAAGTTCCTCACCAATTCTCTTTATAGGCTCTGGTATGAGCTTGTCTCTAACCTTTTCTTTGGACATCTCGGAGCTCTTACCATCGGCTCCATTAGGCTCGTTAGCTATAGCCATAGACGTCTCTTTAATCGTTTCAAACATCAATCCAATACCGCCACCATCAAACAAATTCAAACTCTCCTTGTAATTATCTAGCTTGGGAGCTTCTTTCACAACCTTTTTGATCTCTTCACTAGTGTCTAGACTCATCATTTCTTCTTCAACATCTTCAATAGAGACCATACCACAAATACCAACCTCAATGGGCTCAATATCATAGTAAGTGTAAGGATCCACATTCATCAATAGAGCTTTCATGTGGAGAAAGTCTAGACTAGCTCCGGTGGTAGCCAAGAAAGGCGTACCAAGTATAAGTGGGAGCGACTTAGCCATCTCGATTTCCATAACCATAAGATCCGTCAATATAATACAATTACCGATCTTCAAAGAATAATCTTAATGAATTTGTGGTTGCTTGCATGTTGCATCTCCAAAGATGAGAGAGCATGGGGTCTTCTTGAGATTAGTGATTCCCAAATGATCCATCATCTCACGAGAAATCACATTAACATTAGATCCGGAGTCACACAACACATCGTTGATCTCCAAGTCTCCAAGCGTGCAAGCAATCGTAAACTTTCCGGGATTGAGCATCTTCTCAAGGGTTTTTGGTTTATCCCTTTCCCCTTTACCTTGATACTTCATCATAACCTCTCTAACCTTTCCTTGGTTAGCTAACACATTCGTAACAAGATCTCGCTTAGAGAAGTATTGTTGCTTAGGAACAGAAGCTTGTTGAGGAACAAATTCTTGAGCTTGTTGTGGAATGAAAGCTTGTTGTTTAGGTGGGTAGACTTGGTCTTGGGGATTCTCCACATTGGTGCTTCTATAGGACAAGTTGGGATGAGTCCTATAGTTGGGGTTTAATCCCTTTTGATAGTATCCTTGACCTTGAATGTAGCTTATCTCTTCTTGTCCTTCTTGGATTCCTCCAACAACCATCTCTTGGTTTCCATCAAAATCCCCAACATAGTGGACTTGCTTCATACTAACTAAGATAAGCTTGTCTAGCTTTTCACTCATCTCCTTGATCCTTTGATCTTCACTCCTGAGCTTATTCTTAGGTTCCTTGTCTGATCTATCATACTCCCTATTGTAGCTTTGATTGCTTTGAGCTAGATTCTCAATGAGCTCTTCTCCTTTTTCAATGGTCAAGCTTCCAAAGTCTCCATTACTAGCTATGTTTAGAGCTAAGTAATACTTCTCTTCAATCCCTCTATGAAAGATTCCAAGTAGAGCTTCCATAGGAACTCCATGGTGAGGACAAGACCTAGTGTGTAACCCTTCAATCTTTCCCAAGCTTCATAGAGAGCTTCGTTCAGACCTTGTTTGAAGCTAGTGATATCATTTCTAATTCTCGCGGTACGTTGATTGGAGAAGAAGTTGGCCAAAAACCGCTTTTTACACTCTTCCCAAGTAGTGATGGAAGATGTAACTACACTTTTCTCCTATTGACTAGCTTTGTCTCCCAAAGAGAATGGAAACAAAGTAAGCTTCACAACATCTTCGGAAACGCCATTCATCTTCACCCTTCCGCACAATCTATCAAAGTTATCAAGATGCTCAATTGGGTGCTCAAAGGGTAAAACGAAGAAACGGTTGTTTTGTACCATATTGATCAAACTCGATTTAATCTCCCAATTGTTGTTAGCACAAGTGTTGGGGTCGGATTTCACCCGCTGAGCTTCGGTGTTCAAAGTTATGATTGACAACGTGTACACTTGGACATGCACAGATTGTATGGCCCCTAAGTCGTTTCTCAACAAGAAGTGACTAAGTCTTTCTCCTTTCCTAAGTCCTCTCCATCCAAGGGGGGAACCTTCTGAGATGTCCCTACTCTCAGCAGAAGTCGCTGTGAAGACCACAAAGCCAACAGAAGGCGCTGTGGAAACCACAGAGCCAACAAAAGGCGCTGTGAAGACCACAACGCAGTGACACCGATGTCACTAGGCAGTGACACCGATGTGTCTGAGCATTTCGGTGTCTGCCAGAGTGCCACCGACGACCAGGCACTTTGGTGTCTGGCAGAGTAATGACGAAGGCTCCAGAAGGTTCCTTGCGCTAAAGCCCAGTCCAGCTGCGAAGCCCACATAGGCGCGATCGACATAGGCGCAACCGACGTAAGGAAAAAGGCAATCCGCAAAGGTTTAGGAAAGTTGACATTATCTATTAGGAAAAAGGCTTAGCCGACTTAGGAGGCTGTATATATCAATGTACAAGCCCTTGTAAAAGGCATCCGCGACTTTGTTCACAAAAGCAATACACAACAATAACAAAACCCTTTTCCTCTTTGCTCATCGTTTTCTCTTTCGTAGCTTAACATAGAAATCTCTACTTTCTCTCGAAACCCTTACAAATCTAATTGTGCGATTTCCGACATCCACAATTTGGCGTCGACTAAGGGGACGTAGAGACTTTCTTACACAAAAATCTACGTTACATACCAAATCTAAGATGGTGAGCGGCAAAGGAAACAAGACAGGCGAAGAAGCCTCGTCTCGCAGAGTCGACCATGAGAAGGAACCTATTGCCGAAGCTGCTGCCACCAATGTCGCCACACAAGGCGACATAACCGAGGTCAAAAAGATGCTAGAAAACCCTTCTCAAAGAACAGAAGGAGCAAACCAAGATCAACGAGGCGACTTCAAAGGAGCTGAAGGCTCTTTCGCGAAGAAAGCGCAAAAGACCCAACACAACAAGACTTAGGGCGTGCGTGGACCCTCAACGCCTCAACTTCTCAGCACCTCGAACCACTCGGAGAAATCCGGATGACCTACCACCACCGCGTCGTGAATCAGAAAAGTTGCTCGAATGTGTCGTGGAGATCTCAGACGGGATCAACTAGCTCTTCATAAGCGTGCACGAGCAAAAGGTGCAGATGGTACCCGACAAGAACCGCGTGCTCCTGATACTCAAAGCGCGTCAGGCTCTTCCAAGACAGAGATTGTGAAAGACACCTCGGAGTACACCAACTACTCCAGCGAAGAACAGTACATGAAGGAGGAAGAACGAAGAGCACTTAAACAATTTTACGCTACGGAACTCGCTGACATGCGGGCTCAGGTAGAGCGAGTAGCCTCTGACCTAAAGCATACCCAGTCACAAATATACCATGGAAATGGAAGGGCTCCTGCCATCGCACAGGTCTTGGAAAAGGCAAGGAACACGCCCTTCAACGAACGGATCGCGAGAACTAAAATCTCCAATCCCGGAAGATCAAGTTACCAATCTATGAAGGAACTACAAACCCTTCAAACCATCTAATGGAGTTCGAAGTGGCCTTGGGGAGAGCAAGGTTCAAGGAAGCCGAAAAGGACATCGTCTACTGCAAGCTATTCGTGGAAAGCCTCAAGGGACCTGCCCTTCAATGGTTCTACAAACTGGAGAAGAATTCGATTCACATTTTCCTCCAGCTTTCCGAGCTGTTCATGCAGCATTACAACATCTTCATGGAACGAAAAACCTACGACTCCGAGCTATGGAACAATAAGCAAGGCGAGACCGAAAGTCTTCGATCTTTCTTGATGAAGTTCAAAAACACTCTGTCAAAGGTTGAAGGTATTAGCAACAAGTATGCGCTAGAGGCCTTACGAGGAGCGCTTCGGTGTCCGTCTCCATTATGGCAAAAGATGAGTTTAAACATGCCAACAACGATCCAAGTTGCTCTCCACCGTGCTGCTGACTTTGCTTGAACAGAAGAGGAAGTCCGTGCCAGGATAAGTGGAAAAACTAAACAGTCAAGTGAGCCAGCTCATGCTGCGAATCCCGCCTACATCCAATACGAAGGAGGATCCGAAGGGGCCCATAACTACCAAGTATAATCACCGGGTTACAGAGAGTCGAAAGACTACGACGAGAAGCTATACTGTGACTTCTACAAGGCCAGTGGACACTCGACTACAAGGTGTCGCGAGTTACGGCGACAACTCATAGCCAAGCTAACCGAAGGCACTTTGAAAGGTAACAACAGCTTGTAAGACTTTAAGCCCAAGGAGAAAGCTCCTGCTGGCGCCGAACAACAGGCAGACGTACCCAGGCGTCAACGTCGTGATCACAATGTTGAAAACGGAGAACCACAGGAGAGTATCAACATGATAATGGGAGGATCAAAATACTGCGCTGACAACGTCACTGCGATCGAAGCATACCAACGATGCACTAACGTCTGCGCGAACATATCAGCACCAGGAAAGCCAAGGCCTTCCAGCGACCCAATCACTTTCGACGAACAAGACACCGAGGGACTCAACCAACCACACAACGATCCTTTGGTAATCAATCTTACTATCTTCGACTTCAATGTTGCTCGTTCTCATTGATACAGGAAGCTCAGTGGATGTCATCTTCAAGAATACTCTGGAGCGAATGAAGGTTGATATGTCTACAATTAGAGGACAACCTAAACCTATAACAGGTTTCTCCGGAGAGACAACCATGACGATGGGAACAATTCGCCTACCCGCCCAAGTTGGTAACGTTAAGAAAATGGTTGACTTTACAGTTTCCGATCACCCAACAATTTACCACATGATCATGGGAACTCCCTGGATCAATAAAATGCGAGCTGTGCCTTCAACATACCACTTGTGCCTCAAATTTCCAACAACAATTGGCGTGAAAAGAATATGGGGAAATAAGAAGGAGTTTCGTATGTGTTTCGTGGCCGAGCACAAGGTACGGAACATCGAAAACAAGAAGGGTGACTCCACACCTCAAGAATCGCGAAAGAAAGAAGGGACCAGCTCCGAATAGGTCAAAGATCTTACCAACCTCTTATAGTATCTCTTGGGGCCTTTGCAATGAATTACGAGGCGAATTGATCCCTGCAAAGGGTATGTAGGCAGCTTGTCTCCGGACGAGTTCAGTTGCCCTCCTTCTTCAAAAAGGGGGGGGGGGAGTGGGGTGTGTGTACTTGTATACTCCCATTTTTTCAAACTCTTTGCTTCAGACGTTAGACGCTTGGCACAAGTCTCACAGACTTTACAAGTTACATCCTCTCTGGATTGTTCAAAGCCTTTTTCAAGCATGTTCAATCCACAGTCGTTGCTGCTGGCCACAGTAACAATGTGTGAAACTGAACACAATGACATCGATCATCAGATCCTAAGCGCGCTATATAAGTTCCAATGTTCAGTTCCTGGGCTTTAGACTCCGGCTATTCATTCGAAAATTCTAATGTTCAGTTTCTGGGCTTTTTGACCCTGACTGTTCATTCAAGAACCCAATAGCACCGTTGGTAAAAAGCAGCTGCCAATGATTACTTAGGTTTGTAAACCGAATAATCAATCTGAAAACCCAACAACGCGTTGGTCAAGTCGAAAGGTGTGATCGCTTTTGAACAGACGTGTTCAGAAAGCACCACCATTCTAGCAAACCCAATAACAACGTTGGTAAAAGTAAAACACTAACCCAACAACAACGTTGGTAGAAGAGGAGGGTAAACGCATTTGCGATTTTGCTACCCTACAATCACAAAACCAACAACAACATTGGTAAGAGCAGAGCGTAAACACATTTGCAGTTTCGCTACCCTGCCAAAGGCGCTTTAATGGTAAACGACCTCCAACTTGTAATAAAGACTTAGTCAACAAGGCGAGTATCATTACTCTTGAAATCCTTATACGTCGACAACGAGTATCATTAGTCTGCCTCGACGTCGTTGTGCTCTGCCTCGACGTCTGCATCGATATCGTCATCGTCGTCTGCCTCGACGTCGTCGTCGTCTGCCTCGACATCGTCGTCATCTGTCTTGACGTCGTCTGCCTCGACGTCGTCGTCATCTGCCTTGACGTGGTCGTCGTCTTGAATGTAAACTAAACCCAACAACAACGTTGGTAAAAACGGACGTATGTTCACTATCAAAGCAGAGCATTCAAAAGAGCAGCACATTTGTAAAACCGAAGTGATCATCCTAAAAACCCAACAACATCGTTGGTAGAGTCAAAGCATAAACGCACTCGCAATATCGCTTCACTACAGATTCATTCGAAGACTTAAACATGAAATCAATAAATAGGGAGAGCAATCACACAACATCCAATACCATAGACGTCTCTTCAATCGTTTCAAACATCAATCCAATACCGCCACCATCAAACAAATTTAAACTCTCCTTGTAATTATCTAGCTTGGGAGCTTCTTTCACAACCTTTTTGATCTCTTCACTAGTGTCTAGACTCATCATTTCTTCTTTAACATCTTCAATAGAGACCATACCACAAATACCAACCTCAATGGGCTCAATATCATAGTAAGTGTAAGGATCCACATTCATCAATAGAGCTTTCATGTGGAGAAAGTCTAGACTAGCTCCAGTGGTAGCCAAGAAAGGCGTACCAAGTATAAGTGGGAGCGACTTAGCCATCTCGATTTCCATAACCATAAGATCCGTCAATATAATACAATTACCGATCTTCAAAGAATAATCTTCAATGAATCAAAGTGGTTGCTTGCATGTTGCATCTCCAAAGATGAGAGAGCATGGGGTCTTCTTGAGATTAGTGATTCCCAAATGATCCATCATCTCATGAGAAATCACATTAACATTAGATCTGGAGTCACACAACACATCGTTGATCTCCAAGTCTCTAAGCGTGTAAGCAATCGTAAACTTTCCGGGATTGAGCTTCTTCTCAAGGGTTTTTGGTTTATACCTTTCCGCTTTACCTTGATACTTCATCATAACCTCTCTAACCTTTCCTTGGTTAGCTAACACATTCGTAACAAGATCTCGCTTAGAGAAGTATTGTTGCTTAGGAACAGAAGCTTGTTGAGGAACAAATTCTTGAGCTTGTTGTGGAATGAAAGCTTGTTGTTTAGGTGGGTAGACTTGGTCTTGGGGATTCTCCACATTCGTGCTTCTATAGGACAAGTTGGGATGAATTCTATAGTTGGGGTTGAATCCCTTTTGATAGTATCCTTGACCTTGAATGTAGCTTATCTCTTCTTGTCCTTCTTGGATTCCTCCAACAACCATCTCTTGGTTTCCATCAAAATCCCCAACATAGTGGACTTGCTTCATACTAACTAAGATAAGCTTGTCTAGTTTATCACTCATCTCCTTGATCCTTTGATCTTCACTCCTGAGCGCATTCTTAGGTTCCTTGTCTGATCTATCATACTCCCTATTGTAGCTTTGATTGCTTTGAGCTAGATTCTCAATGAGCTCTTCTCCTTTTTCAATGGTCAAGCTTCCAAAGTCTCCATTACTAGCTATGTTTAGAGCTAAGTAATACTTCTCTTCAATCCCTCTATGAAAGATTCCAAGTAGAGCTTCCATAGGAACTCCATGGTGAGGACAAGACCTAGTGTGTAACCCTTCAATCTTTCCCAAGCTTCATAGAGAGCTTCGTTCAGACCTTGTTTGAAGCTAGTGATATCATTTCTAATTCTCGCGATGCGTTGATTGGAGAAGAAGTTGGCCAAAACCGCTTTTTACACTCTTCCCAAGTTGTGATGGAAGATGTAACTACACTTTTCTCCTATTGACTAGCTTTGTCTCCCAAAGAGAATGGAAACAAAGTAAGCTTCACAACATCTTCGGAAACGCCATTCATCTTCACCCTTCTGCACAATCTATCAAAGTTACCAAGATGCTCAATTGGGTGCTCAAAGGGTAAACCGAAGAAACGGTTGTTTTGTACCATATTGATCAAACTCGATTTAATCTCCCAATTGTTGTTAGCACAAGTGTTGGGGTCGGATTTCACCCGCTGAGCTTCGGTGTTCAAAGTTATGATTGACAACGTGTACACTTGGACATGCACAGATTGTATGGCCCCTAAGTCGTTTCTCAACAAGAAGTGACTAAGTCTTTCTCCTTTCCTAAGTCCTCTCCATCCAAGGGGGAATCCTTCTGAGATGTCCCTACTCTCAGCAGAAGGCGCTGTGAAGACCACAAAGCAAACAGAAGGCGCTGTGGAAACCACAGAGCCAACAAAAGGCGCTGTGAAGACCACAACGCAGTGACACCGATGTCACTAGGGAGTGACACCGATGTGTCTGAGCACTTCGGTGTCTGCCAGAGTGCCACCGACGACCAGGCACTTTGGTGTCTGACAGAGTAATGATGAAGGCTCCAGAAGGTTCCTTGCGCTAAAGCCCAGTCCAACTGCAAAACCACATAGGCGCGATCGACATAGGCACAACCGACGTAAGGAAAAAGGCAATCCGCGAAGGTTTAGGAAAGTTGACATTATCTATTAGGAAAAAGGCTTAGCCGACTTAGGAGGCTGTATATATTAATGTACAAGCCCTTGTAAAAGGCATCCGCGACTTTGTTCACAAAAGCAATACACAACAATAACAAAACCTTTTTTCTCTTTGCTCATCATTTTCTCTTTCATAGCTTAACTTAGAAATTTCTACTTCCTCTCGAAACCCTTACAAATCTAATTGTGCGATTTCCGACATCCACAATTTGGCATCGACTAAGGGGACTTAGAGACTTTCTTACACAAAAAGCTACGTTACATACCAAATCTTAGATGGTGAGTGGCGAAGGAAACAAGACATGCGAAGAAGCCTCGTCTCGCAGAGTCGACCATGAGAAAGACCCTACTGCCACCAACGTCGCCGCGCAAGGCCACATAACCGAGGTCAAGAGGATGCTTGAAACCCTCCTCAAAGAACAAAAAGAGCAATCCAAGATCAACGAGGCGACTTCAAAGGAGCTGAAGGCTCTTTCGCGAAGACAGCGTAAAAGACCCAACACAACAAGACTTAGGACGCGCGTGGACCCTCAACGCCTCAACTTCTCAGCACCTCGAACCACTCGGAGAAATCCGGATGACCTACCACCACCACCGCCGCGTCGTGAATCAGACAAGTCTCCCAAATCCGTCGTGGAGATCTCAGACGGGGATCAACAAGCTCTTCATAAGCGTGCACGAGCAGTAGGTGTAGATGGTACCCGACAAGAACCGCGCGCTTCTGATACTCAAAGCGCATCAGGATCTTCCAAGACAGAGATTGTGAAAGACACCTCGGAGTACACCAACTACTCCAGCGAAGAACAATACAGAAAGGAGGAAGAACGAAGAAGACTTAAACAATCTTACGCTACGAAACTCGTTGACATGCGGGCTCAGGTAGAGCGAGTAGCCTCTGACCTAAAGCGTACCCAGTCACATATATACCAGGGAAATGGAAGGGCTCCTGCCATCGCACAAGTCCTGGAAAAGGCAAGGAACACGCCCTTCAACGAACGGATCGCGAGAACTAAAATCTCCGATCCCGGAAGACTCAAGTTACCAATCTATGAGGAACTACAAACCCTTCAGACCATCTAATGGAGTTCGAAGTGGCCTTGGGGAGAGCAAGCTTCAAGGAAGCCTAAAAGGACATCGTCTACTGCAAGCTATTCGTGGAAAGCCTCAAGGGGCCTGCCTTAAATGGTTTTACAAACTGGAGAAGAATTCGATTCACACTTTCCTCCAGCTTTCCGAGCTGTTCGTGCAGCATTACAACATCTTCATGGAACGGAAAACCTACGACTCCGAGCTATGGAACAATAAGCAAGGCGAGACCGAAAGTCTTCGATCTTTCTTGACGAAGTTCAAAAACACTCTGTCAAAGGTTGAAGGTATTAGCAACAAGTATGCGCTAGAGGCCTTATGAGGAGCGCTTCGGTGTCCGTCTCCATTATGGCAAAAGATGAGTCTCAACATGCCAACAAAGATCCAAGTTGCTCTCCACCGTGCTGCTGACTTTGCTTGAACAGAAGAGGAAGTCTGTGGCAGGATAAGTGGAAAAACTAAACAGGCAAGTGAGCCAGCTCACGCTGCGAATCCCGCCTACATCCAATACGAAGGAGGATCCGAAGGGGCCCATAACTACCAAGTATAATCACCGGGTTACAGAGAGTCGAAAGACTACGACGAGAAGCTATACTGTGACTTCTACAAGGCCAGTGGACACTCGACTACAAGGTGTCGCGAGTTAGGGCGACAGCTCATAGCCAAGCTAACCGAAGGCACTTTGAAAGGCAACAACAACTTGTAAGACTTTAAGCCCAAGGAGATAGCTCCTGCTGGCGCCGAACAGCAGGCAGACGTACCCAGGCGTTAACGTCGTGATCACAATGTTGAAAATGGAGAACCACAGGAGAGTATCAACATGATAATGGGAGGATCAAAATATTGCGCTGACAACGTCACTGCGATCGAAGCATACCAACGACGCGCTGGCGTCTACGCGAACATATCAGCACTAGGAAAGCCAAGGCCTTCCAGCGACCCAATCACTTTCGATGAACAAGACACAGAGGGACTCGATCAACCACACAACGATCCTTTGGCAATCAATCTTACTATCTTCGACTTAAATGTTGCTCGTCCTCATTGATACAGGAAGCTCAGTAGACGTCATCTACAAGAATACTCTGGAGCGAATTAAGGTTGATATGTCTACAATTAGAGGACAGCCTAAACCTATAACAGGTTTCTCCGGAGAGACAACCATGACGATGAGAACAATTCGCCTACCCGTTCAAGCTGGTAACGTTAAGAAGATGGTTGACTTTACAGTTTTCGATCACCCAACAATTCAACATACCACTTCTGCCTCGAATTTCCAACAACCATTGGCGTGAGAACAATATGGGGATATCAGAAGGACTTTCGTATTGTTTCATGGCCGAGCACAAGGTACGGAACATCGAAAACAAGAAGGGTGACTCCACACCTCAAGAATCGCGAAAGAAAGCAAAGACCAGCTCCGAGCAGGTCAAAGATCTTACCAACCTCTTATAGTATCTCTAGAGGCCTTTGCAATGAACTACGAGGCGACTTGATCCATGCAAAGGGTATGTAGGCCGCTTGTCTCCGGACGAGTTCAGTTGCCCTCCTTCGTCCAAAAGGGGGGGGGAGTGGGGTGTGTATACTCGTATACTCCCATTTTTGCAAACTCTTTGCTTCAGACGTTAGACGCTTGGCACAAGTCTCACAAACTTCACAAGTTACATCCTCTCTGGATTGTTCAAAGCCTTTTTCAAGCATGTTCAATCCACAGTCGTTGCTGCTGGGCACAGTAACAATGTGTGAACCTGAACACAATGACATCCATCATCGGATCCTAAGCGCGCTATAGAAGTTTCAATGTTCAGTTCCTGGGATTTTGACTCCGGCTATTCATTCAAAAATTCGAATGTTCAGTTTCTGGGCTTTTGAACCCCGACTGTTCATTCAAGAACCCAATAGCACCGTTGGTATAAAGTAGGTGCCAATAATTACTTAGGTTTGTAAACCGAATAATCAATCTGAAAACCCAACAACGCGTTGGTCAAGTCAAAAGGTGTGATCGCTTTTGAACAGACGTGTTCAGAAAGCACCACCATTCTAGCAAACCCAACAACAACGTTGGTAAAAGCAAAACACAAACCCAACAACAACGTTGGTAGAAGAGGAGCGTAAACGCATTTGCGGTTTTGCTAACCTACAATCACAAAACCAACAACAACATTGGTAAGAGCAGAGCGTAAACACATTTGCAGTTTCGCTACCCTGCCAAAGGCGCTTCAACGGTAAACGACCTCCAACTTGTAATAAAGACTTAGTCAACAAGGCGAGTATCATTACTCTTGAAATTCTTATACGTCGACAACGAGTATCATTAGTCTGCCTCGACGTCATTGTGCTCTGCCTCGACGTCGTCGTCGTCTGCATTGACATTGTCATCGTCGTCTGCCTCGACGTCGTCGTCGTCTGCCTTGACGTCGTCGTCGTCTACCTCGACGTCATCGTCGTCTGCCTTGACGTGGTCGTCATCTTGAATGTAAACTAAACCCAACAACAACGTTGATAAATTTAAACTTATAATGCTAGTTAATTGTAATTATTATAACTAATGCTGTACAAAACAATGTAACCATATAGAATTAATATATACACATTCAATATGTTGCAAAATTCTCAGCATTTCTCGAAGGCGTTGGAAAAGAGTTGCGAATGCGTCACGAATATTCTTGGCGTCGCAAAGGCGTCACGTATGTGTGACTATTTTGTGATGCAGTTGCGACGACGACAAACCAATACCCTAAACCTTGAACATTTATAACCAATAGATTGAACAATTATCCTATATAATACACTTGTAATGTATTTCTTAACAATTTGATTGCTTATATGCATTAAAATACTACAAAAACAAAAATACTACAAATATCTTTACACTTATATTTTTCTTAGTTTTGGAAATTCCAAACATCATATCACTAATTGACATTTCATATGACTAATGTAGGTTAGAACAAGGTAGTTACATAAAAATTAATTGTATATACTTTAAATATGTTGTTCAACTCTTAAACTATTATGGAGCCGTTGGTAAGTCGTCGCAAATAAGTCACACAATTTTGGATTATCTCAGAGGAGAGGCAAATGCGTAGGTAATTTGTGACGACTTTGTGACAACAAGGAAAAAGGGAAAATCAAAATTGGTTCGGCATAGCCTCGAACCCGTGAATTTAGGGTACACTATATATGATGCGAAACCGTTGGGCCACTAAAGGCATTCGATATATTTGCACAATAACAAATATATATATATACAATTGTATGATTAACATAAATTACTTAATTAGGAGCAAACCATGCAACACCCTAGGATTAAACTTGTATCATTTCTATTAACTTAATTCTACTGTAATTATTAACAATTTGATTGATTATATGCATTAGCATAACCAAAATGAAGTTGATTTTTTCAAAATCAATACTTTACCACATATTAACTACATTAAACTTAATTATAATATTTAGAAATATCAAACATCAATTGTAAAGTGAATTTAAATTAACAATACCACTAAATTGAGATTCTTATGTCTAATGTAGTTGAGAACCATGTAATATGTTGTTTAATTCCAAACATTCTTAGGTTGTGTCGGTAAAGAGTGGGTAATAAGTCACAAACTTTCGAGACTCATTACAGTGTCGCAGAAGAGTCGCTAATTTGCAACGCCGTTGCAACTAACGTTAAACGGTCACAATATTATCGCAAAGTAGTCACTAATTTGTGACTCTTTTGCAACATACTTTGTTAGTCGTAAATCAGTGACTGATTTGTGACGAACAATTACGTAGTCGCTAATGAGTAGCAAATGCGTCGCAAAAGAGTCGCAAAATTTAGTGACAGAATAATCAGTCACAATAGGTAGTCACTAATTAACAGTTTTCTTGTAGTGGCCGGCAACACGTCACCTCTCTTGGACCAGAAGAGAAGAGCCAGCCGACACCCCCATGGAGCAAGATACACACCCCCAGATCCTCAAGATAACCCCGCAGGCGGCGGGTGGTGCTGAGGTAAGTCCACCAACAAACCCCCGGCTGCAAGACAAGAGGCGGGTTGGAATTCCAATCCACCGAGACTGGCTGGTAGGGTTCGAACCGCGGGTTCCCAAGATCAAACCACCAACACCGCAGGCAGCGGGACATGCCACGATGACCTTCCACCCCATGGAGAGAGTCTTAGCGAACTGGCAGCATCGGTTCGACACCATAACACAGGGAGACAAAATTGTGGAGGAGTATTTCAAGGAGTTTATGCTGCTGAAGATCGCTACCAAGTGTCCTCAAGACCCCCCTTGAAATGGAGCCGTCCTCGGATCCAAGACGAGTATCGACCTTATCGATCCTCAACGGGGGCCTAGCTAGGTATTGTCTTTCAAGTATTTCATTCATTTCAATGCTTATCCTAAACTTAGTCTAGAATAAATATCGAATTCTTTATTGAGTAAAATGGGGAAAGCCAACATGCTTTAAGCTAGTTGATAATAATTGAACACAGAAAAACTTAGAACATGAAGAACAAAACCAAACGACTATCCTAACCTAACTTCAACTAGCTCTTCATCCTTTAGCCACTCTGAATCCTGGCGGGGGTCGTTGCCGATGGCGGGCTGTCCCAGTAGTGCTTCCCCTCTGGCTCTCCCTCGCTCCATATGTCAGACTCGTCGTCCGACTCCTCTAGCCACCCGTTGGATCATTTTCCTGCTTCCTCACCTGGGCTCGGGTTGATGTGGAGATCTTCATGCGTCCGATATGCGTCCAAGAAGTACGACCAGTCCGCTGGTCTTGTGTTGCGCTGATCCACGTGGGCTGCTGCCGTTGGTGGAGCCGGTACATGGTCTCCTAGACCCCCGAATTTCCCCGATTCCTTGGCTCTCCCCATCTTCTCGAGCCTGGCGGCATCGTCTGCCAACTGAGCCGTGGTGTGGTAGGTACTTCCAGCTAGGGCTACATGGAATTCCGTCCATAGGCCCTTCCAAAACCGAAGTAGCACTGCGTCCGGGAGAATTTGTAACATCCCAAACCGGAGAGATAAACTTTGGGGAAAAACTTAGAAGGAAAACAGACGGCGTGGGCCTTAGGAAAGGTAACTAAGGCATGAGGGCCAAAAGGAAAGAAGAAGCGTGGAAAGAAAGGAGAGGAAATGGGCTTTCGGCCCATATAGTAAGGGGGTGGGGAAAAATAAGGAAAGTGGATATTCTTCTTAGGGTTTTTGGGATAGTATAAATAGAGAGCTAGGGAGCTCATTATTTACACACCAAAACATTTCTCTTCTCTTTAGAGCCAAAGATAAACACTTAAGAGGAAGAGAAAAGAAGGAGCTCGAGAAGGAACTCGGCACCCCACCCTAAGGAGCAGCGGTATAAGGTAAGGCGCGATCCGTACCTAATACTCCCTTTTTATTCTTCTCCTTTATAGCTTTCATGCAGTAGTCTTAGTAGTACGGGTTAGGGTAGAGTAGTAGTGGTATAGTAGTATAGTAGTATAGTAGTATAACAATGGTAGTAGTCGGGTACGGATGGTGATCCGTGCACGACCGGTAGTATTCGTAACGCCTAGTGCTGGCATCGGTATGGCCTCGGGGTGCCTCGATGACAGTACGCCAGGGTACCAACGGTAAGCCTCGTTGATGCCTCGAGAGGGCATCGGAGACGCCTCGACAAGGGCATCGGTACGAGGTACTGGTGACGCCTCTAGAGGGCACAATAACGCTTCGACAGGGCCCGGGTAACCTAACAAACATACCTCGAGGAGGTATCGTAAGGAAGTAAGGCTGATCGATGATCAGAACGAGGGAGCCTCGGATCATTCCTTGTTGGACGTATCGGTGAAATGATCATTGGTACGAACACTCAACGATCCACGCCAAAAGTGGCTATCAGGTAGTATTCACGATCGGATCATGGGGACGCGTCGATAGGCCCTCGGGGAGCCTACGATCGATCTACCACTGGCCATCGGGGATAACTGAGCAGTCCGCAAGGGCAGTCCGCTATGTGATCGCTGACTGGTATTGGTAAGCCTAGTGTAGGTATCAGTGTATCGGTACGGTACCTTGTTCATCCGCAATGAACAATCCGGTAATCATCGGTGAAGGCATCAGTAATCGGAGAGGAAGCTAACAGGCAGTGCCAACAACTGTGCCGCGGACCGGTATGACCTCGATGGTGATCAATACGGCCACGGTTCGGAATCACGCCCGGTAAGCAAAAGCAGGCTTGGTTTACCGATAATGGCAGAGGATCAGGTCAGATCATGGCGATCTGGCTATGGACTTTTAGGTGAGACAGTTGAGGAGGAAGGCAAGGCTAACACAGCTTGCCAAGTGACTCGGCTATCACAATGGATCTTGGCGAGGGTGCACAGACGAAGGAGTCCCTCCGTGAGACTCAACCTTATATCTCGAGGAAACTTGGCTTGGCATAAGCTGGCCCAAGAGTGAGTCGTTGTTTGGCGGACTAGATGCTAGCCATGGCAGGATCATGCCTAGATCCGACTCGCACCGCATGTAGTTTAGGAAGTTAGATAGAGTCATGCATAGGCCGGCTATACTCTGCAAGGAGTGCTGGTGGGCCAAATGTGAGGATTATCATGGCAGGCTGAAAGGTCTGATACTAACCAATCATTGAACCACGAAATTGAGCTATGGTAGAGTTACCACCGCAAGGTAGTGATGACACTCGATGGTTCGCTTGTTTGTTGGACTCGGCACTCTACTAGAGAATGTCGTAAGCCGGACAGGTAGTGATCGGGCAACTAGATGGTTGTACGCGCACGCCTTAGTCAACCTGATATAGAGTCTAGACGGTGTATGCCAACAAGAGAAGCGCTAAAGGAGGCTTAGCAAACTCGTACGGCCACATACGACTCCAGGGTTAGAGGCGAGGCCACGGGAATGCTTAGGCCAGTGATGGGCAAGGCTGGATCGTGAGTGTTCCATAATTAACGGTTAGTTTTATGTGTGTATTTCTGCAGGGACGGTCGCCGTATGGCCATAGATGTGTCATGGGTAACGTATTGGGATAGCCATGCTTACCTGGGGCCGACCATACGGGGCAAAAGGTATTGTTTGAAATGCTTCGGCTATTACTTGAGAACGTAGAGGAATAATGGACTAGGATTAAAATGAGTAGATAGCTTGAGTGTGAACCTTAGGAGAGTCTAGTAGTTAGAACATGTTAAACCGGTAGGATAGTAGGTTCACAATGCCACCACTTTAAATATTGCATAGGGCGCATGTATGGGCATGCGTTCCGCCTGATTTGTGTTTGGCCTGAAAGATGGCACGAAGACCTAGCGTTCTGCTGCTCGCTAGAAGGGTCGTGAGTGATTTAACTCGAAAAGTTCACCGACGAGCAAACTAAAGGAATGGATGCCAGCGTGCCAGGCATACCAGTTTAGTGGTCTGGATAGTTATCAGCGTGCTGCGCTGGTACTATAAGCAAGGGCTGCTAGAGTGCCCGACATGGTTTAGGGCTGCCAGAGTGCCCGGCAATAGCATGGGCTGCCAGTGTGCCTGACAATAGCAAGGGCTGCCAGTGTGCCCGACATGGTTAAGGGCTGCCAGCGGGCCCGACGAGAATTGAGGAATTGCATCACCGGCAAAGGGTTGGCCGTGAGACACAGTACCTGGCAAGTAGTGCTAAGGGTGTTGTGTGGGGTTATAGGAGTTTAGAATAGCTAGGTAGTGTTAGGTGGTGAGACGGAGTAGACCGTCTTACTCGGTATTCAATACTCATCCCCTTACCAGTGCACATGATAGAACATCCGGTCAGGCGGACCATAGGACGGCAAGGCAGGAGGGAGAAGCATGCAACATAGGAAGAGTTTCCCAAGGCGTTGTGAATCTAGTACCCATATGTTCTAATTTACCGCACAGTGTAAACGAGAAATTTTAGAGTAATGAAGATACCAATTTTTGTCTAACACTTGGGTCTGGATTCATAGTCCGAGATGCGGGTGTAACAAGCTACCCCAATACCCTCCCTGCTTTCACGATTATCCCATAATACCGAAGTACCATGTAATCGTGTTCCATCTGAGAGCGTTGAACCGTCCACAATAACAACCTCTACATGAATGCATGCTTATGACCTATCCTAATGCACATAGAGACAATCAATTCCCGATGGAGACCAAGGCTAACTCATTTCCAAGTCCTTTACTTAGCAAACCTCACCGCGTTCTACTAAGTACCTCGATACCCAAGCCCTAGTGTAATTAAGAAGCCCTTCCCATACCCGATCACACAGACGCGGTTACGCATGCCAATAATATCATCTTACTCTAGGCTCCTTATCACTAAATGTACCGTGTCCCAACCCACCGTGAATATAACTTGATCCGCAAGCTACTACCCACATATGACTTAATGAGTTTCACAACCTCTAGCCACATCCTAATGCACAATGATTCCAATGAACCTAACCGTTCTAACACCAATAAAGAGGTTCAATCAATCACCATGCAAGCAACACAAACAACAAGTATGCATCACACAAGAATATCAAACGGGCTGTATTAGGTACCCGTGCACAACTATGAGAACAACAACCAAGTTCCCAACAACAATGAGGTTCCATCATACAACATGCCAATGAAACTCAACCTAACATGTGGCCCAATCACAACACATCATGTAAGTATTCGACTCATCAATACTTGCGATCCAACTCACCTTGAGAGAGAGAAGATAAGTGGACGGCGGGGGAGATGAGAAGACGAAACGACTTGACCTGCACTAAGAGGAAAAACGAAAGGTCACACATTAATCACGAGATCCAAACACAATGAACTCTCGGATCCTTATGGCCAATCGATCCAATAGGCAAAACCCTAATCTAAGGAATACGAAGAGTCACGAAGACTTACCGATGCTAATAGAAGAAGAAGAAGAAGAGATAGGAGACTTTGACACCGAAGAAGAAAAGAGGAGAAGAATCCTGAAACGACCTGACCCGTTTTTTTTTTTTTTAAACATTAAACCCTTTTGTCTCGGACTAGCATTCCCATAAATGATATCCTCAACGACCACACAACATCAATAGACAACCAGCGGATAACAGTACCAAATAATACCATTTTATTAAATCAATCAAACCAGTTCAACAACAACAACCAATTTAACATTCCAAAACTAACCAACAACCTATGGCAGTTCTAAAGCAATAACAGAAACCAAAGCAAACAACCGAGATCCCATATCATCTCCCTCTTCGTAGCCGTGATTCCACGATCACACTTTGCCTTTACCTACATCACATGGGAAAAAGAGATGCGTGAGTATTATCAAAAATACCCAGTGAGACGGTCATCCCATCTACGACTGCGCACTCAGGCACGATGAACCGCTCAGGCAAACATACATATCACACAGCACACAAACAACAAAAGGCTCAACACAGCCAATCAGACCTGTGTCGATCGACATTACCACTAGGTGTCGATCGACACCCTCTGAACTGGCTGTCGTTCGACACACCTCATGTGTGTCGTTCGACAGCCCTTGTACTGGTCTGTCGTTCGACACACCTCATGTGTGTCGTTCGACTGGCCCCTGGCAGAATCGTGGGAGCGGATCATAATCCTCTCGGATCGATTCCTCCTCTGCGTCAGTACGAAAAACCTGCACAAACAACAATCACAACACAACAACAAACATACACAGCCACAATTCGATCACCACAAGATCAATCAACGCATACAAACCTATCACCAAGAATCCATAACGATCCATCGATCCAGAAGCCATGGTCACGCACTCACCTTGGATTTTCGGATAGAAACTGATGGAAAATGAGACAACTACGAGATCAGACTTCACCACCACTAGGAACCACAAAAATCTACTCCCCAAACACAAGAATCGACCTCCTTTCTCGAGACAATCGAATCCATTCACAAAGAACTCTCAAACCCTAACCACAACACTTTGGGAACGATATAACTCTGTCTTTATGCTGTTTTCTTCACAAACCATGGACAAAACAGGTTATATACGAAGCCCTAGGGTTTCTTAAACTAACCCGGTCCAACCGAACGATTAACAATCGAACCACAAAACCGACCATTAAGGCCCTGTCGATCGACACACACCACTTGTGTTGATCGTCAGTCACTTAACACCCTGTCGATCGACACACACCACTCGTGTCGATCGACAGCCACTCGAACAAACTGGCCTTAATCCAAAAACCAGCATGTCGATCGACACACCACACTAGTTTTGATCGACACACCTTCCAATTTCCTCAAAACTGGTTCACGGGTGTCACAATTCTCCCCCACTAAAACTGGATTCGTCCTCGAATCCTCAAACACAGCCCACATGGCTAACCACATGGCCAACCAGCCAGTAACACCAGAGACTACATCTCCCAGACCCTCTCGAGGCTCACATCTATCCTATGCATATAGACCCGTCTCAGACATTGATCGCTCATAGCTCATAACTCATAACCACACCATCTAGCTCTCGGGATTGTCACCCCTCAGCTCTCAGTGCCTCGTATCAATCCACCTCAGTTCGCGTAGTCTTGACGGTGTTTGATACCAATCATCTCCATACTCCTCAAACCATCAAGACACACAGTCCGTCAAGCTCTCGGTATGCGGGGAACTCACTATCCCCTAGAGAAACGCATCTCTCAAAGATCTGCCAGAGATCGCAATCTCCCAAAAGTATCTCTATACCCTCACGCTCTCAGTCCTTGCAGTCTTGAAAAACGATCGGTATGCTGGAACCAACTATCCCCCTGAGAGACGCATCTCTCAAGATTTGCCAGAGACTCATCTCCAAGAAAGAACCACCGTCTCTCTCTCTCAGCTATGCGAGGAAATCGACATCCCCGAATGAAATCAATTCCTAACGTCTATAATTCACATCTGACCGGAACTACCTCCCAAGGTCTCAACATGATACTCCCAAGCCGGAATACCATCACAAACATGATCATCACAGACCATCTGGACTATCCCACACACCGGATGTCCCTACATAGTCTCTCTGGAACTAGACAGTTCTAACCACTGTAAAACTTCTATTCCGAGACTCTCTCACACATAAACACACAAGCTCGTTAGAGTTCCACCAAAACAGGCAAGTTCTACTCACTATAAAACTTCCATTTCGAGGTTCTCTAACCACATACACATGACTATCAAAGTCAAAAACATAAGAAATACCCATCTTATTCATCTGGAAAATGTCATAATCATTACAACTCAAATGAAAATACATAATCCACAACCACTATCCTCACCACACGGTGACTACAATAGAAAAATCGAAACTGGAAACCATAAAGAAAAACGAATTCACTCTTCGGCTTGCATCTCAAACCACTTCTTGAACTTCGTTTTCATCTTAGCCTCTGGTTCTCAAGTCTCCTCCTGAACACCGTCACAGTCCCACAAGACTCTCAACAACGACACTCTCTTCCGGCACAGAACCTTGATACTCCTCTCAAGGATCCTTACCGGTCTCATCCCAACAGTCAGATTAGGCTGAAGATCTGCAGGAATCGTCATTATTACCTCCTCAGATGTACGCAAACATCTCCTTAGCTTCGAAACATGAAACACATCATGGAACTTCTCCATGATCGGAGGCAGCTCCAACCGATAAGCTATTGGTCCCACACACTCCACGACCCGGAACGGACCCATGCAGCTTATCCTCAGATATGGACCTATTCAGACCCCGCATCATAGCCATCTTGAGATACACGCGATCTCTGACTCCAAACACCAACTCTTTTCTCCTCTTATCGGCATAACTTTTCTACCGATCCTGAGCCTCCTTCATGTTCAGCTTCACAACACGGATCTTCTTCGTCGTCTCCTGAACAAAATCAACACCATAAATGCTCCTCTCCCCCACTTGGGTAAAACATAGCGGTGTAAGACATGGCCTCCCATACAATGCCTCAAAAGGAGCCATACCAATACTTGCCTGAAAACTATTATTATACGCGAACTCTACCAAGCTCAAGTGATCCGCCCAATGACCACCCCAATCCAGCACACACATCCTCAACAGATCCTCAAGCGTCTGAATCGTCCTCTCGGACTGCCCATCTATCTGAGGGTGATTAGCTGTACTCATATGCACCTTAGTGCCCATCTCAACCTTAAATGCACTCCAGAACATTGAAGAAAACCTCGGATCTCTATCCGACACAATACTCGTTGGCACTCCATGCAGCCTCACAATCTCTTTCAGATACTTCTGAGCCAAGACCTCAGCTCCATCTGTCTTCTTAATGGCCAGAAAATGTGCCGGCTTAGTCAGTCGATCAACAATCACCCAAATGGCGCCATAGGTCCGAGAGACCGGCAAGCCTACCACGAAATCCATGGTAATCATGTCCCACTTCCACTCTGGAATGGGTAAAATCTGCAATAAACCACTCGGAACCTGATGCTCAGACTTTACTTGCAAATAAACATTGCAAGCTGCAACCCAATCCACCACATCTCTCTTCATCCCGACCCAATGTAATACCATTTCAGATCTTGATACATCTTAGTCGCTACCAGATGAATCGAAAACTTGCTCGCATGAGTCTTTGTCAGAATCTCTTGCCTCAAGTCCTCATCCTTAGGCACACAAACTCGTCCATGCACTAAGATAGTCCCGTTGGCAGAAACCTGATACTCAAAACCAGGAGCCTTAGAGAGATCAACCAACACCTGATCCTTCTCTTGAGCTACTCGGATCCTGCTCAGAAGATCCGCTTGGTCAACTGCCTCTAACCCCAACTACTCCTATGAAGTAACACACACCCTCAAAGTACAAAGCATATTCACAAGAGTCTCCACATCCCGCCCCTAAGATGAATCATACCGCCTCCGACTAAGAGAATCTACCACAATGTTAGCCTTACCCGGATGGTAAACAATGTCCAAGTCGTAGTCAGCGAACAACTCCGACCATCGCCTCTGTCGTTCATTCAAATTCTGCTGAGTAAAAATGTACTTCAGATTATGATGATCAGTGAACACCTGAACTCTGCCACCATACAGATTAGACCTCCAAATCTTCAACGCAAAGATCACTGCAGCCAACTCCAAGTCATGAACAGGATAATTGCTCTCGTGCTTCCTCAACTGCCTCGAAGCATATGCAATTACCTTACCCTGCTGCATCAACACACAACCCAAACCAACTCCCGAAGCATCTGTGTACACCACATAAGGCTCACCCGGCTCAGGCAACGCCAACATTGGTGTACTAGTCAACATCGTCTTCAGCTTTGCGAAACTCAGCTCACAATCAACAGACCACACGAAAGGAACATCCTTTCTTGTCAGCTTCGTCATAGACTGGGCCATACTCGCAAAACCTTTGACGAATCTTTGATAATAACCTGCCAACCCAAGAAAACTCCTGATCTCAGTAGCATTCCTTGGTCTAGGCCAATCTCGGATAGACTGAATCTTCGTCGGATCCACAAAAACTCCATATGCAAAAACGATGTGACCTAGAAAACCCATCTCTCTCTGCCAGAAACTACACTTGCTCAACTTAGCAAACAACTTCTGTTCCCGTAGCTTCTCGAAAACTCTCCTCAGAAGCACCTCATGATCCTCAAGACTCTTCGAATACATCAAAATGTCATTGATGAAGATAATTACGAACTCCTCCTAATATTCCTGAAAGACTCCGTTCATCAACCTCATAAATGCCGCCGGTGCATTCGTCAACCCAAAAGGCATAACCACAACCTCAAAATGCCCATACCGAGTCCTGAAAGCCGTCTTCTTGAAATCTGCTTCATCGATATGAATTTGGTGGTAACCGGATGCCAAGTCAATCTTGGTGAACCAAGTAGCCCCTCTCAACTTATTCAACAACTCATCAATTCTCAGAATAGGATACTTGTTCTTCACAGTGACTCGGTTAAGCCCTCGATAATCGATACACAACCGGAAACTACCATCCTTCTTCTTCACAAACAACACCGGTGCTTCCCACGGTGAAGTACTCGGTCGAATAAAACCCTTATCCAACAAATCCTCCAACTACTTCTTCAGTTATGCCAACTCTGCTGGAGCCATTCGATAAGGTGCCTAAGACAACTGTGTTATTCCAGGCTCTAACTCAACCGTGAAAGGATCAGACCGAGACGGCGGTAATCCCTCCAATGACTTAAAAACATCCTCGAAATCTCGAACAACCCGAATATCTCTCACAGCAACCCCACCAACAGCCTTCGGCATCACAATCGTGGCCAAGTAAGCCTCGCAACCCTCTCAATCATCGCCTCAGCCTGGAAAAGTGAGATCATGAGACTACCTGAAGTCGGTCTCACTCCATGAGAAACCAACCTGCCACCATCACGCTCGAACACCACTCGACCCCGGTGACAATCCAGATGAACTCTGTACCGATTCAACTAATTCATACCCAGGATAACATCATACAGCTCCACTGGACTAATCACCAAGTCCGCTGGCATCAACTCACCAGCCACCAGAATATCCACATCTCTCTCCCGGCCATGAGTAGCTAGAAACTCCTCTCCAGCAACCATAACCGGTCCAGTCCGCTCACCAGCGTCACTCCGGATACCACTCCTCTTTGCATGATTCGGAATAATGAAGCAATTCGATGCTCCATAATCAAACAACACATGGGACTCACACCCGCCCACAAACAAGGTCCCTAAACAAATCCTATGTGCTAAGAAACCTAACTTTTACGTCACAAAGTAAACAATCCAAAACAAACACAAAAATTTCAACACTACCGAATTTACCAAATCTGAATTAGAGAGCTTACCTATGATCGGCCTCGAGCTCGGCTCACCAGGTGCCGCAATAGCCGGCGGACGCTGCATCGCCGCAATCTGATCCATAGGCTGCACCGCCCTATACTGAGCTAATGGCTGGACCACTGGCACGGCCAACGACTGCAACTTAGGACAGTTCGGCCTGATGTGACCTGACTCACCGCACTGATAACACACCCGAGCCGCTCGAGTCTCACTCTGCTTCGGGCAACTCGCCTTCTTATGGTCCAAACTCCCACAACCATAGCACCCTCGGCCACTCTGGCCCGATCTCAAAGTGTCTTCCCACTTCCTCTTCTGTCCCTGCGTCGGCGTGCCGCCTTTGCTAGGACCCACCTGCTGCACCTGCTGCTGAGGCCTCCTAGGCTGAACAGCTGGGATAACTACCGCAACCTCCTCCCTCAGGTCCTCTTCGATCTGTGCAGCAGTCTCTTCCAACTCTGCTCTAGACACAAACCTGATGCCCATGCACCGAGTCCTCACGTCTATCCGTAGTCTCGCAAGAACCTCCTAATCTGAGTCTGCTTATCCTCCAAGCTCCTACCAGCATAACCTAAGAGTCGGTTAAACTCCACGTCATACTCACGAACAGACATCGCTCCCTGAGCTAGATCCAAGAACCTCGCCTCCAGACATTCCAACGCCTCTTGAGGAAAGAACTTGGCGTTAAACTCCGCCACAAAGTCTGCCCACGACATCACCATCCGAGCCCGTCTCGCTGTAGCACCCCTCCACCAGAGATGTGCATAACCGTCCAAATAATGGTCTGCCAAATCAATCATGTATCCCTCTGGACACCTAATCGAGCGAAAATTACGCTCCATCCTCATCTTCCACTCATCAGCCTCCTCATGATTAACACCTCCTGCAAAAGAACCCGTACCGATCCCCTGCATCTGCTCCATCATCCGAATATATGGCAGAACCTCATCAACAACTGCAGTCCTCGGTTGCACCTCTGCCACACGTGGCAACAGTGGAGCCTGCACTGGGATCGCACCCGCTCCAACAACTGCCTCAACAGATTAGCCAAACGATCATCACCAGCCTAGGCTACACCTGCCGCCGCGACCGCACCCCCAGCTGCGCCAACACCACCAGCACCAACACCACCAGCACCACCAGCCTCAACGGGACCCAAACCAGCCCCAACACGACCCAAACCAGCCCCAACAGGACCCAAACCAGCCCCAACAGGACCCAAACCGCCCCCCACACTGGCAGTCACACTGGCGGTCTGACCATCATGCAACGGCTGCTGAACTGACATAGACCCATGCGTGGAACTCTGAGCCTCACTCATGACTGGCTTGTCCATAGGTCCAGGACCTATGCCTCGGCCTCCTCGGCCTCCACGCCCACGCCCTCTAGTACCTCTAGCCATCTGATATGCTCAAATTTACCCTGAGCTACTCTCTCAAATTAAGAGATCAACTGTAGTAGGGGTCGAATCACTGGGAGTCAAATCAAACGATAGGAATATTGATTTCAAATTCGGCAAAGTAAAATAATATAAAATAAATAGCAAAATCAATTGGTAACAGGAAAGATGGTTGATTTCAAATTCAATTAAACAAAGAGCTAGACTTTTGGGTAATTCTCAGGATGAATCAGAATTGCAGGTTAAACATAATCATGATTTAATTAAGAACCGTTCTAGAACTTGGAACACTAAAATATAATTAATCAACTGTCGTTGAGAAAACTAACTATGTCTAAACCCTAGAAAACCAAATTTCTTTGCGAATTCAATCAATTTAAACAAGCTTTAAATTCAAGTCCAATTTGTTCACAAAATCCCTAAACCAAATTTCTTTGCGAATAAGTAATTTTGCTCACCTAAGATCTAGTTCTGGCTAATCAATTACACTTTCGTGTCAATCTATCAACCTAAGATATCCAAATTCAGGGTCGCGAATCCTAAACCAGAGTTAAAGCAATCTAGGTGAAGAACCTAACTGATAATCCTAAGAAGTGAGTTTACCCTAACAATTCATCATCATTCCATTCGAACTACCCTAAACCTAACAAGCAAACTACTCAGACATGGCAGCAAAGCAAATCATAGCTGAATAATAATGCATAAAGAAAGAGTAAAAGAAGAATTACAATAGGGTTCGAAGAATCTCAAAGTAATGAAGTAAACTTGTCTCCCTAAAAACCCTAAAAATCTCTCTCTTAAAGCTCTCTAAACTTTTTTTAAGTAAAAACTAAAGTACTGATTAAAAACCCTAAAATAAACTATTTATAGCAACATAACTCGTGGTGGGCTTTTATGGCGGTCTATTGCAGCTTACGGCCCATTAAATGGTAAATATCGTTCTATAAAAAGTGTTTAGGTCGGTCTCTGCGAGCACCTGTCGATCGATCGCCTATGTGTCTGTCGATCGACAGGCTGCAATGTAGTTGTCGATCGATCGCCTATGTGTCTGTCGATCGACAGGCTGCTTCATATCAGCTTCTAAATCCGACTCTAACCTCGTTTACGTTTTAAAATGTACCGTATTCACCAAATAAGCTCCTCAGGTGCAATAACCTGTTAAGACACTAAAAAGACCCGAAATACAACGAAAAAACTCGATAAAAGGACTTATATCATGGTCGAAAACTGGTAAAAAGCATGATATATCACCATCTCCCAACACTCACAAGTACACAAGCTAAGCACTAGAAGACACAACAAAACTAAACACGAAACACACTTACTGTGGAATCTCATTGAAAGCTCGAAGGAAGATGATCTAGAACCCCCAACTCAAAGAATTGCAACTTTAACCAAATTACAATCCTAGCAGTTCTACCCCATCCTAAAACCGTAAGGGCTCTGATACCAAACTGAAACGACCCGACCCGTTTTTATTTTATTTTAAACATTAACCCCTTGGCCTCGGACTGGCATTCCCGTAAATGCTATCCTCAACGACTAAGCAACATACACAGACAACCAGCGAATAACATTACCATATAATACCACTTTATTAAATCAATCAAACCACTTCAACAACAACAACCAATTTAACATGCCAAAACTAACCAACAACCTATGACAGTTCTAAAGCAATAACAGAAACCAAAGCAAACAACCAAGATCCCGGATCATCTTCCTCTTCGTAGCCGTGATTCCACGATCACACTTTGCCTTTATCTGCATCACATGGGAAAAAGAGATGCGTGAGTATTATAAAAAATACCCAGTGAGACGGTCATCCCATCTACGACTGCGTACTCATGCACGATGGACCGCTCAGGCAAACATACATATCACACAACACACAAACAACAAACGGCTCAACACAACCAATTAGACGTCGATCGACACCCTCTGAACTGGCTGTCGTTCGACACACCTCATGTGTGTCGTTCGACAGCCCTCATACTGGTATGTCGTTCGACACACCTCATGTGTGTCATTGGACAGGCCCTAGACAGAATCGTGGGAACCGATCATAATCCTCTCGGATCGATTCCTCCTCTGCACAAACAACAATCACCACACAACAACAAACATACACATCCACAATTAAATCCTTTCACAAAGAACTCTCAAACACTAACCACAACACTTTGGGAACGATATAACTCTGTCTTTCTACTGTTTTCCCTCATAAAACAAGGCCAAAACAGATTATATACGAAACCGTAGGGTTTCCCAAACTAACCCGGTCCAACCGAACGATTAACAATCGAACCAGAAAACCGACCAATTAAGGCCCTGTCGATCGACACACACCACTCGTGTCGATCGACATCCACTGGAACAAACCACTCGTGTCGATCGACACACACCACTCGTGTTGATCGACACACACCACTCGTGTCGTCCGACTCCTCTAGCCACCCATTGGATCATTTTCCTGCTTCCTCACCTGGGCTCGGGTTGATGTGGAGATCTTCATGCGTCCAAGAAGTACGACCAGTCCGCTGGTCTTGTGTTGCGCTGATCCACGTGGGCTGCTGCCGTTGGTGGAGCCGGTACATGGTCTCCCAGACCCCCGAATATCCCCGGTTCCTTGGCTCTCCCCATCTTCTCGAGCCTGGCGACATTGTCTGCCAACTAAGCCGCGGTGTGGTAGGTACTTCCACCTAGGGCTACATGGAATTCCGTCCATAGGCCCTTCCAAAACCGAAGTAGCACTGCGTCCGGGAGAATTTGTAACATCCCAAAACGGAGAGGTAAACTTTGGGGAAAAACTTAGAAGAAAAATAGACGGCGTGGGCCTTAGGAAAGGTAACTAAAGCACGAGGGGCAAAAGGAAAGAAGAAGCGTGGAAAGAAAGGAGAGGAAATGGGCTTTCGGCCCATATAGTAAGGAGGTGGGGAAAAATAAGGAAAGTGGATATTCTTCTTAGGGTTTTTGGGATAGTATAAATAGAGAGCTAGGGAGCTCATTTTTTACACACCAAAACATTTCTCTTCTCTTTAGAGCCAAAGATAAACACTTAAGAGGAAGAGAAAAGAAGGAGCTCGAGAAGGAACTCGAGAAGGAACTCGGCACCCCCACCCTAAGGAGCAGCGGTATAAGGTAAGGCGCGATCCGTACCTAATACTCCCTTTCTATTCTTCTCCTTAATAGCTTTCATGCAGTAGTCTTAGTAGTACGGGTTAGGGTAGAGTAGTAGTGGTATAGTAGTATAGTAGTATAATAGTATAACAATGGTAGTAGTCGGGTACGGATGGTGATCCGTGCACGACCGGTAGTATTCGTAACGCCTAGTGCTGGCATCGGTATGGCCTCGGGGTGCCTCGATGACAGTACGCCAGGGTACCAACGGTAAGCCTCGTTGATGCCCCGAGAGGGCATCGGAGACGCCTCGACAAGGGCATCGGTACGTGGTACCGGTGACGCCTCTAGAGGGCACAATAACGCTTTGACAGGGCCCGAGTAACCTAGCAAACATACCTCGAGGAGGTATCGTAAGGAAGTAAGGCTGATCGATGATCAGAACGAGGGAGCCTCGGATCATTCCTTGTTGGACGTATCGGTGAAATGATCATCGGTACGAACACTCAACGATCCGTTCCAAAAGTGGCTATCAGGTAGTATTCACGATCAGATCACGGGGACGCGTCGATAGGCCCTCGGGGAGCCTACGATCGATCTACCACTAGCCATCGGGGATAACTGAGTAGTCCGCAAGGGCAGTCCTCTATGTGATTGCTGACTGGCATCGGTAAGCCTAGTGTAGGTATTAGTGTATCGGTACGGTACCTTGTTCATCCGCGATGAACAAACCGGTAATGATCGGTGAAGGCATCGGTGATCGGAGAGGAAGCTAACAGGCAGTGCCAACAACTGTGCCGCGGACCGGTATGGCCTCGATGGTGATCGATACGGCCACGGTTCGGAATCACGCCCGGTAAGCAAAAGCAGGCTTGGTTTACCGATAGTGGCAGAGGATCAGGTCAGATCATGGCGATCTGGCTATGGACTCGTAGGTGAGACAGTTGAGGAGGAAGGCAAGGCTAACACAGCTTGCCAAGTGACTCGGCTATCACAATGGATCTTGGCGAGGGTGCACTGACGAAGGAGTCCCGCCGTGAGACTCAACCTTATATCTCGAGGAAACTTGGCTTGGCATAAGCTGGCCCAAGAGTGAGTCGTTGTTTGGCGGACTAGAAGCTAGCCATGGCAGGATCATGCCTAGATCCGACTCGCACCGCATGTAGTTTAGGAAGTTAGATAGAGTCATGCATAGGCCGGCTATACTCTGCAAGGAGTGCTGGTGGGCCAAATGTGAGGATAAGCATGGCCGGCTGAAAGGTCTGATACTAACCAATCATTGAACCACGAAATAGAGCTATGGTAGAGTTACCACCGCAAGGTAGTGATGACACTCGATGGTTCGCTTGTTTGTTGGACTCGGCACTCTACTAGAGAATGTCGTAGGCCGGACAGGTAGTGATCGGGCAACTAGATGGTTGTACGGGCACGCCTTAGTCAACCTCATATAGAGTCTAGACGGTGTATGCCAACAAGAGAAGCGCTAAAGGAGGCTTAGCAAACTCGTACGGCCACATACGACTCCATGGTTAGAGGCGAGGCCACGGGAATGCTTAGGCCAGTGATGGGCAAGGCTGGATCGTGAGTGTTCCATAATTAACGGTTAGTTTCATATGTGTATTTCTGCAGGGACGGTCGCCGTATGGCCATAGATGTGTCATGGGTAACGTATTGGGATAGCCATGCTTACCTAGGGCCGACCATACGGGGCAAAAGGTATTGTTTGAAATGCTTCGGCTATTGCTTGAGAACGTAGAGGAATAATGGACTAGGATTAAAATGAGTAGATAGCTTGAGTGTGAACCTTAGGAGAGTCTAGTAGTTAGAACATGTTAAACCGGTAGGATAGTAGGTTCACAATGCCACCACTTTAAATATTGAATAGGGCGCATGTATGGGCATACGTTCCGTCTTGTTTGTGTTTGGCCTGAAAGATGGCACGAAGACCTAGCGTTCTGCTGCTCGCTAGAAGGGTCGTGAGTGCCTTAACTCGGAAAGTTCACCGACGGGCAAACTAAAGGAATGGCTGCCAGTGTGCCAGGCATACCAGTTTAGTGGTCTGGATAGTTATCAGCGTGCTGCGCTGGAACTATAAGCAAGGGCTGCCAGAGTGCCCGACATGGTTTAGGGCTGCCAGAGTGCCCGACATGGTTTAGGGCTGCCAGAGTGCCCGGCAATAGCATGGGCTGCCAGTGTGCCCGACAATAGCAAGGGCTGCCAGTGTGCCCGACATGGTTAAGGGCTGCCAGCGGGCCTGACGAGAATTGAGGAATTGCATCACTGGTAAAGGGTTGGCCGTGAGACACAGTACCTGGCAAGTAGTGCTAAGGGTGTTGTGTGGGGTTATAGGGGTTTAGAATAGCTAGGTAGTGTTAGGTGGTGAGACGGAGTAGACCGTCTTACTCGGTATTCAATACTCACCCCCTTACCAGTGCACATGATAGAACATCCGGTCAGGCGGACCATAGGACGGCAAGGCAGGAGGGAGAAGCAGGCAATATAGGAAGAGTTTCCCAAGGCGTTGTGAATCTAGTACCCATATGTTGTAATTTACCGCACAGTGTAAACGAGAAATTGTAGTTTCCCAATTTTTGTCTAACACTTGGGTCTGGGTTCATAGTCTGAGATGCGGGTGTTACAAGCTACCTCAATACCCTCCCTGCTTTCACGATTATCCCATAATACCGAAGTACCATGTAATCGTGTTCCATCTGAGAGCGTTGAACCGTCCACATTAACAACCTCTACATGAATGCATGCTTCTGACCTATCCTAATGCACATAGAGACAATCAATTCCCGATCGAGACCAAGGCTAACTCATTTCCAAGTCCTTTACTTAGCAAACCTCACCGCGTTCTACTAAGTACCTCGATACCCAAGCCCTAGTGTAATTAAGAAGCCCTTCCCATACCCGATCACACAGATGCGGTTATGCATGCCAATAATATCATCTTACTCTAGGCTCCTTATCACTACATGTACCGTTTCCCAACCCACCGTGAATATAACTTGATCCGCAAGCTACTACCCACATATGACTTAATGAGTTTCACAACCTCTAGCCACATCCTAATGCACAATGATTCCAATGAACCTAACCGTTCTAACACCAATAAAGAGGTTCAATCAATCACCATGCAAGCAACACAAACAACAAGTATGCATCACACAAGAATATCAAACGGGCCTTATTAGGTACTCGTGCACAACTATGAGAACAACAACCAAGTTCCCAACAACAATGAGGTTCCATCATACTACATGCCAACGAGACTCAACCTAACATGTGGCCCAATCACAACACATCATGTAAGTATTCGACTCATCAATACTTGCGATCCAACTCACCTTGAGAGAGAGAAGATGAGTGGACGGCGGCGGAGATGAGAAGACGAAACGACTTGACCTGCACTAAGAGGGAAACGAAAGGTCACACATTAATCACGAGATCCAAACACAATGAACTCTCGGATCCTGATGGCCAATCGATCCAATAGGCAAAACCCTAATCTAAGGAATACGAAGAGTCACGAAGACTTACCGATGCTAATAGAAGAAGAAGAAGAAGAGATAGGAGACTTTGACACCAAAGAAGAAAAGAGGAGAAGAATCCTGAAACAACCTGACCCGTTTTTTTTTTTAAACATTAAACCCTTGGTCTCGGACTAGCATTCCCATAAATGATATCCTCAACGACCACGCAACATCAATAGACAACCAGCGGATACCATTACCAAATAATACCATTTTATTAAATCAATCAAACCAGTTCAACAACAACAACCAATTTAACATTCCAAAACTAACCAACAACCTATGGCAGTTCTAAAGCAATAACAGAAACCAAAGCAAACCACCGAGATCCCATATCATCTCCGTCTTCGTAGCCGTGATTCCACGATCACACTTTGCCTTTACCTACATCACATGGGAAAAAGAGATGCATGAGTATTATCCAAAATACCCAGTGAGACGGTCATCCCATCTATGACTGCGCACTCAGGCACGATGAACCGCTCAGGCAAACATACATATCATACAGCACACAAACAACAAAAGGCTCAACACAGCCAATCAGACCTGTGTCGATCGACATTACCACTAGGTGTCGATCGACACCCTCTGAATTGGCTGTCGTTCGACACACCTCATGTGTGTCGTTCGACAGCCCTCGTACTGGTCTGTCGTTCGACACACCTCATGTGTGTCGTTCGACAGGCCCCTGGCAGAATCGTGGGAGACGATCATAATCCTCTCGGATCGATTCCTCCTCTGCGTCAGTACGAAAAACCTGCACAAACAACAATCACAACACAACAACAAACATACACAGCCACAATTCGATCACCACAAGATCAATCAACGCATACAAACCTATCACCAAAAATCCCTAACGATCCATCGATCCGGAAGCCATGGTCACGCACTCACCTTGGATTTTTGGATAGAAACTGATGGAAAACGAGACAACTACGAGATCAGACTTCACCACCACTAGGAACCACAAAAATCTACTCCCCAAACACAAGAATCGACCTCCTTTCTCGAGACAATCGAATCCTTTCACAAAGGACTCTCAAACACTAACCACAACACTTTGGGAACGATATAACTCTGTCTTTCTGTTGTTTTCCTCACAAACCATGGACAAAACATGTTATATACGAAGCCCTAGGGTTTCCCAAACTAACCCGGTCCAACCGAACGATTAACAATCGAACCACAAAACCGACCATTAAGGCCATGTCGATCGACACACACCACTTATGTTGATCGTCAGTCACTTAACACCCTGTCGATCGACACACACCACTCGTGTCGATCGACAACCACTCGAACAAACTGGCCTTAAGCCAAAAACCAGCTTGTCGATCGACACACCACACTAGTTTTGATCGACACACCTTCCAATTTCCTCAAAACTGGTTCACGGGTGTCACAATTCTCCCCCACTAAAACTGGATTCGTCCTCGAATCCTCAAACACAGCCCACATGGCTAACCACCTGGCCAACCAGCCAGTAACACCAGAGACTACATCTCCCAGACCCTCTCGAGGCTCACATCCATCCTATGCATATAGACCCGTCTCAGACATTGATCGCTCATAGCTCATAACTCATAACCACACCATCTAGCTCTCGGGATCGTCACCCCTCAGCTCTCAGTGCCTCGTATCAATCCACCTCAGTTTGTGTAGTCCTGACGGTGTTTGATACCAATCATTTCCATACTCCTCAAACCATCAAGACACACAGTCCGTCAAGCTCTCGGTATGCAGGAAACTCATTATCCCCTAGAGAAACGCATCTCTCAAAGATCTGCCAGAGATCGCAATCTCCCAAAAGTATCTCTATACCCTCACGCTCTCAGTCCTTGCAGTCTTGACAAACGATCGGTATGCTGGAACCAACTATCCCCCTGAGAGACGCATCTCTCAAGATTTGCCAGAGACTCATCTCCAAGAAAGAACCACCGTCTCTCTCTCTCTCAGCTATGCGAGGAAATCGACATCCCCGAATGAAATCAATTCCTAACGTCTATAATGCACATCTGACCGGAACTACCTCCCAAGGTCTCAACATGATACTCCCAAGCCGGAATACCATCACAAACATGATCATCACAAATCATCTGGACCATCCCACACACCGGATGTCCCTACAGAGTCTCTCCGGAACTAGACAGTTCTAACCACTGTAAAACTTCTATTCTGAGACTCTCTCACACATAAACACACAAGCTCGTTAGAGTTCCACCAAAACAGGCAAGTTCTACTCACTATAAAACTTCCATTTCGAGGTTCTCTAACCACATACACATGACTATCAAAGTCAAAAACATAAGAAATACCCATCTTATTCATCTGGAAAATGTCATAATCATTACAACTCAAATGAAAATACATAATCCACAACCACTATCCTCACCACACGGTGACTACAATAGAAAAATCGAAACTGGAAACCATAAAGAAAAACGAATTCACTCTTCGGCTTGCATCTCAAACCACTTCTTGAACTTCGTTTTCATCTTAGCCTCTGGTTCTCAAGTCTCCTCTTGAACACCGTCACAGTCCCACAAGACTCTCAACAACGGCACTCTCTTGCGGCACAGAACCTTGATACTCCTCTCAAGGATCCTTACCGGTCTCATCCCAACAGTCAGATTAGGCTGAAGATCTGCAGGAATCGTCATTATTACCTCCTCAGATGTACGCAAACATCTCCTTAAATGCTCCTCTCCCCCACTTGGGTAAAACATAGCGGTGTAAGACATGGCCTCCCATACAACGCCTCAAAAGGAGCCATACCAATACTTGCCTGAAAACTGTTATTATACGCGAACTCTACCAAGCTCAAGTGATCCGCCCAATGACCACCCCAATCCAGCACACACATCCTCAACAGATCCTCAAGTGTCGGAATCGTCCTCTCGGACTGCCCATCTATCTGAGGGTGATTAGCTGTACTCATATGCACCTTAGTGCCCATCTCAACCTTAAATGCACTCCAGAACATTGAAGAAAACCTCGGATCTCTATCCGACACAATACTCGTTGGCACTCCATGCAGCCTCACAATCTCTTTCACATACTTCTGAGCCAAGACCTCAGCTCCATCTATCTTCTTAATGGCCAGAAAATGTGCCGGCTTAGTCAGTCGATCAACAATCACCCAAATGGCGCCATAGGTCTGAGAGACCGGCAAGCCTACCACAAAATCCATGGTAATCATGTCCCACATCCACTCTGGAATGGGTAAAATCTGCAATAAACCACTCGGAACCTGATGCTCAGACTTTACTTGCAAACAAACATTGCAAGCTGCAACCCAATCCGCCACATCTCTCTTCATCCCGACCCAATGTAATACCATTTCAGATCTTGATACATCTTAGTCGCTACCAGATGAATCGAAAACTTGGTCGCATGAGCCTTTCTCAGAATCTCTTGCCTCAAGTCCTCATCCTTAGGCACACAAACTCGTCCATGCACTAAGATAGTCCCGTTAGCAGAAACCTGATACTCATAACCAACAGCCTTAGAGAGATCAACCAACACCTGATCCTTCTCTTGAGCTACTCGGATCCTGCTCAGAAGATCCGCTTGGTCAACTGCCTCTAACCCCAACTACTCCTATGAAGTAACACACACCCTCAAAGTACAAAGCATACTCACAAGAGTCTCCACATCCCGCTCCTAAGATGAATCATACCGCCTCCGACTAAGAGAATCTGCCACAGTGTTAGCCTTACCCGGATGGTAAACAATGTCCAAGTCGTAGTCAGCGAACAACTCCAACCATCGCCTCTGTCGTTCATTCAAATTCTGCTGAGTAAAAATGTACTTCAGATTATGATGATCAGTGAACACCTGAACTCTGCCACCATACAGATAAGACCTCCAAATCTTCAACGCAAAGATCACTGCAGCCAACTCCAAGTCATGAACAGGATAATTGCTCTCGTGCTTCCTCAACTGCCTCGAAGCATATGCAATCACCTTACCCTGCTGCATCAACACACAACCCAAACCAACTCCCGAAGCATCTGTGTACACCACATAAGGCTCACCCGGCTCAGGCAACGCCAACATTGGTGTACTAGTCAACATCGTCTTCAGCTTTGCGAAACTCAGCTCACAATCAACAGACCACACGAAAGGAACATCCTTTCTTGTCAGCTTCATCATAGACTGGGCCATACTCGCAAAACCTTTGACGAATCTTTGATAATAACCTGCCAACCCAAGAAAACTCCTGATCTCAGTAGCATTCCTTGGTCTAGGCCAATCTCGGATAGACTGAATCTTCGTCGGATCCACAAAAACTCCATCTGCAAAAACGATGTGACCCAGAAAACCCATCTCTCTCTGCCAGAAATTACACTTGCTCAACTTAGCAAACAACTTCTGTTCCCGCAGCTTCTCGAAAACTCTCCTCAGATGCACCTCATGATCCTCAAGACTCTTCGAATACACCAAAATGTCATCGATGAAGATAATTACGAACTCATCCTGATATTCCTGAAAGACTCCATTCATCAACCTCATAAATGCCGCCGGTGCATTCGTCAACCCAAAAGGCATAACCACAACCTCAAAATGCCCATACCGAGTCCTGAACACCGTCCTAACAGTTCTACCCCGTCCTAAAACCGTAAGGGCTCTGATACCAAACTGAAACGACCCGACCCGTTTTTATTTTATTTTAAACATTAAACCCTTGGTCTCGGACTGGCATTCCCGTAAATGCTATCCCCAACGACCAAGCAACATACACAAACAACCAGCGAATAACATTACCATATAATACCACTTTATTAAATAAATCAAACCACTTCAACAACAACAACCAATTTAACATTCCAAAACTAACCAATAACCTATGGCAGTTCTAAAGCAATAACAGAAACCAAAGCAAACAACCAAGATCCCGGATCATCTTCCTCTTCGTAGCCGTGATTCCACGATCACACTTTGCCTTTACCTGCATCACATGGGAAAAAGAGATGCGTGAGTATTATAAAAAATACCCAGTGAGACGGTCATCCCATCTACGACTGCGCATTCAGGTATGATGGACCGCTCAGGCAAACATACATATCACACAGCACACAAACAACAAACGGCTCAACACAACCAATTAGACGTGTATCGATCGACACTACCACTAGGTGTCGATCGACACCCTCTGAACTGGCTATCGTTCGACACACCTCATGTGTGTCGTTCGACAACCCTTATACTGGTATGTCGTTCGACACACCTCATGTGTGTCATTCGACAGGCCCCAGGCAGAATCGTGGGAACCGATCATAATCCTCTCGGATCGATTCCTCCTCTGCACAAACAACAATCACCACACAACAACAAACATACACATCCACAATTCGATCACCACAAGATCAATCAACGCATACAAACCTATCACCAAGAATTCCTAACGATCCATCGACCTAGAAGCCATGGTCACGCACTCACCTTAGATTTTCGGATAGAAACAATGGAAAACAAGACAACTACGAGATCAGACTTGATCACCACTAGTAACCACGAAAATCCACTCCCCAAACACAAGAATCGACCTCATTTCTCGAGACAATCGAATCCTTTCACAAAGGACTCTCAAACACTAACCACAACACTTTGGGAACGATATAACTCTGTCTTTCTACTGTTTTTCCTCATAAAACAAGGCCAAAACAGATTATATACGAAGCCGTAGGGTTTTCCAAACTGACCCGGTCCAACCGAACGATTAACAATCGAACTAGAAAACCGACCAATTAAGGCCCTGTCGATCGACACACACCACTCGTGTCGATCGACATCCACTCGAACAAACCGGCCTTAAGCCAAAAACCAGCTAGTCGATCGACACACCACACTAGTGTCGATCGACACACCTTCCAATTTCCTCAAAATTGGTTCACGAGTGTCACAAATCCACCGGAAAAGCTTGTCGGAATATGAAAGGTCACGGTGGCTAACCACCGGAATCTTCATCGGAAAGTGAAGAGTCACGGCCAGCGATGGCTGGATCTACTCGATCTTACCGAAAAGCAAATCGGAAGATGAAGAGACACGGCGGTCCTTAACCAGAATCTTCACCGGAATCCGAAAGGTCACGGCTAGAACTAGTCGGATATAAGCGAATCTCACCAGAAAAGAAAGGAGAAGAAGAGACAACCACATGAATCTACACGGGAGAGAAAGAGGCACGGCGGAGCTTACCGGAAAAGCTCGCCGAAAAGGAGAAGGTGCACCAGAGTTCTTGAGAATATTCTGGTAGAGTTTCGGTGTGAAAAGAGAGAATGAGAGATTATGAGAGTGAAGGGTTGTATTTATAGGAAAGAGGAGGAATGCGAAAAGGTGCGAACGTGTGCATGCATGACACGTGGCGACTGCTGCCCATTTGGGAACTCGCGTACACAGCAGCCGAGGTCTCGTGTCAGACGCGACATGGACAACGAGCCAACCAGTGCATCTCGGTTTAAGCACGGTTCGCGGCTCCACGCGAGCCATCAAACGCAACCCTAGGACCGAGGCGTGTCAGTCTCGGGCCAGACAAACCTGAGAGCATGACTGCCACGTGACCTCTGGCCGCAGCCTTTCCCAGCCGGTGCTCGAGTACTGTTCACGCGCTTGCCTTGGCGTGAACTAGTCCGAGCTTGCGTCCCGATTGTACGTTGACACCGATCCGAGAACCGTATCCTTGGTGCACGTCCGTTCCACGTGCCGGCTTGGTCCGGTCATGGACCCTAACCGTGCGTCCGTATCATGCAACACTTCCTCTTCCCACGATCACGTACCAATAAGTACCGATCGTTCCCCAACATTCTCTCACCGGGGTCCGTAACACTTCGGACGCGGTACTTGTTTTACCGATCAATCTCCATACTGGATCACACATGACCCGTACTTGACCATACACGATCTCACTCACCCGGTCCGTGAACCTTGGTATCACACGGGGACTTGATTCTCCTAACCTCAAAGCGATTTCTCCTTAGCAACACACAAAATTTGGCTTGCCTTGCCTTGTCTCTAAGGAATTACCAAGGATTGTGACACTTAGGTTTCTTAGCGTTGACCGCGGATCGCTAGATCGCGTCAGGGATGTTACACTAAGCTTACAACGCAATGCATCCTTGAGTTCATCAACTGGATGGTCTCCTTCATGGCTGATATCTCATCATCTCTTTCCTCCAAGGTTCATGAAGGGTTGTGACGAGAGTCGCAGGTTGATCTCTTACCGATCAAACTCTAGGTGTTGTCTCAGCAGGACACATGTTTCGATCGATTCGAGTCATCCTACTTCAGGAGTTTTGCTTTGAACTCTCCTCACGGAGTTTTTGGTTATCGCTTGGTCCGGTCATGGACCCTAACCGTGCGTCCGTATCATGCAACACTTCCTCTTCCCACGATCACGTACCAATAAGTACCGATCGTTCCCCAACATTCTCTCACCGGGGTCCGTAACACTTCGGACGCGGTACTTGTTTTACCGATCAATCTCCATACTGGATCACACATGACCCGTACTTGACCATACACGATCTCACTCACCCGGTCCGTGAACCTTGGTATCACACGGGGACTTGATTCTCCTAACCTCAAAGCGATTTCTCCTAAGCAACACACAAAATTTGGCTTGCCTTGCCTTGTCTCTAAGGAATTACCAAGGATTGTGACACTTAGGTTTCTTAGCGTTGACCGCGGATCGCTAGATCGCGTCAGGGATGTTACACTAAGCTTACAACGCAATGCATCCTTGAGTTCATCAACTGGATGGTCTCCTTCATGGCTGATATCTCATCATCTCTTTCCTCCAAGGTTCATGAAGGGTTGTGACGAGAGTCGCAGGTTGATCTCCTACCGATCAAACTCTAGGTGTTGTCTCAGCAGGACACATGTTTCGATCGATTCGAGTCATCCTACTTCAGGAGTTTTGCTTTGAACTCTCCTCACGGAGTTTTTGGTTATCGCTTGGTCCGGTCATGGACCCTAACCGTGCGTCCGTATCATGCAACACTTCCTCTTCCCACGATCACGTACCAATAAGTACCGATCGTTCCCCAACATTCTCTCACCGGGGTCCGTAACACTTCGGACGCGGTACTTGTTTTACCGATCAATCTCCATACTGGATCACACATGACCCGTACTTAACCATACACGATCTCACTCACCCGGTCCGTGAACCTTGGTATCACACGGGGACTTGATTCTCCTAACCTCAAAGCGATTTCTCCTAAGCAACACACAAAATTTGGCTTGCCTTGCCTTGTCTCTAAGGAATTACCAAGGATTGTGACACTTAGGTTTCTTAGCGTTGACCGCGGATCGCTAGATCGCGTCAGGGATGTTACACTAAGCTTACAACGCAATGCATCCTTGAGTTCATCAACTGGATGGTCTCCTTCATGGCTGATATCTCATCATCTCTTTCCTCCAAGGTTCATGAAGGGTTGTGACGAGAGTCGCAGGTTGATCTCCTACCGATCAAACTCTAGGTGTTGTCTCAGCAGGACACATGTTTCGATCGATTCGAGTCATCCTACTTCAGGAGTTTTGCTTTGAACTCTCCTCACGGAGTTTTTGGTTATCGCTTTGCTGGTTATCATACTTTTCCTATAAAAATTTCAGAGCGGCGGGAATGCCAAGTTCCGTTTCTTTGATCACGATTACCTCTTGGGTCGAGACTTCAGCTCGCTCCTCTGGTTGGCGATCTTTTTCGGTGTTAGGAGCATCTGGAGCGTGATTCTGCTTTTCTGAGGTTCTTTGCACCTCCCGAGAATCATTCCCTTCTCCTAGGCTTGTCCCGTTCCGGCTGCGTTCGCAGTGGGTGGAATTAGGGTTTCGGTTCCAGACATCTTTGTAAGGATTTTTCCGGTGAGAGTTACGTAGTAAACCTAATCGGTCCCTTTAGTCGGCGCCAATTTGGTGATATTGGATTGAGCAACACTATGAGATATGTTCAAAGTATTGAGGAATTAGGTTTAAGCGTAATCTCACAAAGAATATAAGAAGTAAAAAGATGTGTATATAATTCTCTATTGGAATCGATGTCCTCAATTTGGAGGAATACAAAGTATTTATACAAGTACAAAGTTGGTCAAAATAACCCTAAAAGATAAATGGAAAATCTCCTAAAAGATAAAAGGAAGTTATACTAATCCGAGCTAAATCTTCCAATTTGCTTGTATTCGCCTAGGTCGGTTGATGCTCCTTAACGGGCCGAGACGTCATTGATGGATCCTCGCTGGCCCATTCTCCAAGTTGTTCCCCAAAGCTCCGTGTCGGATCGGGTCTGAGTCGGGTATGGTAAATGGTGCTAAACCTGGTACCACCACCCGGGACTAGAAACGACTTTCAAACGAGTTTCAGAACGATTGTATGAGGATAGAGCTAACCTCCAATGAAGGGGGCATGATCTCTATTGTAACGTTCCCCTCAGATTGTTCGTTATCTTCTATGGTACCATGCATTATTTTGGGTCTGCATGAAATAAAAAAAATCTTTTAAGTAATGTAGGGGTCGAAATTCACCCTCGTGAGATCGATATAACGACAAGGTCAACTCAACTACACATCGACATATTCATAGCAAACCTACAAAGGCCAAGTTGAAATCTAGGCACATAATTACATAAACTGTATACAAAATGAGCTTAATGAAGATATACACCTAAATTCAATATATTTCTTAATGGGTCAAGCCCAAATAGAATAGCAGACTATATATAGTCCATTGTATTCATCCTAAAAAGGTGATTAAAACTTTTGGCAGAGAATTTCTCTGGTAACAACATCTTAATCTTTAAAAGCAATCAAGAAAACTCTTTTGAGATCTATTCGCTTTAGTGTTTCTTGTTCAGAGCTTTCAACCCTAAAACGTTACTTGACAAATTCAATTGTGTAGGTTTCAACCACCACAAGTAATCTACAGATAAAGGATTGGCAAATGAACGGTTTGAAGAGAAAATACTAGTCATATCTATCGAAGGGTAAGCATGGACGGTGTGATGAAAACCCTTGTGTAAATAAGAAGAACCAGTTTAAAACAGGAAAATATTTTTCAGCTTCAAGTATGATGGAAGATGAACATTTTCTTGACCTCGACCAGAGATCAAAAAGGGAGAGAAACGAAACATTGATGAATGGTAATCTTAGGAAGAACATGAGCACCAAGGAAAACGCCTTAGAAATAGCCCACACGCGTCGCTACAGCATAGAATCAAAATGCGCCACTTGTCGAGCACAACAACTTGAAATAAATGCTTTACAAGAATCTTGCTGGACTTCATTCTTTTTCAGGTTAAAACGCCTTTTCATTGCCTTTTCTGAACAAACGGTCAAAATGCAACAACAAGTCGATTTAAGATTTAGGTTAGCCAAAGCTTCTTTAATACGCTTCTGACGACCTCTACTAATTGGGGGGGGGGGCTAATTGGTGGTACCGGGTTTTGCACCCTTTACCATGACCCGACCTAGATCCGACCGACTCAGACGCTTAAGGAGAGACTTCAAAAAATGGGCAAGCGAGGGCATATTAAGGATAACTCGACCCACAAACATATTTTGCCTACGTGGATATGAGCGAAAAGATAATGACCAATTCGAATAATGGAAAATAAGTTTTCCATATTGTTCTAGGGCTTATTTGTCTGAATTGATTTTGTATAAATATTCGATGTATTCCACCAAAAAGAGGACGATTAATTCAATAGAAAATTCTATATACAATTTTTATCTTGTTTCTTGAGTTATTTTATTTTTAGACTTAGTTTTCGTATTGTTTTTATTGACCTCGGAGAGTTTACACTGTCCGAATTCACCAAACACTTTTAATATTTCAATTTTAAATTTTAAATAAATTTTACCTAAGTACAATTAAAACTTAATAAAACGAACCAATGGAAAGATAAGACACACATAAAGTCTATGTAAATCCATAGTATTTACTATTTAGTCATATATATATAGTAATTTGAAAATAGAATATCTATTCAAATGTGTAGATTATATGAAAATTATTGAGATTTGTTTCTCTTAATTGACCGCCTTAGTAAAGAAATAACTCTCATATATGTTAATATCCCATAAGGTATTTTGACACCCCAAAAAGAGAAGAAAATATGCCTCAAAAGGTATAATATTTTACAAATATCTCTAAATCAAATAAATTCAATCATATTTGTTTGACTCTAAATAATCATGTATGGCAAATAATGGTATTTTAAATATACTTTATTTTATTTTGTTGAATAACTTGTTATGACAGATAACTATGAGGAACTTCTAGCCATGTCACATATTTTAATTTCCAAAAGTTATACATATTATTTAATATATTTTTTCTTTTGATAATATTTTTGTTGATTTTTATAATTATTTATCATATTTTGCATAACTCAAAAATTAATCATAAACATATACATCTATATATAAATATATTAGTTATTTCTATAATTACATCTATATATAATTGGTGGTACCGGGTTTTGCACCCTTTACCATGACCCGACCTAGATCCGACCGACTCAGACGCTTAAGGAGAGACTTCAAAAAATGGGCAAGCGAGGGCATATTAAGGATAACTCGACCCACAAACATATTTTGCCTACGTGGATATGAGCGAAAAGATAATGACCAATTCGAATAATGGAAAATAAGTTTTCCATATTGTTCTAGGGCTTATTTGTCTGAATTGATTTTGTATAAATATTCGATGTATTCCACCAAAAAGAGGACGATTAATTCAATAGAAAATTCTATATACAATTTTTATCTTGTTTCTTGAGTTATTTTATTTTTACACTTAGTTTTCGTATTGTTTTTATTGACCTCGGAGAGTTTACACTGTCCGAATTCACCAAACACTTTTAATATTTCAATTTTAAATTTTAAATAAATTTTACCTAAGTACAATTAAAACTTAATAAAACGAACCAATGGAAAGATAAGACACACATAAAGTCTATGTAAATCCATAGTATTTACTATTTAGTCATATATATATAGTAATTTGAAAATAGAATATCTATTCAAATGTGTAGATTATATGAAATTTATTGAGATTTGTTTCTCTTAATTGACCGCCTTAGTAAAGAAATAACTCTCATATATGTTAATATCCCATAAGGTATTTTGACACCCCAAAAAGAGAAGAAAATATGCCTCAAAAAGTATAATATTTTACAAATATATCTAAATCAAATAAATTCAATCATATTTGTTTGACTCTAAATAATCATGTATGGCAAATAATGGTATTTTAAATATACTTTATTTTATTTTGTTGAATAACTTGTTATGACAGATAACTATGAGGAACTTCTAGCCATGTCACATATTTTAATTTCCAAAAGTTATACATATTATTTAATATATTTTTTCTTTTGATAATATTTTTGTTGATTTTTATAATTATTTATCATATTTTGCATAACTCAAAATTTAATCATAAACATATACATCTATATATAAATATATTAGTTATTTCTTATTCTTAACCAAATGTAGTGTAATTCTATCAAAATGATTTATTAATAGATAGTTCTATAAGCTTTAATAAATAAACTTTCAAAATATATGCACATTAAACATTTGCACATAAAAATTTCTTAGTACATAAATTAAAAAAATATTTTGCACGATTAAAACATTGCGTAAGATCCACGTTACATTTCCCGCGTTAAGCATAATGTCAAAAAAATTAATAAATAAATTTAGAAAGCATCAAAAGTATTTCGTAAGATCCACGCTATATTTTTCCGCGAAATGACTTTTCTATATATAACGAATTTTACAATGACTTTTATATCAACGATTCTACGTTTACTTTAGAGATATATTACTCCATTCTTAAACGAAACACCTAAAACATTTCAAAATTTATGAAAAACTACAAATTACCCTTTGGTAAAGAGAAAATTTAAACTTTTATATCAAGATAAATTAGTTTTAATAAAAAGAAAATTTATATATAGATATATACTTAAGTCAAAAATATATATTTTTATCAAGTAACAAACCTACACCAGAATCACAAATAGATAAGGATGTACATAATAGGAGATTTAGTGGCTGTAATTTAAAGTTGTTGATTTCCACCAAAGTGATAAGAAACCTAATATGAGTGAAATGTACCCTTCCACTACTATATAAACAGCCATGCCCACAAAAAAAATCACACAAACTAAAAGCATCAAAAGCATATCAAAGGAAAAACACATAACGATGCCCATGAATTTGAGCAACGTGAAACTAACATTCGTTGAAGATGAAGCATCAAAGAAGGTGTCTGATGAGAAGAAGATGGCGAAGATCCTCAAGAACTTTGATGCTTTCACATCTATCTTCAATCCATCAAACGGAGCTATTGAATATATGAAGGAGAAGTTTGCGTTGAAAGACCTAGCCAAGAAAGAGGAGGATCTATGAGCTGTTATTTTGATGAAGCTCCGTAAAGATCACCCAATTATGATTCACGACTGCATGTTTGGGTGTAACAAGAGAATTGAGTTTGATTTTGATGAATTAAACATTGGAGACTTGTGTTTCCTTGTTCATAAGTCTCTTGTTGAGCTTACCAACATGATCGAGTACCGAGAAGAGAAAGGTAAGTTTGTTTATTTCTCGCCTCACTATAGTTTTTTTCTTTAAGTAATAACAAATTTTTTACTTAACAATTAAATTAAAGTTTGGGCGATTTGGTTTAATATCCTGCTTTTTTATAAAACTTTAAATCTAACCCATGTTTTAATTTCTTTCGAAAATAAATTTTTGTGAGGGAAAGAAAATACAATATTCTCTTCGTGATTTGAGAATTTACCAAAATTGTCATGTTTCTCTTTGATTATAAATCCTTGTTCAAGGTACTCAGTTTGCTTTTTATCCACCGTCTAAATCTTCTTCGGCAAAATTTCATATAAAGTAATTATTCACAACCAAAAAAAATAATTTTATTTTTTCTTTCCTTATAGAATTTGTTTTTTTAACAAATTTATCATCTCGTTTAATGTCGTACTAGGAAAAGACCTACGCCCTATACGCATGACATGGGTCATTGATAATATTATAGATTAATAATTTTATGTTAATCAACATTAATACAAAGGAAATATATTATCATTATTGTGAAAATGGTAAATATATTTTCATGCTAATTATAAAAATATATAATAATAAGTTTTTTGCATTATAAAATTAAAAGTAAAGCATTTACATTCACTACAAAACCGATTACTTATTTCAGTTAAGTAATACGTTCGGCAACAACAAATTATGTTTACAGTATATAGAATAATCGGCAACAGCCATAAAAAAAAACCTATACATGTATAACGAAACATGCAATAAAGTAAATATTTATGGAAAAGACAAAGATAATATGTCATAAAACAATAGTTAAAACAAAAATCATCAGACGGCAAAGAGAACATAACATATAATGGCTTCTAAAGAGAAAAATACATTAGTAATAAGAAAAACAAAACAGGGATTAATATCTATTAACATAACAAACCAAACAACTAAAAAACTTCATACATTGACAACGAACAATTCTGCAATCGAGACCCTATTAACAACCAAATCCACAACAATTTACAAGTGAAGCTCAAACAATTCTGGGAAAATACTCACAACTATTAAATCAAACAATAACGAAAACACTTACCTAATTATTGAAGATGAAGAAAACGAAGCCAAAGTAGGAGAAGTGTTTTTATTTTTAATTACCAGGAGGCTCCGGGCCTAAGCCCATAATCCCCCCAGGCCCGAAACCACAACATGTAATATGAGTTTCGTCCCAAGCGCCACTCGAACCAGCGACCTCTAGGCTTTGCCTGAGATCTTTACCAGTTGAGCTATTAGCTCTTGGTAGTAAGAGAAATATTAATCTTTGGCTAAACCTAACATATATAAGAATAAACAATAAAGTTGCAGTTAGGGTTTTAAGTTTTAACAAACCGCCAATCAATTATGGGCCATGAAAAATATCAAACCCACCATCCAATTCACCAACGGATTTGATGGCATGAAGAGTAAAATCATAAATTTCATTAAGGGTATTTTTGAAAGTTAGATGCCTCAAATCGTTGTAGAGTCGCTACGTAGAAAACTCACTTTGCATTTATAAGTATAGAAGTATAGATAGGAAAAACTTAACCATTATAAGTTAACCATTACCGATTATGCGACGTTATTTAATATTTTGATTCGTTATTTTAGAAGTTAACCATTATCTATTTGTATAGTTCATTAAATTTTTGTTTATAATTTTAGATGTGTCGCATATTTGTAAACAAGAAATTATTTCGAAAGTATCAATTATATGATACGAAACTTTGCATGAAATTTTGATTGCATCAAAGAAGATATATGTAAATGAGTTTTAGACCAAAATAAAGCAACTTAGAGTGCAAGTGCACAGTAAATCAATCGTAATATTTAGAGACCGAATCCACAAAGATAAAGAATCACATAATATAATTGTTAACTAACAATATACGCTAAATAGAAGATATGGTTATTGGTTGTCTTTTGGTTTAGAAAACGCTACAAATTGATTTTGTCAGATAATATGATTAAAAACATTGAGATTTCAGGGATACGGATTGATTATACTTCGAATTATTCAGGGTAATCTAGGTGAAAAGTATTCATTAAAGTTGAACATAATAATGAAATATGCATACTCTCATAGTTATACTTCCTATGTTAACAAATGCACCAAGGATCAACCATCACAGTCCATGACACAAGGAACAAGCATTAAATGATCAAGTTCAATTGTTAAATCACGTTTTACAACAAATTTGTTTCCTAAATAACGAGGAACACTAATAAAAATTTAACGCATGACACTTTTTTTTGTAATGATTATAAAAATTAGATATGACAAACAAAAGGAAGTAAATCTTTTAGTACTACTTGTAGTAGAAGAAACCACTAATTAAACATAAAAATTAATTTATGCATGATATCAAAACCTATGTGCTAACAACTCCTATAAATTTCACATTTGTGTTTTTGTCTCCAACACCTCAATATTCTTAGTGAAACATAAAATAGAGAATACAAATAAAAAGAGAATATAAATGAAGAAGTTCTTAGAGATGCACAAAGAGAGATTATGTGATGGTTGCCTAAGAAATCTTTTATGCGATTCATGTGCGTCTCAAAGAACTGGTCATCTACAATCCGCGAGGAAACATTCAAAGATGTTCACTATGAACGATCAAATACAAGGCATCAAGCGTTTTTCGTGTTCTATCGAAATGATTTCCACCCAACAAATCTTGTTTTTTCACCTCCAGTGTTTTTGTTTCACTCTATTTATCAAGAAGAGAAAGCATTGTTGTCTACTGGTCAACAACATATGCGTATAACTAATGAATATCAATACGTCAGATGTCTTCACCAATCTGAGGTTTGATTTGTCTTCTGTGATGAACTAACGTGGTGATTTGCAGTCAGGGTACTCAATAGTTTGTGACTTTACCAGAGCCTAATGTAATCGAGTATTTGGATACTTTATTTACGAGTGGTCTACAAAGTGGAACTTGAGACTTTCAAGTTTACAAGATGGGATGAGGTGAAGAATCTTGGAGATGGATTGTATGCAAGCATGTTTATGTTATAGTTACTAGTGCACTATGTAAGGTGAAGTTGTTAACTATGGAGCTTGGGACACTCTTAGTCGTAATAAAGTATATTAATGAGCTTCAACGTGAGGTCTAAAGAGTTTACTGCTATTCACCAATTTTGTAGAATATTTAATTTTTTCTCGCTTCTATAATTCAATATCAGTAAACTCTTCAGACCTCACGTTGAAGCTCATTAAAATACATTTATTACGACTGAGAGTGTCCCAAGCTCAGTAGTAGACAAATCCTCCTTTACATAGTGCATTAGTAACTATAGCATGAAGATGCTTGCATACAATCCATCTTCAAGATTTTTCACCTTATTCCATCTTGTAAACTTGAAAGTCTCTAGCTCCACAATGTAGACCACTCGTACACAAAACCTTGAAGACATCCAAATCTTCATCGTATCCAAAAAGCTTCTTAAATCTGTTGCGTACTCGATTACATCAGGCTCTGGTAAAGTCACAAACTTTTGAGTATCCGGATTGCAAATCACCACCTTAGTTCCTGACTAAAGACAAATCAAACCTCGGATTGGTGAAAAATCTCACGTATGGAAATTCATTAGTTATACGCATATCTTGTTGACCAGAAAAAAACAATGCTTTCTCTTCTTGATAACAAGAAAGGTGGAGGTAAAAAAAAAACAAGATTTGTTGGGTGGAAATCATTTCGATAGAACACGAAAAGCGCTCGATGCCTTGTATTTGATCGTGAAGATCTTTGAATGTTTCCTCGCGGATTGTAGATGACCAGTTCTTAGAGACGCACATGAATCACATAAAAAATTTCTTAGGCAACCATGACATAATCGCTCTTTGTGCATCTCTAAGAACTTCTTCACTTATTTTTTCTTTTTCTTTGTATTCTCCATTTTATGTTTGTCTAAGAATATTGAGGTCTTGGAGACAAAAACACAAATGTGAAATTTTTTATAGGAGTTGTTAGCACATAGGTTTTGATATCATGCATAAATTAATTTTTATGTTTAATTAGTGGTTTCTTCTACTAGAAGTAGTACTAAAAGATTTACTTCCTTTTGTTTGTCATTTCTGATTTTTATAATCATTACAAAAAAAAAGTGTCATGCGTTAAATTTTTATTAGTGTTCCTCGTTATTTAGGAAACAGATTTGTTGTAAAACGTGATTTAACAATTGAATTTGATCATTTAATGCTTGTTACTTGTGTCATAGACTGTGATGGTTTATCCTTGGTGCATTTTTAGCATAGGAAGTATCGCTACAAGAGTATCCATATTTCATTATCATGTTGATTTTAAAGAATACTTTTCACTTAGATTACCCTGAATAATTCGAAGTATACTCAATGCGTATCCCTAAAATCCCAACGTTTTTAATCATATTATTTTTACTAATCAATTTGTAACTTTTTCTAAACTAAAAGAACAACCAATAAACCTTATCTTCTATTTAGCGTGTTTTGTTAGTTTACAATATATTGTGTGATTCTTTATCTCTAGGGATTCGATCCCTAAATACTATGATTGATTGACTGTGCACTTGCAGCCTAAGTTGCTTTATTTGGTCTAAAACTCATTTCCAGATTTCTTCTTTAATGCAATCAAAATTTCATGCGAAGTTTCGTATCATATAATTGATACTTTTGAAATAATTTATTGTTTTCAAATATGCGACACATCTAAAAGTAAAAACACACGTTCATGAACTATAAATGTAGACAATGGTCAACTTATAACATAACAAATGAAAATATTAAATAAAGTCGTATAAAATATCAATTTTTCCTATCTACACTTCTATACTTATAAATGCAAAGTGAGTTTTTCTACGTGGCGACTCTACATCGATTTGAGCCATCTAACTTCCAAAAATACTCTTACTGAAATTTATGATTTTACTCTTGATGCCATCAAATCGGTTGGTGAATTGGATGTGGGTTTGATATTTTCATGACCCATAACTGATTGTCGGTTTGTTAAAACTTAAAACCTTAAGTCCAACGGCGGGATCATCTGGGCAGCAACAATTGATAGAAGAAATCTGACTTTTTAGAAAAATGTTTAAATCGCTCACCCTTCACAAATTTAACTATGTAGATCCGACTCCTGCATAAACTGAGATTTATCAAAGATTATGGTGCTGTGAACGGTGTCATTTGAGCCTTTGGTGTTGTATTTTTTTTGCTCCGAAATTGGAACGACAATCCCTAGTCTCTTGGATGGCTTATTTTATTACTTTCCTTTTCTATTTTTTTCTTTAGTATAAAAAAGAGGATGATAGATTGTATTTTGTTTACAAGGGTTTCATCAGGCAGGACTCTCGAAATGTCAAAAACTGGCCATTGTGACTCCCATAAACGTCACAAATTGGTCGCAAATAGGCTAACCTTTTGTCGTTATTTCAAAGCGTCGTAAAAGCATCGCTAATTTGTGACGCCTTTGTGACGTGCTAAATTAGTCGTAAATTTGTGACGAATCAGAGACGTTATATTGTTGTCGTAAAGCAGCGACGAAAGAGCGACCAGTCTTCTTTGCTTCTGATTTATGACTAGTTTATGTCGTCGCATTTGTGATTGATGTGCGATGACTTTAGTTGTCTTAAATCTGCGACGGATTTATGATTTCTTTAGAGTCACCATGTAGTCTTTAAAGAGTCACAAAATTATTAATAGATTGTTGCAAGTCAGTCACAAATGTGCGACGACTTTGTCACTACTTTGTCTCTATTTTTCCAGAAACAAAACCTCTATTGAATTGCGAATTTGTAGGTTTTTTGAATGTTTAACTTCGAATTCAATTGTGAAAATAAAGAAACAACACAAACATAATATAAAGTACAAAAGAGAGTTTTAAGTACAAAAAATACGTAGGTTAGGTTTATAAAGTACAAAAGAGATTGCATCGTTCAAAAGCAAGTTTAATACATAAACATAGCAACTAAGACTAAGGTTAGGTTTGAGGATTGTTGGTTGATGGAGGATTTTCTGCGGTGCCTGGTTCAGGTTGTGCCATGTACGCTGTGATGCGAGAATCAAAACTCTTCAAGAAGTTCAGAAGTTTCTCCATCTCAGAGAGCTTTGCGTGAGATTGGAGCTGCTCGGCATCACGTACTTTGTTCTCTTCATCATGTTTTCTTTGCTCCTTATCGCGTCGAGCATATTCTGCATCGCGTCTAGCATCGCAAGATTAAGCTCGGCATGGATCTCTGCAAGTGATGCGAAAGATGAGCTTGCATAGCTCTCTTTCCTCTTTTCCTTGTTAACAGAATGAGACAGTTGACCAAATCCAAAAGGGGTCCCCTTAGGATCAAATTGTGTACACTAAAATATAAAGAAAATATCATGTAAGTTCAACAATATTTAGACAGCCACATATACCACATCATTGAAGTTAAGAAATCTAGGAAAAAACCTAGAGTTTATTTCCGAATGGTGCATCTACCACAATGATCCAAAAACAGAGATTGAAAGTTGCATTACTCTAAAACCACTAAGTTAAGACCAACAACATAAAGCTGGACAACAACAAGGTCAAATATGAACAATACTCAATGCGACCCAAATTGACATAAATGCAGTATATAATCAGTTAATCTCTCAACCAATACTCAATGCGACCCAAATTGATGCACCAACAAAATGAGAAACCAAAACAGAAGAATGTGAACTGAATGTAACACATAGAGCAGTAGATGACCAGTTCTTAGAGACGCACATGAATCGCATAAAAGATTTCTTAGGCAACCATGACATAATCTCTCTTTGTGCATCTCTAAGAACTTCTTCACTTATTTTTTCTTTTTCTTTGTATTCTTCATTTTATGTTTCTCTAAGAATATTGAGGTCTTGGAGACAAAAACACAAATGTGAATTTTTTTATAGGAGTTGTTAACACATAGGTTTTGATATCATGCATAAATTAATTTTCATGTTTAATTAGTGATTTCTTCTACTCGGAGTAGTATTAAAAGATTTACTTCCTTTTGTTTGTCATTTCTGATTTTTATAATCATTACAAAAAATAAGTGTCATGCGTTAAATTTTTATTAGTGTTCCTCGTTATTTAGGAAACAGATTTGTTGTAAAACGTGATTTAACAATTGAATTTGATCATTTAATGCTTGTTACTTGTGTCATGGACTGTGATGGTTGATCCTTGGTGCATTTTTAGCGTAGGAAGTATAGCTACAAGAGTATGCATATTTCATTATCATGTTCAATTTTAAAGAATACTTTTCACCTAGATTACCCTGAATAATTCGAAGTATAATCAATGCGTATCCCTAAAATCCCAACGTTTTTAATCATATTATTTTACTAATCAATTTGTAACTTCTTCTAAACTAAAAGAACAACCAATAAACCCCATCTTCTATTTAGCGTGTTTTGTTAGTTTACAATATATTGTGTGATTCTTTATCTCTGGGGATTCAATCCCTAAATACTATGATTGATTGACTGTGCACTTGCAGTCTAAGTTGCTTTATTTGGTCTAAAACTCATTTCCGGATTTCTTCTTTAATGCAATCAAAATTTCTTGCTAAGTTTCGTATCATATAATTGATACTTTTGAAATAATTTATTGTTTTCAAATATGCGACACATCTAAAATTAAAAACACAATTTCATGAACTATAAATGTAGACAATGGTCAACTTATAACATAACAAATGAAAATATTAAATAAAGTCGTATAAAATATCAGTTTTTCCTATCTACACTTCTATACTTATAAATGCAAATTGAGTTTTCCTACGTGGCGACTCTACATCGATTTGAGCCATCTAACTTCCAAAAACACTCTTAATGAAAATTATGATTTTACTCTTCATGCCATAAATTGGTTGGTGAATTGGATGTGGGTTTGATATTTTCATGACCCATAATTGATTGTCGGTTTGTTAAAACTTAAAACCTTAAGTCCAACGGCGGGATCATATGGGCAGCAACAATTGATAGAAGAAATCTGACTTTTTAGAAAAATGTTTAAATCGCTCACCCTTCACAAATTTAACTATGTAGATCTGACTCCCGCATAAACTGAGATTTATCAAAGATTCTGGTGCTGAGAACGGTGTCGTTTGAGCCTTTGGTGTTGTATTTTTTTTGCTCTGAAATTGGAACGACAATCCCTAGTCTCTTGGATGGCTTATTTTATTACTTTCCTTTTCTATTTTTTTCTTGATTATAAAAAGAGGATAATAGATTGTATTTTGTTTACAAGTGTTGAGTATCATAAGGCAGGACTCCCGAGATGTCAAAAACTGGCCATTTATTCCATTTATCACAAGTTATATATATAACTTGGTGGTTTAACTTGATATGTTTTATCTTCGACGTGACCTCATCACCAGATTTTGCTCATCCTTGCTCAATGTCTCGTCATCATTTGCTTCTTTTCTTTTCATGTGGTTGTCTCCATTTGGGTCACCCTGAATGCGCAACCGTCCGCCTTTTTTTGTTACCAATCTACTACTTCGTTACAAATATAATTTCAATTAAAAAAAACTTAACACAAATATTTATATATTTTAAAAGTTTGAAATAAAATTAATTTATTGAATCTAACTAACCAATATAGTGCGATATGTAAGGCCGAAGCTTTCCACGACTGTTGATGTCTCAATTAATGAACCATGCGACAACTATGTTGATATAGAAAACCATATGATGTTCCGCTCATGTTGTAAATGAAAAAGTATGAAATATATTTTTGTTGATAGTGTTTTTTAAATGCATTTATTTAATAGATGATTTATGCCATAATATTTTGTTCAGATTCAACGAGGTGAGGATTATAGTTGAAATGATCAATTTGGTTTTATGCATCCGTTTGAAAATTATCATCACTAAGATGTGGGCCAAGATCATAATAGGTTTCATGTGTAATGATCATGAGACGACAACAAAATATACTAAAATACTTTTGAAGAACCAAACGTAATGTAGAATAGTTTATGATGTGTAAGACGCACTGAATTCCGATTATGGAAAGAAGCTTAAATCCATCCTTCATGTTCATGGGAGGTTAATCAACAAATGTCACAACAATTTTTCCACTATGTCAAATTATGGTTCTTGAAAAAAGGAATTTAACTTTAGGGTTGAGATGAGTTTTCTAGCAAAACGATCATATAATATTCTTAGGTTTAAAAAAACAAAGACATATGATGTCATTTATGCATAGGAAGATGAAAATTCTTTCCATGGGCTATGTCAAAATAATCTAGAAAACGATGTTATTTGTCAGGATTTTTTGAGGCAGATTACTTTGAATTATTTATACATTATGGGTCCCCCCTACTAATGCCGTTTAAATGATTTCTCCCTAAACTTTCCTACGCGATCAATTTCCTACACGAAGTATTTATGTCTTCGAAATTAATCAAAAGAAATTGGTTAACCTAAAACCATTTATTAAACCGTAATCACGGTTAGTTAGACCGTACTTGCGTTTATAAAAACATGTTTACCCTGACCCGAATCCATTTTTGAAACCTCGAGTTTTACTCATCAAATAACTACACAAACTAAAGCTCTATGTTATGAACGATACAAAATTAATTTTGGGGTTCTTCAGCTCTAAGAGTTTCAATGATTCTATAAGATAAAGGCAATAATGATGAGCACATACTCGTCAGGTTGCACCTCATGGTCTTTGAAATTTGAGGGCAATGCTGGTATTTCTCAAAAAAATTATGGTTTGTCTTCTTCTAATTTACTTTTCGGTCGTTACTGTTCTGAGAGATTTGATGTTGTTGGCTCGGACATCTACGGTTTTGGGATTCTTGCTTATCAAAAATGCCATTAGAGATAGATCTTGACGCGTTTGAGGCGCATTACCTTTCTAACCACTATGGTAAGTAAGACTCTTGAATAGATTTATGGTTTGATCGAGTTTTGGTCAATGTCTTGAGCAGAATTTGATTTGTTTATTGACTTTTACCAAGAGACTTTTCAAGAACAACTATAGAGTTGATATGCAATACAAGCTATTCTCACAAGCTAGGGAAATGGAAAAGGAACTACAACATTTCGGCGATTCTGAAAATCCATAACTTGCAGAGAGTAGTCGTAGAGTTTAAAAATTACAGAGAACTAGTGAAAATTCAAGCAAACAAGCTTTCAAAGAAACATTCTCGCACTACAAGAAAACAGACCATTTGTGACTCCCATAAGCGTCACAAATTGGTCGCAAATAGGCTAACCTTTCATCGTTAATTCAAAGCGTCGTAAAAGCATCACTAATTTGTGAAGACTTTGTGACACGCTATATTGTTGTCGAAATTTAGCGTCGAAAGAGCGACCAGTCTTCTTTGCTTCTTATTTACGACTAGTTTATGTCATCGCATTTGTGATTGATGTGCGACAACTTTAGTTGTCCTAAATCTGCGACTTCTTTAGAGTCACAATCTAGTCTTTAAAGAGACACAAAATTATTAATAGATTGTTTCAAGTCAGTCACAAATGTGTGATGACTTTGTCACTACTTTGTCTCTAATTTTCCAGAAACAAAACCTCTATTGAATTGCAAAGTTAAAGGCTGCTTTAATGTTTAACTTTGAATTCAATTGTGAAAATAAAGAAAGAACACAAACATAATATAAAATACAAAAGAGAGTTTTAAGTACAAAAATATGTAGGTTAGGTTTATAAAGCACAAAAGAAATTGAATCTGTAACGACCGTGAACCAAAATTTAGAAAAAAGAAATTGAATTGGACTCAATGGTTTAATTTTAATTATTCGGTTTGGCTGGTTTGGGTTAAGGAAACCATAGGGCTCGTTTATAAGAGGAAGAGGCCTCCTTTTTGTGCAGAAAAACGTGATGGAGGCTGGAAATTTTGAGAGAGAAGAGAAGAGCTTCGTTTTGGGTGTTTTTAGAAAAGAAGGAGATGAAGACAGATCTGATACGTTTTAGAAGAGTAGAGCAACAGGCAGTCTAATCAAATCGGATTGGCGTGAAAATTTTAAGGTAAGTTCTCCACTCTCATATCGAGCTTTAGGCGAAATTGGTTTGTCATTTGGATTAGTATTTTGAGAGTTATTGTTGTTTTCCCGAGAGAGGTTGGTGCAGAATTGGATCTGCGATCAGTCCACTTCGTCGGTGTTTTCCCGTCGAACCAAAAGGAGTTAGGAGACAATATGCATATTGTTGGAAAGGTCTCGGTCTCACGATCCAGATCAGGTTTTTGATCATGATTAAGAGGTAATTTCCGTTCTCAGTGTGCTTTCGAATTTTGCGTGTCGTTTCTATTTTTAGAAATCCCTAATCCGGTTTAAGAGAAACCTCAATTATTTTGGTTTAGTTAACCAGATTGGTTTCGTTTGGTTTAGTTAACCGGTTTGGTTTGAATTGGTTTGGTTTAGTTAACCGGATTGGGTTGGTTTTGTTTAGTTAACTAGATTGGTTTAGTTAACCTGATTGGTTTGGTTTGTTGGTTTAACCGACTAATTCTGTTTGGTTTAACCGACTGATTCTGTTTGGGTTAACCGACTGGTTTGGTTTGCCTTGTTCATCAAGAAAAGGAGGAGAGTTGCCAGAGGTTGAGGTCTGAGGCAACTGGTAGGCTAAGGTGAGTGCGTGACCATGGTCCCAATTGGATGGAACATTAGGATTCCTGGTGTTAGGTTGATTGTTGGTTGGATTCTTGATTAATTGAGATGTTTGTGTGGTGCAATCGTTTCTGTGTGTTTGTTGACGTTTTATTAGAGGTGATCGTGTTTCCGCGGGCTTGGAATGGAGCCAGAGAGGAGATGGCTCGATCCTAGCGTCACTTCGAGGTGGTGTCAATCAACACTCATGTGGTTTTGTGTTGTGTTGTGTGTTTGCCTGGTGTTCCATTTATCTCGGTAATTGGCCAAGTAGATGCAATGATCGTCTCACTAGGTATTTATGATAATACTCACGCATCTCGTTTTTTCATGTGATGCTGGTAAAGGCAAAGTGTGATCATGGAATCATGCATACGAAGAGGAGGATGATCGACAACCGGTTATTGTTTATGATTTGCGTTAGAACTGCCATAGGTTGTTGGTTAGTTCTATAACGTTTGGAATTGGTTATTGTTGAACTGATTGTTTGGTTTCTTTTGGTTTAATAGAATTGGATTTGGTTTAAGTTATTATTAATTTTCTGCTGGTTTATTGTGGGTGGTGTTGCTTAGATGTTGAGGGTTAGCGTTTATGGGAACGTTAACTTGAGTATAAGGTTTGATTGTTAAAAAAAAAACATGTCGGGTCGTTTCAGTTTGGTATCAGAGCCCTTACGGTTTTGGGACGTGGTAGAACTGCTAGGATTGTTAAATGGTTAATTGGCAATTTTGTGAGTTTGGGGGTTCTAGATCATCTTTCTTCGAGCCTTCAATGAGATTCCACGGTAAGTATTGTTTGTATTATGTTTCGTTGTTTCTAGTGCTTAGCTTGTATACTTTGGTAGTGCATTGTGTTGGCTAGAGGCGCTAGAGGATGTGGCCATGGTGGCCGGGTGACCGTGGAGGTCAGGATGGTGGTCGAGGTTCAGTGAGTGAGTCTGTTGGGAATGCGGCTTAGGGTTCCACAGTTGAGACAGCAACTGATCCGTAGACGTTTCGAGAGGGTCTGACTACTAGTGCGAGTGCCAATGGGAGTACCCGTGTGAGCGCCAGTGTGAGGGCTGGTGGGGCCTGGGCTGGTACTAGAGCTGGTGCTGGATTGACTCGCTGTTCGGGTGCGGCCGTAGGAGGAGTCCAAGTTACGAGATGATTGTCTAATAAATCTGTTACAGTAGTTAGTGTTGCGGGCACCAGTGAGTGAGTCTGCCAGGGTGCGGCTCAGAGTGCTTCGCATGTAGCTGACAGTGATTCGTAGATGCTTCAGGACGGCTTAAGCGCCATTGAGACTGCCAACGTGCAGCCAAGTGTGAGCGCCTATGTGAGGGCTGGTGGGGCCGGTGTGGGCCTCATGAGGTTGGCTGTAGGGGGCCGGTGTGGGTCCTCGTGCGGTTGGTAGTGCGGGTACGCCCGCGGGTGGGGCTCATGGTCGAGATGATCGTCTGGTAGATTGGCTTCAGCAGTTATTGAAGCGGTTACCGGGTACGGTGCCAGTTCAGGCTCCGGTGATGCCATGAGTGGCAGAGGTGCGGCTGAAGGCTACGGTTGTTAAGGAGATTCCGTCTTATCTTCGGATGAGGGAACAAGTGGAGAGGATTGATAAATGATTCTTTTTGAGTGGTGTATTGGAGGTAGGAGGGTTCATGCACTGTTGGCCTGGGCAGAATTTTGGGCAGAGTTTAATGCCAAGTTCTTTCCTCAAGAGGGTGCAGATTGATTAGAGAAGAGGTTTTTGGAGCTGGCTTAGGGAGAGAGATCCGTTTGTGGATACAATTTGGAGTTTAATCGACTCCTGGTTCATGCTGGTAGGAGCATGGAGGTCGAGGAGGCGCAAGTTAGGAGGTTCATGAGAGGAGTTCGATCAGATTTTTAGGACCGGTGTGGAGTGTCTAAGTATGCTACGAGAGCAGAGTTGGTTAAGACTGATGGAGGCGTTGAGGAGGACATAAAGGAGCAGGCTGTGGTGGGTAGCCCGGCTGATTAGTCTATGAGGCCTCAGCAGCAGGTGGTACCTGGCAAGGCGGCAAGCCTACGCAGGGACATAAGAGGAAGTGGGAGGACACTTCCAGGTTGAGCTTGAGTGGTTGAGGATGCTTTAGGTGTGGAGGCATGGGTCATAAGTTGGCGAGCTTGTTAGGTTTCTTAGCACATGGGAGTTGTGTGGAGGCCTTATTAGTGGACGGTTTTGAGTCCCACGTGTTGTTTGATTTTGGAGCATCGAATTGCTTCATTACTCCGGAGCATGCAGAGAGGAGAGGCATCCGGAGTGATGCTGGTGAGCGGACTAAACCGGTTATTGTTTCCGTAGGAAAGTTTCTAGCTACTCATGGTCAGGTGAGAGGCGTGGATATTCTAGTGGCTAGTGAGTTGATGCCAGCGGACTTGATGATCAGTCCAGTGGAGTTGTATGACGTTATCTTGGGTATGGATTGGCTGGTGCAGTACAAGATTCACTTGGATTGTCACCAGGGTCAAGTTGTGTTTGAGCGTGATGGTGGGAGGTTGGTCTATCAGGGAATGAGACCGACTTCTGGGAGTCTCGTAATCTCTCTTGTGCAGGCTGAGGCTATGATCGAGAGGGGTTGTGAGGTTTACTTGGCGACGATTGTGATGCCGGAGTCTGTGGGTGAGGTTGTAGTGAGGGATATTCGGGTTGTCCAGGACTTTGAGGATGTTTTTCGGTCGTTGTAGGGATTGTCGCTGTCGTGGTCGGATCCTTTCACGATTGAGTTAGAGCCTGGGACATAGCCGTTATCTAAGGCACCTTATCGGATGGCTCCAGCTGAGTTGGCAGAGTTGAAGAAGCAGCTGCATGATTTATTGGATAAGGGTTTTATTCGGCCAAGTATTTCACCGTGGGGAGCACCGGTGTTGTTTGTGAAGAAGAAAGATGGTAGTTTCCGGTTATGCATCGAATACAGGGGACTTAACCGAGTCACTATGAAGAACAAGTATCCTCTTCCGGGAATTGATGAGTTGTTGGATCAGTTGAGAGAAGCTACTTGGTTCTCCAAGATTGACTTGGCATCCGGTTATCATCAGATTCCTATTGATGAGGGAGATGTTAGGAAGACGGCTTTCAGGACTCGGTATGGGCATTTTGAGTTTGTAGTCATGCCTTTTGGGTGAACGAAAGGACCAGCAACATTTATGAGGTTGATGAACAGAGTCTTTCAGGAGTATCTGGATGAGTTCGTGATTATCTTCACTGATGATATCTTGGTGTATTCGAAGAGTCCTAAGGAGCATGAGGTACATTTGAGGAGAGTTCTAGAGAAGCTGCGGGAGCATAAGTCATTTGCTAAGTTGAGCAAGCGTAGTTTCTGGCACCGAGAGATGGGTTATCTGGGTCACATTATTTCTGTAGATAAAGTTTTTGTGGATCCAACTAAGATTCAGTCCATCCGAGATTGGCCTAGACCGAGAAGTGCTACATAGATCAGGAGTTTTCTCGGGTTGGCAGGTTATTTCATAAGATTCATTAAAGTTTTGCGAGTATGGCTCAAACTATGACCAAGCGGACAGGGAAGGATGTTCCTTTTGTGCGGTCTTTGGATTGTGAGTCAGAGGTGATGGTTGGAGTTGTAGCAGATTATGATTAGAATATAGTTTACCATCCTGGTGAAGGTAAACTAGAGGTGGATGCTCTAACTCGAAGGTGGTATAATTCAGTTCATGAGCAGGATGTAGAGCCCCTGGTGAGTGAGATTAGTACCTTGAGGCTTTTTGTTATCTCACAAGAGCTGCTGGGGCTAGAGGCAGCTAATCAGGCAGATCTTCTGAGCAGGGTTTCGCCAATGTGACTATTCTGGGTGTGGGCAAGTTTGTGCGCCTAGGGATGAGAGTCTGAGGTAGGAAATTCTAAGAGAGGCTCATGCGGTATTATCACAGGGTCGGGATGAAGAAGGATGTTGTTATCGAAACGATTGTGGATCATTTGACTACATCAGCACGTTTTCTGGCCATTAAGGAACCGAGGGAGTAGCGGTATTGGTTAAGAAATATGTGAATGAGATAGTAAGCCTGCATGGAGTGCCAACGGGTTTTGTGTCAGATAGAGATACGAGGTTCACTCCAGAGTTACTGAGAACTTTTCCGGTCATATTTGGTATGGCTCCTTTTTGAGGTGGGTATGGAAAACGTGGGGGAGAGGAGCATTCATGGTGTATACTTTGTTCAGGAAACAATGGAGAAAATCCGTATTTTGAAGCTAAACCAGAAAGAGGCTCTTGATTGGCATAAGAGGTATGCCGATAAGAGGAGAAATGAGTTAGAGTTTAAGGTGGGAGATAGAGCGTATCTCAAGGTGGAGATGTTGCAGGGTTCTAACTGAAACGACCCGAACCGGTTTTTTTAAAAAACATTTAAACTTTGGTCTCGGACTAGCATTCCCATAAATGTTATCCTCAACGACCAAGCAACAACGGATAATATAACTCAAACAAATAAAACAAGCATACAAACTTCAATAACTCAAAGAAACCACTCCCAACAATAACCAATTCAAATGCGTTCCATAACTAATCCAACATCCTAAGACAGTTTTAACGCAATAACAATAACAACAACAAGCAACCGAGATCCCAGATCATCCTCCACTTCGTAGCCATGATTCCACGATCACACTTTGCCTTTACCGGCATAACAAGGGAAAAAGAGATGCGTGAGTATTATCATAAATACCCAGTGACACGGTCATCCCATCTACAACTACGCACTCAGGCACGATGGACCGCTCATGCAAAACACACAAATCACACTGCACATCAAACGTCTCAACACAACCAAATCAGACGTGTGTCGATCGACACAACCACTAGGTGTCGTTCGACAAACTGGTCTAGTGTCGATCGACACACTCGTTCAGTGTCGATCGATACACCTCACTAATGTCAATCGACACTCCACATACCAGGTGCATGTGTCGATCGATACACCTTCTAGGTGTCGATCGATACACTCTCTCGGGACCCTGTGTCGATCAACACACATTAGTGCTGTCGATCGACACAGATCACAGACTCACCAGAATCGAACCTTGTCCTCTCTGGTCCGATTCCGAGCCTTCCTAAACCCATCAACCTACAATTAAACCACAACAAGTGCACACAAAAACGAAATCAACAATCCATGATCAATCAGTACACACAAACCTATCACCACGAATCCCTAACGATCCATCAGCCCAAAAGTCATGGTCACGCACTCACCTTGGATTTTCGGATAGAAACTGATGGAATTGGGACTAGAATCGATATCAGCTACAACCACCACGAAATTCCACTCCAAAACAGCTAAAAACGAAACCTAACTCACAAAAACTCACGGGAAACAAGAGAAACTCTCAGGAACTCTTTTCCTCTGATTCTGGCTTTTTTCCCTGACCAAAATACGGCCAACAAGGCTTAAATACAAAGCCCCAGGTTCCTCAAACCGAACCAACACGAATCGGCCGATTTAAAACAAACCAGAAACCGTTCAATAATCTGTGTCGATCAACATACCCCACCTGTGTCGATCGACACCCACTCAAATCAAACCGGCCTTCCGCCAAAACATGTTTGACGATCAACACACCTCAATAGTGTCGATCGATACACCATTCCAATTCCTCTAAATTGGTTCACGGGTGTTACAATTCTCCCCCACTTAACCTAGATTCATCCTCAAATCCCCAAACATAGCCACCATGGCTAACCACCTGGCCAACCTGCCACTAACACCGGAGACTACATCTCCCAGACCCTCTCGAGGCTCACATCCGTCCTATGCATATAGACCTGTCTCAAAAATTGATCGCTCATCACTTATAACTCATAACCACACCATCTAACTCTCAGGATCGTCAACCCTCAAGCTCTCAATGCCTCGTACCAACCTACCTCAGTCCGCGTAGTCATGACGGTATTTAGTAGCAACCATCTCCATACCCCTCAAACCGTCAAGACACACAGTCTGTCAAGCTCTCGATATGCAGGGAACTCAGTATCCCCTGGAGAGACGCATCTCTCAAAGATCTGCCAGAGATCGTGATCTCCCAAAACTATCTACATACCCTCACGCTCTTAGTCCTCACAATCATGATGAACGATCGGTATGCAGGGAACCCACTATCCCCTGGAGAGATGCACCTCTCAAAGATCTGTCGGAGAACCCATCTCCAAGAAAGAACATTGTCTCTCTCTGAGTTATGCGAGGAAATCGACATCCTCGAACGAAATCAATTCTTAACATCTATAATGCACCTCTGACCGGAACTACCTCCTAAGGTCTCAACATGATACTCCTAACCCGGAATACCATCACAGACATGACCATTACAGTTCTAACCACTGTAAAACTTCTATTCCGAGATTCTCTAAACACAACAATACACATAGCCCGTTAGAGTTCCTCTGAAACTAGCAAATTCTACTCACTACAAACTTCTATTTCGACGTTCTCTAACTACATACACATGACTACCGAAGTCAACAACATAAGAAAATACTCATCTTATTAATCTGGAAAATGTCATAATCATTATAACTCAAATGAAATTACATAATCCACAACCACAATCCTCACCAGACA